>JAWWEV010000134.1:68162294-68226709 GCA_035583235.1 Hafferia zeledoni
CCTATGTGGGCCATTGACTTAAGAGTTGGACTCGATGATCCTTGTGGGTCCCTTCCAACTCAGAATAGTCTGTGATTAGGCATAAAGAGAAGTGAGAGGCACAGACTGGATGCAAAAAGAAAGTCAATTAACAGCCGACAGTGCGGTTCATGAAACAGTCTGTAAGTACAAACTAAAGAACAATAGCAACAAAAGACTTACTCATTTACTTAAACCCCAGTGCTTATTTCCTTTCATGTGAGGAATGGAACATGTATATTGAAGTGAGTGTGGCATTACATGTAGTAACAAGTAATAACCAGCCCCAGCTGATGAAAAAAAGGAACCTATAGGGATAGAAAGACTACAGAAGAGGGGCAAAACTCAAAGCACACCATAAGCCCATCCCATGAAGGAGTCTGGACTCAGTGACACAAATAGTGTGTGTAGATAGGTAGAGTCTCTGCTGCAATGTTACCCTGGAATTTATAAATTTATAAAAATACAAAGTTCATGACCTATAATGGCCAAGTGGCTCACTCTTTAGATCTTCTGTATTCTGTAGCACAAGTTATCGAGAAACACTCAAAATTCTACTGTTCCTGATTCCCACAGCTTAACCTTTTCACACACAGGAGTGAAAGATGGACACAATAACTTGAGTTGATTCACAATAGAAAATCCAAGGACTTAGTTTAGGGCATTAGGTGAAAGCCCTTCTTGCACCCAAAGTGCATGATTTGCCAATGTTTGTAGCAGAAAAGGCATTTACAGAGGAAAACTGCACCAGTTTGTTCAAGTGTACTGAACTGTAAAAACAGAAAATATTCTCTACTGAAAAAATACCCCAAACCCTTAAAAGCCCCAAAACCAAAATAAATCCCCCAAAACTCCAAACAAACCAACCCCCAACTGAAAAGCAGCCCAACTGCATTGTATTCAGGCAGAAGTCTATGAAATGCTACTATCATGGGCATTATTCTCTCTATTTCAATTTGCACAACTTCTCACTGTAAAACATGTATTTGTTTCAGACTTTTTCATATGAGTTAAGGACACTGCTCTATGTGTATTTTTCTTGACTTAGCACTGAACTGCACAGCCTTCTTGGCAGACAAAACCCAACCAAGTGGCACACCACAAGAAAAACTCTGAAAACATTAGAACATGGAAAATGAAAAACATTATAATGTGAAATTAAAAATGAGAGTTTGTTCACATTTTCTTGGCTGACCACTGGCATGAAAAGATTGGATTATAGAGAGCAGAAGTCAGGCTGTCCAGGTAACATCTATTGTGCCTCCTGGAGCCTCCTGTGTCTTTGTCCTCAATGGCATTTTGCAGTAGCTAATGAATTGCACTGAAATATATTCTAGGGAAGGCTTTAAATAGTATTTTTCCTTGCTATTACAAGAGCTGTTTTCATTATCAATACTGCAAAAAGGCTGAGAGGACATAAGATTCTTTCTCCTTTGCAAATTCATCATATCTTAGTTCTCTTTTCATATGATCATCATTTCTCTTTCTAATTAAGTCAATTTTCCACCTGTAGCCCCTCTGTTTGGGCTCAGACTTTGTCAGTACAAGGTTATGCTACTTCAGATGAGTCAGCAGTGATGAATGCAGAGCTGGAATAATCTCAGAGAAGTCTCCTATCTCAGTCAAACACATGTAGTGCTGTTAAACCAAATAATTGGGTTCTCCCAAGAGAAGAAATAGCTTCAAAAATAGAGTTCCCAAAATTTGCCTCGATTTTGGAACCTTAAAGAATTGCTCTAACTCAGATTTTCTGCATGTTCAGAGGTTGATGATTAACACATATGACATGAAACAGGCAGGGTTCCCAAACAGTAACTTGGCTGGGGAAGGCAGAGCAGCACCACGAGCAAGGCAATGTCTTTAATGCAGCTCTTGGCATTCTCCTGCTGTTACTTTAGCAAATAGCACGGCAGTTCAGCTCCAGCTCTGCTAGGATAACACAGCCAAGCACAGCACAACCTCCCCTACTTTCCTCAGCCCAAGCAGGGTCAGGACGTCCTGACCCACCAATGGGTACAGCAGCAGCTACTGAAGGTGGTTGGAAGCACAGCACCTTCGGAAATGCTGGGTAAGCACTTTTAAAAACCCCAAGCTGATATAATTTCAGCCTCAAACCACATGAAAAAATGCACACCTTGTTTTGTTTCTATATAGTTAGTGGATTTTTAGGCAAATATACATGTATATATCTTGGGCAAGGTATTTATACATGATGTCCTGACAAACTGTATTGAGACAAGTTCAGGAATAAAATGATTTGTCTCTCACTTAAAATCCCGATCAGGCAGCGAGTTGTAACTGGTCTCCAGTCTGGTCTGGGACAATGCAGGCTCCTTCCCAGTGACAACCAGTCACATCTACAGCTTTCTTGAGAGATGTCATGTCTTTGCTCATTCCCAGAGAAGAGTCACGAACAACTCTGACCTTTCTCCTTCCAACTATGCCTTGAGACCATTTGCCACACACAAAAATGATAGAGCACAGGGAGTTCTATGCTACCACTGCCTGTGTGCAAGCAGTTCTATAAATATTAAGCTGAACTTGAGACCTTCAGCTTTCAGATTCACAATACATCTTTCCTGGCAACTAAGAAAACCTTCTTTAAAAGAACAGGTTACCTGAGAGTTTTCATCCATGCCATCAGAAAATTTCCAGAGAATCAATCAAAAGCAGTAGCTTTGAAGAACTGCCAGACAGACCTTGCCTTTGATATGCCTCCAAAGTATTTAAAATATTGTGAATTTGGAGTGACTGTTTGAATCAACCTTCTACCATTTCTTAATGGCAGAACAGATCAACTATTGTTCTTCACAGAGGGACTGTTCCTTAATAAAAGGATATGAAGAAAAATGTTTTAGAAATATCTGACATTAGATTTTTGTTTTAATAAAAGATCCACACATTCATGCCACATGATGACCAGTAATTTCCAGTGTAGCTTTTCCTTTATTTTTAGGCTATTCTCCCCACAGAAAACAGTTTATGTTTGTCAACAGCCAAACTTTGGAGGAAAAAACAAATCTCTGGACTGGAGACATAAACCCAGCCCACACCTGCTGTTTACTATGATGCAAAGTCATTGTTTTCTCATGTGATTTTTAGTAGATCTTATGGTCTGTCCCTGCCACAGATTTCTCAACTTTATTTAGAAACCTAACTTGTAACTTGTAGTGCCACAGACATGCTGTGAAAGCTCCCGTTTTGTGAAGTCCACTGATAATATAGCAACAGCAAACATTAACAGCAGTTTATTTATCTAAAGGGATGCACAAGTGAAGCACCACACATAAGGAGTTTCTGGAAATCAAAGTATGAATCTGATTCTACAGAAGTGTTAAAAAGAGTTTTTCAAATGATTTTAGTGCAAGGCATTTGGCCTCTGATTCATATAGGGTCTCATTAAAACAAGTGCACAGATTCCTCAAAGATTTATTTCCAGGTTCATGGGAAGTGTGAGTACTGTAACAATTTCCTCTGGCTTCTGGGGTGAGAAATCCCACTGAACAGATTGGTACCTCTCTGCTGGAATGGCCCCATTTTTAGTTTCACAACACACCATCTGTCTCACCTGCACCATTTTCTCTGCCTTGTTACCCTTCTTCTTAAGAAACACTTCTTTCTGAGGGAATTGGGCTGAGGAAAGTACCTGTCAAAGCTGATTAGACTGAAAGGGAAATAAGTGTTGAGGTACCATCCAGGCATAAAGGGAAAATCCAGCAACAAAATAAGTAACATCTTCCTTCTCCATCATATTTCACTTTGTGTGCCTGGAAAGAAAATGTGAAAGAACATAGGCAGTCCTTAAAAAAGCAGATATTCACAAAAAGAGAAAGAAAATGTTATTGTTGTTGGACTGTCAAGGAGAAGAAAGCAGACCCTGGAGACAACTGTGACCCTTAGTGACAATCCATGTCAGAATTAACATGGTGTCAAAGGAAAATCCAGAAAAGCAGGTGAAGTTTTCCATTTTATTTGCAAAGAAAGGAATAAAAATTTGACTACTAATTCTCAGCAGTCATATAGTATTTCTTATGCTTACTTCAGCTTTTATTACAATTCAAGAACCTACAGTCTAGGACACACAATAGGTACCAAAAAGACTTTATCAATCAAAGTGCCTATAAAATGCTAAATAGCAGAATACCAAAAGTCATCTATATTCCTTGCTGGGTTTGTAACACTATTCATTTTTAGGAGTCATCCAAAGAACTTGGGCATTTTAATAAGGGGGTGCTTTGCAGTCAGACCCAAATTCTAGACATGCTGCAGAGTCTATGGAGCCTCAAGAGGGAAGGAAGATAGAGGAGAGAGAAGGTGACAGAAGGCTGGAAATCTGCCTATGCCTCTGCACAGAGACAGGGGACAAGGCTTGTTCAACACCCTTAAACCTACATTCTCACATGTAGATCTGTTTGTGTTGAGGCATTTAAGCTTGAAAACTCTGGTTTTCATTTCTGCTCATCTCTGAATCCTGCAATGGTACCACGGGAGAAATGAGTTACCCACTGTTAAGGGAGGAGTTAAAACTTAATTCTTATGAATATAACTTGGATGGGACCTTTCAGTATTATCCTAAACAACAGCATCACTTTAAAGGACTGTTTTCAGTTAGGGTATGAACAATCTGTTTGAATTCATTGCTCTTATTAGAAAACAGGTGTTTCAAACCAGGTGTTTTTGTGACTCCAGATGCCACCAGTTTGCTATTTGAGTATAAAATAAGAAGTATCAGAGAAGGACACAATGCCTCCTTCCCGCTTAGGCTGCATTTTAGAAGCTACTTTTTGAAAAGCACTCGGGGAGCTACTGCCAATAAAACAAACCTGCACTATGACTCCTCTCTATGGTGGCTGCCTAAGAGAAGGAATTGTCCCTCTTTCTAGTGGTGCTGTGGCCTCAACAGGCTGCAAGTCTCACCAGGTCCTGGTCACAGCTAGAACACCAGCTCAGTATCACAGAAATCAGAGTGTGCTGGAACTTGGAGCCTGGTGAGCTCCAGCTGTAGAGACGTACTGAGCCCTGAGCACACAGGGGCCAGACAGGGGCCTGGGAGGAGTCATGGTCTTCACACTCCAGATGGCGAACATGCACCTCAAACAGAAGGGAAGAAATGGTGTGTAGTCTTAATTCAGAGCCACTACTGAAAGAAAATAATACAGTTCCCCATGGACAAAACAAATAATACATTTTCAGATGCTTGGAAAGGTTAATGGAACAAGCCACAAGGCAAAACATGCAAGTCTTCTACTCTTCTTTGAAGAAATACAGTCAATGAATTTGCTGCATCACTGTTCCCTCCAAGTGTTCTGCTTAAGTCACACTTGGAGTTTGGCTTCATAATTTTATTTTTTATGATACCACCTTTAAAGCTTGAGATTGAGAAGCATGCTAATAATTTGATTAAAATATAATGTTTTAGTGAGTTGGTCTCACTCTTACAAATCCTCCACCACTAAGACAAGCTATGAACGACTGAAGATTTATTAATTACCAAAACTTTACAAAGATGGGTACAATAAAAGTTTTGGAAAGAAATACATGTTCACTCCCATAAAAAATGACTTGTCACTGTTATCTTTAATGTGACTTATTAAAATGTCTGAATAAATAAATATGTTATTAAAGCAGAATAGATCATAACAATAAATGTGTGCTTGAAGCCCAGCGTACAATTTATTGGCACAATTTTCTGACCTGTATCTTCTCAGACTGTACAGAAGACACAGCACTTAATACTTCAGATGAAGTAAAATTAAAAGCAGCTGAGATAATAGTTAATAATATTGGTGAAGACAGAGAACAGCTTCGTTGTTGTAATGTGCAAACACTGAAATAAGGGCATTGAGAAGACAATGGGAACTTCAGGCTCTCTTACCAAAGAGCTGAAGCACTTTAGAGAAACTAAAAACCCCTAAAAATAATAGAGGTAGATTTTGGAAATTTGGAACCAAATAAGTTGCCTAATAACAATAAATCAGAATCCTAGTGTTTGAATTGAAAGATAATTATTTGCTTTTCTGCATCTCTATTCCCCATTATGATCTTAGAAGCACATCCAACTTTTAAATTTTTTTTTTATGTATATATTCCTCATTGGCCCAGCAATTCAGTGAAGTCATTAAAACTCTGAAGTGAGAATCCTTAAAGATATTTTAACATTATTATACTTTCATCTTTTACTAATTGAGAGAAGCTTGAGGACATCTTTCCAACTTTAAAACTTTGCTATCTGTTTTCTTACTTCTGCTGGGTTAACTGTAGAGGAATCTTTGTGGCATGACACATAGGAAAGGCAGGGAAAAATGTATTCCCTCAGGGCAGTATAAATGTGGTAGGAAAAATATTAACATTAATTAAAATATCAGAAACCAAGTAATTAAAAAAAAAAATCTGTTTGACCCAAAACCTTCTACGACTTGATTAAAAGGGAAATGCTCCCAGCTTGAGCCTATTATTAATGTTTCTTTTCCAGTTCTTCAGGGTAGAGAAGACAGAAAACAGAATAATGCAGTAAAGAAAAAGTCTAGGCTAGACAAACTCCTTAAGGCAAAGGCATAAAGTTTCGAGTTCAATGTACTAAACCCACAAAATGACACAGGCAAATTGTGCCCTCAAATGCCAATGGCAAACACAGCATTTTAATGAGAAATAGATGGATGCACATGAATGAGGTCCAACAACTGCAATTCCTCCAGAGCAAATACTGACTCACATATTTCTCATTTAATGAGCCCCTTCACACGCCTGTCTCTGAGGCACCCCCACACAAGCCATGGGGTCAGAGCACCTCCCCAGGTGCCACCTGTCAGCCTCACCATAACCCAGCCTGCAGGCTCCAGCCTGCCCCAGCTGCAGGGCACGGCAGGTTCATTTACATCACATGCACCACATTAATTTGTTTTACTCTGCAAGCAAGAAAGGCTGGAGCCTGCAAGCTCAGTTAGCTCAGCTGACTGGTTGTAGCTTCTCACGATGTTCAAACCCTATTGCTTGTAATCAGGTCATAATATTCCTACTCCATAACAGGATGGAAGATGAACAAAAGCTTGAATACTGAAAGTATCATCTGTCTGAAACAGCAGCACCGAAATCGAGTCCCTTTTGGCTGCGGCACAGCTGGAAGCACAATCACTGCACAGGAGCAGTCAGAAAGCAAACTTAGAAATACACTCAGATATCCACAGAAATTCCACTGAAAAAGGGCAGGCAAAGGTAACAGACTTAAAAACCCTTATCAAATACACTGGACTGTGGTATTGCAGCACTGCATATGAGAAAGGGAGGCTCAATCAGAGAGATTTTGCAGTATGGTGAAAGACTTTTCTCCAAGGAGATAATACTGTAGTACTACTAAATTTTAATTTTCTCAATGAGATTACTTACTGGATACATTTTTGGAATGATTTTTGTTTTGGCCTGTTTTCAAAGCTCATGGGATTGTAAAAAAAATGAAACAGCAAAACAGTTTCTGTTTGGAAATGAATGTTATTAATGCTGGCACTGCACGTTTCCATTAACTAGTTTCATCACTCCGAGTTTCTTTTCCCCACAGAATACCATAGCAACCTAACTTACATGTTTTTCTATGCATCTTTGAACACTACTTTATCACATATTTGACTAAGACACATGGCCAAGCCTGTACAAACAACTATGCTACAAAAATAAGGGTTAAACAGAGCATTGTCCAAATCTTCTCAAAGGAACAAATATTATAAGCCTCGATGGCCAGAAATATCTGTGATCTACCCTGGCACACAACAGAAGCTTGCAATTGGTGTGGAACACAGTTTCCCCTTTTGTCCATGGTGAGCAGCAACAGGACACTTTGCCTGCTCTCTTAGTTCTTTGAACTCTGCCAGGACACAAGAAACTTTTAAAACATTGACTGAAGTACAATATACCAATCACTACCAAAAAAATTAAGGTTTCCAATTCTTGCAACACAGTTCCTTTATTCTCTTAACTTTTCTCCCTGTTGGCCCAAATCCTCTTGTTTCCACTTCTCTGCCAAACATCCCACTGGCCTCTGCTCCCTCCATCCTATCACACCACCAGAGCTGGGCCAGTCTGTCACAGCTGAAGGAGACTGAAACCAGCTATTCTGGTTTTATCAGAGGAAAAAAAGTGGCCCTCTTTTTTTTAGTGTCAAATAATTTTTTACTGCAATAAATAGCTCAGGATTTCAGAAAAAAAAAGTGTTTGACTTTTTGTTTCAATTTCTGTAAGCATAGTTTGATCCAGCTGTACTTTACTTCTTGAAACATACCATCAAAATATGACTGGGGTTCAACAGAAAGCTGTTTAAGGCCATGCTGAGTGGTTGGTTCCTTCCATAGAAGAATCTGATGCACTAAACTTCTTAAACACTGCAGGATAAGCTGTTGATTTCCTTGCCAGGCACCAACTTATTTCCTCAGGATAATGGACCCTTTTCCCCTTTTCCAGTCTGTCATGTTTTAACCCTCCTTGTATCTCAAGAACACAACAAGAAGTACACCTCCCAGTCCTCACTTCATAGACTCTCTGAGAAAGGTTAAGACAATTTACTTGCCCTTCTGCCCAGTTCTCTTCTGACATACAAACGCTCCTATGTGATAAGAGAGCAGTTTGTGCAATGTTATTTCCCAGCCTCTTCTCAGTGCTATGTAAGATGGGCTTGTGGAATACTGAGTGAGAAACATGAGCTGTGCATTGGTACCCAACTCTTTTTCCTCTCCAGTAAGTGAAGAAGATGTGTTCAAGGAGGGAGAGGGGAAATTAATAACTTAAAACACTTTACAGCTATTTACTGAGTCTTGAAAAAGGATGCATGGCAGTAACTACAGATTGACTACACTCCTACAGGTACCAAGGGCTTTTAGCTTGTTACCAGTGAGTCAAAAGAAACCCCTTGTACTAAAGCAAACCAAAATCCCCACAGGGAGCATGTGTGTGTGTGATGCAATGATAAAGAATTGTGCCATAGAGTCTTTCCAAAGCCAGAAGTTACAGCTGATTTTGCGTTTTAAAAAAGGACACCCTCCCTCATCACAGACTATCAAACCAGAACATACTCATAACATGCTGTTCCACAGCTCTGTTTGGCACAGGGATGAACTGACAAGCACAACCAGCAACCCTTGATGCATCTGGCTCATGACAAAACCTGTACCAGCTCTGCACCAAAAATAAGGGCGTGAGCTACTTCTAAACACTGAGGATTTAAGAAACACAATCTTCAGACTCTTAAAATCCCTTGGTGGAAGTACTTCTGAAGTTCCTAATGCACCAAAGCAGATTTTGGAATCCAGACACATGAAAATTCAGTTTAGGAAATATGTGTGAAAAATGGAATTTTAGCCTAAACATTGAAATTGTGTTCCAACTATCCCCAAGTATATTCCTCTGAAGAGCACACATACTTTCCTCCAGAAAGCTGACTGCTTAAAATAGCTGTCAGCTTTCTAAAGAGAATGATTAATTCCACTGGAGTTATTTCTGTTTCAAGAGTACTGCGAAATTTAACTGACAATGGGGAAAGCTGTTGTTAATGGACCTTTCACATAGAGAAAGCCTATGTATATGCATTTCTAAGTGTGTGGGTTTTTTTAACTTTTAACTTGGTTTTTGTTATACAACCAATTGGTCAGTACTTATAAACCACTGATCAAAGCCTTTACATATGCAAGTATTACAAAATTATGGTATTACTTGCAGTATTTTAAGTGATTTGGTGTTCCTGAACCCATAGAGTCACAGAATGGTTTGGGTTGGAAGGCACCTTAAAGATCATCCAGTTCCAACTCCTGGCCATGGGCAGGGGCACCTTCCACTGGAACAGGTTGCTCAGAGACCCATCCAACCCAGCCTTGGACCTCTTAGTTATTTTTTGGGGGATGCTGTTTGCAGAATTTCAGCAGAATTATCTCTTTCAGGAGAGACTACCTGCAAAGGAGAGGATATAGAAAGTTCCCATCACTTCTTGGCCACAACCTTGAGATGCAGCTACAAAGCTCTACATCACATGCGTAGAAAAGTAACCTGTTTGTCATTTTACTGTCCCATAAGCACAAGATGAGTTTATGACACTAGAACAAGACCTCTTTGCACCAAAGAATTAAACACAACACTGCTTTTACTGCTGATAACCCTGCCTGCTCCTTCGCTGTGCTAAGGCAGTCAGGACTCTCATGGCACTTTGCTCCTCATTCAGTCCTGGTTTTGCCACCAAACACCCACCACTGTCAGTGCTGGCACTGTGAGCAGGGAATGGAATGAATGAAGAGGGTGGGAGAACACTTAGAGCTCGGTCACACTCACCTGATTGGCAATGGGAGCCAGTTCCCACTCAGAGCCAGGACCCCTTAACGTGGCTCAGCCACTGCTGCCTCCCTGTAACCAGCTCCTCCTGAGGGCCAGATACCCCCTCATCACCCCCTTGGGTGTCTTAAGCACCCAGGGCTGCAGTGATCCCCCAGCTGTCCCTGCTGGTCCTGCCCTCACCGGCCACCTGATATGGCTGGACATCCCCATCTGGGCCTGTAGCCTTTCAGCTCTCAGGGACTGCTACTGACTGCTAGTAACTGCTTAGTGACTGCTAGTAATGGTATAGTGACTGCTAGTGACTACTAGAGATTCTATAGGGACTACTAGTGACTGCATAGTGACTGCAAGCAACTATGTAGTGACTGCTAGTGACTGCTAGTAACTGTATAGTGAATGCTAGTGACTGCATAGTGACTCCTAGTAACAGTATAGTGACTGCATAGTGACTCCTAGTGACACTATAGTGACTACTAGTGACTACATAGTGACTACCAGTGACTGCATAGTGAGTCCTAGTAACTGTATAGTGACTGCTAGTGACTGTATAGTGAGTACTAGTGACTGCATAGTGCCTGCTAGTAACAGTACAGTGACTACTTGTGACTGCATAAGGACTGCAAGTAATTGTATAGTGACTGCCTAGTGACTGCTAGTAACTGTATAGGAACTCTTAGTAACTGTATAACGAGTGCTAGTAACTGTATATGGATTCCTAGTAACTGCATAGTGACTGCTAGTAACTACATAGTGACTGCCAGGTGACTGAATAGGGACTCCTAGTGGCTGCATAGTGATTGCGAGCAACTCAATAGTGACTCTTTGTAACTATATAGTGACTGCAAGGTGACTGCTAGCAACTGTATAGGAACTCCTAGTAGCTGCCTAGTGACTACTAGCAACTGTATAGGGAGTGCTAGTAACTGTTTAGTGACTGCTAGCAACTGCTGGGAACTGCTTCATAACCACCTAAGAGCTACTAGTAACTGTCAATACCAGCCTGGAGTCTGTCTCACAGCTACTAGTAACTGTCTCATATCTGCATCAGAACTACTAGTAACTGCCTTGTAATTGCCTCAGAACGACTAGTGGCTGTCTCTGAACTACTGGCACCTGTCTAATAACCTGCCCAGTAACTAGTAACTAGAGCCTGGTAATTCCCTAGCAACCACTCAATAACTACAGTAACAGTCTCCCAACAACTACTAATGAGTCTACTAACATTGCATTAACTGTGTGGAAACCACTAGTAATGTCTTAGTGTCTGCCTAACAACTGCTAGTAATGGCCTTGTAGCAGTCTAATATCTACAAAACAAGTATGAGTTACTGCCTTGTAACTGCCTAGTGAATAGTACGTACTGTGTAACACCTGCCTAACAACTACTAGTAACTGCAGTTCTCCCCTCTCATGTCTCTGCCCTTCAGCACCCAAAACACCCCCACACCTCCCAAACTGCTGTTGAATGACCAGCCAGCCCTGCCCTCCATCACTCCATCCATCCATCCCTCTTCAGGGCTGAATTCCCCTCAGCCCCCATTGTGCCCATCCCCAGGAGAATCAGCAGACTCATTTAGACCCTGTGTCACCCCAGAAAGGGGGTTCGTCCAAATCAGGGGCACATCTCATCCTACAGGTGTTTTCATTCAATGGTTAAAGCTTAATTACAGTGACAGGGTGAGCTCAGGGAACACCTGCTTAGCAAAGGCATTTTTCCCTCTCTTTTTTTACTTTTTTTTTACAGCTTGTCTCAGTTCTGCTCACCACAGTCTAAAGCTGTTGTGATTAAAATTGATAGGACTGTGCTTTGGATAATTTTAGGGGACAGCAGAGGGTGCTGTTCGTTCTGCTGTTGGGGAGAACGGAGCCACTCTCCCTTCCAGTCTGGAATCCAGACAGACCCAAAGCACGGAATAATCTCCTGTTGAAGGATCAGCCTTGCTCCGTGCTCCAAAATTGGTGTTCCTCTCCATCTGGCTTTGAAATTCAATGTGTTTCCAAAGGGATCAAAGTAGGTTTACTGCTCCAAATAGGTATTTAAAAAGAAAGAATCTCTGTTATCCAACACCTACTATGGAAAGGTAGATTCTTTACTGCAATTATATTATTTATTCTGTTCTATTCTACTCTGTATTATTTGTTATCCAGGAATCATAAACAATGCTTGGTGTGATTAGAGACTGGGTTCAATATAGCCACACTCTAAACTGTGTGGTTTTGGGAAAAAAAACCCCAAAACAAAAACAACCTATTTGTGCCAGGTACTTCTGGCAGTTTCCTAAAGATGTGTATAAGCAAGGGAATTACCCGTGAATTACAGATTAGACCAGAGCACCCTGACATCACCTATCACACATGTAGACCATTATAATTAAAATTAGAGGTTAATTGCCTGTAGTGGCTTTTCTGCTGCACGGTGTTTCTACAACAGCTTGTGCTCGTGGCTCTGGCCCTCCTCAGGAGGAGTGGAGGTGTCTGGTTGTTTGGGGAAGATACTGCTCATAATCACATGAACTGATGGATCACCCTGAATTTATGGAGATGTGGATTGATATTGTTTGTGCTTGGCATGCACAGGCAGACTACAACACGGGGTATTTGTTCTGAGGCATGATACCAGACTTCATTCACAGACAAGGAACATTGCCAGAAGCTTTTAGCTGAAGATACTGAGAAGTTCTGTGTCTTGAAGAGCCCAATGATATTTCCCACTGCCTTGGAAATGTAAAACATTTGTTTTACTGCCATGGGATGCACAGGAATTATCCTCTTTATTTCTCTGCAATTCACTTTCCCTGGTAATCAGACAGATGTTTCTGTGCAGCACAGAGATGTGGGAAGAGGTTTGCAATCATTATCTCCACAGTGCTTAGAGAGCAAACAGCATCAGGTTTCCTAGGGGTGGGAGGGTGAGTTTATCAGGAACCAGCCCTGTGAAGTGCTGTTAAATAATAAAAAAATGCTGAACAGCTATTTGGGCTGGGTTCAGTTTCCATAGCGAAGTTCACTCTTATACATGGAGGGCTTTCACTGTGTTTCCCTGAACTTGCACTGAGGTAGAGACTAGAGCCAGGGACTCACTGCTCATGAGTTTTGTTTCTCTCGTGGACTCCCCTTTTCCACTCAGGTGGCTCAGATTCTCTTCCACATTGGAGAGCACTGGAGATGGGGAGAGCTCTCAATGTAATGCTGTCTTTCAAAGAGTTTTAGTGTTTCCAAAATTGTGCAAGTGTCTGAGATGTCCTGCTTGTTCCCTCAGTCCATGCTGAACTGCTGCTGCCCTTCCTGCTCCTTCCACACTGCTCTGTACACACATTGCTACTGGTATTTGGGAAGTGAATCCTCTTTTCCAGGCTCCAGGGATGACAGGATGCTGAGAATTTCAAGGCATATGTTTTCCTATTCTCCCTGCCTCTAAACATGCTGTCCATCTCCTTGAGGGTAAAAATAAAGCAGATTTGTTTGATTTCTAGAAAAAGCCAGACGACAGTGCAGGGGTCAGAAATAGGCATCCCAGCCCTGCCCATCCCAGTCTCAGCTGTTGCTTCCTGAGAGACAGAAGCATGTGCTTGCTAAAAATACCCTGCAAAGAGAATACATTCTCTCTCCGATGGGAGAGTATAAATTAAGCTGAGTTGTAATATACACAACTGCTTATGGGTGGGAGAAACAATTCCAAACGTCATTTTTGCAGAGGGTTTTCCTAATGAAGCAGAAATCCCAGCTCTGTCCCTTCCTTGCGTAGGTCGACGATATTGTGTAGAGAGGATCGCCGGCTCCTGCCTCTCCCTCTCCCACCCCCTCTCCCTCCTATGGGAAGCGATTCAACCAGGGGTGGGGGGAGGCTGGCCCTTTTATAAGAGTGGCCCTGCAGCAAGTCCAAGTTGATAGGAGTGACAGGAGATTTGGCTTGCTCTGAGATACCCACCTCCCAAGCCTAGGGGTCCCTGGGATGACTAAAGGAGGAATGGAGTCAGTCGAAGTGTTCACAACTCAAGGCAAAGGCAGGGGCTTGAAAGCCCAGAAGGAATTCTTGCCTGGGGATGTCATCTTTGCGGAGCCAGCCTATGCAGCCGTGGTTTTTGACAGGTAAGAGAAAAGCGCTTGTAAAACTCAGACCAAAAGTAATCTTGATGCAAAATTTCATCTGGCTGGTTGCACAAAAGTTTGAAAGTGCCTGGACAACATCAGACAAGGGAGCAAAGGGAAGTCAGAAGCACTTCTGTAAAGACACATTCACAGCTTACGGTGAATGTGCTTCCCAGGGCTCAGATCAGCTTTTAGCTTTTACACTTTTAATATGGCTCAATATGTTTCCAGTTGTGACCTTGCAAAGTGCTTGGTGTCATTAGCTTTTACAAATGCAGTGCAAGTTGTGTGTATTCTGTGCCTCACAAAACCAGTCCCATGCCAGGATTTGGTGTAATTCAGGTACAGCAGTCTTGGACTGACTTAACTGAAGTCTCTGGTGTGTAATGCATTGTAGAAGTGAGTTCCACTGTGCTCTGGAGTACACCTTCAGCTGTACTCCCAGCTTCATTGCCCACTGCCTTCAGTCTGGGAGCTGGTGGGGATCAGCTACTGACATTGTTTGTGTTAAAGTGATTTCATATTTACAGAATAGCTGAGCCAACTGGAGACAATGGTCTGCTTTGGCTCTTGCAGGAGACTAGATTTAAATTTATGTCCATACTGATGTAGCCAGAAACTGAGTTCTGCTGCAAGGATATTTTTCTTTTCTGATGTTTATTTTAAGCATGAACATTTGCTCAACCTTCACTGCTAGTGTGGCTGGAAGGTGCCCACTTCTGCCCTTTGAATTAGAGAAAGATTCACTTAAATAACCTGGAAGCTAAAAGACACAAAGAACTAATTTCTATGTTAGTCTCCATTGGGCTAAATCTAGAATAAAGCCTCAGACATGAATGGAATTTATTCAGTCTTACAATGTGCTGAGAACTGAATGTGGTTCTACTTTTTAAAATTAAGAGGTAGATATCAGCTGAAGTTTTCATTCTGGGCTTGGGAAAGTTGTGAGTGGTCTTCAAGGGCATCATGGTGAGTCCCAAAACTAGTATTTTTTCCCCAAACCAATGACTTTAGTAAATGCTCTGCACACTAAACAGGGCTGTGAGCAGTTCTGCCTAGCTGAGCTTCCCCTGATAGAACTGGCTCTCCTGATGTAGTCTGGGGCACAAGCAGAGGTCATGCTGCTGTTTTCATCCCAGGAATCTTGTCTCTGAAGCTGATCAGTGCTCCTGCGTGATCTGACAGTAGCAGAGAATTGGGGATTAAATGGACAAAGCAAGAAATAAATGGTTTTTTGTGTCTTTTACTGTTACTTGCCCTTTAACTGTCAGTGGGTGAATAGGATTATGAATCTTTGCAATAGCAGTGACACCTTTAGTTTTTATTTTAATCTGTCATTGCAAGAGCTCACATTAAAAATGTAATTTTTCATTTTATAATGTTGAGCTCTTTAAATCTTAACCCCTAGCACAATTACAGTTGTGGGTCAAAAAATCATCTCTCCTTGATGTGTCCTTTTAACCCTTGTACTTCACTAATGTCACTAGCTGGAATATTTTGGTGAAATTATTTTTGCTTAGAAAGTGCCTATGGAAAATTATTTCTCACATATGCTTTATTAAAAATACTCTTTGTTTTTTTAAGCCAATGAATACATTTTGCTTTTTGATGGCTGGTTGAGAATTTTTTTTTCTTCTATAAGAAATGCTGCAAACATCATGCTTAGAGCAAGGCTGACCACACTGAAGAGCTACAACTTTGCTGCATTTTCAAATGTCACTTTTGTAATGTGAGATAAGGAGAGAAACTATCACTACATCAGCTTTTAAACTGCACACTATGTCTCAGGCTTAGGTTTCCAACAGAAAACCTCAGATGGGGAAAGATGTGCCCCAGTCCCTCCCCACACTGGGTTTGTTGAGTTCCCAGAGGGCAGGTCCAGAGGTTGGGCAGCAAGGAGGTGAGATAAACATATCCCTTTTCTGTGACTGGAGAGGATGGGGAAGGCTTCAAGGCATTCTGATCTTCTTCTTCTTGTTGTGAAATAATAATGGACTCTTACCCTCCTGTGACACATTTCATCCCAAAACATTTCATGTAGGTCAGTGGTGAAATGCAGTCCCAAATCTCTGAAACAGGCAGTGCCAACTAAATGCTTGTTAGTGCTTGGCAGGGGATAACCTGGGCCTGAGATATGATGGAAACACACATTTTTCTTGTGGAAATTACCCTATTGCTTTTCTTGCACACCCAGGGCTTTGGTTTTGAAGGTTCCTCCTACTGCTGTCCCAGAGTATTCAATTGCATCAAACCCCACTGAACAGATTGCTATGAAAGGAGGACAGCCTGGATTCTTGTAGGACCTGTAAGAGTAAATCCACACTAGGCCATGGTGGCTGGTTTTCCCCTGAAAGAAATGCAGTTGCTTCTGCATGGATGATGAGTCCAGTGAAGAGACATGTGGTTTTCCTTGCCCACAAACACACATGTATAGGTCCTAGCTGGTCTGTGCTTTGCAGCCCTTTGAAGAGTTCAGTCCTTTGAGAAGTGTGATCCTGATGTGGATGCTGAGACTGAAATCTTTCCCCAGATTTTGCTGTTGAAGTGTATATGGATGGCAGCCATACTGCAGTGGCCACACTGTGATCTTCCATGTGACTGCATATGATGTGCAGGTGAAGCAAAAGTCTTTCTGAGGTTAGCAGGAGCAGATCTGCAGAGATACAACCTGGTTTGGCCATGGTACAGGATGCAAAGCCTCTTGGGTTTGTGGCCAGGCATGAAGTTGTCAAGAGATAGGAGGTGTGACTGTTCAGAATGGGGGAGCTGATCATCATTTGAGCTGGTGAAGAACATAACTATGAAATGAAAAATTTGCATTATCTGCTAGAGGTGTTTAACTTCAGGTGTGTAAGTGAGAAACCCATTCACAGGGCTGTTGCATATCAGAACCCCACCTTTCATACTCTGAGAAACTATCAGAGGAACAAGCCTCTTTACCCTGACTGTACAGGATACGTGGAGAGCCTGAACAAATAGTTTTGGCACCTGGTGTTTGATGTGTTAGGTGCTCATAGCAGAATGTGAGATAGATAGATAGATAGATAGATAGATAGATAGATAGATAGATAGATAGATAGATAGATAGATAGATAGATGGATGAGAGGAGCTGCTGAAGTAATTTGGACCTGAGGCTGTTACCCAACTGCCCTGTATAGATGTCTATCTTTCAGCAGGATGCTGAGTTTGAGGAGGTGTGGAGAACTTTATTTGTCTAGTAAAAGGAGAAATGTTTTCTTTGACAAAACTCTATCCTTTGCCATCATACTCTGAGCAAGTAAGACCCATCAATTTAACTGGAGTAGACCACAGGATGATGAGATGGCTTTTCCAGCAATGTGCTTTGAGACTCAGCTTGCAAATGAAGACACCCAAAACTAAGGTCTGCTTAAAGAATTTAAGATGCCCCAGAGTGTCTGAGATAACCTCTTAGGGGTGACAGGTACAAAACAGGATTTATGAGAATCAGGCCTCTTCTCAGGCCAAGTGGGTGTCCCTGCAGAGCCTAAAATAGCACTGGACTCCTGTGTCCAGACAAGTGAATCTAGGCCTGAGTGCCCATGTAATCAATGGAACGCTATAATGTGCACTAAAAACAGACACCCTTGAACTGATCAACTTTCCAGACCAGAGCATTATGATGGAATCCCTGATTAGACACAGAGGGTGCAGATGAGCATATCTAAGTGTCTAAATCTAGAGACTACATCCCACCCTGGAAGCCCCTGAAGGTCCCTGAAGGCCCCTAAAGTCATTAAGGATGGTGAGGGCTAGTACTCTTCAGCCCATTGATGGTCATCTGAACAGCAGTTTCTTACACAGTGCCAGAGGTTTTTAGTCCAGAAATACATAAAACACAAAGCTAAAGAAGGTTCCTATAAACATTTGCTGGCTCATAGTTTCTTAGATTATAAGGCCAGGGTATGACTCACCAGACTAACCCTGCTCATGGCATGGGGGTTGGACTGGATGACCGTTAAAGGTCCATTCCAATCCAAACCATTCTGATTCTGTGATTCTATAACCTTTTTGCTTAACACAGTGTTTATCTGCTGTTGACTCTTGTATCAAGTCTGTTACTTCAGCCTGAATGAGAGCAGGCTGCTTAGAGAGACAGTGAATACTGGTTGAAAGGGGTGCAAAATTCCATATGATCTCCAGTATTTTGCTCTTTGTAAAAAGTGCAGACACATTCTAATCTATGTTTGATTCAGCCTTGTTCTTATCAGCTGAAATATCTCTAAGAAAGTACCAGTGGCAGGCCTGCTTTGCCCTAAAGTAGATGCAGAAGGCTGGAAATGTATCTTCTCAAGGGATTAATTGCTTTTGTTGGGGTAATTCTTCAATTTGCAAAGCTCCTGCGCATTTCCCACTGATGTTACCTCTCACTGAAGCTTTTTCTGGTGCTCTGCTTACATGCTGGGGTTTAATCCTTCCTCCCTCTTCCCAGGTCTCCTTCCCTCACTGCCACATTCAGGACTATGGCATTCCCAGGGCCTGGGCTCAATGTACTGTATGTGACCTTCTCCTCTGGCATGTCAGTTGACTCTCAAGCCTGTAAGAGTTTACATTTCCTGCGACTATGGGGATGCCTCATATGTCTCTGTCAGCCTTCATCAAGAGGTTTGTTCTTTAACCAGTGGGATTTGAGAGACAGTAGTCAAGGGAAACAGTGTCATGTTGTAGAAAGCCAAGATCACCTGAGGATCTGCTTGATGAGTGATCTGCAATTGTTAAAATGAGATCATGCAATTTTTGCACTTCTTTTTGGTGTATGAAACAGTCCCAAAAAATTTTCCAAGGAACTGTGGAGAGCTCTGTTATTGTAGCTGGGATGACCTAGGGATATAAGAAATGCAAAATTTTCCATAACAGCACAAATCTGGAAAGATTATGGAAGAAAATTCTTTGAGTTGATATTGATAAAAACTGAGAGCTAATGTGATCATATTTACATTCTTGAAAATTTTCTGGGATTGGACTTTTTATTAATACCTCATTTGTTCAAAAGTTAAATCAAACCTGGGGGAAGACCTAGGCTTTTTAAAGAAAACACACCCACACTTGTAAAAAGAGGCTGAGAATTCTTGGAACAAATGACTAAAAATAAAATAGTAAAAAATTAGTCTAAAATAAATCCTGCACTCAAATCAGACAGACTAGGTATGTCATCCATGACATTTTAAAGATGAAAGTATGAAGCCCCAGACCGTTTTTAAAGGAGCGAAAGCATTCTTGTGCTAATAACTCATGACTAGGTTGTTTCAGCAAAAGCCCACTGTTGAGCATTCCCCCTTGTCCTTTCACTGCTGAAACAGTAGGTGCATTTACTTAGGCTGTTGTCTTTAATAAAGTGTTTCAGCCTCTGCTTTGAAAGCCAAGGAGACTTTGCCTACATGTTAAACCGTTCTTATGCTGTCTTGTAGCATGTTGAGGACAGAGATGTCCAGCCAGCCAAAAATAAGTAGGACTTAGGTGTAAGTTGGTTCATCTGTGTGTATCACCTATGAGGTACAGAGTAGAGCAAACCCATGTTAAACAGTTTGTCAGCTCTTCACCATGTCCATCAGATACTCAATTAAATCCTCTTGCTGTTCTTTGCATTAAAGCCATCTTACCTGGCTTTTCCAGGCCAGTGAATGAGATGTTGTGGGTGCTGGATGGCAGATGTTTGGGTTGTGAATGTCTTAGAGATGAGGTTAATACATTTCCTGTGACAGCACTCAGCCGTCTGTCCTGGCAGGTCCAACAGCTCTTAATCCATCTGAATACAATTCAGTCTCAAGGGTTATTTGTTTCTTCTGCTTTCTCTGAAAGCCATGCTTGCAGGAGCCACAGTTTAGTTGCTGGTGCTCTGTCACCTCTTGCATTTGTTGGCTGTCACATTGAATCATTGCTTTTGTCACTGTAGCTACACCCAGGATTAGTAGTTATTTTGCGTCTGATCCACGTATCATCAGAGCACATGAGCCCTTCAGAGTTCAGCTTGGTTGACACTTGGATGAGAGGTCAAGGAAACCTGAGAAAGTTGTTTAGTGAGTCAGTCAGTGGCATCTGCCCTCCGAGCCAGTCCTAAATCACTGACCTGGCAAGGATTGATGAGTTGGAGATATCACTGTACTAATGAAGATCCTGCTTTTAGGCAGGGTGAAAAGAAGTCTTACTATGTGGCAGTGAATGGGTGACCAGAGGTCACCTCAGAGGCCATGGCATACACAGGCACAGCAGAAAGCAGATTTATCCCTGTGTTAAAGCAAGGGAAACTGAGCACCAAGACCCTGAGGGCTGAAATTTCCAGGGCTCTGGGGGTAGGTACCACACCAGAAACTTTTCTCTTCAGAAACTTTTGATGCTCCGTGGCCTTACAGCATTCTGACCACATGGGCGTGGGCTGCTCTGTACTGGGAGGGGAGGTTTGGGCTATCTGGAGCCATTTCAGGTTGTGTTAAATACTTTCTTGACCAGACAGAGGTTTTATAGACCAATGATTTTCACAGGCTACGGGGCTTAGGTTTATTATTGGGTTGCTCCTTCTGCCCTTGGGAAATCTTAACCATTGCCAAGGGGGTGAGAGAGGAGACTGTGGACCACTGCAAGTCTTTGGTGTCTCCAGGCCAGATGATATCAGAGCCTGGTGTAAAGTCCAGCCCTGGGGCCAAGGAAGAGCCCCATGTTGCCAACCTCTTTTGGGGCATCCATCTCTGAGCTCCTCTGAGGCAGCAGGAGTTTGCACAACTGCCAAGAGGCACCTTAGGTGCTTACAGACAGTACTTGGCCAATGTTAGCTGAAAGTTTAGGTAATAGATCTCAAATACTTGTGTCTCCTGATTTCTTACTGTGCCAAGAGTTGAGCCCAAGCTTCTGGAGTCATGGCAACACACACTATGAATACATCCAGTCTTCTTTTACAACATTTCTGGGCATGGAGAATCCTGCAAGGATTTTGTGAGAGATACAATATTTCCTAAACTTGCCTATCAGATTACCTGTGAGTAATCATGGCTGGACTGTTCCTTTGCTTTCTTGGAAAATATTGTATAACTTCTTTTGTGCATTGTTGCATCTCCTCAGAAATGGGGTATTTCTAGAGCTGGTGGTAAATTCTGCTGGCTGGATTTGCTTTGGAAACTCTGGTCACTCTATGCAATAATCAGCAAAATGCAAAGCCAGCATTTTAGTATTTTTGTGTTCCCAGAGAGCAAGCTGGGGGGAGAGAAGTACCTGTTTGGGAAACTGGGATTTGATCTGCTGTGTTCCCTTCCAACCTGTCATTCCTCTCTACAAGGAAACGTCTTTTTTATGCTTTCTGACTGCCTTCAAAACACCCAGGGAGCAGGAGGGAGCCCCATTTCCAACGTGAGATAACTCACTGTGCTTCTTGGCACGATGTAGCCACACAGGTTTTATCATCTCTCTGGCTCTCCTTTGCCTTACAAGGAGTGTAATCTCTCTTACACTTCTCTGCCCCACTGACTTGACAGCTGACAGAGCACAGCCTCACATTTCTCATCAGTTCCCAGCTCTTCCATTTGACTCAGCAGAGATGGCTGTATCCCTCTCCCAGGCACATGCTTCCCCCTCCCCATCCCAGGTGCTTGCCTTGCACTGGGCTCCGCCTGACACTGCTCATTTTCCTAAACCTCATTTTCCAAACCTCATTTTGCACTTTTTTTTTTTTTTTTTTTTTTTTGCTGTGGGTCATTCTGCTTTTAAATCCATGCCCCTTTTCAACCTGCAAGAGCCAAGGCACAGAGTAGGTTGTGGCAGCTTCTCACATAATACTGCCAGAGGAAAGAAAAAGCATTTTAAAATGTACTGTGATAGATATAAATATGCATATACATTGTGTATATATATATATATGTACAGTGGAGAAGCAGGACAGTCTTTGGGCTGAACTCTCTGGGGCTGTGTGTCTGATTCCTGCCTGTGGCACATCCTCCTTATGGGATCATCAGTATTTTTCTTTTAATTTCTTTGTGTCTCAGTTTCCCCACTCTCGGTTGTGAACAATGATAACCTTCCCTTGACCATGAAGCCTCTGTGATCTGTGAGCTTTTTGCAGTGAGGAGAACCTCCCTTTCAGCACCAGCAGTGTCTGAGTGATGGAAATTTAAATTCTCCTGTACTGTCGAGCCTGGCTGGAGGCCCAGATAAAGTGGGTGGTTGCCTGGAGTAGCAGACAGCTGGAGACACCAAATCAGGCAGTGAGACGTCTTCTCTAGCAGCCAGGGGAAAGTCACGACATTGTTTGGGCAGGAGACCAAAGTGTCTCCCTCTCCTTCTCAGTGAATTAAGTCCTAGGAGCCAGCAGCTGGACACTTGGAAGGGGCACATTGTAGAGGTTTCCCCTTGGTCTGGGACCCTGGACACTCTGTGAGGAAGGACATGAGCATAGACTTCGTCATCAGTATTCTCTGATGAATTCCTCCCACAGCCTTTGTTATAATTATGTGCATACAATTGTAGGATACATCTTGGAAATCTGGTTTTGAAGCCGCCAAAGGTTGCCCCTTTTGAAGGACATTTTCCAGTTATCTCATGGCCATGCAACCCACAGTAACCTCTCAGGTAAACCACAGAGCCAGGAGCAGGAATAGCTGGTGAGCAGCTGCTGGCATCAGACAAAGACACGTCAGGCTTTTTGGATTTGCAGGAGAAATTTGCATCACTAGCCCATCTGCAGGAAGGCTTTAAGTGGCCCAAACAGCCTAGTGATAAAGCTGATGCCGGACTAAACAGGGAGGACTTCATGCCCTGAGAGGAGAGCACATCCTCACGTGGGGCACTGTGCTCAGTATCTTTAATGTTTAACACCACCCCCATCAGTGGCATATTTGTGCCACTGACCAGCACTCAATCACTGATGATCTCAGCTCAGCAACATACCAACCTCATGAGGATGAAATACCCCTGGAGTTATTAATAAAATCTTAGAGTGTTCATAAATCCAACCAGTCATACTGGTCTCTAAACCTGGCATTACAGCCAGACAACCCCATGTCCTACTCTATCCAGTGCTTCTGTGAGCTCACCTGTCCTCTGCCTTCAGCTGCTTGGTGTTTTTTTGTCCATCCCTGAGCAGCTGGAAATCCTCTTGTCCTTTGGCAGTCATGCCTGGCGATCTGCTGGAAGCCTGTCCTAGTCCCTCAGAACTTCACAAGTCCATACTGAGTACCTGTCTGGAGTCATGGGGACCAGGAGAGCCTCAAACCCACCCAGCCTGGGGCTCTATGCTGCTGCCTTCTGATGGTGGACAGCCAGGGCACACGTGACACCACCAAAGAACAGAGAAGACATAAAACACTCTTGTGAAAAGATCTACCTTGAAGGAGGCTGTTTTGTTGGTTTCCTCATGTCATTTCCAACACTATGCCACAATTGCCAAGTGCAGTGCCTCCGGTACAGCTACACCTGTGGCCTGGTGAAATGACAGGCAAAGCCGCCTTTTAATCCATGGAAACATATCTTGGTTTCAAGCAGCACAAAACCAGAGTAACAACTTTGCTCTATCAGTCTTCTTCATTGTGATACTCCTCTGGTCCACTCACTAGCAGAGCATTGTTGATGTATATTTTTATCCCCACAGTATGCATGTGCCTAAGGAAAGCTTAGGAGAGCAGTTAGGACAGCTCAGAGCTGTGCTCCTGTTTGGTCCCTCTCACCCAATGTTTTCCTAAATTTATTGAGCACAGTGGTGGTCACTGCACCATTTTGTGACCTAGTCCATGTGGGGCTGAGGAAAGCCTTGGTGTTCAGAGGAGTGCTCACTTCAGCCAAATTCAGAGGCTTTGCAGGCAGGTGAAGCTCTCAGGCTGATTCTTTGCCTTCACATTCTCTTTGTGCTCACCTGAGCCACAGACTCATCAGGCATCTGCTTTCTGCTCAGCAGTGGGTGGCTGGTTCTTCAGCATAGACCAGACAGAAACCAAAACAAGACTAAGAATCCTCTTGACAGTGGCAGTGCTGAGGAGGAGCAGATGATCTGCAGACAAGAGGGCTGAGAGCTGGGGAATGCTTTATTGCTGTCCTCCTTTAAACATACTATTTGTCTCTTTGAAGTAGCCAAACAGAAAAAGAACAGCACTGGGCAGGCACACAAGGATTAAGCTGAGTGGGATGTTTCTCCATCTTCCCCAAAAAATCTTGAGGGGTCCATCCTTAATGGCTGTGGGGAGCCCAGGGATGCAAAGCTGGCTGGACCGTTGTTGGGCAGAGCTGGCCCTCACTAAGGTAGGAGCCAACCTGTCCTTCTGTCCTTGCAGCCTGACACATGTCATCTGCCACACCTGCTTCAAGCGGCAGGAGAAGCTGCACCGCTGTGGCCAGTGCAAGTTTGCCTATTACTGTGACCGGACCTGCCAGAGGGCGGCTTGGCTCAACCACAAAAACGAGTGCTCTGCCATCAAGAGGCATGGCAAGGCACCCTCTGAAAACATCAGGTGAGAGTTGGTCCCTGGGGGCTGAGCTGTCAGCTTGGGAGAGGACAGTGCATGGTAACAAGGAAGAGCTGGGTGGCCTGATTTGGACAGGGTGGAGATGGGAGAAGGTTTAGGAGGTGCCAGAAGAATCCTTGCACTGAGGGGATGGGGACCTGGAGGAGCATGTGAGGTGTAAGGGATGTGCTCCTGCTTTTATTTTTTTGGTGCTCAGCCCCAAAAATTCTACTGCAGCTGAATGTGGTGAGGAAAACTCACCCTGGATGGGTGGGAAAGTGGTGAATAGGTTGAAAAGTGGAATAGGAGATAGACCCTTCCTCAATTTGTTTATAGGATACATTAGTTTGGTTTCACATCCCAGCTTCATCATAACAAAATGAGAGGGATCTCTGAGGAAAGGAGAGCCCTTGTGGTGGGCTGGGAGCCTGGGGGTCTGTAGCACTTCTCTAGATGAGAATATACAAGCTGGAGGAAAACCCTGCATGTCCCTTTCCTTCAAAAGCCCATGGATGGTGACCAGCCATCAGGCACCCAAAGCTGAGCCTGTCTCGGTCTGTCTGACTGCATGCAGTTACCCACGCGTGAAGTGAATATTGATGGACCTTCAATCCCTCTCCTTGTGGTGGGTGGTGGTGGTGCTAACACCTGTGGCTGTGTCCTGGCCAGGCTGGCTGCCCGGATCCTGTGGAAGATCGAGAGGGAAGGCAGTGGGCTGTCCGAGGGCTGCCTGGTCTCCATCGATGAGTTGCAGAACCACGTGGACAGCTTTGGGGAGGAGGAGAAGAAGGACCTGCGCACTGACGTGGAGAGCTTCCTCGAGTTTTGGCCACCCCACTGCCAGCAGTTTGGCATGCAGTTCATCTCCCACATATTCGGAGTGGTATGTCGGAGGGGTGGGAGAACACTGTTTCTAATTCCAGCTTTCCAGAGGAAGTCTCCAGCTGGCCTGGGTTTGGGATGGCTGAATTCATCCCTCTCTTGCCCTTAAGAGGCCATAAAGAGTGGAATAATGGAGACTGGTTTTTGCAGCAGGTCATTTGTGGACTGCCTATTCCATATCCCCACCACTTCTGCACTGACACTGGGAAACTGAGGCATGGCAAGGGCAAGCTCTGAAACATTTTGTCTGTCTAAACATGCAGACAAGTGGTTTGCTCAGTCATGGGTGCTGAATTGTCCTCACAGGTCCCACTGGGCATCTCTGTGCACCTGGGAGAGCTGAGAAAATAGAAATATATTTTTAGTAAATAAACCAAAATATATTTGAGTATAGTAGATCTGTTTTAGTAGATACATCACTGTCTATTGATATTGTGAGTGTTATTTACATTTATGTAATAAACAAATATGTTACATATATAATAAAATCAGAAGATGCTAACTAAATTTGATAATATCCATTACTAACTATTTTACTACAAATTTTTGTTCTCGGTGTAGCAGAGAGGGAAATTCCTAGAAGCCAGTTCAGGTCGAGCTGCTCTGCCCCCAGCTCTGGTATCAGTTGGTTAGTGGTGCACTAACCCCTTGGCTCCCAACACTGCCAAAGGGGCCAGGGTGATCTGGGAGAAGACACATGCTCTGCTTGCACCTCTGCCAGTGACTATTGTGGCAGAGGAGTTGGTTCTGCCAGCCCTGTCACAGGGAGAGGACACAGCACCCTTTGGTGCCCCACCACAAACAAAATCCAGTCCACTGGACACAGAGAGACATATATGCTAATGACTGGCATAGTTTGTCCATGGAGAAGTAAAGAAGTACAGGAAAAGTACAGAATCAGTTCAGAAAGGAAATAAAACTATTAACAAGGTTGGTTAATTAATTAATGAATTAAGTAGGTCTATCCTATCAAATTTTCTCTTCACAAATATTTTCTTTTTTAATGTTTGTGAACACAGACTTTTCCATTCATATCTGATAATAATGTATCATATAGACAAATAAAATAATTCATTCTTGGTAGATATGCTATGCAAAAGTCATTCTGAAAAATCATAACAAATAGTAGTAGATCATTTTTATAAGCTTTGAGGGCAACCCAGCAAACATGACCTGGCTGAATGCACCTCTCAAGGTTAATTTCTAACTGATACCTGTTTTAATAAGTGTGAACTTTGCTTTCTGCTTGAATTGCCTCAAATTCATTTTCCTGTGACCTTTTTCTGAATTATTTGCAGGAAGAGAATAAAGGAAACCAATGCATGGTCAAACCAAGTTTATCTTAGGCATCCCAAACAAATATTAAGAGCAAATGTTCTACAACATTTACTCAGCTCTGCTTTGGATTGGTCCCTGTGCATGAGTCCTGCACTGTTTCCCTTGATGTTTTATCCCAACTGGAGTGTTTTCAGCTTTTTCTCCTTTAATGTTTCTTCCTGCCTATGTTTTGGGACTAGATCAGCTGCAATGGCTTTACCCTCAGTGACCAAAGAGGACTTCAGGCTGTTGGTGTGGGAATCTTCCCCAACCTCTGCCAGGCCAACCATGACTGCTGGCCCAACTGTACTGTCGTCTTCAACAACGGCAAGTGAGTGATTTCTTTCCTCAGGCACAGTGGGGATACATCCTAAGGGGCAACTCAGCAGACTCTGCCAACCCCAGTGTCAGATCCCTGCCTCAGAAAATCTATTCATTCTTATTTCCTGCTCTATCTCAGGAAAAAATCCAATCAGTATTTTCTTTCTAAAAAGGAACTGTTGTCTCTCTCATTGTTATTTTAAGTTATCATCTGATGCACCAATAAAAAAGATTTGACCCCAAATCCAGAAACCAGAAAATAATTTTTGCCTGTTTTTTTATCCAGTTCTGTAACTAGACTCGAAATTGGTAGATAAAGTAGTAAGTTGCTTTTTAGCTCACCCCTGATATCGAGGCTTAACAGTTACAGAATAATTCCAGTTAGTAAATTATTAAGGATTATACAGAGTCCACAGTCCAAGTTTCTCGTAACTGAAGCTTGCAATCAGCTGTGTATCACTATCTGCTGATGTGTTATAGCAATTCCTAACACAACTCTCATCTGGTGAGAGTGTACCATCTCCATTAATCACTGATTAACTCTTTAACAATGGGACCTTAATGACAATTGTGACTGTTATGTGCAAGCAGAGTCATGTCCGAGTGCAGGATGCTCTAAAGCCACTGAGCATTCCCCATTCCCACCCAAGTCCTGTAGGAAAACTTCTGTGGGACAAGTGAGACAGAAAGATATTTAGTGGGAAATTCAGGGATGTTTCAGCAGAGCTGGGAGTAGAGGCTGCTGCTCTCAGGGCTTGGGGCAGACCACGGGAGGAGATGCTCTGCCCTTTCCAGCTTCTGAGCCATGACAGGTATAAACTGCTGCTGATCCAGTGAGCTGCAGCGTGTTCAACACATTAACTGTGGGCAATTGCTTGCCAAAAGCTGCACAGCCACGGTATTTCCTCCCAACTTCCTGCTACCATTTTACAGCTTCCTATCTTCACCAAACTTCAGTGCTGTAAGTTAACCCCCTCCCCAGCCTCCCCTTCACTAACACATTGCTTCTGCACTGCAGTTATTGCTGCTGGTTTTTCCTGATCAAACTATACCAGCCTTTATCAAGCCAAGCAGCTGGTAAACAAGAAAAGAGAAAACAAAACGGTGTTAGGATGATCCAAAGTCAGGTTGGAGTCTGTGCTATGATATCCATTTGCCCTGAATTAGATCCATAGTGGGGTGATGGAGAGCCTCACCAACCCGCCTCCAGCAGTGGAGGAGGTAAGCAGCAGTGATAGCAGCCCTGAAGTCTGACTTCCTGGGTGGTAAGTAAAGGAATGGAATTTTATTTGCCTGGCAGCTTGTCAAAGCTCCCACATGTATCTTCTTACTGACTTTAAACTTGACCATCTGGTTATTTCCCAGCTAAATTACAAAGGTTTCTTGTCTTTTTGTGAAAACCTGATGATAAGTCCCTGTTGTGAGCTCTCTATCACCACATAAGGCAGAATACTGGACTTGAGGACCCACTAAACTCATCACACAGAGCACAGTCCTTGTGGCTGACAGCCAGTCTGATTTCCATTTCAAGCTGTGCGTGACTACCGATGTCAGTGGAGACATCTCTGTGCAGGAGAACTAATCCCCCTGTGCCTGCCAAATGTCAGAAGCAGCTTTTCACATTCCCTGACTGAGACCACTCCTAAAATCACAGTGTCAGGGCAGTTCTCCACCAAGTCCTCCATGGCCCGGTGGTGGGCAATTTGGTTCTGGGAGCTGCCTAGCAAAAGGGCAGTTCTCATGCAGAGCATCATGAGCCAGGTACTGGGAAACCCTTTATCTCCTGTCAGTACAATGTCCCACTGCGCTAAGCTGTGTACCTTTTTTTTTGTTGTACTCTTGTGTGTAAACTGCAGATGTTTGTTTTGTCTTTCAGTCATGAGGCTGTAAGATCAATGTTCCACACACAGATGAGGTGGGTCAGTCTTGAAAACATCATTCCCCTCAGTTGCCCTGTACCCCTCATGCCCACTGTTTAATGGAACAGCTGCAAACACCCTGAGGAGCTCCCTCTGCTTGCAGCAAATTTTACTTCTCCTGTTTTCTAAACTTCTCCTCCTTCCCCATGTAAAGCCCCACTAAACCCAAACCTCATTTAACTCTGCATTTTGTAGTAAATTAGAATGATAGTGGTAATACTGTGACTGTCTTCCCCAGGGGGAATTCCCTCTCTGCCTTCCCACCCTTGGCTGTCTCCCTGTCAGTATTTCTCCTCAACACTTTTCATTTCTCCTCCCCTGACCATGGCAAGAGCATGAAAGTCAGAACAAGGTCTTGCTAATCTCGTACAGCCCAAAATAAAACCTTGCATATTAGGAGATGAGAAATGATTGTGTTACTGACGTACTAAATGGTCCACATTTCTCCTGCAACCCACAGTGCCCAATAAATGCTCTGTCTACAGCAGCACTGTGAGATGTAGGTTTCAAACCTTTTTAATTGTAATACCTGATTAATGTTTCACTTTTTAATGATACAACTGTTACCTGATCTAAACTAAATAAATATGTAGAAAAAAAGGTCTCTGCTTAGCTCATGACACTTGGTATATTATATTCAATTCTTTTAAGGGGACACTGTTGCCTTTAAACTTTAATTTCAATCAGACATGCAATTTCCTCAAAGAAGGTGAGAAATACGTTGGAAGTGCTCTTCTTCACCACTGATGCTTACTGAGTACATTTTAAATGGGGCCATAAAAAGGGGTACCTGTGTTTCACTTCTGATTAGAGCTGCTATTTTGGGCCAATTTGAGTTTTGAGCTATCAGGCACTCACTGTGCCTGTGCATGCAAGTATCAAGGTCCCAGCTGCTTGTGACAGGCACTGGAAAAAGAGCATTGAACAAGCTCAGTGATGTGCTCCTGGCTGACGGTGTCTCTTTAACTGTAGCACTTAAAATATGCCATGTGTTTCCTGGCTTATCCCAAAGGTTATCAATCCTCTCCACACAAGGAATGGCTGCTTAAAATATACCTATAGTGCTTGAGCTATCAGGGGCATCATGAAAGTCAGAGGCCTGATTTTGCTTCTCCAGTTGCATGACTCACTTTAACAAGAATCCTGTTAAGTGTGAACAGGAATGTTTATATGTGTAAACTTTTCTGATGGGAATTGCTCTTTTTCTTGCACTTTCTCCTGGAGTAGCAGGTTGCACTTTTCTCTAGCTGGCATTTTCCTGTGGTTGTGACATGATTAATTTCCTGCCCTTCACAACAATGGCATGTTTAGTGATCAATTTTGTATGAAATGTACTGTTGACATGATAGAACACCCAGAGAAGGTCAAGACCGGGCTCAGAGAGTAATTTTCACAGCAGCTTTAGCACAGCTGAATGGCTCAGAGCTACACCCTTGATGCTGAGGCCTTGTAATGGGAATTACAAGGGAATTAAAAGGGAATTGGAGAAGAATTATGATCCCTTTGCAAAAATATGATCACACAAAAGAAGTCATGTCCTCCCCAAAAGACTTACTTTTAATGCACCTGGTGAGACCTCTGAGTCCTCTACCTTTGCTGAGGCCTTTATTGGGCTCCACTTAAAGCACCTCATGTTCAGGTGGGGTCAGCATGTCACACTCAGGTTCGTCTCATAGCAAGTGATTACATCAAACACGTTGTTGAGCTCTCTAATAGTTGGGGGAAGAGATGGACATTGGAAGCACTACCTTGCAGTTGGTATTTGAGAGAGTTTTTCCCCATTCTGGCCAAATTTTTCAGCCACTTGTGCCTGTCCAGATCCTGCAACTGAGAGATGCCCCAGAGTAACTGGGAGGTTCAGTGTGTAGAGTGAAACAGCAAGGGAATAGTTGACCACATTATTTAAGAGTTTTTACAGGGAATGACATGAGAGAAAGGCAGGTGCAAAGGTGGTCTCATCAAGGCCTTTCCTTGCATTTCTGTGAGAGACTGGCAGTTGAATTGTGGTTATAATAACATTAGGCATCAGGTCAAAGGAGGTGTTAAAAAATGGACGCTTTCCAGATAACTCTTTCTAAGCCTTCATGTAAAGATGCATGAACAGGTTGAGGGCATCCCTAACCCGGCACCCAGAGGGAATTTGTCTTAACTTTTCAAAATGAAAATGATACTGAAGGCAGCACAGCTTGGGAGTCTAGCCAGGAATGTGTAGGTAGCATGCAAATCAGTACTTCAATAAAGACCCAAAAATCCAAACTCAGCATTTTGTTGAGTATTTCTGATCTTTTTTGTTTTCTTGTTTGTTTTTTTTAATCTGGTGATATCTCTTGCAACATAATAAAACTTGATGTCTAGGTTCAACCTCCACCTGCATAAAGTAATGGAGCCATAGCCTGTTTATAGCTCAGCACTTAACATATCCCTGTGAGGGACTTGCAGAGGGGCAGGAAAAACTGGTGTGACTGTGTTCTTGCTCTGTATTCAGTTACCCAAACTGCTGTTCATCTCTGCATTATCTCCCTGAAGACCTAAAGCAGTGCCTTAGGGCAAGGGCTCACCCTCTGCAAGGCAGGGGCAGGTGGCAGGATTTGTCCCTGATAGCTCTGTGCTTCTGCTGCTCCTCCAAGTGCACGTCTCATCTTCTTTGCACTCAGGATCGAGCTGCGGGCTCTGAGCAAGATTTCCCCAGGGGATGAGCTGACTGTTTCCTACGTGGATTTCCTCAATGTGAGTGAGGAGCGGCGGAAGCAGCTGAAGAAGCAGTACTACTTCGACTGCGCCTGCGAGCACTGCAAGAAACAGGTCAAGGATGACCTGATGCTGGCGGTGAAGGAGGGGGAAAGCAAGGTATGGTTTGTCCTGCTGTGTCCAAATGCAGCGGTGGCCGTGTCTCCTCCACCAAGGCCTCTGTGTGTCTCTAGCACTACAGTTTCTCAGCACAGGGACACCCTCAGAAGGAACAGAGTCAGAATTTGGCAAAAGTGTGACTAATGCCAATGTAAAAAATGAGAACAGAACTGAACCCTGATTGGGCACAACAGCAATTCAAGTCCACCAAGCAAGGCTAGTTTAATCCCTATTATGCAATGCAATGGCATTTTTTAACTTCAAAAACCTACGGAAGTTGCCTGTAATCAAAAAGTTCATCAACAGACAGAATGCAAAAATATTGGAAAATTAGGTATACAGCTGAGAAAAATACTGGCATTTAGATTGTGTTTTTTCCTGAGAAACTGAAAGGGAATCATAATTTTGAGCAGCAGAAAGGGAAATATACTGCAGGTGATTAGTGGTGACAGGACTAACCAGTGCTCCTGAAGCTGTATGGTTTGTACCATCACACCAGCTCCAGGAATGTGGGAAGCCTGAACTTTCAGTCCCTCTTTGCAAAGGCCTGTCACATGGAGTTTGCACCATTGCTTGACATTTGTGTGTGGTTGCTGTGGGCAGACTGACTGTGAAGAATTAACATGTTTGACTGCTCATTTTTAAGTAATTTGTGTTTTCCTTGGAGGCCTCACAAGTCACTGAGTGGGAGGGTGTGAGGCTGTGTCTTGCTACTGGCAGTGGCATGTGTTGTTTGGTCAGCAGCTCCAGTTTGAGAGTGTGCTGGCAGCTCTAAGAGTTTCTTTTTACTTCCTCTGCCCAAGGATATAATTGTTTATAGTTTTAGTCCTCCATGGCAGTGTTAGCTTAGGGAGTTTCTACTCGTGCAAGATTTATAAAGTGTGTAAGAGAAGGCAAAGCAAAGCAGCACAATTTAACTCATCACCAAGTCATTGATCTGCACTATTGAGCAGTCACATAATGAATCGGACAGTACAGCTCAGGGGATGATGTGGGGCAGGACCAAACAGCAAAGGTGGGACAGGGAACTGTGACCTTAGAGCAGCAGTGCCACCAGAAGAGGTCCAGTGAGATGCACTTTACTGAGAAGGAGGACAGAACCCTCGGTCTCCAGCTCAGCAGTTACCAGGAAGCCAAGTTCAGTCCTGTAACTCTTCTTTCATGTAGGTGACAGTCAGGAAAGGTTGGATATTGCAGCGTATAAATCTGTCCTTGACAGAGGTTTAGAGAAATGGACAACTGATATGAGGGATCTCCCATGAGAGGTAAGACATAGTACTAGAGGAGACACTTTGCTTGTTGGGTTAAGTTCATCTCTGGTGCAAAACACCCTGCTATATAATCACATTTTAAATTATTAAGCTTCATCTTAAAGCTAATCCTGACTACTGTACTTCCCCCTTATAATGTAAAGCTGTCCCACAGCTCAGTCCTCTGATGCAGAAGGATTTTTATCTGGCTTTCTGTAGAAATGTTTCTTAACACCTCCTCCAGTAGACACCATAAAAACCCCTCAATTGTCATTCAACACCTGCTATCAAGCCTTGACTGAACAGTGAGACCATCAATCACAGAATGGTTTGGGTTAAAAGGGGCCTTATACATCATCTCATTCCAACCCCTGTGCCATGGTCAGGAACACCTTCCACTAGATTTGCACCATCCCCTTTTTGTGAGCATTAGAGGTGTTGTGCAGCACCCAGCAGGAAAACATGCACTTTGGGTGAATGTCCTCCACAATCTGAAGTGCTTGTGTAGAAAAAGCCTGTAAGTATGCAAGATGCGTGCTTTCAGTTGTTAAAAATACACTCCATGCACAGACAATAGGTATCCAGACTGACCTCACCCACAGAGCACGGCTGGATCACATTTTCTGAATTCAGACACACTTGTCTGAGAGCAGCAGCACTCAACAGCTGCCTGGAAAAAGTGCTAGGAATATGTGCAAGATTGACAGCTTACATCCTCAACAGCTGTTCTGACCTCCAGTCCTTCATCCCTTCCAAAGTGTAGCAAAGTTCCCATTGTTTATAATGGCAACAGACTTAGAAGTGTAGTAAAGGCCAGTGAGGATTTTTATTAGACAAAGCCACTATGGAAATGCTGTTTAAAGTAACAGTTCTGGGTGTCTTTGCTCAGACAGCACAGTCAGTGATTTGCACTGATGTTAACATTGCCTTTGAATGTGTTCTATGCCCCAGAACACCCTGTGTGCTTAGACAGCTGCCCAGATCTGATGAGCTATAATAGTTTCAGTCTAATAGGATAATAAATCATAGCACACATCCATAATATCCATAAATAGATGAGAGGTATATGGCTCTGAAAGCTACTGGTTTTCCTTCCATACTAAACTTACAAGAGTTTTTCCCAACAAGCTGAATTTCAGATTCCTCAAAAATCTGATTGCCCAGATGTGGGAAAAAGACAACTGGACCGTCCTATGGTCCTGACTCCAAATCTTTGCATCCTTCATTGCAATATTGGGTCTTTGCTTTTCATCCACACCCAGAGCTCATTCCTGGCTGCTGGCTCTGTTTGTGTCTCCAGAGAAGGCTTTTCCCACATGTGATTGTGGGCTGATTTCAGATTTCCCATTTATGAAAGGGAAGGTCATGATAGCTAGAATAGTTGGAAAATGCAAATTTGAAAGGCTAAGAAAAGCAGAAGATGAATGATTGTGCTGCATAACATAATGTTGTATTTTAGCATTAAACAAAGAAAGAGGAGGTAGCTAATTATGAGCTAGTTAGTGCTTTGCTTGGTCTACACCAGCTCTTCAAATGCACAGTGAAACACAGACTTTTTTGAGGTGTGTGGGAAAAGACATTTTCTTCTTTGGATGTAGCTGAGATCTGAGCTCAACCATCCTAGGCTGTTTGGATCTAGTGACAGCGTTTCTCGGGGTGGGTAACATTCAGTGATCTTTCCTATTGCACCCATCTCCCATTCAAGAGCCTCATTTCTCCCAGGCAGCTGCACTAGGAGCACCTGATATGCACCAGTTGGTGGCTTTCATAGCCTCTTTGGCTTTTCATGAGACCTCTCAGTTGCAGGGTCAATTCTGTCCCTTTTCCAGAGGGGTGGTGGGAGTGGAGTAACCCAGTTATGCATGGCAGAAGTACATCGCCACTATCCTGATGAGCAACTCTCTTGCTGAAGTCAGCAGAAGTTTCACCTCTCAATTTGGTAGCAGGTCTATTTCAGCCCATTTCAGTCTTGGGCAGGTCTGAGGGGCACCCTTGTACATACATAAGTGGTACGAAGGTAAGGGTTGATGTGGGAAGCATCTCACTGTGCCGATTTGGGTTACCAGACTGTGGACCAAGCACTCCTTCAACCATGGTGTCAGGCAGCACATTTTCCTCACTGGTTTTTCCTAATATTGCTCCCAGCCCTCTGCAGACACAGTGAAGGAGGTCATCCAGTTCTCCAAGGACACGCTGGAGAAGATCAACAAGGCCCGCATGGAGGGACTTTACCACGAAGTGAGTCCTGGTACTTTTGCTCTCTTGCTGTGTACACACTGCCCAGGAAAACAGGCCTTGTCCCTCTCTACAACCATGACTTAAAGATGAAACAATCTCCCCATTGCTGTAACCTGAATATCCTCATGTGCTTCCTGCCCTCTTGGCAGCCCAAATTGCAAAAGCTGGCACTGATTTCTGCCCTCTGGTTCTCTTCAGAGAGCACTTCAAGTTGAGTAACCACCTCTGGGTTTTAACTTCCTTTTGGAAAAAGCTGAAGTTCCCTAGAGCAGAAACCTGGACACTGGTTCAGGGCTAGGTGCAGGCATGGAACAGTGTAGCTCCATGTCTCCACCTCGTGGGGTCTTTAAGAGTGATTCTTGAATCAACTGCTTGCAGGAGTTTGGGTACAAAAGCATTGGATATGAGTCCTGTAGGCATTTGGTATCTGACAAAACCCAACCTCCTGGAGTCTTTCTTCTCCTGAGCAGCAGACATCACTTCTTCCTCACCAGTTTTATGAATGCAACCCTGGGAGAGAAAGCTTTGAGCACCCATCATTTTACTACGCTGATGTTTGTCAGCAAATCAGAGCGTATCTTATCTCCTCCAATCTTCACAGAGGCTGATTCAACATCTGGGACTGGTGTGGATCATGCAGCCCACAGTGCTTTGGTGTGGCAGCTTCAGGATCAAAAATTCCTGGACTTACCCTTTCTCTCCCTGTTTCCTCCACTTGCAGGTTGTGAAGCTGTGCCGTGACTGCCTGAAGAAACAGGAGCCTGTGCTGGGGGACACAAACATCTACCTCCTGAGGATCCTCAGCATTGCCTCTGAGGTGCTCTCCTACCTCCAGATGTTTGAGGAAGCAGCTGACTATGCCAAGAGGATGGTGGATGGCTACCTGTACGTCTGTGCCCGGGTTTTGGCAGTTCTTTGAGCTTATGTAATGTTAAGAAGTGTGTCTTAGGAATAATTTTCTTAGTCTGCTCCCACCAGGGCAGTTGTGCTGGAATTCAGATGGGGACCTGTTTATATCACCAGGCAGAGAAGGACGATTGTTGAAATGCACAAGAGCTCTCAAACACCTTAATTTACTAAACTGGACCTGGGCATTGGTTTGGATACATCTTTCATTAGTCTTTTTGTTTTGTCTCAGAAGCATCTCAGGGCTGCCCTGACGGCAAGACACAGAGCCTGAGTGCAGAACAGAGAGGCTGTCACTGCAGGAGACTGTCTGTTCTCCTGCACCCTGCAGGAAGGAGAAATTGCAGAGAAAAGAGAAAACATGTCAAATGGCTGTCACTCAAGATATTCCTTCACTCTTGAATAGTTCATGGATTTTATCTTGGCTAATTGGTACAGTCCTGTGGTAAAAGCTCAGTGAGAATAAAATAATTTAGACATAGTTCACATATATCCAGGGTAAATATCACAGTAAAAATTATGTGCTCTATTATTACTGAGTTTTTTTGACAGGACTGATGAGTATTTAACAGGGGAGGGAAAAGCAAGAAAAGAAAAAAATGGGTAATGGAAACCACAGAGGAGAGAGAAAAGCTCAGTTCATCTCATTCATCATCCTGCTGAGAGCACCTCATACTCATTTCTTGTCTTTTTGGTCAGTTCTACCCCAAAAGGCCTATGATATTTTGTTCTTTGGCAGAAGGGTGACAGAGTCACCTTCCTGGCTTGCAGGCCTGAAAAGCAGCTTCATTTTCCCAGCCCTGGACAGCTAATTGAATGACACAGAGGAAATTTCTTCCTCTACATGTTCCTCAGTTTTTCAGACCACAGTGAGGACTGTGGTGGTTTCCTTCCTTGATTTAAGATCTGCCAATTCAATATGCCAAATAAGCCCTTGAAGGCAGGTTTTCAGGTAAGTCTAAGCAGCTTCTAACTCTGCTTCAGCTTCTGAAGTTGGACACAGAGAAAAGGTTTCATTTTTCCCACCTCAGGTACTGACAGTCCCAAGAGACAGGAATGCATCTGTAAGGGGTGACTTGAATATTTCTGAAGTTTCTGGAACAACTTGTTTCTCTTCCCGCTTTGATTGAGAAGCTGGTAGTTGTTGCATTCTCATTTCATTAAGCACCAAGTTGGTCCCATCTGAGTAGTAGGGTCAGATCTGGGTTTTGTTTGTGTCAAAATAATGTGGAATGACAGAGTTCGGGATTCTACAACACAGGTGTCCAATTTCCCCTGTTCACAGGTTGTTCATCTTTCACAACTCACGTCCCTGTATAGCTCTTTCCTTGTGTAATATGTTCCTACCCTTTCTGAGCAGGGCTGCAAATTTCAGTGGCACTGAATGCAGCAGGTTCTTCACCTGAGTAAACAACCTGCTCTTTGGCAAACATACCACGTCACCGACAAACTTTTTTGATTCCAGATTTTTCCTGATCTAATTACTCAATTTATTTCCAGGAAGATATATCATCCCAACAACGCGCAGCTGGGGATGGCCGTGATGCGGGCAGGAGTGACCCACTGGCATGCTGGTCTCATTGAAGTTGGACATGGCTTGATCTGTAAAGCCTATGCCATTCTCCTGATCACCCATGGACCTTCCCATCCAATTACCAAAGATCTGGAGGTAGGTGTCATCTCCTGTGTTGTCTTTGCTCTCTGTTTGGGCAAAGTTACATTCAAGCTGTAGAAACAACCCATCTGTAAGAGCTGAGAGATGTATCAAGTACTGACTGCTCCTTACTAATACTGTGATTTTATTGAAATTGTTACAGTCTGCTGGGAAATGCATCCCCCTTCCTATGGGAAATTTTAATCCCTGAAAAATAGCTTTTATCCTGTAGCAGAAAGTACATTAAAAATGACAGCTGAGCATTCTTTGAAACTGCTCTGCCCAAGGACAGAGCCTCCTATCCTTCCAGCAGTCTGATTTCACTGCTCTTGGATGGCATTGCAATGTAACTATATCAAATCATGTATGGTGGATGTTCCTAGTTTACCAACTGATTTTCTTTATTGGTGCCCATTCTTCTTTATTTACCACTCCCCACTCCTTCTAGGCAACAGTGCAATTTTCCCTCAGATGACTGATAGGTGTATTTCCTAACTTAGAGTCAAGAGCTGCAGATCCTAGGGAATTACATTTGCTCAGATATGAGGAACTATTTGCAGTTGCAGCTGGGGAATCTATCATTTATTTAGCCTTTAACTCACTTCATGTGAGCTGTTGGCTTTACAACATTCTCCTTTATTACCCCCAAATATTTACAGGATACCAAATGAAATCCTTTATTGATGTCTTTGTCCCCATGATAGTTGAGCTATAACCTTTATTAGTGCCATTTTATATCATCAGAAAAATTAATATCTACTACCTAAAGCCAACCTGTTTGTTAAATGTTTCCTCTGTATATAGCAAAGGGCAAGATCCCAGCATCTCCATTTCTGTTTCCCTTCCCACCTAGTTTAGCAGGAAAATAGTGGATATATGGCTCATGCTTATGCCTGTGCTGCTAAACCAAGGGTTGAATAAACTCACAGGCAGGTGTAAAAAGATATCCTAAAATCCCTTCTAAGCCTCTGCTAAAACGCAGTATGTGAAATGACTCTGTTGAGGATGAATCCTGAGATGCAGAGGGTGCAACTGTGGTATGGTTGAAGAGGGACTAAGTCTCCCTCTCCTCCCATATGAGGTGAGCCCCACCCTGGTGCTGGGACAGGCTCAGGGTGTGGATGGGAAGTGCACTCTGGCTCTGCACAGCATCACCTCTAAGTCCTCCATCAGTTTTGGGAGCGTGAGGCTTCCCAGCAGCTTGTGGAAGAGCTGGATGCAGAAAGAGCTGATGCCTTCTTCCCCAATGCACAATTCATGGGCTTTGTAGGGGCTTGAGAAAGTAACAGCATATCTGTGTCCTTTCAGCTTTGGTGCTGCAGGTGGGACACTGGGAGTGAGGTGCACCAGTCACTACATGGACTAGGGCATCCCTGGAGGACAGTGCCCACTTTTTAGCAGTGTTTTAACCCCTGATTTCAAGATTCCCTGCATCACAGGTTTTGTAACCTGCTGTGTCCCTCAGGTCATGCGTGTCCAGACGGAGATGGAGCTGCGCATGTTCCAGCAGAACGAGTTCATGTACTACAAAATGAGGGAAGCTGCCCTCAAAAACCAGAAGATCCAAGTCATGCCTGAACCCAGCAATGAGAATGCACCAAGCCTCTTCCACAAAAAGGAATAATGACACAAATTTATGCCTGTAGGATAACATCACCTGTGGTACTTCCAAACACTGGAAATGTGTTATAGGAGTATGATTTATCCCTAAGGATTGTTTCCAGTGGCACCAGTCTGACAGCATGGACGTGCTGGGAGGAAATCCAGAAAAATCTTCTGAGGGCTTAAAACAGAAGAGGTCTTGGCAGAAACATCATCTTTTTTTCTACTACTAGCATTAAAAATCAAAGCAGAACAACCTATTAAAAATTATTTACATTTTTATTGGAAGCCTGTTTCTCTCTACACAAGTCCTGATTATTAAGTCCTTTGTAAAATTTTAAAAGATTTTTCCTAAGTGGCTGTGTTACTTCTCTGGGATGACATAATTTCTCTCCACTGATGTCTGTGGGATAGTAGAAGTGGAAAGCTGGTTCCAAAAACTGTCATGTCTGTCTATAGGCATTGAGTGCAAAGTCAGTGAGACCCACAGGTGCTGTTTGTGTTCAGTGGTATATTTTTTGATGAAAAACTGCTGAAAAAATGATTCTACAGCTGGCACAGGTGCAACATCAAACTTGTGGGCACTTTGCAAGTGAGACTAAGTAGAATTCCTACATCAACATAAGTTAATTAGGGCAAATTAATCTCCTTAGTTAAAATCAGAAAATGTCTGCAGTGATGGCAGCACATGGACATGAGATGGGTCCATGCCAGAAGCCAGTTGCTCTGGTGAGGTGCACTGGCTGTGTGGATTGTTCTAACTGAACAAACAGTTTTCAAGGAGGGGTATCCACCTTTGCTCACCTGATGCCTTTGGGCACCTGCCTTTAGACTTAGACAGCTGTTTAATAAATTTTGCACTGATCAGAAAAGAGATAGCCCATGGATCACACGCCAGTGGACATCCAACAGAGCTAAAGAAATGTCTAAAGACTATGGTTGGACTTCTAGATAAAGAAAAGGTCTTTGCTGTCTGTCCATCTATCTCAAAATCCAACTGGTTTGCTCCAGACCTTCAGTGGCAGTCAGGAGATGAAAAGGCTTGTTCGAGAATCCCATACCTGCCCCTCAGCAGAATAGCAAGGAAACAAAATCCAGGCTTTTCCTGTTTGACATTTCTCAGTGATTTTGCTGAATTTTCTCCAGATCTGAGTTCACTGGAGATCAACATCCACTTTTTAGGCACTGTTGAGCTAAGCCCTTTTATTTGTCAGTGATGTGCCTGTCTGGTTCCCAGCATGACAATCCATATTCGTTCAGTTCTTGGCATGGGGATCAATGTTGATCTGTAATATGAAAACCTTTCCTGGGGAGGGAGGAGCCCTAGGAGAGATGCACATGAGAACAAATTTGTCCTTCAGCAACACCTGTTGAGGTTACAGAAGGAAATGGGAAAACACTAGTGGTGTTTTTCCAACGTCCTGATCAGCTTTGAGCAGCTCTAAGAACATCATCCCACTTAGCAATATCACAACAGCCATATATCCATTTCCCAGTGGTGACTCCCAATTATTATCCAAGCATAGGGCTCAGAAAAGGCAGACAAAAAGGAAGCATTTCCTCTCCTGTGTGCATCAGAAAACCACATCTTCATCTGCCTGCAACACCAAGAAAGAGTGTGGGAGACGAGTTTGGTGCTCCCTCTGTGTTTACAGTGGGAACAACTAGCCCATCTCTTGCCAGAAGATAAAACCTGTATTTCACCTTGGAAGAAGTGTTCAATTCCAGTTCAACCCAATTTATCAGGTGCAGTTTGGGGTGTAACACACACTGGACATCTGAGGGCAGTTTGGGGCCCTCCTACAGGTGGGAAGGAGATGGGGATGGGGTGGCCAGAGTCTGTAGGGCTGGATCCTATTGCAGAGGTGTGAGGATGAAGATGGCAGCTGGTACACATGAACTGCCCCCATTCTTCAAGGCACCTTTCCAAGGAGGATCACTGGCAATTCCTTGAGTTCATCTAAACCACCCCATCCTTTGGCCCTGCTGGTCACCTTGTGATCACTTTGACCATGTTTGTAAGGAAAGAGAACAGAGCTCTTTCTTACTCCTCCATCCACCCCTCCAGGGCAGTCATGGGTGCAGGACCCACTAGGACATTTCCAGCACAATGCTGGCACCTGTCCCCAGGAAGGAGCTGGAAAGGCACTCATCAGCATGGGGCACATCTCAGAGGGTCACTCAATGGCTCTGAGCCTGCACCTGGGTTGAGCTCCATTCCCCAACATCAGCACCGCCTTAGCTCAGCCTGTTGCCCAATTTTTACCGGCACTTGCATGAATTTTGGAGGCTGGAGTCTCTTTATAGTAGCAGTGAAAGGCTGATGACAATGAAGAAGTTTTTCATAAAAATTTTATTTTAATGAACACATTTTACACAGTAAAAGGATTGGTATGTGCAAGGTTCCTAGACTCTCTTGCTGATTCTCTTGCAGGTGAGGTCGCCCAGCATCATTGTCTGAAAAACAAATAGAGAGTGTTAGCTTTTTATGCATTTGTAGAATCATAGAATATGTCAAGTTGCAAGGGACCCACAAGGATCATTATGGTGCTTAGCTCCAAACTCATACTTAGGAAGGACCTGATCTTGCAAACTGATCCCCAGACTATCTCCTACAAACTAACTTTTTAAAGCTTTGTATTTCTTCATGAATATCCCAAAGCAGGCATCCCTCAGCTGGGATCATTTTGCTGCACCTCCACTCTTTAAGGATGCCAAGCCCAGACACAAACCTCTACCTCTAGGTGGGTGAGAACATGCCCTCATTACCTGAAACCTTGATCAACAATGCCTAAACTGGAGTCTTAAAAATACATTTGGGATCAAACTCTAACGAAAAACTGCCTTCAGTGCCTGGCAGCAGAGCCTGCATGCAAAGCACATGCTCTTCTCCAGCACCTCTACAAGGTCCTCAGCATCCCTGCACGCTTTCTGGAGACAAGCCCTGAAGGCAGCTCTGAGCACCACTGCCCCAGCCATTGCCCTTCTACACTTACATGGGTGATGGTGTCTCCGTTGAGCTCGGTGATGGATTTCAGCCCTTTCACGTTTGCAATCAGTTTGTTGTTACCCTCCATCTGCACAAGAGCCTGATAGGAGGAGACAGAGGCATTCATCTTATTGCTCAGACCACCTCAACCCCTGCCTTTTGTCCCTCCCCTTCTGTAGCAGGAGAGCACTGCAGGGCCAGGACATGCCACATCATCTTCTTTCCACCACCCACCCATTGCACACTGTTGCAGCAACCTCCTTTGGGGTGAGGTGACTGGGAGCTGGGTGACAGCATGGGGCTAAGGGGGGTCTCGATCAAGGTGGCAAACTATTTAAGGAGCTTTCAGAAACTCAGGCATGACTGGAAAAGCTCTCCAAGGGACAGGCACATCTGCTGAGTCTCTGCTCCCCCCAGGAGCTGCATGTCTAAAAAGGCTACAGACTACACCAACACACCCAGGGCAGCTATCACTGATGATTGAAATTGCTCAAATAAATAACCCAGCAAAGCCCATTCCAGTTTATCTGTCTTGCCCAGCTTTAAGATGTGTTCATCTGCCCTTGAGCTGCTGGTTTGCAGAGAACAACACTCTTCTAAAAGTTGTTTCCCCCTGGTTTATACCAAAGGGACTTCAGTGATGCTGGAAATCATAATACAGCCAGTACAGCTCTCAGAGGCTGATTCACCAGGGCATTTCTTTGGTCATCATTCCTCTTACTTCAAAAGTCCCTGCAATGTCATCTTCTCATGAGGTAGAAGCAAGAGGCAATATTTGCTAGTGGTGCTGCCTTGACATTTTATGAATCATTGGAAACTAATGTCCAGGAACAAGAGCCAGGCCAATTTCAAGGGTGATAACTCCTCATATTGCCAAATCATCTCACCCAGTGTAAACAGCAGCAGTGGAAAAGGGTAGCAGAGAAGTTAACAGCTACTGGGACTTAAAAGGATTTATTGGTTATGATTCATTGTCTGACCTTCCTGCACTACCTTTGAGTCAGTAAAATGAAGGTGGAGGTATGTTTTGTGCTGCAACATGACACAAAGTCAGTCCCTTCCACCTCAAATCTTTCAGGACTTTTGCTGTCAGAAAAATTTACCAAAGCATCTCTATCTCCCTTTTCCAAATGAGGTATTAAAACACTGGCTTCCAGTGTTTTCCAAACTAGCTATTAAAATAACTTTACAAATACAAGACTTCATCTGCAGAAGTGTTTTAACACCTGTGGTCTGGTCAGTCCCTTTGCTCCAATGCAGAGAGAATGGCTGGAAAGAAAATTTAATGTCTCTGTGCCTCCACAGTCCTGACAGGGGAGGGGCTGATCACTCACCTTTGCTTTCTCTCCTGTCAGCATCTCAATCTCACACTCCTCCCCAATGGTGAACTCGTTTTTCAGCACTTTGGATCCAGTGGTCACGGTAACTGTGAACTTCTTCCCATCCTGCACAATTTCTGTGGTGCTCTTGATGTCCTTGCCCTTCTGGATCTGGTCATCAGGAAGCCCTGCCCAGAAACAAGTGATACTTGGTGAACCATGGAGCCAATTGTGGGCAGATTGCTGCTGCTGGATGAATGTGGCAGGATTTGAGGACCTACAGCTGGGAAAATTTCTATTCCAGTGTGGAAAAACCTTTTAATGATGATGCTTGCCTAAGAGCCACATACCCTTGAGTCTGCTGGGGAGGAAAAATAATACTGTCATCCTGGATTTTGTGTGGCAACTAGACAAGTCCCTTGTCTCAGTGACCTGATTGGGAGCACAGCAGCCACCTCCCTGACTAAGAAAAAAATCCTGCTGTCTTTCCTTCACTGAGACGTAAGGAAAAATGAGGCAGAATGAAGGAACCAAGTGGTTTTCTATGAGATTCAGAGTTCCTCAGAATCAGCTTACTAAAGTCCTCTCCCAAAGCCTGAAGTTGATCTGACAGGTACAGAGAGCCCCACTGACACTTAACTGTGCAGGAAGTGCAAAGCCTCCTGAATCCCTGACAGAGCACATTCCCTGTCACAGACACTGGCAGAAATGTATCTAGCCACATTCAGCATTCAGCATTCAAACAACCCTGGCTACTTTTCTGATGAATGGTGGAATGTGGGGCTTTGCAGCATCACCAAGTAACAGCACCGTAGTTGAGCAATGTCCTGCTCACCCTCAAATTTCACAGCCTGATGGAGCAGATCTGCAGTCCCCCTAAGCCACCAAGGTCTTGCTGGTTTATCACATGTGTGCAGCACTCGGCCATGCTGGCCTGTGGCTGCAGAGTCTGTTGGGACTCTTTCCCTGCAAGCCATAAAATTTCACCCATCATCTCTTGACATCCAGTCCCCAGCCAAGGACATTCTTTCTCTTCTGAGATCACATCTCCACACACATAGATTTAAAAACCTCCCAAACTGCAAGATGACAGACAGGAACAGGAAATCTGAGAGATGTCTCAACCTACATCATCAGCACATCAGCACAGTTGACTCCCAAAAATTAGTGAGATCTGGAAAGGCAAGGCAGCACATAGCACATGCAGGCACTTACCAAGGGCTTTCATAAAGGGCTCAAAGTTTTCCTGGGACTGGAGCTCATACTTTCCAGTGAAGCTCATGATGAAAAGGCTCTCTGTGCTCCCAACACAAGAGAAAGTGCCTTGCTGGTGAGCAGTGCTTGGTTTTATACAGTCCTTGTGCCTTAAAAGGTGGTCAGAGGTGAGATGATGTAATTGTTTTATGGCCATGTTCAAACATTAACGTAAAACTGGGCAATGGTCAGCGATAAATTGCTCTACATTTTACAGACCTCAATTTACAACATGGGGGCAGGGAAAAATCCTGTAAAATAAATTTTATGGAGGTCAAAATGTGGCATCCATAAGCAAATTATAAAAAAAAAATAATAATTGTGCAAAGAGATTAACTATCAGAAGAATGAGCCATATCATCTAATGAGCTTGCAGTCTGGAAGCACGCACCTGGAGGAGGAGAAAGTGCTGAAAGATTGTGCATCCTCTGGAGCTGACTCCAGGGTGGTTTCTACTCACTGGTATGTATATGTGGGGTCTTTAGCACTGGTGTGAAGAGTGGCTGCACACTGACAGGGACTGACTTGGTCACAGACCTCACATATAGCAGTACTCACAAAACCATCATTGTCCCGTAAGAAAAAACAGGATTCAAAATCAATTCCTGGGCTTGCACTGGCCCACCTGAAGACTGCGGTTTAATTCAGGCTTCATCACTATGGCCCTGCATCTGAGAATGGGGTTTTGTGTGAATATATGGGCCGATGTCGTTAATGATCTGCCAAGACCAAACCCTCCTTTCCTTTCCTTTTCTTTCTCCAGAGGAGCCACAGTCACTCATGTACTGAAGAAATATTCCAGCCCTCAGAACTGCATTTTTCCCAAACGCCACATCAGAAGCAAGACCAGTGGCAGTCTCCAAGCTGGGCCAGATTCTTCCTTCCAAAGTAGGAGTCAGAGCTGGGCTCCTCTTCCAGTCCAGCGCCTTTGGCTGAGCATCCCAGATTGCTGGGTGGCACCATAAGCATCCATTTGTCTGGGTTTGGGCCACCAGGCGTGGCTTCTTGCTCCTGTCTCATCCGCTGCCCTAATAAGTTCATCCTTCCTCCCAAAGTCAGCACAGGGATTTTCTCCCTTTTTACTCACATGCCTTCTCCTCCTTGCAGTTCTTCTATTTTGCCTTCTCATAGCGTCTTTGTCCCTTTTTAAGTGAAGCCATAGATAAGAATGTAAAGGACCTGTCTCCTTACACCTTTGGAGACACAGTCCGAGCCTTCTGCAGCCACCTGTCCTGCTCTTGCCGGCTCAGCCCAGCTGGTCCCTGCGCTGCCGTGGTGCTCAGTGACGCTGCCTGGGCCAGTTCAGCCTCAGTTGCTGGTTAATTAGTACAGGCAGTGTCAGCTGGACAGGGCAGGAGAGGGAAAACCTCAGCTGGTAGGGTGGGCGGTGGATGAAGTTGTGTAGGGGGAGGAATCTGCAGGGGATGTCATCCCTGTGCACCACAAAAGGGGCCAGGCAGGTTCAGAGAGCACTCATAGTGGGTAAGTTGATTCAGCAATTTCTCCAAACAGCTTTTTTTGGCTTTTTTCCCTTTTACCCCACAGGAATGACATCACTTTAGGAATTGCATTTAATTTTTTTTATCATAAAGGACTGCACTGACATACGTCCCTTTTCAGTGTTTCCTTCATAGTGACAGCGGTGACAGCTCTGCAGCCAGATCTTGGCACCAGTTGGAGCTGACAGTTCCCTGCTTCTGCCAGGCAATGTTCTCTGGCTGTGGGCCACCTGGAAGCCCATGTGTGCCTCCCATATATTTGTGCCTTGGACCTCTGGCTGCTCGTCCTGGCAATTCAGGTCCTGTCTTTTTGCATGATGGGGAGAGAGATTCAGACTTGAAATAACCGTAGAGTTCCCAGGCCCACACTGTCTCTGGTGGCCAAGCTCCTGAGGTCTGGATGTTGCCCATCAAATGTTAAAAGGGGAATATAATTGTCCAGGACTCTCTTGATAATTGTGCAGAAATTGTTTGAGTAATTCAGAGAAATGGACAACTCACAAGAAAATTCACCCCATTAGGACACATATTGTTTTCTGTAGATATCCTTTCCTCTTCTGCTTACTGTGAACAGCTATAACATATCTATGCTCCCAAACTTGGTGTGCTGGATAAATATGGACTATGGATCACTGCTGAAAAGTTTGGAAATGCAACCAACTGATTTTTGATCAATGATCAGAATAAAACCTTTTTGTGTTCTATTGGACTCGGGTTCTTTTATTTCTTTTAGCAAAGAAATGCAGAAGTTCTTTTTAAAATAGAAGAAATGCTTATTGAATGAAATTTAGTCAAGGTAATTATTATCTAGCCAGGCCTGCTGAGCAAACTGCAGGTGAGATAAACTTAATCTCAATAGCAAAGTTCAGAATACTTGTACATCTCCACACCAGAATATGGGATCTTTTAAAATATAACATCACTTTCATTTTCCAGGGCCAAGAAAATGCACCTGATTGGCATAAACACAAGGCTGAGTCAATTGATAATTTGATTAAACTAAACCCATGCCCTAAAACCTGAACCTGGTTTGCAGAAAGAGAAAAGGCATGGATTGCTTTCAAAAATTATCAAGGAAGCTACGCCTTGTGGGAAGCCAGCAGGTACTTCTATATTTAAGTTGCTTTGAAAATAAAGCATAGGTTCTTAGAAGCTTGTCAGAAGAATGGACAGAAGTGTCTCATTTCTGCTTTTTGCACCTGAATCAAAGATATGGACATGCAGACCTTCTCAACTCTGTTCTAGACATCTGAACTCTCTGTGTCCCAGGGTGATGAACCAGAGAAATGCCTGTTGGAAGGGACATCTGAAGGTCTCTACTTCTACCTCCTGCTCAAAGCAAGAATATCACCAGTGGATCAGCCACGGTTTTGGGCAAATCTCAAAACCCACCTTCTCTGCCTCTCTGGGTGCCCACCCTGGGCCTCCACCATCCGCCTCTTGAAGTAGAGGTACCCAACCCAAACCTCCCAAAGTACAATTTGTGGCCAGTGTCTCATGTTATATCATCTGCCATAATCGTGAAGAGTTTGGCTCTGTCACCTCTGTAGCAGCCTGTGGAGCAGTAGCATCCTTTTATTACCTTTCCTCCATCCTTCCCTGGGATTCTTGATCTCAGCTCCCACTTTCACTCAGTGTTTGCCAAGGCACTGGGAAACAGCCCTCTTATGTGCACCTCTTCTTGATTATTTGGACATTATTTTGGGAAACAGGATATTGAGTTTTAGGGCTCCTACAGAAAAATATCTCTCTGCCTCCCCCAGTTTGAACTAAAACTCTTATTTAAGTTCTAAACTATGAGAACAGATTTACAGCCAAAGCACTGTGTGGTGAGAGGCACTTTGCTGTAGCCCAGGACAGGGTACCTAGAAGTCTTGTGGAGATCTGGGAATGTCTTAATGCACTTCATGTCTTATCACCTCTCTTGCTCTTCTTATCTATCCCGCCAGTGACTCCTCAGGCTTTGGGAAGCCTTTGGTTTCACCTCAGCGCTTTGGGAAGCTGGGACTGGGCTCTACACTAGGATTTTCTTAGCCCAGATGTGAAAGGATACAAGCCAGGGCTTTTGTTGATTCAGTCCTGGATTTTTCTAGTTCAAGTCCAGTTGGATACCCCAAAAGCCATTTTTTTGAAAGCTTAGTCACAAGTTTGCCAGCCACAGATCCTCAGGTGGGCTTCTCTCTATCTCAACCTATAGTATTGCTTGGGTAATCCGTATTTCTGCTGCCCTTGAACCTGTGAACTTGGTCTGTGGCCCAGTTTTCACATCTTTGGTCTGATTATTTTGAACCTTGAGGAACAAAGGTTTCTTTGGCAGGCCACATGACTGCACTGCTTCCAAAGTTTGGATAGGATGGAAAAAGATGCCACTGCTGCCGTGAGCTCTCTCTCCCTTTTGATTTCCACCAAGTTTTCTTTGTGCTGCATTACCAAGACAGCACTGCAATGAAATACAGCATCTTTCCCAGATTTCTCTATTTTTAAAATAGTCTTGGCAGTCTTCTGGAGGCTCCTGCCTCCAAGCTGTATCTTCTAAGCCGCAGACATGCAAGCGCCAGTTCATATAGGTTCAGATTAGATATGCCACTATCAGGGCCTGATAAGGCTGCCAAAGGTGGTAATTGTACAGAGAGCTGCTGCCTGATAAAGCTTTCCATCGATGTTGATATTCAGCAGAGGGCAGCCCTCAGCCCTTGTCATCTTATTACAAAGGTACCAAAGGAGCAAAGGGTTAGTATTGCATCTCTGAGGGAAAGGCAGCTCTTTCAGTGATAGCATGAGACCTATTACTGACTTAGCTCTGCTTGCCAATGATCACCTGGGGAGCAGAGCTTACAGAAGAGCTGACCTTTGCCTTTGCCTCAGAGTAGGAATAAGGTTGCTGGCTATGCCACTCACCTCCCGCTCACTCAAACATCTGTGGCGTAGTGCTGTGGCCTCTCACTGGGCACATGGACCCCTCTGCTTATTCTCTCAGAGGGCATGTATTGATTTTCCTTGGAGCTTGGCCTTTGGTGGGATGAGGCTGTGCTACATCGCCCTGCCCTGCTCCTGGAGTCAGGGTATAAAGACTGAAAATGGTGCTCTTACCTGTGGGGCTAGTTCTTGCCAGGACAAGGAAAGAAAATGTTGGGGAACAAATGGAGCCATTAGCAGTTAATGTTCCTGAGTGAGGAAGGTCTGTAAGAATCCCCCAGAGCAGACCCAGTGAACATTTAGCCAGTGCAGATGGTTCATCTCACCCCACCACATGTCTGCAGTGCAGATGTCTCCATCTGATCCAGGCACAGGAAGAGCTCCCGAGACAGAGTGGGGATAAATAGATCTTTTTCTGCACAACTGGAGGAGGTTGGGGTGTTGGGATGGAAAGGAAAGCAGCCTCCGGTGGTCAGATGGACTCCTGTCCTGGAGGGACACCTGGCTGTCACTCTGGGCCAGTGCTCACCTGTCCAGGGGGCCTGTGCTCTCCCTCATCCTGATTTATCAAGCTCAGTGGCTCACTTTATGCTCCTCACAGTGGATTGCAGCTAATTAATCAAGGAGAGCTGCTCAGGCCCATACAGGCATGAGGAGGAGCCTGTTTCTGCCTCTCTCTGAGGCAAATATATAACCACAGTTTATATGTAAAATAAAGGAAAGTTCAAGCAGTAACTCCCATGACATTCCCTAGCAGATGGTGCTCCTTGGCTGGGGAAAGCAATGACACAAGAGTGATGCACCAGTCAGAGGGACAGTGCACGAGGCAGGGCACTCCTGCCAGGAGGGCAGAGAGGTTGTGTGGGGTCTGAGAACACCGGAATTTTCACCAGGTTCAGGGCCATAGAGATGATCCATAGGAAACAACTGTGATGCCAGCAAGGCCAGAGCTGTGAACAAAGTCCAGGATTGCCACTGTATGTGTCCCACTTGGTCCTGTCATGTTTTCTGCCATCAAAGTGCTTCCCTGAGCATAGTTATTGCCATTTTTCATATTACAGAGCACACAGAGACTGCCTGACTTTCTCAAAGTCACTTGGAGAAACTGATAAAACAAATGTAATGTAACTGCTCAGCCTCCACAGCATCTTCCTTGTTGAATCCCTGGTGGGTGGTCATAGAGCCCATATCCTATGGGATTGCAGATTTTGAGATAAAATTAGGCCCAGAGGTATAATATGAACTTTGGTACAGTAGGACTAGATTGCACAACCTTTTCCAGGTAACGTCTCCAGTATCCCACCACAAGAGCCAGCACTGCACAATTCCTTGTGCTCCCTTTCTGCTCTGCCTTTATGAGTGGGTGCTGCACTTTGGCCTACAAGACCCAAACCACAACCTAGATGTCCTTGAGCTGGTTGTGAAACACCTCCCTCTGAGGAAAGAGTTGTACCCAGCTCTGGGGCAGGGCTGATGTGCTGGCAGCTCCTTGCCCTGCAAAATCTCCAGAGGTGGAGGTGGAGAAGTCTGTATGTGCATATTTGTAGATGAGAGATGGTGACCCACATGGCAGTTCTTCTTCATGTCATCCGAGATACCAACAATTTATGTCAGATTTAGAAAGACGGGAAAAGATTCACATTCTCTATAACAAAGGTGCAGCTTTGTGCACTTTAATTTGGTTACAGTTGTACATTTCTGCCTTATATCTCCTTGACATGAGGCTCAAACAAATGACTCTGGGTGTGCATTTGCTGGTGCAGCTGCAGACACTCTGCAAACTTCCTTAGCTCCCCTTGCCATGGATCTCTGAATCTGACCAATGTGTGCCCCTGAGAAAGGCAGAACTGAAATAATTTGATTTCTCCCCAAACCTTGCTTTTTTTCTGTCTGGAATCTCCCTGTTTTCTGTGTGAAAGTTCACATTTCTCTACCTGAGAGGGCAGAGAACACTTATTTCTTCAACAGCCCCCATAATAATAAGCTTATGTATTTTTCTTAGCCAACATAACACACTTTCCACTGGGATGTACCCTGAACAGGGTAGTAAATAGCATTGCAAAGCCCCAGATATCCCCATCACCTCCTTACTGAACCTGCCTGGTGTCACATGGGTCACTTACAGGTCTGAAAGCTTTTATTTGTGTATGGTTTTCAGACCTCTGGCAGCTTGTGGGCAGACAGGACCAGGAGATAGGGAGGTATTTTTGTGCTGCTCAGTGTTATGTGATGGGTTTTTATTAAATTGGTTGCATTCTGGACCTGGTTGAGAGTTGGAATTCTTTCTGTGTGCCCCATTCTGAGTGTTTCCCTGGAGATAGGAAAGATCATTAAGAGAGAAAGGTGATAAAAGGCTGTTCAATTGTCTCTGTCTTCTCAGCTTTGTAGCCCAACTTTCTGCTGCAGGACATAGCCTGTGCCTCCTCTTCTTCAGCTCCAAAATGGGGCTCTTTGGAGAGGTGTTTCTTGGCTGTTGTCGGGATGGCTGAATGTTCGTAGCCCGAAAGGTGGAGGCAACTGTGGGAGGGTGGGCAAAGCTGGGTTGTGCATCTCCTCCACGGACACGGGGCACTGCCGCCATCTAGTGACATGGGATTCACCGGCAGAGTCCGTGGTCCTGAGCGCTCCTGGGGATGCTCTGCGGGCGGAATGGACAGGGGACCCCAATCCAAAGCGCTGCTTGTGCCTGGGATGTGTAGAGAGGCCCATTTCTGGAGAGGATGAAAAAGTTGCTCAGCAAACACGAGAGTGTTGCCATGCTTGTCTCTGAGTGCTGCAACACTGAGACCTGAAATTTTAGGGCGAGCTGTGCAGGAATAAATTGTCTTCTTGCTATTACATGCATCCTTCTGCTTTCTCAGTTCTCATCGCACTTTTGGATGCCTTTGGACGGTGATGAGGTGGAGAAAATTCTGTCTGGAGGGATGAAAACTGATGCACTAACAAAAAAAATTTGGAAAAGTCAGACAGCAGCCTTAGCTGGGGTTTGCAAATTCAGCTGATTCCTGACATATAAGTCCAAAGAGCATGAACTGCTCAGGAACAGACAAGGTCCAAAGTGGAAGTGCTAATCCCAGCAGGAATATGGAGGCACTGAGTAAGACCAGGTTAATTAGAGGCTATTACGTTCTCCAGCTCTTGATCTGTTGCTGCAGTGGATGAGTTCTGACAGGTTGGTGTGCACAGGCATTCTCTTCTCCTCCTGTCTTTTAAAGTTCAAAATTATATTAAAGAATCATAGAATGGCCTGTGTTGGAAGGGACCTTAAAAATCATCTGGTTACAACTCCCCTGAGCCTTGGGAAGGGACACCTTCCAGGTTGATCAGAGCTCTATCCAAAATGAAATGCTACTCTAACCTGAATGCATGGAAGTTGCAGGCCTGAGCATGGAAAAAGCCCTCCCAGTAAATGCTACTACTGTCATTCCAGTGAGTGTCCCAGGCACTTCCCCTGTGTTCTGTGCTCACCTGTGGCTGCCACATCAGCAGTACCTGCATCCCAGCATTAACCACTCACCTGTTAGTGAAGGCCCAGGGCATAGATAGAGTTGTGGTAACAGCCCTGTTGCTTTTTCTCTCTGCAACTGCAGACAGTAGGTATCCTGGTATAATTTATTTTTTTGCAGGGTTCCTGCATCCCAGGGGGATTTAATGCTGAAAGGATCACCAATCTCATTGTAAACTCTTCACTTGAAAAAAGACCAATTAGATGAATCAGTGAATTCATCTGTTTAGCTGTTCTAAAACACACATTAAAAGAACTAGACATATGGTAAGTAAATGCCCAGAGACATAATGTTCCATGGAGGTGGGAATAGGTAAGGTCTCATTGTCATGGGCTGGGTGGCCCTTGCAGAGATGATGAGATGCACATTGATGATATTAAATTATTGCACTAGTAATAAGAACAATCAGCTTGCACAGCTTTTTTATATGGATTTGATCCTTTCCTTGTTCTAGCCTAAGTCTGAGCTGAGCTCAAAGTGTGTTCTGTCTCTGCATGGGCAAGGAAGGAAAATCCTAAGTTCACCTTGGCACACTGTTGTGAGATAGGATAGAAGTTAGAAGAGGCAAATCACGTATCCTGCAGTTTTTAGTATTTCCTTTATTTCTAATATTTCACTGTTTTGTCCAGAGGTGCTACTTGCAGTTTTTTGTAACAGCTACCAGTGGAGCATGATGAGGGCTAAGGCTCTGTTTCAGAGACATTGGCCACCCACCTCTGCAAAGCAGATGGCCCTGAGGGCTTTTGATGACTCCAGGGATGGCCCTGGGGAGGTTTCACTATCAATTTAAACTTGAGTGATCCCTTATGAACAAGGTCCAGCCCTGCTGCCTGGTTTTTTCTAGCACCTTCTGAAAGGACATGGATGCACATCTGGGGTGGGGATGGACCTCCATTAATTACAGCATCAACACCCCACTGCATGCCAGTGTGCCATGAGGACCTGGTGACTGCGGGTATAGGGAGGTCACAGCAGCTTTGGGTGGCTCAGGCCTCATCTGTGTAATTTCACTAGGAATGCTGAGTACAGAGATCTCCTGATGGTGGAGAGAAGTGGGCTGGTTGGGTGATATACTTTATAAGTAGCTCCCTGCCTAGCTGATTTCCTAGAGGTTTAGGCCCACTATGGGAGCTCAGATAAATTATTAAAGAGCCTCTGTTTGCTTCCTGCTCTGCACAACACCACGGGAGGCAACTCTGCCCAGAGTCTGGAATTTTGCCTCTGCCTCCCTCTGAGAAGCTTGCAGAAGCAGCCCTTTGGGATGTTTGGTGTAGAAAAGCCTGTTTCCATGTCAGTTCTCAGGACAAGGACTGGACCATCCTCTCCTGGAAACTCTCCTCATGGCTCCAGAGTTAGAGAGGCAATACAATGTGTCAGACTCCAGTGCTTTGGCAGATGTGTCCCTTGCTGCAGACATGAGTTTCCTGAGTCACAGCAGGCTGTTATCAGCCATTCCTCGTACCTCTGCACCTTGCCTGCCTGGGCTGAAGTCCCCACGCAGGCACCAGCAGCACATGCTGAGCTGCACCCTGGGTTTCTGCAGCCACTGATCCTGTCTCAACCTTTTCCTTCAAAAAGCACTGATTATATAAAAATAAAAAGTAGAAAAGGGATGCACAGCCCCTTCCTGCAAAGGAGAACTGATTATTTTTTGCACATCTCCACACATGCCCCTTCTCCCTCCCATGCCTCTGTTTCCCCATCGGTACAACAGGGATGTTAGGAGGCTGAACACTTGGCTTTGCACAGCTGATTTTGGTTGCAAGGATCCTCTGGGTGTTTCTGACCCAAACTTTCCTTTAAGCAGGTTCAACCTCAAATTTAAATCTAAGCTCACAGTTAAATCAGGCAGCTGTGTTTCCCCAGCTGGAGTGTCTCTGGAGTTACACTGTAGACAAGTAGCTCTCTGTGCCTCATGCTTGATCACCTTCTGTTAAAAGCTCTCTCCTAATATTTACTTGGATTTCTCACCAGCTGCAGCTTGTCCTTGTCCCAACACTGGACACCGGCAGGAGCAGCTCAGCTCCATCTTTCCTGCATATTCCCATTCTCAGGCTCGGTGCAGCGAGGCTGTCTCTGCTTGCTGCGGCTCAAGGAACATCATCAGGTTGCAACGGGGACAATTTTTCCGTGAGCACAAGTGCAAAGGGTGGCTGGGTTGGAAGCGGTCGCAGTAAGTTGTTTGTCCACTTTCCTGCCGTGTCATCCCGTGCCAAGAGGCTGCAGCGTTGGCTCAAGTGCCCGAGGTGGGAACAGCTGTGGGGGCTCAGGGGATTGGGGTGAGCAAAGGCCTCTCCCAGCAGCGCCGGAGGCTGCTCGGTGGGATTTGCGTGAACACAGAGGATTTAGCTCAGCCCTTCCTACACTGAGTCGAATCCTGTCCTTAGTTTAACCCCTTTGAACAAAATCAGCCTGCTCTGAATACATAGCTGTTTCCTTTTATTTATCTTCTTCTTTTTTTTTTTTTTTTTTTTAACTAAAGCTTTGGCAAAGAGCCCACAGAGGACGTGACGTTCTTGTGCAGCGGCTTCTGCACCGTCAGGGCTTTTCCTCAGGCAGGAAGTGTCTCTGGGGCAGGGTGGGAATGGCGAAGGAAAAGCAGGACAAGGAGGTTCCAGGCACCTTGGCACAACTCCCAGGCAGCCTTTCCGCTGCCTGGAAAATGCTGTATGTCCTACACCGGCCCTTGCTGTGCCAGCTTCCCATGAGTTTTTGGGGGAGGAGGAGGTTTGTTCCCTGAGGACCTCTATATGTCCATAGGGGAAGTTTTCGAGCGAGTCAGTTTGGGATATGGGGGCTGCTATGGGTTCTCTGCAGTGACAGCAGTCCTTCCCCAGCAGCCATGGAGTACGTCAGCACACGGGGAGGCACGAGGGCTGCTGACTTCGAGGAAGTCCTTTTCTCTGGCTATGCGCCTGATGGGGGCCTGTTCATGCCCCAGAGCATCCCCTCGCTGGACAGGGACACTCTGCGGTGCTGGAGCAGCCTCTGCTACCGTGAGCTGGTCAAGGAGCTGTGCTCCCTCTTCATCTCAGCTGAGTTGGTCCCAAGGAGCACTCTTAATGGTGAGCACAGCCACACAGGGAGCTGCTGCCAGGGTGTGCATGAGGATTCTAAGGTGTTCAGATGCTTCTGCCTGCCTTCACCCCGTCCTTTCATGGCCCCCAGAGAATGAAGCCTGCTGTGCAGTTGCCTGCTTCTTTCTGTACCCTATTCTCCTCTGTCACCTTGCAGAAAAAGGTGTTCCCTGTGTGCAAATAGAGATTCTGGTGACTGCAATAGTGATGGTTGATGCTGTGCCCCTGTTCACTGCTGAGGCACCCTGCTACTCTGCTAGGCTCCAGGCCTGCCCTCCCTCTAGAGCTTTCTCATCCTCTGTGCTCTCCTTGAGATCAGATTTTTAATGTTTTACAACATTTAAAAGCTGTCACCTCCACCAGAGGGCAGCTGCAACCTCTGTCTCAACAGCACATTGTGATAAGACTCTGGTTTCCTGTATTTTATATTTTAACTCAGTTTTCTCTGATTGTGTGGAGTGTCCCCTGGGGTTACCTGGCACGGAGTTATCAAACACCATGAATTTGGGCTGGTTTATTCCTAATAACTACTAATAACTTGTTGGATATCTGTCACCACTCCAGCAACTGAGGGTGTTTGTGCAGAAAGGTACCAGAAGCATGAAGAGCACAGATGTAGGAAGCCATGGGTCAGGAAAACACTCCTCTACACAGTCTAACAGCTCCTTTAACCATTTTCCCTCTAGACCTGATCGACAGGGCCTTCAGCAGGTTCAGACACAAGGATGTCATCCATCTGTCCAGGCTGAAAGATGGGCTGAATGTTTTGGAGCTCTGGCATGGGGTTACTTATGCATTTAAGGATCTGTCCTTGTCCTGCACTGGGCAGTTTTTGCAATACTTCTTGGAGAAAAAGCAGAAGCATGTCACTATTCTGGTGGGTGAGTATGTCTCCTTGTGGGGTGTCACATTTCTGGGCAGGACTTTACCATGAAAGCCACCATCCCACAGCCCTCCCCATAGATACCCCAGGGTGGTGTTGCTTCATGGGTGGCTGGTGAGTGGTCTCCAGGCAATGCCAGGGTGGGTTGTCTAGTTGAAAACATCTCATTGAGCATCTCTTCATCTTCTTCTTAAAGTGAAGTGGTGCAGGTTTGACAGATGCATTAATTTTTGCTTTTCTTTGTTCTTTCTCACTTTGAAACAGGGACTTCGGGGGACACAGGGAGCTCGGCCATTGAGAGTGTGAGAGGGCAGAAGAACATGGACATCTTTGTTCTGCTGCCCAAGGGGCTCTGCACCCAGATACAGGAACTTCAGATGACCACTGTCATTGAAGACAACGTCCATGTCTTTGCTGGTTGGCACTGTTGTTGGACTTTATGGGCCTGCTGTGTCAAAACCATGACCCTAAAAGTCTCAGAAAGCTGCTCAGTGGGATTTGCAGCTTTAGCAGCTGCAGCGAGACGACTCATTGCTGTTACCATGCCCAGACATCTGGCTAACAGGAGATAACATCCCCAATTTGATGACCAAGTTGTTCAAGGTTTCCTTCTCTCCTGGCCACAGATCAATGCTTTCTCCATGCAGGCAGTTGGTGTTTGGCTGCACTGAATCCAGCACCATTTCCTGGCACTAAAATGATTTGGAGTCCCCCCTTCCCTCTGTCCTCTCACCTCCATGGGTGATACATCCACTACCACCTTGCCATCCCCATGGGTTGAGCTGCTTGAGTTCCCATGGACTCTTCTGCTCAGCCAGTTCTCACCTTGGCATCTCACAAGGGGAAATCTATATTTGGCAAATACGTATTTGGTATAAGCAGGAGCCCAGAGTGCCACATGTGCAGAAACCACCCGGCATCCACATGGTGCCACTCTCACCATGGTTTCTACAGCCCTTGGGGCAGATGGGCAGCTCAGGACACTCTTGGCCACAGCAAACCCCAGGGCTTGAGACCAACCCTATTTCTAGCATAAATACCCTGTGCCTGATGCACTGCTGTTGGCAGATCTAATCTTTCTTTTCTCCTTTTGACAGCTCATGGGAACAGTGATGAAATCGATGAGCCGATCAAGGAACTCTTCGCTGATGTCGATTTTGCCAGAAAATACAATTTGATGAGCTTAAATTCCGTCAATTGGTCTAGGATTATGGTGCAGATTGCTCACTACTTCTATGCTTACTTTCAGTGTGCCCCATCCCTGGATACCACCCCACTGCCAGTGGTGGAAATTGTTGTGCCAACAGGAGGAGGAGGAAATATCACAGGTAAAGGGAAAAAATATAGGTTAGATAAGAGACAGAATGCTGTGATCTATGGACCTAAAGCACTTTACAGATACCAGATATTACTATTTATTAAAACACCCACTCTCTGGTAGGATTTCTTCAGAACCACTTATATTTTATTACTCACGTATAGTTATTACTCAATTTAGGTGTCACTGATAATTTACAAGGTGCAGAAAAAACCAAACCACCCTTTGATGATGACTGTAGCTATCTTGAGGATGGGAACATTAGGAGAGGACAGAATGTGTTTGATGCAGAAAAGAGGGAAAATACTGTGGCTCTGATTTCCTAAGTTAGACATTAACAGAGGTGTGGAGTCCTGCCTGGTCCTACTCTGGTTTGCCTGGTAGTGTGTGGTCAAGAGAACCACTCTTAATTACATCATCTGGACTTCTAAATGAGAGTCCTTGATTGCTTCAGTCCCAAAATAGATGTAGAACTTTCTTTGGACAACTATAAAGGATTTGATATATTCACTGCTCTTCCAGGATCCCTATATGAGGCAGCATTAATAAGTTGCAAGAACCCAAAATCTTTATGTCTCTTGCACAGCACCTGTCTGACCTCTCATCCCCTGCCCATCCATCATCAAATCCGGAGATGCCCAAGGGTCAGTGTTCCAGAGCAGGTGGAGCATTTCATCCCTGTGTTTTACAATCTGGTGCTCCACCAAACCACTAAAGACAGATAGATCTAAGTCCACCAAGGAATACCATTTGTGTCTACTTCTGAGCTAGGTGCTCAATCAATTTGTATGATGACTTCTTTGTTAAATCTTCTTTGGATGTTTCTTCATCAAGCACACATGTATTTATTCACTGTTTTTTCCTAGCTGGCTGTATTGCCCAGAAAATGGGTCTCCCAATTCGACTTGCTGCCGTGGTGAACAGCAATGACATCATTCATAGGACTGTTCAACATGGAGATTTCTCACTGGCAGAGAGTGTGAAGGCTACATTAGCATCAGCCATGGATATTCAGGTATGTAGTGAATTGGCCAAAAGGGAAATAACAAATACTGGTGGGGTTTTTTTGCTTTTACTCCATTCTGTTCTGCATAATTCGCCACTGGCAGTGCCTCTTAGTGATGCATTAGGAGGTGTGACTCATATTGACCATTTATGCCATAGACTGCTGAGATAGATTAAACACCTTCTTCCTCACTTTTCAGAGCCTGACTTTGTGATCTTCATTGTTAAATGCTGGGTTTCTGGGGTTCGTTCTGTGCAAGGATAGCAAGAGAGAGACATTTTCACATCTAGCAACTAGAGAACTATAAATGCCATCATGTCTCAAGGTTTTTGTTGGTGCTTCTGAAAGGCTCTACCAAGAGCAAGAGGAGAGAAGAGGAAGAAGGTAGGGAAGTCCAGAAGAAATGCCTCATTTATGGCCAACTGCAGGTTGCTCAGAGCAAAACAAGTCTTGGCAGGCAGGCGAAGGCCTCAGAAAGAAAAGTCATAGAGGTACAGAAACCAAATACCTGGAAGCAAATACCTGCCATTTCATTACTACCCTGTGATCCCCAGGGATTGAATCTGCTTCCAAACAAGTGATCAAAGTGTGAAATCCTTGGTGTTGTGTCTCTGTGACCTTAAGCTACCTGGATTTTCCAAAAGCTTTTCAAATGTCGTGGGAGGATCTGGGAGCCTGGAGGGATTGCCATGCTTTGCAGTCACTATGTCCTAATGCCCCTATCACCAGGCTTTGCTCTGCAGCTTGGCTTTCCTCTCAAGCCATGAGCTTTTGGGTAGCTGGGCTCCCCTCTGGGCCCATGTCCTTTCAGCAGCACTGATCTCCTGCGGCACCCAGGCATGTGCCAGACATTGGATTATGGGGGCAGGCAGTGAGGTGAGGTGATACCCTGAGATTCCTGAGGAGCTGGATGGGTGTATCCACCTGCACATCCCTCTCTGCAGTTGCATGGGACATCTTTGTTCAGCTTGCATCTGAACCATCCATGCAAATATTTCCATAGCATGAGAGATCATTCATTCTGGAGGGGAATTCATGAGGACTCTAGTTGGGGCCTGTTTAAAGCAGGGTCAGCCCTGAGTTCAGACTGGATTGATCAGGGATTTTCCATTTAGGTGTGGGAAACCCTCAAGGATGGAGAGTGTACAGCCTCTTTAGGTTGCCTCTTTTGCAAATAAGGTAAAGCAGAGAAAACTTTCCTGTTAGATGCTGCCTGAAGAGTTGAAGGTGAAGCAGGAAGTCTGGTGTGTATGAGCATTGTAAGGAGCAATCCCAGGAAAATCACAGCAGACTCTGTGTCTTTGCAGCACCTGAAGCCAAGCACGGGCTGTTCTCTTGCCCTGAGGTCAGGAAGCACCACACAGCTCATGTACACGTGCCAAAACTTTGTCCTCCGCATGACCTGTCCTCCAAACTGGGCCCACATGTTCTTCTGGACAGCTCTGGTGGCACAGGACAGAAGCAGAAGCCTTACTTAGGTGGTAAGGCCAATACTTGCACCAGTATCCTGGCCCAGTTTGACTTACTGGTGTCAGTGTAGTGATCTGTAGTGGAAATCATAAGGCTGGTATGGATGGAGCATGAAGGGGAAGCATGTGGGAAGGATGTGGGAGCAGTGGAAAGGACAGGAGAAAGGATGTCAGGAGCATGGTGCTGGAAGCACCTCCGGGAGCAGGTCATAGAAGTCCAGGCACACTGACCTGTAGCTTATCAAGACAGCAAGGTTGGGAAGCAGAGGACAGCCTGAAACAGGGGACAGTTGAAAACAAAGGGCAGGCAACACCCAGACTAGACTAAAGATTAGAGGCTGGAGGCTCTGAGAGATGATGATGGGAAGATGAAGAGGAGAACTGGGGCCATATGACACCCAGATAAGGACACGAAAGGCTGAGTAAGTCCTGATGACTCGCCAAGGTAGAACAGGATGGGGTGACAAAAGGTCACAGGCACTGTCAACTGCTAAAAGGTATAAAGAGTTCATCCAAACTCACCACTTGAACCCAGGAGATGGGATGAGTACTCTAAGTTGGTGCCCCTTGTACTGTCTGTCCCTACAAGGTCTCTCAGACAAACCACTTGGATGAATGTTTCTTAGTGCTTGTAAACATGCAGAAATGAGACAGAAGAGAAATTGGTTTGGGACCCTCCTGTATGGTCTTGCACAGAGCTCTGCCGCAGCGTTGCAACACTGGTTGCTACGCAGCCATACAGGCCAGTCAGGCCCTATATGTGCCCTATAAGTTCATAAAGATTATCAGCCAGCCCTGCAGGGAGCTGGATGTCTCATTAAGTTACGCAAGAACTGGGTGACTCCCAACAGCATCTGCAACCCTGAGTAAACAGCTGGATATTTCTGGTTCTTCTACACCAGGGCGTGTTATTAGCCCGGGTTCCTGACGGAGATTGTACAGATGTGGTCACACCTTTGATTCATCAGCCATCCCTTCATTTTCTGTTTTAATATGATGGTCACTGTCAGACTGCTCTGACAGGTCAAAGGTACAAAAGACATTGTGTTCCCAAAGACTTGTCTTGGGATGTAGGTGAGCAAAGAGAAGGCAAAAAGCCCACCCCAGCTACCACCCAGAAAAACACAGCAGTAGAACCTCAACCCCAATGAGACAGCAGAGAATCCACACTGATGCTCTTCCCCTGAGACCAAAGCTTGGATTTCCAGCGCTCACCTATTGCCTTGTTTTCCCAGGAGCCTTACAATGTGGAGAGGATCCTATGGCTGCTGTCAGGGTCTGACAGTCGCCTGATAAAAATGCTGATGGAGCAATTCAGCGTATCAAAAAGTGTGAAGCTGCCAGAGGATTTGCACAGAAAGGTCAGTTCTTCACACACACAGCACTGAGTATGTGTGTGTGTAAGGAGAACTACTGTTTTCAACTCATTTGCAGAATTAAAAAATCACAGTGGAAAATTTCAAACCAAAAATGTCAGGTCAGAACAGTCTTATATCAATGTGTGTGCATGGAGATGTTGAAAATCTGTTTCTAATTTTATTTTTTTTAAAGCTCTTTCTTCTTTGAAAAACTATTTTGAAAAATGCTTACAGTTATTTAGTTAGGATCTGAAACCACCCTGTCCATGGCCACGCACCAAGACATCATGCAGTAGATGCTGGCATGAATTGAGTGTTTGGGAGTGGGTCTGATGACTTTGAGGCTGCAATTCAGCCTCACTGTTATGGCAAATGGGAACACAAACACAACAGAGAGAGAGAGAGAGAGAGAGAGCTACAAGAGAAAACCAAAGACTGGAATTGCAAGACAGCCACATGCAAAGCCCTGCCTCTTCCCATCCAAACTCCTATGCCCAGTCCCTCACTGAGGATCCTTTGCCCAATGTCTGCTCCTGCTTGCTCTGCAGCAAGATAAATACTGAACAATGATATTATTATAAGCAAGAAGGGCTGTTACACTGAGGTGGGTTTTACAAGTCCTCAGAAACTCTCTCAGAGTGTGAAAATAGCAGAAGAGAGCTGAGGAGCTGAGTCTTGGCTCCTCTCCCTCCACAGTCACAACAGCTGTGGATGGAACCCCCTTGCTCACACTCGTGCCCCATGGTTGTTTCCAGCAGTGCCTCTTCCCTCCGCTGTAGCAACAACCCCTGGGGAACACCCTCCTCTAGCCTCCCTGTTTCAAACTGCTTTGCTGAATGTCTGTGGCACAGAACTGGCTAGGAATGTGTGGGGAGGGGATGCCCTGTGCAAACTTCCCTGCTTTCCACAGCTCTCTGAGACCCTGCGATCCTGCTCAGCCTCCGATGAGGACATTGTTGGAGCCATGCAGCGCTGCTGGGAGGAAAACCAGTACCTGCTGTGCCCCCACTCTGCCGTGGCTGCTCACTACCACTACTCACAGCCAGACAGGTGAGTCCTGGGGCCTGGTGCATCACTATCATCCCCTTGTCACTGCAGCATCTCAAACTCAGGACTTGCTTACATCCAAAGTCTTCTTGCTTTTTCCTTTCCAGCATTCCCCGGTGTTGCTTAGCCCCAGCCTCCGCAGCCAAATTTCAGGATGCTGTGCTCCGAGCTGGCCTGGTTCCTCAGATTCCTCCTGAAATCACTGCCCTAACAGCGATGGAGACCAGGTCCACTGCCCTGGAGCGGGGACAGGACTGGGCACAGGTGCTCCGGGGATGGATTGAAGCCGTGGCACAGCAATGGGTGGCACAGGGGAGTCAGTTTGCACTCCTGGGACAACAGGGTATCACTGGGCAGGTAGTCACACAGACCTGAGCTACTGGACACTGCTGGCCAATGCCTCCCAGGGTTCGTTCTCCGTTCCCAGGAAAGCCCCACATTATGCTGGGAGTCTCCATGCAATGATTTGTTAGCAAGAATCACACAATCACACAGTCACAGACTATTCTGAGTTGGAAGGGACCCACAAGGATCATCGAGTCCAACTCTTAAGTCAATGGCCCATACAGGAGGTTGAACCCATGACCTTGGCATTATTGCAACCAAGTTTTAACAAACCCTGTTGAAGTATATGGACTATTTCATAATATTTTCAGTAAAGAGCTCTTCAGTTGTATCCCCCTTTTCCTAATAATTCATAAAACCTGATTGAAACACTGAGTAAACCTGCCTGTTCCATCATTACTGGCTGTTACAGAAAGCTTCCTTAGCACTACCCACACTTGCCTGCCTCTTGAGAGTTACCCAGTGATTCTGGCTCCGTGCTGGGATGTTCAGCCCAACGATCACAGTAACACCTAAGGTGCGCAATGGGAAACACATGGAAGACTGGAGTGGATCCATTTTACTCATCTCTGTAATTTAAGCAGTGCCAGGGATCATTCCCAGGCATTGAAAACTTGTTTAGTAATAGCATTCAATAGCAGATG
>JAWWEV010000134.1:68226809-68358590 GCA_035583235.1 Hafferia zeledoni
CTCTGTAATTTAAGCAGTGCCAGGGATCATTCCCAGGCATTGAAAACTTGTTTAGTAATAGCATTCAATAGCAGATGTTTTCTCTGGACATGCTTATCTTAAAGAGCTACTTTCCAATGCTGTATCTCACAGCTTTTGGTCCTAGTCTGGCTGCAGACACTTCCCAGGCAACTTCCACTGTAGCAAGTAGGAAATGGGAAATTCCCCTTATCCTCTGCCTGAAACTTCAGGTCTTTCAATACCACATTCCCATCATATACATATAAATATATAAATACCTTGTGTGGGAGCTGCCTCCACAAGTCATGCATCTGGCAGGAATCTCTTGTGCCTAAAAAAGGGGAAAGAAAAATAGGAATAATTATACCAGGGGGAAAAAATCCCCCTTTGCCATCAAAAAAATTCCCCCTTTGACATCAAAGGAAGTCCTGTAATGGGAGGATTAATTTGAAGGTTGAGTGGCATTTAACAGGGTAAAAAAAATTCTGTGAAGTGATTCAGCTTGGGATGTTTCAGAATGTGCGGGAAGAGTGGGAAGCTCTGCCTGGGCTGCAAGCTGCCTTGCTGGCACTCAGGCAGCATTTTCCTTGGCTCCCTCCGGCACAGCCGGCCCCGTGCCACCTCCTTCCATCCCACTGAAACCCTGTAGGAGAGGAGGGACCTCCAGGATGGGGGGTTGAGGCTACCCCATCCCAATTAACGTGGGTGAGGGAAACAGCTTAGTTGAAAATTATGTAAAAAACCACAAGACTTGGATATTTTTAATGTTAACAGCTCCACTTGCATGGATCGAGCAGCTGTGAGGAAAATGGTGGAGGGATACAGGAATGATACTTCATGAGGCCATCATTCACCCTTCTTTGAGAACCAAACCAGCAAAGTATGTCTTATTTAAGCAGCAGCCTAGCCTCATCTTCACGAATAACCCTGCCTTAAAGGATGCCTTTGCACTGGGAGGTGGTGCTGCACATCATGGGGGGTGCCAGTGAGAACCCCCTTGATCCTATTCAACCCTCTGATCATTGATCACTGATGCAGATGTTATGCTCAGTGGATTCCACCACCTTTAATATCTGCCACTCCAAATCTTGCGGTTCTCAAACAGGGATGGCTGCCCAGTTGTAATTTAGCTCTTAATCATAGCTTAAGACACCCTGCGAGAGGGGAGAGGCCTGAAATTTCACCCAGTTCCACATCCAAGCAAGAGGTTGTAAACCCAGCTGTCTGGTCAGGACCAGAGTGGGAGAAGGGGGTGGGAGGTCAAGAGGCCAGACCTGCACCCCTCACTGGAAACACTGGGAAAGATGAGTTGAGTGGGGCTGGACTTGCAGCCTGCCAAAATTTGGGTGTGTTTTGCAAGCAGAAAGTGTGACGAATACATTCCATGCTCCCATCCTAGTGCCCTGAAGCAGTAGGAAGGGTAAAGGGTCCAGCCTTGCTGCAGACAATGCCCATGCAGGGTGAAAAGGTGTTTAATTCTCAACCATCCCTGAGGATACCCCTATGGGGTGTGGGTGCTGCTTCTCTCCCAGCCCAAACTGTTTTTCTGGACACCATGAAAACTCTCTATGTGATCTCTGAGGCAGAAGCACAGCAGGAAAAGCCTGTTCCATGCCTGGAGCCAAGACAGAGGAAGCACAGACAAGCTCAGCTTGCAGGAGGGCCATGCTCCCACAGGCAGAAGTGCCTGGGATATGGGAATGAACCTGGCCCCATGGGCATGCTGTGTCCCACTGCCTGCTCTGAGACCATGGCATCTGTAGCCACTCACTTTGTCCCCAGAGCAGGTGCTCAGGGCTCTACTCGCTAATCCTCAGGTAAGGCCAGCTTGGTTTGGTGGAAAGATGGAAAATGGAGGGATGAAAGCCATGCAGAAAAGTGGTAACTCCTCACCAGACAGTGTTGCGTGGCTGCCGGCTCTGGCCGCTTGACATTCTCTTGATGTTAACAATATATTAGTTCTGCACCTTCCAGAGCTGACCACAAATCCAGGACAGACTTGTCAAATAGTTCGTCTCATGCATCAATTGATCATGCTTTTCTCCAGCAAAAATTCAAATTTCAGGTCCCTCACTGCAAGCAGATCTGACACATGTGATGCAGGAGACAGGGATGTCCACAAACCAGTGGCTATGCTTCATGGGCATCCCATGCTCCCCCAGAGGACATGACACCATTCAAACTGAGGGACATGGCTGGGACATGTTCCTAACTCCTATGTGCTTTGAGGAAAAAGTAATGTCTTGGGATGGAGATGGAATGTGTTGGGTTGGAAATTAATATGTTGAGACAGAGGCACAGGGTCATAGCTCAGCTGGAGTTTGTACTCAATATCTCACATGTACCAAAGGAACTTGTTGTCCTGTAGCCATCTGTTGGCATGTCCAGCAAGGGATTGGGGTTCCTGTCTCAGTGTGGGTTGGGATCTTTTGGGATACTCATGGGGTCTACCCTTTTAAGCCACCTGCCTCTGAACTTGCAGTTGTCACCTGGTGTTGTGCCCTGTGGAGACTTCAGCAGCAGAGCCATGCTGTGTTTCATCACTCGCCATTAATAGTGCCATTAAGAGTGCTATTAATTGACGGGGAACATGGGATGACTGGCTGAATGCAGCTCTTGCTGAGATAAAATTGGAGGAATGTAAAATCCCAGGTGAGGATGCTATTTCCTGCTAGCAGAGCAGTCCTGCCTTCCCCTGTGCTTTGCCACCATGTCCATCCCCATCTTCCTAATTGTGGACATCCATCCATTCCTCCTACCCAGGGAACTGATTTTGAGGCAATTTCTCCACTGACTAGGCTGTCACGTCCCTCTGCTCCAGTGTTACATTTATGGGCTGGGAGGAGGAGTTCCACAACCTGGTGAATTATAAGCCAATGCTTTAAAACAGGGTTCTGAAGGTTTGGGAGTTGAATTATTATTTATAATGCCCCAGGGGTGCCATGTAATTTATGGACAGGTATGAAGACAAGTAGGCGCTCAGACATGGGGATGAGCCTGGTGTAAATGCTGAGATAGAAAGATAGATAGATAGATGTATGGATGAAGATAAGCTTCTTGGCCAGGTGAGCTGGAGATGGAAAAAATGGAGATTGAGAAGCCTGCTCTTAGACATCCCTGCACTCCTGGGGTGATACCTACTATCCTAGTACTCTCACTCTGTAAAAAGTAATTTCAAACCTGGTGCAAATAGTTTGTTTACTTTTTTCTTTAATTTATCCCAAGTGCAAAGAAAAAAAAATAAAAAAGAAGTTGCTTTGTTGTTGCAATTTGCTGCTAGGCATTCTTACGTGTGCTAATGATAAGTATTAATTAAATAGCTTGCTGTTGTCTTTTAAATGCAGTTCTTTCAGGCTGTAATTAAACACAGACACCCAGCCCTTTCTGTCTGCATAGAAAGAGGCAGGCAGGCCTCTGGAGCTCGGCACTTCTTTCCTTGTAACAGGAGAGAAGTGGAAAATGAGGCAAAACCAGTTTCCATTGAAAACTCACCCTTGTACATATCCTTCACGGGGAAAGCAACCAGCTCAAGGAAATTAAAGGAATGCAACTTCCAAGATTCCAGCCCTGCAATCAAAGTAAGTTTATTTGCCCTTAAGATCTTGCAGCTTCATGCATTTTAAAGGCAGAGGAGATCACTTCATTTGATCTTCAGAGCTGCACAGGCTGCTGAACATCAAGCTGCCATGTTCATCATGCCCAGAAACTTGTTGGCTAATGAATGTCTTGATCTGACAATCTGGAGATAGGAGTCCATCTCTCTCACTTGGTTCTTGCTGTGAAAAACCAGGCACTGCTGTAAATCCCCATCCCTGTGCTGCTCCTTTCATCAATATTAATCTCCCAGCTCAGGATGTGCTTCCCAGGGAAACCTGAGCTACCACGAGCCCTGCTGCCCTCTCTCTTTCCCCAGCTTAAAATAGAAACTCAGGACTAAAGCCCTCTAGAAATGCAAATAAAATGTCAGATGCTCATGTGATGGAAAGCAACCCCCAAATAAAAATTGCCATATGCCTGCAACACCGAATGACACTTAAACCCAGCGTTATTTCTGGCCTGAAAGGCAACTGGTCTTCACTTATCTGAAATGCTGCTGTTAATCAATAAATACATGAAGAGACACTGGCCAACTGTTGTGCAACTTATGAGTGGTGGGGGAAGAGGCAGCTTGCTTGGAGGATGCCTTGGTCAGAGGTGGGTCATAAGACAAGTTTCTGTCCCTCAGTTGCTATGGAGGACATGGGAGGGAGGAGAGGAGGCACAGGGGCAATGGAGGCAGCTCCTGTCCATCACCCCAAATCCACATGTCAGCCTGTAGCTGGACCTGGTTCTTGACAGATGGAGACAGTGAAGAGCTTCACCATGGCTGAGACAGAAAGCAGGGTATTCAACAGCTGCACACACATCTTTTTGTAAAAGGAAACATTTAATTATGCATTTATGTCATTTATAACCTGAGATCTGTAGAATTTGTGTAATAAATACACAGAGAATATAAGGCAGACACATTGCCTGCCAGTGAGCGAGGCCCCTGATCTGAGGCAGAGCTGCACTTTGGACACCCCAGGTGATGCTCCTCTGCCTTGATAACTCCTCACACAGCTCATAAAACAGCCACAGCCCTTTTGGGATCCTATCAACCCAAGGGTAGATTTGCCATGGGTTTTTCTGGCCCTTCTAACTCCTTGACTGTGTCTGTCCTGTGATTTTGATGCAGCTGGACAGGCACCCACAAGGAGTCAGGAACATGGGAGGGGGTCTGGGACACTCAGTAGGCTCCTTCCCTGGTGAGGGGAGCGCTGAGTTGGGAGCATCCTTGGGGCTGATGATGTTAGCAGCAATGGAAGCATCTCAAAAGAGGATTTTCCCCAGTTATTTGCATTTTAGAAATGAGAAAGGGAAAAAAATGTGAAGGGGAAAAAAAAAGAGAAAGTAGTAAGCACTCAGGAATGAAGTACTTAATTGAATGGGAATTTGAGCAGAACCATAATGAAAAAAAAGCTATAAAAAGGATATTTTGAAGGCAAAATACTCACTTTTAGTCCAAATAGTTAACATTGTGTTTGAGTTTTGGGGAAAGAAGCAAATTTAGAAATTTTGGAAATTCTAGAAGTCTTTAAAACACCATGTCACAAGAAGAGTGATAAAAAGTCCTGCCTTGCTGGAGTAAAAGGACTGGAAGAGAGAGGAGTCAGTATCTGCCCTGTGTGGCTCTATCCTTGCCCTGACACCCCTGAGATCACCCTGAGCACTTTAAGATCACAAGATACTGAGAACAAAGAGTTTGTGTTCTCCTTTTTGCTCTGTAGCTCCCTGCATTTTCAGGTTCCCAAAGCTGGTTCAGCATTTCTAGGGCAGGTTAGAAACCATTTCTAGAAAAAAGCAGAATAGAAAATCACATCTGTGGCTCCAGGGAGGTGATGTTTTCAGAAAAATAGTAAAAATAATGATTCCTGGAAAGCAAACAAATTAAGAAGGGATGAGCACAGGAGGACAGTGATATTTCATGCAATTCTTCACTATGCATCTCCTTCCTCTTGCTTTGGGACTCTTCACATGGATATTTGCAGAACCTTTTGCACATTATTATGAAACAGGAGTGGGATGCTGCAGTAAAGGATGTGAAAGGCAGAAGGGGTTGGGTATGAACATGGCGTTATTTGATATCTGACACAGGAACTGGAACAGGACTCACTGTGCTAAATACTGGAACGACATGGAAAAAGGAAGATGATGTTTTTGCCACTGAAGTTTACAGTCAGAGCTTTAACCAGGAAAGCAGGTTTTGGGGATAGGTCTTTTCTATCAGTGACTTTCTGTGTGACCCTGGGGAGCGTCAAGATGGGGTGAGGAGCAGAGGGACTCTCCTGCAGCCCACTCAGCCCTTGGCAGCAACCTGGTCACTGCCACGTGGATGACTCCCAGGGCCCCACACTGTCTGAGGATCATGCTGCTGCTTCTCCTTACCCTGAGTTTGATCCTCTGCAGCTCCACTTGGGCCTCACCCGCCAGGCAAAGCACCAGCACCCTGGGAACTCCCAACTTCCGCTCCTCCAGGATGCTTGTGGGGATTAGCTGAGTTATGCTCCCTAAACCCATCACATGTGTTTCAATAGTTTTAATTGTTGCCTTTAAGATAATTACAGGCTGGAGAGCACGGACAGGAAGAGCCCTGTGGATTTGCACCAGGGCTTGGGTGCACCGTTGTATACAGTACAAGAGATCTACCACTTGGAAGTGTTTTTCCTGCTTGGGAGAGCGGTTTGCATGTCACAAGGAGGGAAGGACTACAGATCCCTACTTCCCATGGCTGGAACAAGGTGTCCCCCTGCACCTGACTCCACCTGCCCCCAGGGAATGAATCCCCCAGCATTCAGGCTTGGCAGTTGATGTCCCTTGCTCATTTAAATAATCTTTTTCCACCCTCCCAATCCCTTACAGAAAGGAATGCACACCTGAAATGATCAGGATGCTGAAAATCAGGCTCACAGTGGGGCAGGGAGCACCCAGGACCTGCTTTGCTCAGAGGTGAGGCATTGTCATCAGCCAGCCCCAGCACTCTCCTTGGCTTTTTAGTGAGGTGGACCACACTTGGGTTTTTTTAGTATACTATGTTTTGTCCTGGCCCCTTGCTGCCTATCCATCATCCATCACCAGAGAAAACACTTTCCTGATTTTAAAGGGAGATATCTCAGTGATATGGAGTCTGGAGTAATTCAATATTGAGTGAGAGGAGCACAGTGACTGCGTTTCCTCTGTTTGCACCTTTCTTGCAATTATTTTGTTGGAGCTCCCTGCCAAGGAGTAGGGCAGGCAGCTCTTAGGGATAACACAACTTCCCAGATGCTTCCTTGCCAGTAGAGCTGGGGCAGCAGTGAGGACCCCTCCTGGGGCACAGACCCTCCCCAGGGTTAACGATGCACACAAGGTTTCTCTTGAGTTCTTCTCCACCATAAACCCAGCAAGGAGTCCTTGCCTTTGCATGTGCAATAATTTCTTTATCACTCATGCATTTTAAAATGAAAACAAGATTTCATCTAAATACAAGAAATTATTCTAGTTCAGCCTGTTGTTTGCAGGATGTCTCATGGCTGGTATGGTTTTGAGCATCAGGCTGGTTGCTCACAGATGTCAAAATCTGCAGTTATTGAAGGGGTGATGTATGGCCTGGCACACTGAGGATGTGATTTGTTTTAGTATGTAATTCATAGAAATCCATTTAATAGCACTTCCTCTAAGCTGCTGCCTTTTTTTCCTACCCTAAGTCCTAAAATGGAAATAATTCCAGCAGGAAAAAAAATCAGAATAACTCAAATATTAAAATGCAGTGAGGGTGAACTGGCCTCTGGGTGCAGATGGAAGGGATGGGAATGGGCCCCATCACCGCTGCCAGGGTGAGTTTTGGGAACCTGCTCAAACCTACATCTGCTGGCAGTGGAAGAAGTCAAGCCCACCCCAAATCCTGAGCTGAGTATCTTGAGGGCCTCTGCGAGGGTAAGACATTCCCTTTCATGTGCTGCCGATTTTCCCCCCAACAGTCCTTCGCGTTCCATCCCTCTTCTCCCTTTCCCTTTGGCCCTTCCCTTCCCCTACGATATGACATATTGGCAGAGAAATAAATAATCATCTATTGCTTTATTACTTTTTCCACCCGTGCTTCCCTCACGGGCACCGGTATTTCGGGAAATGTTTTTAATATTTGCTAATAAAAGCAGCTCCAGTAATGACATGCTCCCTCCCCAAGACAAAATTGCCGGGACCGGCCTTATCTAACAAAGCCGTTTTGGCACAAGCGCGTCGGTGTTCGAGCCATTTCTGCCCATTCACAGGATTATCAGCCATCTCTGCAGCCAGCCCCAGCCCTCCTCTCTCATTCCTAGTTAATTGGTGTGAAATTGGAGCAAGTTCTCAGGTGATAATGTGTTTGCATTTACTGCTTCACTGAACCACCCTAGCCACTCAATCCCAGCTTCATTAAAGCCTCAATCTCAGTTTTTGCTCCTGGCTGTGAGCTTCAAACCCTATTTCCTGCGTGGCAGACATACAGCCTAACACATGTCAGGAAGACAGCTTGAGCAGAGCTGCTGGGAACAAGCACATCTACTGCCCAGGGGCCGCTCCGGGAAAATCACGTTCGCGGTGGGAAAGATGCTTGGAGTCCCTACGATGGCTTCGCTCTGTGTTGGTTGGCTCCAACAGAGAAAGGCATATTTTGCGCCCTTTAATTATATTTGATTAATGAATTAATTTTGATTTTTTTTCTGCAGCACTTTGAAGATAAAAGCCCCTCGTCTGAATTCTGTGATTAGTATTTAAAGACTCAAGTGAAATAGTTGTAGGCAGAAAAACCTAACCGAGGAATGCCTGTGTTCAAGCATTCAATAGGGCCTATTCACAGGATCGGATTCCAGGGTTATTATTAGCAATAAGGTTATCTTTGGCATAATCTTTTTATGCACAACATGCTATTGGATTCCACCCTCCCTGTTTCACTCAGCCCTGAGGCTGAAGGTAGAAAAACCAGAGTTGGTTCAAGCCTTGCAAGTGCTTTTCATGCAAGTGAGGCTGAAACCTGGCAAAGTTTGCCACGGTTATGTTTAGGACAAACCATAAGGTATTTTTGGTGCAAGATGTACACCCCAGGATGCTCCTGCAGTGTTGTGCCTAAGGTATCTCCATCCCTGCCAGCACATGCTGTTGTGGGCCTGCCAGATATTGGGGACATCTGTGACACCCCATGGGGTGGACGACCCTCCAAACTGTGGATGGAAAGGGATGGGTTGGGCTAGTCCTTCACCCACAAGGTCATGGAGGCATCTCCCCGGCTTGTGGGATTTCACAGGTCTGGACATAGGTCTGGGCTTGGACAAGTCTGGACACAGCCAGGGAGAGAAGTCCTGCTGGCTGCACTGCTGAGTGAATCTCTCTTTTTGGGAGCTGAAAGCACCTCTCTACTGGGATGGATGTGCCTGGGGGTCCTGCCTACCCCCAGCCCCAGCCAGGAGGTCTGAGACACAACTGGGGCTGGCTGGGCTGCAAGCCCATGGCAATGGGCTGATCTGGGCATGAAAGGAGAGAGCAGCGGTTGCCTGCCTCTTAATTTGGTTGTATTTCTAGCTGTCATAAAGGCAAAGGTAGGAGTTGGGCTTTTGTTGTTGTTGTTGGGGTTTTTTGGTGTTTTGTTGTGATTTTTTGTAACGGTGGGTGTGATTTTTTCAAACACGTTCCCTTTGGCACGTCTCTGTCGGCAACGTCACTGAGAGCCCCAGGATGGCTCCGACAAAGCCCAGGAATACCTTCCCTTGAAACTTGCCCTGTATTTCTCCCCAGATCCCCTGCCAAACATCGGGGGTGGAAGGAGGTGAGGCAACATTTGGCATTAGTCCTTTACCTCGAATGTCTCAGCTGCTTCACAGCACCCCCAGGTTACCTGAAAACCAGCTCCAAAAATCAGTCAAGGCTGCTCATCCCTGACTGGGGTCCCCAGCCTGGATGCAGGCAGAGCCAAAACACGTTGTAGGCACATTAAAGGACCGTGTGGCTTTGAAACAGTGCGGCAATCCCCTGTAGCCTAGTTTTTAGAGAAAGTATTTTGTAGCTGGTTTCTCTCTTTGTGACTAAACGTGGTTATTAGGCCCCGAGTGCATCATTAAACCTGTTATTAAAGAGTAAACATGTTAAGGAGAGTAAACTGGTGTGCAGCATGCTCATTCAGGGCACTGGACCCTCTGGAAAAGTCATTAGCACTGGTATTTAAAGTGAACGTAGTTAAGAACATATTGGACTAATTCAGGGCCTTAGAGCTATTAAAATGACTGCCATTAAAAATAAATATGTTAGGCAGAATACATTGCATAATTAAAATTATTACAGTGTTTACTCATTTTTTTTGTTGGCCTCTCATTTAAGAGGTTATTTTTACATATATAAAATATATACATATTTTTATAGATATGCATACATGGCAGTGTTTCTAACTAACTATATATTTGGTTATCTATTGTGTTAAAATTACTCTGTAGGATAAATTTGACTTCCTTGTTGCAGGATGAGACAGAGCCCCCGTGGGATGAAGTCTTGATTAAAACCATGGGGGAAAATAATGAATAAATCTTGTCTGTATGTAAGTGTTGTTGCCACAGTCCAGTGTCTGTTGAGTTCGGTGGGAATCTTTCCTTGACTTTGCCACACTGGGTCAGACCTCAGGAATGTGTCTCTCACTTTGATGGTTTTGCTATGGGTAGGTCAGCTTGGAAAATCAGAAAATCAGCAGCTTTGCTTTCCATGAACCATTCCCAGGCTGAGCTCCACCAGATTTGGTGACTTGGTGCAGTTCATACTGTTTCATTTCAACCTGGTCTCCTGTGACTCACATGTTGCTGGAGTGGTGGTGGCGTGAAATCATCTCCCTCTCACAGGGTTTCCCCACTCTGGGAGTCCAGTGCCTCCCTGTGTGTGAAAAGATGCTCCCAGGGAAGAGTTTTTCCCAGCAGTTTTGGGCGTGAGGAGTGACTTTTGCCTTGCCAGTGCCTGAGACCTGTGGCATCTCCTGCCGTGGTCCCTGCGTGGCATATATCCATAGTGTATACAGATGTGTCACAGAGTCATAGAATAGTCTGGGCTGGAAAGGACTTTCACAGGTCTTTTAAAAGGACTTTTTTGAATGCAGTTACCTCCCAGGGATGGGTATGGTAGCTGACCTGAGGCTTTTGTGAGACTGGGAGGGACCATTAAAAAAAAGAAGTCTCAGCCTTCACCATACAAGCCAAGGATGTTGTGCCATAATTCCTTCAGGAATCGCAGTAACTCCAACATCCCACAGGATCAGAGGTGGTAGGACCAGAGATTAGGGAGGAAAAAAATACTAAGGAATTGTATGAGATGGGGCATGTCCCTTGAAGAGCAGACTGTTGAAGGGATTTCCCTGTGTTCATTAATTACAGTGAATGGGATAAGAGCATAATTAAACCCTGTTGAGTGTCAGTGACCAACACCTTCCCCTCCAGCTCTTCTTCCAGGATCTGCATCCCTAGTAGTAAGTCTGTCCTGACCACAGGACCATCCTGGCTGTCCATGGGGGTCTCGAACTGCCTGCATGCTCCAGCTCCATGCATGGGTCACTGCTGGGGTTGCCCCACCAGCACGGCCCTGTGTGGGTGTTTCTCAGGCTGGCATGACCCCAAACGCCCATCACACGAGGGAGATAAGCACCCGCCCCCTGCTTTCGAGGAACAGAGCTGTGAACGTCAGCAGATGGCACTGTTTCTTCTGCGATAGAAGCAGGTGGTTCCCACCACAGCTCTGAGCCGTGCACTGGACCCGGCAGAAGTACCAGGCTGAGGGCAAACTGCTTGCCAGGAGCCCCATCAGTGCCAGGAGACAGCAGTGGGCTCCAGGGGGGCAGAGAGTTTCCAAGCCCCCCATGGAGTCCTGTCCTCCTGGGTGCTGCCTTCCCATTGGGTTCGGTGCCCAACAGCGAGTCAGCGATCACCAGCCCATCATCACCTCAGGCCATGCTGCAGAACCACTGCGCTGCTTGTTTTGCATCGGCCTTTATTTAGGGTTGAAAATTCGATGTCTGTTGCTGATTCTCCAGGTGGAAAGGGAGGAGAAGACCGTTTCTGTGCTCCTCCCTGCTCCCCTTCACCTGCATCCCACTCCAGGTGACACTGCTGTGACTACAGTCCCTGGATGCTGTCAGCTGGACAGATGATGGAGGTCTCAGTCAAACAATTCCTAAGGGGCATCTTACCAGCCCTATAAGCTTCTAATATCAGCTGAAAACCCCTTGCCCAGCTCTGCCCCAGCTCTCAGGGAACCACAGGACCCTGGGGCTGCTGCCTTCTGCCCCATCCTTGATTTCATCAGCACCAGGGCTGCTCCTGTGAGTGCCAGCACCTGTCCGTGGGCTCCTGGCTGTACCCGTGCTGCAGCAGCGGCTGCCAGTGGCCAGCTGGGGGGTCATTATCCACCTCACTGAAGTAAACTTATCTCCAAGAGATGCTACCCAGCGCAAGTGAATATTTAAATAATAAAACAAAACCGTACTGGTGGGAGTACAGCTGCTATTACACTTATTATTTAATTGTGGCGGTGTTTCAGAGCCCTAGGCATGCACCTGGACCCCTCGTGCTAGGTGCTGTACAAACAGGATGGAGGAGAAGACTTTGGCGTTTAAAGGCACTGAGTCATTCCTTCACCCTCTCATCTGAAACCTCAGCTTTGTGTAAAACTTTTAGGATTTTGTTTAATGGGTGCAGCTAATGATGAGGTAATCAGGGAGCCTTTGGACACAAAACCGAGCGATCAGTGGGTTGGATGTCTTTTGATCTCTCTGCATGGTGAGGAGGAGCTGTGTGGTGGGATACCTGGAGATGCTCTGTGAGTGGGCGGCAGAGACCAGCCTGGGGCAGCATCTCCCACACTAAGCCCCTTGTGCTGGATCCAAGTGGGTACCACCTTGTGCCTTCCTGGTGCACACTGGGGCCTTGTGGGCACATCCCTGACATTGCTGAGATGCCACTCAAGAGGAGATAGGGATCATGGCCTCCTGTTCCTCTCTGTCTCCTGCACAAAGGCTGTACAAGATTTGCCACTGGTAGGACACTGATTTTGACCTGTTGTCCCTGAAGGCTCCCAAACTGAGCAGTGAGTGCAACCTGTGCCCCACCCTGGTTCCTGAATGTCCTGCTTCTGTCTGGCCAGCTCTACGGTTTTGCTTCCCAGAGAAAACCATGGAAAGAGGAAAAGGTCCCAGGCAAGTTCCTGCAGCAGAGTGATGGCTGATGGATGCTCAGGAAAGGGTGGTCCCTGTGGGTGGTGATGGATGGTCTGGGAAGGGGTGAACAGTCTCTGCTGAGAGGAACCGAGGATGTGCTTCCTCTGGCCATGTGTACAGCTCATAGCCAGGCTGGAGCAAAAGTCCTTCTCTCCTGAGGGTGACTTCACCCCAAACCTTTGCTGTGTGGCAACTCTGGTTGGGGTGTGAGATGGGGTGATCATCTGCAATGACAGAGGCCCCAAGGAAAATCCATGTAGTTATACTTGTAGGTACATTCTTTTGCACTGATCTTTGCCTGGCAAGCTGGTACAAGCTACACCATCAGGTCTTCTTTTGCTTTCTGTTGGTGTGAGCAAGGTCTACCTCAGGAGATCCACCTCAGGGTGGTGCTGCTCCTCTCCCATCATCTGGCACAGGTGGCACGTTGTGTGGGTGCACGGATCACATTTTTTGCCCCCTAAGTTTCCAACCTTCTAGAAACAACCTTTTTTGACTCACCTGGGACCAAGCCCTGCCAAATTAGTATTCAGCTGGATGATCCACTGCTTGGTCACAAGGAAGGGGGCAAGAGGCATATAGATAGACCAGGGGGTGGATAGACTTGGGTTAAGCATACAACCTCCTTCTGGAGGCAGGTGCTGATTGAAAGGACCTTAAAGGAGTGTGTTTAGAAGTGTTTAGAAGTAGAAACAGTAGCACTGAGTGACTCTTTTTCAGTGGCAGTCAGCTCACGGGATGTGGAAAGAAGGATTGATGGAGGTAGAGCTGCTGGTATCAGACTGGGACATCCCAGTCTGTTTAGGAGACATAATATAAAGAATAATCTCCTTTACAGTTATCACATCTGACTGACAACCAAGAATAAAGGATAACATGAATAAATGAGCATTTTATCGTAAGAAATTGGATGAACAGGGTAATGAAGGAGATAATACAACTGGCAATCACAGCTAAAGCTGTGGGAAGGTTTGCTGCTCTGCTTTGCATTGGACATCATGTGTCTGCAACACAGGGATGTCAGGCTGGGAGACCAAACCACTTGCAAAGATGCTTCTCCAGGAAATGCTGTGGTGATCCTCTCAAATGACTTCTCCCTTGAGTTGGCACCAGCAGAGTGGATTGGGTTGGTGCAGTAGTAGGTCAGCTTGGTCAAGCTAAAGCCAGAGATGATCTATCTCACTGTCACTGCATGGCAGTGCTGAGAGACCAGGGGCATGCCACTCTGTAGTGTGGCTTTAGGTGGGACTAAACACCCACTCTTGTCCTGGGTGCTGGCATCTACTGCTGAGGTCCTCTCTGCCCTCAGTAGTCACCAGCACAGATCCCATCCCATCCCATCCAAGCAGCGCCATCCCCATGTGGCAGATCAATTTCTTCACCCACAAGCTCCTTTTGATGATCTTTCTCCTTGTTCCAGCCGTGGGGGCCTCACCTACACTGACTTTTCCTCCATTAATGCAAATCCTTCTCTCTCCCAGCTTCAGTACCAAGGGTGGGAACTATGTGACTAAATGCAGACAGGTAAAAGGCCCAGAGGTCTTGCTATGCTCCCTTTATAGTTTATGGAGATCAAATCTGCACAGACAGGGGAATTGAAGGTGTAGTTCATCTTGTCTTGAAGCACCTGCAAGCAGGCTGGGTGAATTTTACCTCCAGAGGGCCTTTAGTGGCTACAAAAGGAGCTGAGGTACCTGCTTGGCTCCAAGTCAATGCTGCAGAGACTGACTGGGGAGTGATGTAAATGTCACCCTGGTCGCACTTGGCTCTGGGCTCCTTCAGTAGAGAGCAGCGAAAAATACTCATGTCCATAGGGCAACTCAGTTTACTTGCTCTAAACACATCTTAGAAGATGGAGCAGGATGGTCTTCTGGGACATCCTGTCTCTTGCTGTGGACTCTACACCGCAGAGGTGTGTCAGAGGTGGCTTCCAGAAGGTAAGTTCAGAGATGAGCATCCTCCCTTCCTTTAGTCTGAGCTTGCTGCCTCCTGCCAGGCTGCTGGAGAGCTCATGCATGTGGACCCATCACTTTGGCTGCAAGGGTATGAGCAGAGACCCCAGAGCTGTGTGCTGGCTTCCCCACTGCAGGGCACCCCTGTGCCTCACCAGCACACCCAGTGTGTCCCAAATGGGGTTACATCTCTGCACTGCAAGGCTGTGGGTCATGGGAGAGCCCACCTGCAGAGATGAAACCTGTGGCTTGGAGAAGGGCGTGAACATGCATGGAAACTCTAACTTGTCAGAAGAGGATACTGTCAGGGTCCAACAAAGAAACCTGGGGAACCACTGCGCGCATGTAGAAGACATCTCAGAGCCATTTCTTCCTTGGGTTTCTTCTTTCTGTATCCAACCAGCTGACACCTAGGGAGCTGTCACATTCTACTTCCATGACTGAATGGCCAGGGAGGTGGTGTCCAGATGTGTGACCTGCCAGACCACTGACGTCATCCTCCACTTTTATTAATATCTACAGGCTTTGGGCCAGCTCTCAATAACACAACAAAAAAGAAACCTGTGGACCAGCCCAGCAAGGGAGAAGGGAAAGAGGCACAACACAACCAGAGCTGGGTGGGGGGATGCTTTTCCCAACATCCTACCATTTCTCCTGGTCTCAGCATCTTAGCTGAGAGTGAGGTGTTGTGAGAGTGTCCCATCACTGGTGCGTGGCACTCCCTCCCCTTATCTGCAGATCACGCTATGCTAACGAGGCACACGTACAATGTTTGTGTGTGCATGTGAGAGACAGAGCTCTGACTCCCAGCCAAGTGAGAAAAATCATTAGTTACAGGCTCTGCAGGACTGAACTTGACGAGGAACTTGGGGCTTTGCCCCAACAGCACTCAGCTCTGGTGCATTATTCAGTTTGTGGCTATGTTGATTTGCAGATCTAATCACTCCAACAACACATACAGAAAATTAATTTGGACATGGGCCTGGTTTCTAGAGAAAGTTGGACCTAAAGGCGGGAGATTGGTTGTGTGGCTGAGGCAAAGGCCCAGCTCTTGAGCCTCACAAAGGAGATGGGATGGGGATGGAGCAGCAAGGAGTCGTGGACTTTAGTGCCACTGGAGCATGTGATAAATAGGATTTCATCCCCATTTTGTCTTTTGAAACCGAAGCCCTAATCACTTAGCCCTGGCTGTGTTTATACATCTTACATTAGTGGGAGGTTGAGTTGGGTGAAGGGGGTGATGCTCTCCTTTCCCCAGCCAAGGGAAGGCTCCCAGGGGACATTGATTCATCAGATTGATTGATGTCTTAAAATTCATCTGGTTAGAAAAACATTGCTCTTGAGAGTCAGATCAGATGCACTGTTTCTAGACTGCCAGAGCCTTCAGACCATTTCCTCTTCCTCACCTCGCTGAAAACAGCACCTCACTGGAGACACAAGTGGTCCCAAATACCAGAGATTGCTCCACGGAGCAGAAGCCATGGTTTTGTGTTGTCCTCAGCTGTGAGGGATGCTGCCTGCCCTCCTGCCCAGTCTGTGTGAGCCAATTGCGTGAGAGCTGGTAGCAGCCCACAAATCCATCTGTTTTGACTTACCTGGTGAGCACCCTCCCTCCTTTGGCTCACAGACCTCTGTGTCAGCCCTGGATGTGCTGAATGGCCCCTTTTTAAAATGGGATTTAAGAGGGCATTAAGGACTAATTAGGTCTAATCAACAGCAGTGGCTGTTTTAGACCTGGTGCCTCCAGTTGACATCAAAGTGTGAAGGGGATGGGAGGAAGCCAGAGGAAGTGTTATCAGCAGCAGTAAAGATTTAGAACCTGCAAAATCCACCCCCAGCAGGGGATTTTGTGTCCCTAATCTCTCTGTGCCTCTTGGGCAGGGAGGTGGCGTGGTCCTCTGGAACCGGAGACAGGTGGGCTGGAAAAATCCTACTGGGAGCCCATCATCACTGTAACTGTTTTCTCTGCCATTCCCCACTATGAATGACTGCTGATGGATTTGGGGATCTGAGGCCACCCTAAGACATGGGATATCAGGATGAGGGTCCTAATGGAGGAGGCGAGGAACAGAGTGGGAACAAGAGGAAAGAGGTGGGAGGGGACATGGGAACACATTCAGAGCTGGGGGAAGAAGGGAGGCTGCTATTTGCCTCTCTTAGAGGCTTCCTCAGATGCAGGCAGTAGTGAGTCAGGGCTGCTTGTACACAAGCTGCTCATTACCAACAAGAAGTGAGTCGAAGCAGGACCCTGAACCAGGTAGGATTTATGTGCCCAGAGTGCAGCAAGAGCAGCTGAGTCACACACCTTACCCAAAACATACAAGCTTCTCACCATTTTCTGCATGTCAGAGGGACCTTTATTGTGAGGACTTGTGTTGTCTAAATGCCACAGCACAGTCGGAGGGCATGGGCACTGTACAAGCCCAGTGGTACCTGCCTCACATTTGAAGCATCACCAGTTATCTCTCTTAAATCACTGCCATGACTCAGGTGGTTTTGCCACTGCTGGGAAATCAGGGGTCAGGCTCAGCACCATGGGAGCCGTTTCCAGCTCTCTGCTGAAGCCAAGAAAGATGGAGTTTGCCAACAGCGATTTTCCCTGTGATTCAGTTTACATGGAAGTATTGAACAGTGGTTTACTCAGGGGGGATGTTACAGATACCAAATCATTTCAATGGAAAGTCAGATCTGAGGCAGACAGCACTCAGGAGAGCTCACAGAAAACAACAACTGTTTACAGGGTTATGGACGCAAATGCCCTTGAATGATACAAACCATCTTAAGGGGAATTTTTGCGGCTGATTAAGCGTAACCACAAAGCTTCAAGAAAACATGTGTTTATTTTAAGTAAGTAATGTTGATTACTAATGAGAATACTTAGTAGATATGATCAAAGGTAGCTGAAGTGCCGTCATGATATCAAAGACTGAGATGGAACGCTTAATTTAGATGTTGAAAAGCCAATCTAAGGTGAGCGTCTTAAAAGTAAATATCATTAACAGTATCTAGATTAGACCAAGGTATAAAAAGAGTTGGAGGTAACAGCTTTCAAATCTCCCGTATAAACAGGCAGGTGATGCTGTAACCGGGGGAGGCGAGTCAGACACAGAGCCCAGGGTAGGGGATGGAGTGTGCATCTGATGCATGCAGCCCCTGGACGGGCTCCTGGCTCTGCCCATCAATATCTCAAGGAAGATGGCTCTCAAGAGCCAGGGTGGCTTCTTTCTACTCCACTTTACCCAGAGGAAAGGGGTGGAAAGGAGTCCCCTGCCCCCAGCACCTTTAGGCTGAGCTCTAGTGCCGGGCTCCATTTGAGGAGGGAAGGCCCTTGCTGGGTCCCTGGGAGTGTCTCCCCTGCCAGCTCACCCCAGGAAGTCAGGCAGACTGATGGACAGATGAGTCTGACAGTGTGGTTCAGTGATCAACATTCAGGTGTCTGCATCTTGCTTCTGAACCCTGTTTTCCTCTACCATCTCTGTCTTGCTCTTATTAGCAAGAAGGTGCTTGGGGAAAAGGCTTTAAATGTCCCCAGTGCCATCAGCCCTGCTCCTGGATGTAACATCCCTGCAGTGAAGCACTGATGGGATTTGGGACAGGCAGGAGTTCATATGCCCTTCTCTTGCCTGTTATGCAATCAATACAAGAGGGAATATGTTATTCATGTACCCCATATCCATCTCGAGCTCAAGGATTAAAAAACCAGCCAGTGTTAACTGGAAAAAGACTGGGATGTGCCATGGTCCATACTGTTTTCTGTGTCTGGTCCATGGTCTGACCACCTCCCTGATGGCTTCAGGAAACCTCTGTGCCCACTGCTGTCTCCCCAGGACCATTGTAATCAATCCCCTTTCCATGCCTGTTCCCACTGCCCAACATCAGCAGGGACCCTCTCAGCCCAAATGCCCCCCCAGTGGTGGCCGGCACCCCCCAATTCACTCCCACACTCCTCAGGAGCCACCTCAGGACTATGCTGAGCTCTGCACGTCTTCCTGGACCGAGCCCCTTTGATCGAGTGCTGCGGGGCAGTCAATGGGTGCCAGACTTTTGCCCTGCCTTGCGTGGGTTGGGAGAGCTTTGCCTTCCCGATCGGGGCCCAGGGACAGCCTGGAGATGCCTCCTGGGTCTGCTGGGCATCCACAGGCATGGATCCAACAGGGACTTCGTGTGTGAATCATCACCCCTTCCCCAGTTGCAGTGATGGTCCCACATGGTGCTAGGGATGCTGGAACCTGGGAGAGGTGTTTCCCAGGGAAGTGTCTCAGAAGGGTTAAAGGAGGTGACTTTGGAGGTAGGAATGCCTGCTAGTGAGAGCAGATACCATTCAAAGAGCTGGGAGAGCTTGGTGCTGGTCCTGCACAGGCTGATGCTTTGCTGCCTTGTGAAAAAAGAGTTTTAAAAGGTACTTGCAAAGATAAAGGGCACTGAAAGCTTTTCAAAGCTATGGTGTCCCCATGTACTGGCTGGATACTCTGCACAGCCCATGTGTGGCTTGGGAACTGCTGGACACAGCAGCTCCAACATCTCAGCCAGGGCTGAAGCATCTCATCTCCACCAAGTGGTGACAGTGCCATGTTGAGGTCTTACCAGAAGCCTCTTTGCTCCCAAGTGATTTGCAGGCTCTTGGGTTGTAACAACAATAACAACAGAAAAGTACAAGAGCTGGTGATTTAAGTAGCTTGAGAACAAATCACTTCCCTGTTTGCTTGAGTGTCACCTGCCCGGTATCTGCTCCATGATATGGATGCACTGTTTTCTCTTAAGCAATGTAGATCTGCATTTCTAATGCATTAAAAAAGAAAATAAATAAAATGTAATATGAACAAAGCGATTTCTGTCCCTCTTTGCATATTACAAAGGAGCAAGATGGGCATGGACCCAATTCCTTTGTTCTTTTCAGATCTCTGCTACTGCGAGCAATATTTGTCAAGAGATTTGAAGCTGTAGATGAAAAGTGCTACCTACGGACCGAGTATTATTACTGCTTTAAACTCACACCCTTCAAACCAGCTGGCTGTCCCTGTTTAAAGGGAAGCATGTGGCCAAACAGGTAGGACAGACATCCGCTGCCAGGATGCCTTGGATCCTTGGCTCATCCTCACTGTTAGCTGCTTGATGGCTTTGGACACATCCCATGTGCAGTCCAGCAGGGACCCTCATCATTGCTAGCACTGCAGCGGCAGCAAGGAAGGCAAGTGTGGGGCAGAAAGAGGCTCAAGAACATCTATTTAAGGCCCAGGTTGTGAGATGGAACTAAACAACCCACTTCAGCATTGACCCTGGTGGGTTTAACACCAGGTCACTGCGTGGTGGGTTTGGTGGCATAGAGGTTGGTATTGAGCAGCAGAACCTTGGGCGGATGTGCAGGGAAGCAGATTCTCTCCTGTCACACCGTCATTTTTTTGGAAATTGCTGATCTGAGTTTACCTCAGCTCTCCATGACCAAATTGCAAGGAAGGATTTGATTTTATTTTTGGAGTGATACATCTATGCTGACAAAGCTTTGCTGCACAGAAGCTACTGGGAGATGCCCTGCCACGTCCTGCCATCACACAAGGTTGTTGCCCACAAGTGGGGAGCCAGCCTGACATCCACAGTGCCAACAAAGAGAAACCCATCCATGACATTACATTCTGTTCAACAGCAGCTCAGGTTAAGAAAGGTTTTCTTGTGCTGGAAACTCCATGAATAAGAATGTTAGGAATTGGCTTAAACCACCAGTGACATAATTAGAAGGCTTTTGATATGCCAATTTGGCTGATCTCAGTTACTTCCCCCTGGTGCTGGGGAGTGTCAGCAGAGGGATTAGCCTCCAGTCACTTCCTGACACTCTGCTAAATCTTCTCCCTCTTTGTTCTTCATCCAAGACAGGGGAAAAAAGGAAAAACAGGGAAGCAGCTCAGGAGATACTGAAGCGAAGCAGCATGTGCTGCATCCCTGACCTGCCTTCAGTTTACACTACAGGCTCTCCTTAGGGGTGTAATGCAATTACGGCTATAACTGGGTGCTATACATTTTAATCCCATTAGAAACAGCCTTTTAACAGCTCCTGACTGACTATAATATGTAATCTCATTAGAGACACTACCTTTATACCTTGTACAAGAACATCCAAGCAGAAATCAAAGGCTGGGATAGGCTGACATGGTTTTCTTCTTTTAAAACACTGCCTGTTTTCTTGCATGTATTTGGGGTGCTGGTGCACAAGGAGGGCACAAAGGGTTTAGTGGGGCCAGGCTGGTTGGGGTTTGGGGAACACTTCTGTTTTTTCTCACATATTTCTTCGAGCATCCATCCTGCCCTGCCGGGGACAGAGTATCACTGTGTATGTACAGCCCTTGTGCTTGGCCCGGGTCTCCTGGCTTGACACACACAGGGATGTGAAATCCTCGTGGACCTTAAGGCTGGCTCCATGCAAACTCAGGATGAATACTGACCGAGGCTGGGCCGATGCTGCAAGGACTTCTCCTGCTGGAGCGTGTTTTGCTGCACTGTCTCCCACGGTAATACACTGACCAAAGCCCTTGCGTGTGGGTACAGCTGTGTCTACACCACGTCTGCTTGTGTTGCTCTGCCAAAGTGGGGAAGGAGAAAGGGAGGAGTGATTGTTTTAGCTCTTTTCCTGAAGGATGCATCAGCTCTCAACTCTCTCCTTCCATAGCAATATTTGAAGTTTTGGGCCAACTTCAGGCGGATTTTCAGGGAGAAGGAAGTCTTGGAGACATTCAGTTCCTACATCCTATATGAAAATAGACTCCTGAGCAGTTTCCAGGTAGATTTGACCTCGTTAGAGACCAGTACTCACACGGGATAGGGACAGCATGGGTGTCCTAACCAGGGGCCAAACTTGGTGGGGTTATGCTGCTTATCTGGGAATCCAGACTCTCAGACAAGCATCGGACCACAGCTGGATGAGGGTTCACATGTCACTCCAGGCTAATTCAGATCAGATGTTGAAATAGCAGCTCACTCTAAAATGTTGGGATGGAGAGCACAAGACTCAGACAGATCAGCAAAGGTCAGGAAGAAGGACAGGAGGACAGGACAGACCTGTTGCCTGAGGACTGTGAGGTGTCCCCTCTCCACTGCCTAAAAATCAAGATACTGGAACCAAGGGCAGGCAGGATCTAGTCCTGGTCTCTTTCTGAAAGGAGAACAGCTGGTTCTGACTTAGTCTGAACCATGATATGAGTCAAGATGGACCATGATGGCAACCTGGTCCTTGGGCACAAATCTGTAAAAAAGAGGGGAAAAGGGCACTGTTGAGCTGAGCCACACATCAGTCCAGTGTTCGGGGGTCACCTCGATTGTCCCTTTGATGAGACTTAAGAGATCTTGATCTTTGGGATCTTTAAAGACTGCAAAGACATTTATTTTTGCAAGAGGGGTGTTAATCCTAGCAGATTCAAAGGGGTGATAAAGCACTTTGTTTCTTGCTCTACAGTAATTGTAACTTCTGACAACTCTGATAAACTAAAATGAGGTTCTCAAAAGCATCCACCCAAGGCTTTGTGGGGCTACAGTCAGGGTTGTATTTAAATGCCCCTAATGAGTACCTGCAGCAAATGGGAAAGACATGCAAATCAGATGTCTAATTGAATGGGTCTTTGATGGAATATCCCAAGCCGCTGGGTAATTGATGGGTTATCTTTCCACCGGCTTGCCTTGATTGCATCTTCTTCCACATTAGTCTTTCCTAGGAGTCTGGTTTAACAGGAAAAGTGGTGCACCAGGATTAAATGCAGCTCTTCTTCACAGACTGAATGAGGACATTTGCTGCCCAACAGTACGACCCTTCTGCAAGGCAGTCATTATTAAAATCTCTCTAAACAGGTGTTTCTTCCAGGCGTGGAAGGGCCTTATCATATTGCATCTGAGCACTGCACTCAATAAACTGCTTTACTCCCTGCTTTCCAAAGTGAAGTCATGAGAGATGAAATAGCTTTCCTATCAAGTTTTTTAGGTCCACTTCTCCAGCAGGTGTAAATTGATGTGACTGCCTTAATTTGAATGTGGCAAAGCTGATTTGAGCTGTATGGAAATGGGACCTGTCTGACCCATCGACTCCACTGATGTCTCATGAGGATTTGAGTGTTGCATATATGAATTTTGTTTTGCTTAAGAGCCTTGTGTCTTGCTTGTGCAAGAGCCAGTTGCTAGCAGCCACCGTTATGGCTGAGAAAGGCTGCAGTTCAGCAATGAGCAGGAGAAAGCTTCCCCAGTTGGAGTTCTATTTGGACTCAGAATTGAGGTATAAATCCCTAAATTTGGGGATGTTTCTACAATAGAGTGGTCTGGGCTATGTGAGCTCTCTCCAGCACCTCTAACCACTATGAGGACCAAATTTTGGCAAACACATATGGTACCTGAGGCCATTTGAGAAGTCTGGAGTGTCTGAGACATACTCAAGGGCTGGCTTATGTGTCCATGGGAGAGTGGTGCTTTTCTGGAGCAGCAGCTGTGGCCTTGGAGGAGTGGGATACTTGAGTGCATCTCAACACCTCTCTTAAGGCAACAGATTTTTAACTAAAGAGTTTGTTTCTCAGCTGAGTTTAAAATTACTTTCCTGTAGTCCTTGACAATAACAAGAGGGGCAGATTGTGGCCATAACTTCAACTTCCCCTGTGTGTGTTTCTATCACTTTCAGAGCACAGTTTCAGGGATACTGAGCCCGGACTGCTCCCAACCCTGAGCCCATTGCTTAATGCATTTTATAGGTGCAGAAACTCCCAAGTTCCAGCCCCCAAACCCCAATACCACTCTCAAGCTCCCTGTAGAAAGCCAGCACCAGGATCCTGGACATACCTTGTTGCATTTAAAGGGCACAAACACATTTGCCAGCATGCAAGCTCAGCCTGGATTTGTCTCATATCCCTCCTTCTGCCACTCAGGTCCAGACCCACAGCTTTCTCCTGCCTTCAGCTGCCATAGTAATTTGTCATAGTAAAGCATCCTGTTCCTGGCTACATTCTTGCCTGCTATTTACCATTCCTTTCTAATCCACACCTAAATACCATAATTTGCTCTTTGTCTTTAATTTTCCAGCCCAAACTAAGATATTACTACCAATAGCCTTGCAGATTTCCCAGAAACAGACTGTGTATTTGCAGCTCTGCCTTTCTGCTTTCCCCCTCCCAGTGCTTTCATTTCCGGGTGCGTAGCCCTGGGATAGGGCTGGTTTGGAAAGCCTCAGTGTGGGCAGCAGGCAGAGCATGGTCCTGCTCTTGCTGGCACTGGATGCTGTGACTGTCTTGCCTGCTGTTGGGTTTGTTCCCATGCCAGTGTGAGCTGGTGTTGCCAAAGCACGACATCTGAGGGGTGCAACATGGGGGCTTGGCTGAAACAAATCTACATGCAGGATCTCAGTCCTGGTTCCAGCCCTCTAGTGCTGGACTTCTTGTGCCCTTGTCAGTTCACTCTGCAGCATTTTCCACCTGGCTACATGGCAGCCTTTGCACCACTGGCCCCTTTCCTGAGGAGCTTCCCACGCAGCTTCGACTCTTCCACCAAAACCTTCACCCAGACTGTCCACAAACCAGCCCTGAGAGCTAGGGTTAATGCACAGTGTGAACCTGGCTGTGTGCCTGCCTGGGCATATAGGTTACAGCCTGGGTTTCGCTTCAAAGCAGGCTTTGACCTGTCTACTGTGCTGCAAGGATGGAGTTAAAAGCTGCAGAGAAAAACTCTGATTTGGGTAGCTCGCCAACAGTGGCCACAGTTCATTGGGACTGTATTTATGACCTCTGCTTCTATTCCTTTGCTTCCCAGAGATCAGAAATTGCTTGCTGGTTGCTGCTGTGAGCCCAAGATTCTCTTTGGAGACAGGTCTCAGCATGGACAGATGCATGCGGTGAACACCAAGCCGCAGAGGTCTCTCCCAGCATCTCTACTCTTACAAGAGGGCAATTCCAGCCTGGCAGCAGCAGGTCCCCCAAGTCAGAACCAAGGTGACCTTGTTACAAAATGCCTTGAGATGGGCTTCATTTCACTGTCTTTTGATCTCTTTGTACCCCATGTAATAACTATGGGCACCTGGGGCAAAAGGAAGGGAAATGTCATCCTTCAGTTATTAATGGAGTTGCAATCCCATCTGGGATGGATGAAATAGGCACTATAGTATTACATGAGGTACACGGTCCTTGGAAAAGTTATTCCCTCTTCCGGAATTGCCGAGAAATAAATGCTTCTCAGTAGCAATAGTAGGAAGCCTGAGGATGAATTACACCACAGTCCCAACTAGACTTGATGAAGCTCAAAATCCCTACTGCCATGAGCTGGGGTTGTGCCAGCAGTCAACCCCAAGCTGGTTAGCCATCTCCTGCCACCACCCAGGGTAACCAGGTCCTTGCTGTATTGCTGTGGTGTCCCACACTTCCATGTCCCAGTGCTGGTGAGCACCGTTGTGTGACCATCTCTTCCTGAACTGGATGTTGGAGAGACACTGGTGATGTCCTTGGAGCTCCATGCTGTTGTGAGTGCACCCTGCTATCTGCCCTGTCCTGCACTGCCTGTGCCTCTCTGTGGGGAAAACCACATATAAGTGCAAGCACCAGGGTTTTTTTTTTCTATGCTGCCTTGCATGATATTCTTATATATTATGTGTATATGACTACAGCTATTATTGCTACTTCCTAATGGAGAGCTTCATCTCTGCCATGAATTTCAGCCATAGAAAAGTCAGACGCATTTTAGGAAGAAAAAATGTACTTTTCTGCCCCTGGACCTACTTTTCTCTCTGCACTGGCTACATAGTGGGTTTGGGCTATTTTCAGATGGCCAGTGCAAATGCCACTCTAAATGTGTCAGCTTGCCTTCTGTGCTCTTCAATGCCACACCATTTCTGGTGTCCCTGTTTTTGGAGTGAGACAGGGGGTTTTTTTGACTGCTATTTATTTTTTCTAGACTGGTTATGGCTTTCCATCTTTCCCACTTTTTTTGAGATCAATTGATTTATCACAACGTGCTGGTTTTTGTGTGCTGAAGTCACTAGGGAGGACGTGAGATGATTTCCATCACTGATTCTTCGGGAGCCCTCTCAGTGATTTCCTTTCTCTTCAGCTGATCTTTCCTGATGGCACTTCTTGCTTGCTCTCAGCTAGGTCCTCACTACTCTCCAGCTCAAAACAACACCCATCTTCTCCAGAGAAACTTGCCACTATGAAGTTTCATAGTGTTTTTCAAGTCTCCGAAACATCTACACTGTAAAAAGGTACTGACCCTCTTATGTCTGGGAGATGTTCTGGCACTCACCATGCTGTTGATCCCAGGACACAGGATTTAGCTGGACTGACCACTTTCCTCCTTTCTCAAATACAGGGAGCATGGGCTATTCTTCACTGGGTGTGGTCTTCTCTTGTCCCTTCCCCAAGCTGACTGATTTGGCAGGATGAGACAATCTGGTTCCCTGGACTTGAGCATTTCAACCCACTTCCTCAGCCATAAGCACTTTCTCCTCCAGACTTCCTTTTCCCCTCCCTAAGATCTGCTCCCTGCAGTGAGTTGAACCAGAGAGTCACTGGATGCCTCAGGATGACATGAGCTAGCCTCCCTTTACCTGTCCTTCTCTTCAGCCCTTCTTTCCTCTTTTATTTTTATTTAAATGGGTAAAAAGACTTCAAAATTGTTACTGGTTGTTATCTTTCCAGCACCTCTCATCCTTTTTGGACAGCTTTTTCTTTTTGTTCCTCTAAGTTGTAACTTTCTTTGTTGACCTCTCTCTTTTTTCTTCCTCCTGTGTCTTCCTGTCTCCACTCAGTATCCCATTTCTCCTAATGTACCTGACACCTGCCCATGGGTTCCTGCAGTAATTGGGGATGTGCAGCATTGAGCCTGCTTTTGTTTGAAGGTGAAATGAAGCACCGTTTCACCAATAAAAAGTTCTGACTGTCAGGTAGTGTGTTATTCAGGGCTGATGAATAACTTTGAGGAGATCAAAAGATATTAAGCTAAAAGAATTATTACACAGGAGCCTACGGGACCACACAGATCTCCTGTTCCAGCTAAAAAAGTCCCAAATTAACCCCCCACACCTCTCCCCCTGAAAAAAAAGAAAAAAAAAATGCGTGTGTGGTCTTGAACAGCCAAAAAAGCAAGCCATTATTTGTAAGTCTGCTATATAAAGCATAATTATTATCCTTTTTATCATCCAAGTTATGGGGCAGGCTTTTCCATCTTTACTCACGCCAAGTAGCACCTCGTGTCAGAAATAGCCTCGCTGGTTTGAAGGGGATGAGTCATCCCACAATCAGGTAGGAGGAGGAGAACAAAGATAGACACGACTTCCCGGACTGGATCACCCCACCGCTCTCTCCCCGGTGCATGATCTCGCTCCTCGGCACCTATCAAAGAGCAGCCGCCGGGAGCGTTGGTGCGGGCGCGCCTTCCCGATGGCCTGCAGGCTGGAGACGGCCCACCAGAGCAATGCATCTGGTCCACAGGTCCCTCCTTCCCTCTTCGCCTTCCCAACAGCTCCTCAGATGTGGGCAGCAGCGCACTGTGGGCTGTATGAACTGTTCTGGCAGCCGGCGGCCCCGCTCCCATTCGCCTTCTTTCCCATAGCCCCAAAACCATCATGTGACCATCACATACTGGGAGGATTCCAGCTGGGTTACTTGACAAAGCAGCTCCTCTCCAGTCACTGGAGGGGGGGCCTTGATGTCATCCCACTGTGATCGAGAAGAAGGCGAAAATAAACAGCAATGCCATGACTCAAAAAAATGTAGCATACAAAGGAAAAATCTCCTTCAGTGGCCACGGGGTGCTCCAGTCCAAGAACTTGCTTTTTTTGAGCCCAGTTCTGTACTGGCTGAGACTTTACCCACACCCTCTGGAACCAGAATTCAGATTTTCATTACTTTTTGCCCTTTTTTTTAATTAACAGAGGAATTCTGAGAGGGAAAAAGGCTGGTTGTTTCCTCTTGCTCGCCTGCACTGTTACAATTTGAAACCCGCATCAGGCATTCAAAGTGTTGAGAACAGCTCAGAGCCAATGTGTTGGGCTGATGAACCGCCCTGGGTTTCAGGGGAATTAGCTGTTTGCCCAGATGCTCTGGGGTAGCTCTTTAATATCCCAGTGGGAATAACACTAATAAAAAAAGGAAAACCCATTAGTACACGTCTGCTCTTGCAGGCACTCCTCTGCTCCTGTAAGGGTGAGACCTTACAGGACGCTTTTGAGTTGTTACAGGTGTCACCTCGGATGGCTATGGCAATGAACAGTTTTAGGGGTATTTTATTCCCAGCTACCCCAAATTGACTCCCCACCACTGGCAGTCACTACCATTGTCGATGAGAAGTCGCTCTAATTTAATCAACCGGTCTGTTCACTGTGGTGAGTGCCATGCTTTGAAGATGCATTAGAGCACACATAGGGAAACACTGAGTAATGCAGGGAGATAAGCAGCTGTGTTTGAAGCTGGGGATTCAAGGAGCCATGGAGGAGCGCAGAAGGCACATGAAAAAGGTGGCATCATCCCAGCTCCCTGCAGGAGTCCTGAGGGCCCAGATCTTTGCCCGTGGGTCATTTGGTTGGCTGCTTCATGCTTAGCATCAGCCCTGCCTCCTGATGTTACATGCAGGGGTTTTTGACCCTCTCTCCAGCCCTCCTCTCTTTTGATGCTCCTCTGCTGCATGGCAGACACCAAAGGCCGTGGTCACCATTTTGTCTCATGGCCAGTTTGGACAGAGGAATGGATGGGAACAAGCAGATCTGGTTATTGTCTCTCTCATGTAGTTGCTGCCTCTCCTTGCTTGCTCATGTTCATTTCTTAGCAGCAATAATTTGCTAATGCAAAGCCCGCAGCAGAGGATAGCCGCTCCAGGAGAAGAGCACCTCCAGGAAGAGCTGAACATCAAATCCTTGAATCCTGCAGCTGGGAGCTCAGACACTCTTCAGAGCCACTTGGACCCTATAGGGATGAACATCAGCGCAGAAACCCAGACAGACTACTCAAAAGTCATACCTTAACCCAGTAACTGGGATATAGGGACAACAATGGGAAGAGCTCTATAGACCTTCCCCCCGCCCCCCCCGAAAGGTTGTCACACAAAGTGATCTTCAGAAATTATGTGATACTTGGGCTCCCTCCATGGTCTCTGGTGGACACGGGCAGCTGCTGCCACTGAGAACTAGACTGGCAAAGAAGATCAAGCTTAATTTTGAGCACATCTTGTTGCTTAAACCCTATTTCAGAGCAGAGGAAGAGTAGAACTTGGGAGTCCTAGATCTAAGAACTAGCAAGTTTTTGGCTTCTTTCCATAAGCCCATTTTACCAGTTGTGAAGCATAGCACCAGACCATCCCAAAAAAAGCCAATTATGAAGATTGCCTTCATCTAGAGACATTGAGCACTGGTTTGTCTTGCAGCATGTCCCAGAGCTCACATGGGACTTATGGGCAGTTGTCCCTAAACAGGCAGCCAGGATGTCTCTGAGAAGCTTCTCCATGGAATAAATATCCCAAAACTCATGAAAGGCAAATCACCTCCTCTAATACCCGCGTGCTTGTTCCATGTGAGCAGGTGCAGATGTTTTCTGGCTTGTGCCTGCCACTGGGCGTAGGTTCTGCAGAGCTGTTATCTCTCTCATCAGATGATACAAGTTCGCAGGCTCATCTCCTTTCAAGAATGCAACTGACTTAAAAAGAGTTCAAAAGAAGATTAGGTTTCAAGGTAACTGGAAGCTATTCAGTCAAAGCCAAGCTGCATAAAGTGAGGGGAATCCTCCTTCTACCTCCATGGCAGCGCAAGGCAAGTGGGAACATGAGAAAGGAGCTGAGAAAGTGTATGTCTTCTTCACAGACACAAACAGGACTGCAAATTGGAGACAACCGCTACAAATTTAGCTAAAGATGCTTTAGAAATTGCATCTTGCCAATGTTTTGCTTATCAAGCTACAGTGTTTGCTGGCAATTACCTCAGCAAAGCTAGCACAAACAAAAACACACAGGATCTCATCACTAGTGCTCCCTTGTCAGCAGGGAAGGTGGTGCTGAGGTTGGCACTGTGGGACACAGAGCCCTCAGCAGTGTGAGCAGTTGGGTGCTCAGTTGATGGAAAGCCCCCAGCCCGCAGCTGTGGGGTCCAAGGTGCTGTGCTGGTGGCAGGTGGGAGCCAGGGAATGGGCATCCCCTCCACTTGCAGCTCCCTCTGCCTGTCCCTGTGCCTCATCCATCCAGAAGCAGCAGGAGCAACCACCTCCACTCTCCCAGTTGTACTGCCATTATTCTGCCCTGTCTCCTCTCTTCCCATTACAAGAATACACAGTTTCAACCCACCTTATTCTCTGGCCAGTTTTGGTTGTCCAGCTGAGATTCTACAAAGCAGCCCCATGACAGAAATGGTTTGTGGCAAGAGCAAAAATTAGGTGACACCAGAAGGCAGAAATAAATGCCCAAAGGTGAGGATGGCCATGGCTGGAGCCTGGTTTGGAGAACAGGTGCTGCATGGACACCTGTGTGGTGTCCTGGCTTGGCCAGGCAACATCAGGATGTAGTGGCACCAGACTCTTATGCCTGGAGACACAATGTTGCCTCGTTCCTGGTGAAAGCCCATCCATGGGTCTGGGCATTAACTCTCTCATACCTCTGTCATGTAACGTTCATTTTACAACAGGATCCTGTTGAACTGGCTGGGACAGTGGTGTCATTATATCCAGAGACAGTGTGATCCAAGCCCTGTCTGGAGGAGTTTTGGATACGGTTTCTTTACAGATCAGCACGTGATGTACATCTGGCTGGTTCTTCAATCACAGGGAAATTCATCATGGGATTATTCAGGTGGAAGGAGGCCTTTGTATTTTGTCTAGTCCAACCTCATCTCTCCACGGCTTGGCAGCAAACTCTAGGGCAGCCTGACCCAAAGCCTTGCTATTTGGAGACATGCATAAGATAGGTTTGCCATGCACCACGGGAGAGTGTTGATCCTTCAGAAGTCTTCAAGACTTGGACATCAGGGGGGAATCTGCATCGGTCTTCATCACTGCAGAGGGACCTATCACTGAGGGCTGAGGACAGAAGGCACATACTTGTTTGGGCAAGCCAGCTCCTTCTGTAACATGACTTCCAGAGAGGTGTCCACACCCCGGGTTATTTTAAAGTTCTCTCACCCAACATCACCCAGCCTCTCCAAGCCCTGCCCCAACCACAGAGCACCTGGCAGAGGAAAGTTTAGTCCCACAGGGATGGACAGGGGGAAGAAGTGCATTTGCTGGCTGAAAGCCAAGCGGTAAATACAAGGCTGCTGGTCCAGCCTGTGCTACCCAACCCACCAGGTGCTCCTGGATCCCACAGACCTGCTTCACACCTGTCTCTGAGCACACAGCTCCTATGGCTGCTGTACATCCCTGGCCATATGAAGGTCTCTTCCTGCTTTTGTGGTCAGGCATGCTCTGCTTCCCTTCTTCAATACCTGATGCCAGGGTGCTGGGTTGCCAGGGAGGAAGGTCTGGTAGGACTGAAAACCCTGAGAAATGTCACAGAGCTGTCCCACAGCTGAAATGGTCACCAACAGGAGACCCTCTACACACCTCACACAGCAGCTGTCGGTGCTCCTGTCCTTGCTACCTCACCTGTAGGATGCTCAGGGTGCTAGGTGGGCACACATTGGCTGTGCCCAGGTGTGGATATGGCTCTGCCCTGCTCCACATTCCCCATCACTGACAAGACCTTTTTCTTCCTTTCCTTCTTTCTCTCCCCAGCCAATCTGGGGAAAACCTTTCCTTCCTCCCTACTGCAGTTCACTTAGGTCTGATTTTTGGACTCCTACATGCAGGACCCCCTGACAGCCCAGGTAAAAGCTGCACCCATATGAGGAAGCTGCAACCTGGTACCTACAGCAGTAACTCTCATACTCACTGAACCTGTCATCCCAGTCTGGATTTTCTTTTAATAATCAGACAAGAGTAAATGATTCACCCGTTGCTCATCTGAAGTTTGCTTTTTCCTTTTTTGGCAACCAGTTCTTTGGGAGGGATGGACCTGCATTTTCCCTGTTTCCCAGTGCTCCTCAGCACTGACCATGCCAGCAGAGAAGCCAGACATGCCTGGGCACAGGAGGGCAGGAGCAAATCTATCATCATCTTTGCATGCCTCCTCTGAAAACCTGGTGTTTAAAATGAAGTCCTGCTATTTCAGTGTTTCCAGCCTCCTTGGCCTATTTTTGCTCAATTTATTGCTCAGAAGACCCTTTCCACTTCCACCCAATAAACAGAAAGAGGAGGATTTTTATGCTGTTGCACTTGGACACAACACCTCTGGAGCTGCCTTTCTTTCCCAGAAGAGGGGAGCATGAGGAAAAGGATTGCACCCGCTACTTGTGTCTGTTTATTTACAGTGTAAACAGCTTCTGTGCTGCAGCTTTGAAGAGGCGCCACACATTTGTATGTTGAGATCCCTCCACGCTCTGTGCGGTTTTCTCACGTGATCCAAACTCTTTGGAGAGGAAAGTTTGCTGCTTTGACTCCATCCTGGAGAGGATGGGGAGGCCTGGAGTGATGCACAACCCCAGTGAGAGGTAAAGCATTCAGAGAGGGAGGTTTGGGCTGAATTACCCTGTTTATGGTAACCTGATGCAGCTCTGTTGATGAGTGGTAATTTGATAAATCCCCATTAGGCTGTTGCCCAGGAGCCCTAAAGTGGCTCTCAGGAAGTCGTGTTTCCCATCAAACTCAGCTAAACTACAGCAGTAGAAATAGCCACCTGCCTGGACCAGGTGCTGATTTTGTATAAAATAGATGAAAATAGATGGATAAATAGATAAAGAGATAAATGGACAGATATTAGACAAAAATAGTAAAATAACTCCCAGAATTCTCTCCCAAAATAGCTGTGCAACAGTTATTTAAGATGCCATAGGGCACAGTATCTGCTTGCAGGGAATTATCACCAGCACAAAATCAATCTCTGCTAAAAATCCCTTTGGTAAACTTTATAAAGCCTTTTAACAAAGCGAAACCAAGGCAGCTTCTTACCACACTCACAACCTCTTGGGTTTGACAGAAGCAATGATGGATGTCAGAAGTCTTATCTTAGCAAAACAGCTCCTAACAATCCCTAACCCCTGAACACGATTGTTATCCATTAAGTTGCTTGCCTTACCTATTTACTATAAGCTGTGAGTATGACCATGTGCCCCAGAATAAACTTGGGCTACTGTATTCTGTTGGTTAAATATTAGATTTACATTATTTCAAAATTAGGAATGGGATTTAGGTCATCCAGCAATTACCAGAATTTGGTCTTGTACCTTGAAATACTTGGCATCCACACAACTGTGTTCCAAGAAGACTTGATGCTCAAAAGGTTTGTGCTTTTCAAGGTGCCCAGCCCACCAGTGGCACTGCTTCATTTTTCCCCTTACAATGGTCCAGGCATCATGGCCCAGGTTCTGTGCTACTTCATACGGGGTCAAATATCTTCTCTCTACACACCTCAAAAGTTAAGATGGTTTTTCTGCTGTGCTAAAGGCTTTAAGATAGACAACAAATGTTTACCAGCTGATGGAGAAGGAAAATGTATATATTCCCATATTCCAGATCCCTTACTGTGCTTGCATGGATTTTCTTCTCTACCTAATGCCTCCACCGTCACTCATGAGACTTGTGCTGTGTCTGGGACATCTGCAGCCTCCAAGTACAACTAAGCTTTGCTAGAAAAACTCCACTGCAACCAAGCTCACCTGTTCCATGGGGTGTTGGGCATGGAGGAACATGAGCACCAGTGGGAATAATTACGTGCTTTGCATCAGAGGACATTACATCAAGTTGTGTCAGGGAAGGTTTAGATTGGATATTAGGAAAAAGTTCTTCCAAAGCATTGTCAAGCATTGGAACAGGCTGCCCAGGCCAGTGGTGGAGTCACCACTCCTGGAGGGATTTAAAAGATGTGTAGATGTGGCGCTCAGGGACATGGTTTAGTGGTGGCCATGGCAGTGCTGGGTTAACTGTTGGACTCAATGATCTTAAAGGCCTTTTCCAACCTAAATGATTCTATAATTCTATATCTTGGGCAAAATATCCCTCTTTTGGCAGATTACCTGCTCCAAGGCCTCATCTTTGCCTGCCAGTCTCTCAGTTACACCCTGACTCAAGCCCTTTATGGTGCCTTATGGAACATCCCTGCTGGCAGACCTCCAAGGAGCTCTCCTGCAGCCCCACACATGACTTCTACTGGGGGTGCAAGGGCTCCTGAGTGTCTCTCAGGTGGCACTGCCTGGCTTTAGTTGCAATTTTGAGAGACTTTCCTGGAGGGACACAATGAAGCAGGTGGCAAGGGTTCTTGAGCCTCACAGGTCGCCATTGGAGCGATGCATGGGATGGGCAGGAGGGCACAGGGCTCTAAACATCCACTGGTGTCTCTTAAGACTTAGTGCTGCTTCATATCCAGACGTAAGTTGTGACAATCACCAAAAGAGGTATGCTCAGGAACCCCAGCATCATTTATGCTCCTTTCTAGGGAAAAAGACCCAATAGCTTCTGTGCTTACAGGAGAATCCCTGCAGAAGAAGGAGATGGAAGAAGAGGTGCATTAGCACACCAGCCTTGCAGATCCCCAGCCCTTGATGCCAAGCCCTGGGTTGAACCACATCTGCCCCAGCAAAGCTGTCCCCTCCTGACCTTGAGCTCTGCTGTGGGGCTTGCAGGGCTCCACACAGCTGCAAAGCCCGTGGGATGGTGCAGGGGATGCAGCGCTTTTGGGATCAAGGGCGATGACGGCTGTGTGTGGGTGAGGCTGCCTCAACCTGGAGACCCAGCGGTTAATTTGTTTGTTTCCTTTCTGTATAGGATATTGTTACCAAAAAAAGAAAACTGGGCGGGGGGGGGAGTGAAGGGGGGGGAGAGGAGGGAGGGGCAGGGAGAGAGAGAGAAAGAAAAGAAAGGCTGGGGCCAAATGATGAAAAGGCCTCTCTCCTGCAGCTATGAAATCTCACCCGGAAGGCGGCGAGGGGAAGTGTCTTCTAGCGGGGTACAAAGTCAGCAGCAGAGCTTTGAACTCGGGGGAACTCCACGGCGACGCAGAGCCCTGCCAGTGAGCCCAGCTGTGCATACCTCAGCTGCAGCTGAGGGAGCCAGGGGCCGCATCCTGCACCCCTGCTCCATGCCGGAATGGCTCGGCACCAGGCTTCAGACTAGCCACTAGAAAGGGGAGGATTTTCTGGACAGGCCAAAGTGAGACACATTCTCCAGACCAAAAACTGACATGCCTTGAAGTTCTGTCTTGTTTTGGGATGGATTATCCTGAGCTTCTGCTGCTGGGAAGGCTGTCCCTGGCGTGGGATACATGGCCAATGCCTTGCCCTGGCCCAGACAGGGTTCTGCTGTCCCCTCACCTGTTCCCTGGCTGTTCATGGGTTCCCCTCCACACCTGCATCAATCCCATCAGATTCTGAATACACCCAGTTCACTTTGCCACAGGTGCTCTGAATACACCAAACAAGGGAAGGTTTTACTCAAATATGGCAACCAGAAATCTGGGTTTGGAAGGGATCCCAAGCTACTTGGGGGAATTTGGGCAATCATCCCACCATGCCTTTTTTTAAATTTTAATTTCACTGTAATGATTTCAGAGGTAACTTTTCCCCATTTCATTTACAAGTGAAAACACTCAGTTACTAAACTGAGGAGGGAGTTTAAAAATGAATTTAAGTGCCTCAGAATGAAAGTAAATTTTGGGACTAACAACGGTCTCTTTGTGGAGCTGGAAGCCAGGTGGAGGTGCTGTTGCTGGACTTTGCTTTTGGCTGAAGTGTCCCCCACTCTGTCATCAGTCCTGATGGGGTGGGGTATCTGGGGAAAGTGCATGAATAGGTGACCCCATTTTTTGTGGTGGGTCATAACTGGGCCAAGTGGGAGGAAAAAACATCTGTGAGAATCCAGGCAAGGGGTGAAGCAGAACAGCACCATGCTTGGAGCCTCTTCCCCAAATCACCCCCAATATCCTCAGCAACAGCCTTTGCTGCAAAGGCCTGCCAGCTGCAACTCTTCTCCCTTATCTGCAGCTAATCTCTTAGCCATTTAAAGGAGATTTTTTTCAGTATTTGCCCGTGAAACAACTCCCAAATTTGCTGTTTTTTCAAGGACTTAGAGCTGCCGGCTCATGCTGCTGCTCCCAGAGATCTGGTGACAGGCATCTCCACCCCTGGGAAAACACTGCCCAGCCCAGAATGGATGAGACGCCTCAAAATAAATCTCCATGTTGTAGGTATTTCTTAGGGCTGTGATCCCCAAATAAACATCCTGCCACTTAAACCTGTTGTGTGTGGTATGATGGTCACTGTCCACAGGAAAGGTGCCGTGACAGTGGTCCAGGGATGGGGCAAGAGGGTGGGGGTGATAAGCATAGCTTTTTGGCTGGTTTTGTGATGATAGATTGGCCGTTCTGGTGCTGAGGAGCAGTGAGACCAAGTTAGCTGTGGGGTCCCCGATATCAGAAGGATGTGGACCTGTGGAAGCAAGTCCAGAGAAGGCCACAAAGATAATCAGAGGGCTGGAGCACCTCTGCTCTGAAGACAGGCTGGGAGAGATGGGGTTGTTCAGCCTGAAGAAGAGAAGGCTCCAAGGAGACATTCTAGCATCTTCCAGTACCTAAAGGGGCTACAAGCAAGCTGGAGAGGGACTTTGGACAAGGGCATGTAGTGGTAGGACAAGGAGAAATGGCTTTAAATTGACAAAGGGCGGGTTTAGATGAGATGTTAAGAAGAAATTGTTTACAGTGAGGGTGGTGAGGCACTGGCACAGGTTGCCCAGAGAAATTGGTGCTGCTCTATCCCTGGAAGTGTTCAAGGTCAGATTGGATGGGGTTTTGAGTGACCTGGTCTGGTGGATGGTGTCCCTGCCCATGGCAAGGTGGTTGGTACTAGATGATCTTTAAGGTCCTTTTCAACCCAAACCATTCTGTGATTCTATGATTTCTAGGGTACCCATACTTAGACTCACCCCACAGTCAGTTTTATTCTTTGAGCAGAGGAATGAATTCTGGAGAAGCCTGTGTTGTAGGATGAGCAAAGGATCCTGTTGTGCCTGGGTTGCTCATCCTGAGGCTGGCTGGTAAAAACTCCAATCACTACAAAGCATCTGCCTTACCGCATCGGGGCAGGGACATCCTCAGAACCACTCCTGAGCCATCTGCAGATGGAGGGGATTTCCCGGGACGCACATCCCACCACAGTGGGAGCACTGCATGGCCAAGGGCATCAAGCTTCTCTCTTGCATTGATAGTGAAACAATGCCATCATTTGAGCAGGGTGGTGTTTAATTAGCTTTTACTTGAAGAAAAAAGGGGGCGGTGGTGGATGGAAGGAGGTGGGGGGGCGGGGGCAGGGTGTGAGCAAAGCAAAAGACGGAGAGAAAATCCCCTTTTCTCGGTGCGGAGAGGGACGTTGCCTGAGTGCTGTGGACCGAAACACCTGCTGCCCGGAGGGAAAGCGAGTTCCCAGGAAATGCAAGAAAGGCACTTTCCAATGTGGAATATGTTGAAAAGCAAAGAGGAGGAGAAGGGGAGGGAGGGCGGAATGGCTGCGGAGATGCATTAATATTAAAATGATTATAGCGCTTAATAAAGCGCCACACAGGGGAGGAACAATAACAGGTATTGTTGGCAAGCCTGACGCTCAGCTTCCCCTTGATTTGATGGGGTGATAACCATCGCAGTATCTCTTTCATGATCCCTGGCTCCGTATCTCTCGCAGCGCGGCAGAGCCACACACATTCCAGGGGAGACTTTGATGTGTCTCTCGAGGCGCAGACCTGCCAGCCCTGGGCTGGCTGCGCCGCGCCGCGGCTCCCCCGGCAAAGGGCCGTGGGTGGGGATGAGGGGAGGGGGATATGGAGGGCAGGGGGGTGGCGCAGGGAAGCAGCTGGCAGCAGTTTCTCTGAACGCATAGGTTTGCTGCCCCTGTGCCCCAGCGTGGCCCAAAAATACCCAGTCCCTTCTTTAGGGTCACCCCGCCCAGAGATGAAGCTTCAAGAGACTAGGATGCTGGACACTGTGGTCCTATGAGAATCCAGTGAATCACAACCAAGGAGGTTAGCCAGGAAGGAAAAGGGCACTTTTTACTCCTCCGTATCCACAGACAGGACAGGATTTGGGAACGACAGAGAGACACAGTGAAACAAGAAATATGAACAATTTAGGGATTCTTTAAAAAACCTTGACCTCCGGGGCAGACTGTAGGATTTTATCCCCTGGGAAAGTCTGGAGCCCAGTGATGCATTTGGTGACAGGCAGCACAAGTCCCTCTGATTATGCCTTGAGGGAGACCCAGATGTGCCCTGTGTGACACAGGAGCTCACCTATGCCAAAGGGATGAGCTGGAGGTTGTAGCATGAACAGACTTGTCTGTGTGTTGGTAGGACCCTTGTTTTAGGCTGACTTAGTTGCTGGGGCCTAAAAGGCACCAAATTTCCCCAAGAGGGGAGGGTAGGAGGGCAGATGGGCAGGGATGGGAAGGTTAGTGGAATTTTCACCCTGGAGAAGAGGATGCCTCAAAAAGATGCTTTTAAGATGGGTAGTGCAATTGCTCCCATGAACACAGCACCTCCAGTGCATTTCTTCCTGTCCCCCTAGGTCTGAGAGCTCTTTAATTTTGGGGCAAGATTGCCTTATTTTGGGCAAGGTTTTGAGAACCCTTGTGCATGATGGAGACAGTAAAGTGGAGCCAGTGCTGCTCAGCCATAGTCACCCAAATGCTCCTTTGATGCAAAGTGAGAGGGGAAAAGTGCTGCTGTAACCCACATGCCCACTGCAGAGGGTCCCGTATAATCTGTGGCTTATATCCTGACTTAGCCATGTTTTCTCATCCACCTTCCCTCCCTCCTTCCCTCTCTCTGGCTTTCTGACCATCTGTATGAGACAAACTATCAGGTTTCCCAATCAGAACTGCTTGCCTTGCTCTTTTCAAATCAAATTTCTGCTGGTAGCTTAGACCTCACACTTAATTTGCTTTAATTGTTGTTGGGTTATTTTTTAAATTTAATTATTGATTTCAGAATGCAACAGAAACAAAACAAAACAAAAAAGACAAAAATTTCCAATCCTTTTTTTGGCGTGTGTGTGTTTTCTTTCTCGTGGGAGGCAGCCACAGTGGGTTCACCCATCTATGAGTCTGGCTGGTAAAAGGGGTTGCTGGGAGATGGGAGGGGGCCTGGGTGAAGCCGCTCCGCACCTTCATCCTCCCCGGCACGGCATCCCGGGGCTGCGGCACAGCCGGATTCGGGAGAGGAGGCCACGATGCCTTTGATGCCGACTCTTCCCCTGCGAGACAGTGCCGATAGGGGTGTGTGTGTGTGTGTGTCTTGCGCGTTGGCTCTGCCTTTGAGATTTGCCCCTGGTCATTTCTGCTGGGAGGGAGCTGAGGTTGGTGCTCTGATGTGGGTGGCCCAGAGTTTGTTACCCGAGGACAGCCGGCTTACCTCTGAACTCCTGCCTTCCCAACGGTTGTTTCTCAGCTTGTGCCTGCTTGCATTTTTGCCGTGTGTCTTGCTGGTACGCCTTGACCAAGCTGAGGAGAGCTGTTCCCCAGGGAAAGGGCTCAGGCCGGGATGATGGGGTGGTGGTGGGGGGGGTATCTACCACCCCGAGTCTTTCCACCCGTCAGGCACACATAATGGCTTAGTCTGAGTAAATCCAGCACCCACAGGGAATTGGAGTTGAAAAGAAAGGACCTAAAGGCAGAAAACTCCCACTGTGCCATTGAGGGAGAACAGAAGATCAGAGGGAGGCAGTCAAAAATCCCTAGAGGAAAGGCAGCCTGATGCTTTGCCTCAAGGTCCAGCAGAGTCCTGAGCAGCTCTCTCAGCCCCACTTGCTGTGGGTGCTAACGGGGCCCTTCCTTGAGGACCCCATAAGCACCTATCATTCCCTCTGACATTTTCACTGCTATGCAGCACAGCAAAAATAAGGAAGAGTTGAAAGAACAAGAAAGTTTTTAGGGTGAGACTCAAACTGTGCTGATGGTGAGCAGCCTCTAAGCCCAGGAGGAGAAGGAAGGCAAAATTCCCCCCTGACCCTGTGGGCAACCAGCTTATGCCCTGGAGCAGAAGATTTGATTGCCTTTTACCATTAGCTCTGCTTGCGTTGTTACAAAGAGTTATAAAAATAATCCCTCCCTCCCTAACCTCCCAAAGCACGAAGGCAGAGGAGCGGCAGCGCGAAGCCCTCCCGACAGCCCAGGCTGCGCAGTGACCTGCAGGGGGGAGGATGGGGACGGCGAGGGGGGTGGAAACACAGTGAAACAGAAAAAGATTGACCCAATATCACCCAAGCTGGAGAGACGTCGTTATTCCATTTAAGCCTGCTGAACAGTGCCACAGCAGGGAATCTGTCTGTCTTGGTTAAAGGTCTCGCTGCCAGCCCAGCCTTGGAAGTGCCAACACTAATCTGCAAATTGTTGCAAACCCCAAAGAGCCGCCGAGCTGGGAACCTTCCTCCAGCCCAGACCCCTATGGACCGGGATGCCCTTCCCCATTAATGTCTTGTTTCCCGCTGCCGCCAGGCAGGCTCGGTCAGGCACCTCTCTCTCCAGAGGGGCTGTAGTAAAACTCCCGGGCATTAAAATCCCGGCTCCTGCTGGCAGCCCTGATGCAGCAGGAATGGGATGTTTGCCACCGACAGAGGTTAGATTCAGCCCGGGGAAACTCTTGCGTGCTCTGGACTAAATTTGTGCACGTCTTTCTGATTAGTGTCTTCCGGCAGGTTCCCAAATAGATGATGATTCCTTTGTCCTCCTCTGACCCCATGGATCACATTCAGAGCCCGTAGCTTTTGCTGAAATGCCTGGTTTTTTGGCCTGGAAATCTGTGGTGCAACTGCTGGTGTTGGCCAGGAAGAGGGTAGTCACATGTGCTCTTAGACTAACAAACAGCACTGTTCTTCTAAGACCATGGGTAGCAATAATTCAGGGTCAGTGAAGAGGGCATATCTAATAAGAGGACCTGGTCTAGAGGATAAAAAAAAAAAAAAAAAAGAAAGAAAAAAAAAAGAAAAAAGCAGCTAAAAAACCTTGGCTCGCATGATGGAAGGGGATGGATGTGGAAACCTGGCTGTGCAGCTGGTGACAAGATGCACCAGGGAAAACAGAGGGATTGGGGATTGGGAAAGCCTGGTTTTAGCTGTGTAAATCACAGCACCTTAGAAATTGCAAGCAGGTAGGAGGCTGTGACATGCCAGCACCCAGACTGGAACATTCATGCACATCCTAAGGACATCAGACAACTTGTTAGCAGAGTAGTCCCTGCAGAGTCCCTGCAGAGTCTGTACATGGTGCTGATTTTTGTTCAAGATGAACAGGTAACCCAAGGAAGAGATGAGTCCAAATAAAAGACTGGATCTGACAGAAGTGGTAAACAGCTATTCTTAGAAACCATATTTATTATTAAAAATATCAGTTGGAATAAGAAATGGGAACAGCAAATTTAGAGAAGCATGAATTCTTTTGGCAGGAGCTTTAGAAGCAGCCAGGGGTTTAGTCAGGTTTTGTGAGGTCTGTAACAAGGTGCCAAAAAAAGCACAAACATTCTTCAGAACATTAAAAAACCCAAAACCTAACAAAACCTCCAGTCAATTACAAAAGGGGAAAAAACAATGCTACCATTAAAAAAAAAAATTGCACAAAGGAAAAACAGAAAGTTCCTAGAGCATTATCCTTAAGTCATGTAAAAATCAAAAAACCACTATGCAAAAAATAACCTGTCTGCGCAGAAACTTGCTTATGCCTATGACTGTAGCGTGTGCCTTTGCTTGTAGTAAACATGCCCTTTGCCTTCTGCTGATGACATGACACTGGCATGTCACAGCTGATTTATAAACACAATTGGATTTTCAGTCTTCAGGTCTAAATTCACTGCAGCAGACCCCGGCAGGCAATGTATCTCTGTTTATCTATAAATACCAGTTACTGTGCTTTCCTGGATAGAGGCAGGTACAGTAAGATATTGTTTATTTTTACTTGCTTGCAATAAGAGGAAACAATGTTTGGTATCAGTCGTCATCATGAGCTAAGTGGCTGCAGGGCTCTTTCGAGGGCTCTGAACTGCAGAATCAAAAATGCAAGCTATGCTCTGCAGTGAATCCTTCAGCTGTTTTGGGGACTCCCCTCACAGCTCAGTGAGACTGAGGAAAAGGAGGAGTGAGAAAGGCTCAGAAAGCACAGCAGTGATCTAATCTGAAGTGGAGGTTGCAGGTATTCCCAAGCCATGGGGAAGCTGGGTTCAATGGGAGCTGCCATGTCTGTGCAGTGAGGTTCCTCAACAGCAATGGCTCGTTGCAGGGGGGGCTGGGTGAGGGTCTTGGACTCAGTTTCTGGAGGTCCCTGCCAGGTTGGACACTGCAGGGTTTATTCAGTGCCTCCAGCACCCAGCTCAGGATCACAACAGCCGCAGCCACAGGACACTGCAAGTGGAGCACTGTAGAAACATGCTGAATTGCTCATCCTCAGGTATTCTTTCTGCAAGCAAGATCTAGGCTTCAGCAAGCTTTCACGGACCAGAAGCAGAGGCCTAGGCACGCAGGTTGAAGGTGGAGAGCTAAATCTATGTTTCAGCCTCCCTTTTGCAAGCCAAGAGCCTAAAAGCCCTGGGAGCCCCCTCTCCCACCCTACAAAGTTACTTCCTTTGGAAGCTACCAGGCCTCCAGATCCATGCTTGAGTTTTTGATCCAGCCACCCTGGAATGGGCCCGTAGGATCTTGAATAACTTGATATGGGTTTGGAAAACACTGGACACCTGGTTTTGGCCGTTCTTCCTGGGCTAAGTGGCATCTCCTTTCCCAGGAGGAAACCTCACAACCTGCAAGGAAAATGGTCATCTTGGCTAGAGCTTCTGCAGCTAATGATGGTTGAGCATCAAGTTCACGTAGGGAACCAGGAAGATCCTCGATCTGGAAAGGAATCTTGGTCTGCAAAGTGCCCATAGGAGTTGAGAGGAGACAAGCTTTTGCTGTAGGCAATGCTTGACAGGAACAGAAATGGTAAAAAAAGGAAAGGATTTAAAGGTGCTTGAAAAAGGCAGAGCATAGGGAGAAACAAACCTGGGAAACAGCCCCTGATGGTCCCTGAGCTATTTAAAAGTGGCCTGAAGGGATTTGGTCAAAAAATGACAACAGATTAGAAATTAAATCAAATAAAAGCTGCTATGAATGTGAGCATCAGAGATGATTAATATCCAGGTTGGTTTGATTTTGAGAGAGGAAGAAGAGGAGTGAAAGAGGAAGGAGAAAGGGGAGGAGTTTGGCTGTCAGGTTGACCATAAAGGGGCTGATGCTGCTTCCAGTACATGAGTGGGTACATGGCCAGAGAGTCCAGTACCAGAGCAATGCCTTGGCTTAGACAGAGCTTGTACCCTCATGTATCCCTGGAGGGATTCAGGATATTCCAAGGGCTCATCTCCTTGGTAGACTTGCTCTTCCCCAACTCTGCAATGCAAGAGGCAACACCAATTGTGCACTAAACCTGCAGTCTGCCTGTGATATGTGTCCATCATTTTTTGGGAAGGTGACTGTCACTGCAGGCAGCACAGGCAGTTCCGCCCCTGGCAATGATAATGAACGTGAACCCCGCAGGCTTCAGCCACCAAAACAATGGCATAAAAGGCAGCTCATCTAAACTTTCCTCCTCTGGCTGTGAGGAAGAGGCTTCCTGGATTCTGTTACACAACATCAGCTTATGGGGGGAGGACACCAAACCACTGTTTAGATAAGGAAAGCCTTTATCAAGCAGAAAAGAATTTTTCACAAGAGCTTTCGCCGGTGGTTCCATGTTAACAAGATTTTCCCATGAGCAGTGACGTTTTATATCTAAATGGTTTCTACTATGATAACATTCCCAGAAAACATATTTGGAAAGAGCCATAGGTCCTCAAAGTCTTGCCAGACGGAAAATAACAGCAATAACTGCTTTGGTCTAAGAAAAACTTCAAAGCCCTGGTGTCTTCTTGTCTGTCTCACACAAAATTGGGAATGTGCATGCAGAAGAGTGTGAAAGCACAATATGGGTCAGTACACCACAGAGCTTAGTCTCTTCCCAAGGAATTTCATGTATAGCACAGCATGGCTTGGCAGGGGGATAGCGGGACTGTTCCTCACTCTTGCCATGTCTTATTAAGTGATCCTGGACACATGGAGGGTGTCCCATGCTTTGAGATGAGTCCTTTGCATCATCCAGTGGATACTGGTTTCAAAGTGCAGTCCCTCCTGAGATGAACTCGGCAACAACAGATTTTCCTGGATGATTTCCATGTGAGTTTAGGTCTCCTGCTCAGTGAAGTTGTGGAGGCCACATCCCTGGCAGTGCTCAAGGCTAGTTTGGATGGGGCCCTTAGCAGCCTGGTCTAGTGTGTGGCATCCCTACCTGTGGGATGATACTTCAGGTCCCTTACAACCCCAACCATTCTACAACTCCTTAGGCAACTTTGATAATTAGGCCACTGTAACAAAAAGTGCCTCTACTCAGTGTGCTGATGTCATTAGGCTTTCTGCTGCTGCTATCAGAAGAGCAGAACTTTACTGTTTCAAGCTCTTCTGAAGCTTCAGTGAGGTGGTGGTGGAACTCAGGATGCCCCTAGACCCTCATCTCAGCGCCTAGGAATGGTAATGGTTGTTCTAAGGGCTTGCTCATGGGCTGAGTGATGGAGGCCAGGAGAACCAGGCAGCTTCTGCAGGCTTGCAACTGAGTGAGATGCTATCCAAGAGCAGAGCAGGCCAGCCCACGTACTGAATGCAGGCAGAGAAAAGCTCAGCAGGCAAACAGCATGCAAACAGCGCACACGGCAAACAAACAAACAAACAAATCAAGCAAAGGCCATGTGAGCAAGCCAGAAATCACCACCCGGTGCAAGGGGTGCTGGGCCAAGGGGTTGAAGATGTGGGAGGAGCACATCTGCCTTGTCCATACAGAATAGCGACTGTGGCTGAATGGAAATGGGGTGTAGATGGATATGTGGACAATCACATGTAGACATTTCTAGCTGTATGTGTGAGATACATGCAAATATGTTTATACAAGATATGGGCATCCTGAGCAGTGCACCCTTGGCATGAGCCTCCCTCCAAGCTTCCTGTATCTCGCTACAGTCCCAGGGGGCAAATAATTTGGCTGTTGGGTTGAAGAGTGAAGAGGATGAAGCTACCACAGAGCAGCTGAGCTCTGGGCCAAAGCCCCATGAGTGACCTGCTGGAGCAGGGCTGAGCTAAGCCACCTGAACTGGATCAGGAAAGGAAACTGTTATCATTATCCAGATCCCAAGGTGTCCCCCCAGTGGTATGGGTGGGCTTGGCTCTGTTGAGCTAAACCCCACGGAGTTCCCCAGGATGGCTGTGCTGGTTTCTGCTTGATGGGCATGTGGTGATGGGTGGGACGTGCTGCTTGATCGTGTCGTGAAAGTGGGATGTCTGAAAGAGGAGGGGTCTGAGATCACAAAAGCTTTTTCAACACTGGAAGAGGGGAATTTTCAAAAACACCTCGAGCAGAGGGAACGTGTGCTGTTTGGGTGTAGGACTGGATCTCCAGCACGTTCACCTCTGGCATTTGTTTTGGGCCCATCTCTTCTCCCTGGGGCCTTGGGGCAAGCAGGAGTGCCATAACACGGAGCCTTGAGCCAGCCAGCGGCAAGGATTTTGTTAGCGTTTGGAGGAGAAAACAGGGAATTTCCACATATGGAAAAATGTTCCTTTAAACTGTGATTATGTAAAAATACAAAGCCACAGCTGATAATATCTCTCACTCTGGGGAATGATGGAAAGTGTTTGTTTCTTTAATTGCATTTAATACTCTTGAAAGTTACCAGCTCGCCACCACTGCAAGTGAAGCTCATTTGCTGGGTTGCAGCACGCACAACACCAGCTTCCTTTCCACGCTCCTTCAGCAACACATTTTGCTCTCATTATTAAAAGACAGCTTCTAATTTGCTGTACATATTTGATTGCTGGTGCTTTGCCTGCAAATTGCCTGTAGAGGTGCAAACTAAAATTAGGTGTGTGATGAGTTTCTAAATGAGGACCCTTGACTAGTCAAAGGTGAGCTGACTCCTGCTAGGCAGGAGCAGAGCCATGAGTCAGGCTCTGACTCCTGCCCTGGGTGAGCATCCCCATGTCCTAGATGTCTGCAGATGTTCTTGTTATCCCTCTGAACAGCTGTCATCTTCTCGACTCTCACCTATTTTTAGGTCTCAGATTTAACCAAGGCCTAAGCAAAAAAGTATTTCCATTGGTTTTGGATGCACTACCTTGGGATTTTCCTTTGATTCCCGTTCAGAAGCTCCCCATCCTCCTTCCTTTGGTATGCTTTCATCCCATCCTCTCCTGTGTGCCTCCTTGCTAAGGTAAATGGTTTGGGCTAATGTATAAAGGGATGCAGAGGAAATTCACAGTGCAGGCAGGAGCCTGTGAAGAGCTGATGTGGGCTGTTGTTGCTTTAATTCATCATCATTTGAGCATGTAAAACCAGGACAGTCGCTGAAGCCACAGTGCGTGAATCACCCTTTGAGAGAAACGTGTCTCTGCGTGCTCCGACAAGCCCTTCTTTTCAAAGTGCCATTGTCAAACCTGGCCTGCTAAGAGCGTGGATTTAAAAAGCTCTCGCTGCAAAGGTAAATTATATACTGATCCTAGCCTGGAGTTTGGTGCTGTGCCAAAGATGTGCCAAAACCTCCCAGTGAGTAATACAAATCACAGACCAAAGCCCTGAGGGGGTTGGATTAATACCGGATCAATGTGAACGTGCCACAGAGTTATTTGATCGCTACAATGCTGGTATTGACTGTTATACACCTGTTGTATCATTACGGATTACATCTGTTGTAAACATGCTGTTTGATGTTGCAGGCTGTGCTAACCACATGCACCGTAATCATGGCTTGTAGCTGCTGTGGTGGCCTCAACATGCCCAAATTATGTTAATTTTCTTGTTGTGTGGGGTGGCTCCACAAAAGAGGTTTGTTCAAGATGAGGCTGTGCAGAGGGAATTTGAGTGCAGAGTGCTGGGGGAGACAGGAGTAGGGATTGGATGACCGCATTGAGATGGAGATGACTGGGGAGAAAGGTGGGAATAAAATTATTACCAGACTATGACAGACTCTGGCTCAATGAGGGAGTTTCCCAATTGTGAATGGAGTTTATGGTCAGAATAAGGTCTGAAAAGATGAAAAAATCAAATAATGATGGGCAAATGGCTGGACAGGCATGAGGCAGGGTTGAGCTTCTGAAGGAGCTGCTGGGGATAGGAAGGAGCGAAGTGAGGTTGTTCACCTGGGGTCCACCATGGTGGAGTGGTGGGGCAGCCTAGTGGATGCTCCACTGCCACCAACAGCAGCAGCACACTCAGCAATTCCACCTTCAGTAGTGTGGGCCTGCAATTTGGGAATGATTGCTCCTTAATGGAGCAATTTTGAGTTCACACCCGTTGTTCCCAAGACAGTATCAAACCCTTCCTTGCTGGGTGTATTTCTTAACCTCTGTTTTGTCAACTTAAACCTGGGAGATGAGTTACCTCATGCCAACAACTCCCCTAATCCTTATTTTCCCTGTCTCAGGCACCTGATTACTCCCACTTAACTCTGCTTCCTGCCTCAGAGAAGAGCCAGGCTTTCTCCAGAAACTGTCTCCACAATGTCCCACATCGGACATGCTGATGGCAGGACTGGAAAACAGCCTCTCCACCAAGTACAGCTCTTTCAGCTAAGCATCCAACACAGATGGAGGACCTGACCTAATCCCCTGCATTTATATTAGCCATGTCATGACTTCAGTGTAATGAACAATCTGTCCATGCTTCCAGATGGTGTAGCAGAGCAGGACACCCTTCCACCTCCTATATCCGGATGAGGGCAAAGGCCAAGGATGTGTGATTATTCTGTTCCCACATGGGAATATGGTCCCCTGTGAACATAATGCCATTGCAGTAACAGAGTTCATCCAGAGGAAGGGGGAGTGAAATCTTTAGGATTGAAAGTGGCATCTCAAAAAAATTCAAACATAAACCCCAAAAAGAATCTGTGAAATGTTCTTTACTTGGACATTTTTTATAGGCTGAAGGTCCAGCCAATATCTATAATTTCCTAAATTCAACCCTTTATTTCCCTTTCCATCTTACCTGCGTTTTTTGAGAGTTTTTCCCCTCTTTATTTTTTTTTCCTAGCGACATCCCACAGCTAACTCAACACCACCTGAAAAACTGATATAGACTTGGGGAAGAAAATTATTCAGGAGCCATACCCCAAATATTTCAAAACTTTGGGACCATAATTTTTCACCAGTCCTGATATGTTACTTGCCTGAAACTGAAGAAAAAAGATGGTGCCAAGACTTTTGAGCTTGGAGGGTTAAAAAGTCAATACCATTTTGGTCCCTCTCTGGAGGTACCTAGAGAAGGGGTGAGTTTGCTGCCTGATACACATGGCCACTCCAAAGCTGTGCTGGAAACAGGGTGTCTGAGACTTTCTCCCCAGCTCTTTTCCACGTTGAGCCTGGCCCAGTGCTGACATTCAGAAGTAGCCTCTGGGTTACACTCTCCTCCCTTGTGGCCAGAGGTAAGTTCAGTGGTGTAACTTATCAGAGGCTAGAAACAGAGAGAACAAAAGTGATATTTTGGAAGAGGTGGGCGAAGAGAGAAAGCACACCTGAACAGTCTCTGACCAGGGTAAAGGTCCTGGGCTGGCAGCAGCCTTGGGGCTCAAGGCAAGCCCTGTCTATATTATTTGAAATTCAATATTCAGGGTGGGAAAAATTACAGATAAGGAAGATTAAAATCCTTCTCTTACCTTACCCCCTACAGATGACTCAACAGAGGAGGAAGAAGGGCCCTGATTAGGTGCTGAGAATGATGCTGAGAAACCCCACCAGCTCTGAAGAAGAGCACCTCAGCTCTCACCCCATCCAGGTAAGCATGAGCTAGGGTTGGGATGGCTCTGACAGCTGTGGTGTGCAAACCTGGGTGGGACCATGTGGGACTGTGTCTCACTGGGGTTCCTGCCACCTCTTCATTCACCTCTTCCTACAATATTTTCAAAAGTGTCAAGAGTACATGTATGACTCTGGGTTGTCTTTTCTGAACTTCACCTGGGGATTCCCAATAAAAGAATGACCTACAACCGTGGTGTTGCCCTGGAAGCAGCATCAGAGCCCTTTAAACTGTGATGTTTTCCACTGAACTTTATTTCCCCTGAAACAGCAGAAAGCCAAAGTTTGCCTTTTACCCAGCACCAACCCAGTGGGTACAGCACACAAAGGCGGCACTCTGAACTTGCTGGCATCAGGAGGAAAGCAGGGAGAAGGTTGTCCTGAACTTTGGTTTGGAAAGTGAGCTTTGAGTGAATATCAGCCTGGTGAGCCCAAGTGGGGATTCCCACTCCTGCCCTCGTCCTGAGCTGCTCACACAAGGCAGATATTTGGGACATGTCAACCTTGATCCTATGCATTACTAAGCCAGTTTGGAGGCTGTCAGTGTGGACAGAGCATTGCAAAGGAAGCTGTGGCAGCAGAACTGTCCGCACCTTGATAGGCACCTGCATTTGGCCTCTGCCATATTCTGAGCTCACATTGTTCCTTCCTGGGTTGCCAACCAAGTACTGCAGTTGTAAAGTTAAGTCATGACTACCCGGCAATGTAGTACTGAAGGACAACCTGACCCACTGTGCAACTTTTGGAGTCCTTTCTGCTTGCCCAGGCAGTGCAGAAATACTCTGAGATGCCTTCCCAGGGTGCCTTGGTCTCTTCCTTATGCCAGGACCTGACATAAGGGCACAAGCCTTGTAAGCCTGGCTGCTCCCCGGTAGCAACGTGACCCCCCAGAGCAGATGTACTAACTTCTTCATGCCAGGAAAGGCATAGATGGGCTCTTTCTTTCTGGGAGTGCTGACTCACATTTTGGGGTAGCAGCATCCTTCTTCCATGTTGATACCTTACCACAGAGCTCCCCATCCCCAATGGCATCCCAGCAGCCTTTCCTCATCCATCGCCTCATTTCCTCCCATCAGGTACCATGTGCTGCAAATATGGACATGGCCTGAAAAACCACATTCCCATTTTTCCTGTCCTCCCTCTTCCCTATGTCTTGCCCCCCTGTCTCCACCTGGGGATGAATGGGATGCTCGTTGTGGCTGCAATATATCATTCTTACTATTTGTTATGAGGTTTTAATGAGTGCAGAAGATTAGGATGTTTGCAACAGCGTAACAATAAAATACATATCTCGCTCTTTCCTTGCCAAAAAGTACTTACAAATAATAAAAGTGAGGCTAGCTGAATGCATAAATCTCCTTTCACAAGCCCCCACCCACTGTGCAATAATTAGTACAAAGTGCAGTGCTAATAGATCATCTTACTTGTGTGGGAAACTTGACATTATGCTTTGTTTATATTATCCCTTTGGCAAGAATCTGCATGGCAAATCCTGGCAGCCAGCAAACAAGAGGCTCTCAAGGAAGGTTTCCAGACTGTCGTGCAGAAAAGTAAGCCACAGGATTGCGTGCTGGTCAGGATGCTGAAACCAGCTGGGGAGCTGAAGCGTTAGATCCAGCTTTTATGGAGTTGAGCTACTAAGTTTCCAGCTGACTAGGAGCAACATCCTGCGACTGATTTGCAAAGGGCTGTTCCCACCCCAGCCACAACAAATCAGTGTGAACCTTGGCTTCAGGATGGTGCCCTTTGCTTAATTATATATTCAGGGCCCAATTTACCGCCTGGGCCTCCTAATGGGAACAGACGGGGTCGCCCAGACTTGAGACAGGCACCGAATACGGCCCCTGCAGTCTCTGGCTCTGTAAGTAGAGGGTTTTTAGCTAGTGCCCAAATAACTTCAGCTCCCAAGACCTTTCTCCTTCACTCAGCCCCTACAGAGACCTTGGCTGATGTGGGAATTACCTCTGCTGGGACATCTGGCTCTGTCCCATGGTCCAGGGTTGCTGCAGTATGACTTGTCCAGGGCATGAGGGTGTCTCAAAATGCTGTCGCTAGGCTCAAGGGCTGTCATCAGCTCTCTGCTGGCTGAAGTGAGCTGTGGGTCAATGTGCTGGGTGGAAAGCTACCCCTCACCTCTTCATACTTTCAGCTCTTCACACCTTCAGCTCTTCACCCTACTACCCCTTTCTCTCTGGCTGGATCAAGTCCCTTCTTTTTGCTTGTTTCTCCATCCCAAGGAGCAGTAGAAAAACCAGAGACCAGTGCTTGGACATAGAGATGCATTCCTGTCTGGTGAATCACAAACCATTAGCACCACAGGTCTGAGTGTATTCACAGGAGGGCACATTCTAGGGAGTTTCTTGCCAGTTTGGAGAATGGAGAGGGGAAGCTTTCCTTTCTTTCCTTGAGAAACTTGGGAATCACCTGAAATCAGGCTCTTTTGGTGGTTCAGTGAAGGAGTATCACCAGACAGGATCTTGTCCTAAGGAGATATGCCAACATTGCCAGCTTGTGTTTGCAAAGACCTTACTGCTCACCACCAAGCACTTTCCTCTGCTGACAGTTTCCCCAGATGTGTCCCAGGAGAATTTTTCCTGTCTGCTGGGGTCTGAGCAATAACAGAAAGCTACATGCTTCCATATGGGATTTTCATCTGCTGTTTCATGAAGTGCCTGCACTGCACAACAAACTCCATCAGGTCCCTGTGTGCTGCCATGTGTGATCCTGGAGCACCTTCCCCTGACTCAAGGGGTGTCTGGGATGTGCTCAGCACCTTCCCTCACTTTTCTTCTGAAGGGCATTTGGAAGGACTATCCTGTGAGATGAAGTGATCTGCTAGACGAGCCCCAGCAGCCTTTGTAGCAGCAGGTGTGGCTTGGACTCCACCTTAGAGCTGTGCATGTCTGGATTCACTCCTGTCCCAGTTAAGCCTCACCATGTGCTTAGTTCCCCACTTCCCTGCTGGACCCCTCCTCACTGCATTCCACCCACTGTTCTTGCTCAAGACTGGTCTTCCAAAACATGGAGGTTGTCCTGCTTTGTGGCTGGGGAATGGAGACAAGGTGTCTTACCAGATGGAGAAGTGACTCACCCTACAGGGAAATATGCAGCCAAGTCTCCCAGTGCAGGACGTCCTCTGCCCTTCTCTTCCGTCTCTGAGATGAAATCACTAGGAAAGGGAGAAGGTTTTTACTCACAGGCCCAGTGGACATGTTCTTTTGCAAATTTTCACCCTGGTTGTTTTTTATCATTTGGATGTGCACTCTTCCATGGGTTCACAGCAGTGCACTCTGCTGCTGGAAGAAACCCAGAATCAATTCCCTGACTTTCCATGGTGTTTTTAAAGCTGTAAAATAAGAGTTGGCAACCATGGCCCCACATGGGCATGAAAAGGAACTTGCTTTTTGATGTGTTGGTCAGCTGGAGAGGGTGTTGCAAACACATCTTCCACACCTGACCCAGCTGGTAGAACCACTGCAGAGATATTACTTTTCTTTCTGCCATCGGGATCAGGGAATCCCAGTAACGTGCGAGTAATTCTGAACAAAGTGTGAAGCACAGAAGCAGCACCACCGTGCTGATGAGGCTGGTTCAGGCAAGGAGGAACTGGGCAGAGCCCTGACATTTCAGTGACTGGTGGGGTTATTTGAGGGGAAAGCGTTGGGAGCGTGGCATCCAGCAGCCGCTGCCGCCAGCAGCCTCTCCTGCTCCCCGTGTTGACTCCGCTGGCTCAGGACAATGGCAAATGGGCTGAAACATTGACAGTTTCCTCACAGACTCTTCCCAGAGTTACTAAAATTAACCTTTTTATTCCCCCCCACTAGAGAAATATAAAGCTTTTACTTCCCTTAACCTCTCTTTCCCACCCAGTGGGCAAAGAGTTTGTCAGTTCTACAGTTAAAATAATATATTAAGGATTTCCAATGGTGCAAGTCAAACTTCACATTTCCTAATGATTCTAGATGCCTTTTTTGTCCTCAGACATTTCAAGTTAAACCTCTATGAAACTGACCTTTTGGCTTGTCATCCTCTGTAAGGACCCCAGAGATGAAACACTTCTTTCAGTCTGTCACTACTGTCCACAGACCGCTCTCCCCTTATGCCCCCTCCTCTATTTTATCAGCAAGAACCCATAATTGAGCCCCTTGACAATAGCAGGACTGTGCATTTCTTTGTCAACAACAATGGGCCGTCCAAGTTCATTACTGGAGATTGTTTAAAAATTGATTCATGGGCCAGTAGTAGTAGCTTATTATACAGCATAAGTGACAGTGTGATCTGGATGGAGGCCGAGTCATTCTTGACCAGTCATGTCCAATTAGAAAGAACATTGCACACATTCCTGTTGGAGCCACATTAATGAATTAGTCCTACCACAAACTGAGAGAAGCTTGCAGGACCCTAATACCTTTTGTTCCTAAGGATAATTCAGTAATTTATAAAGAGAACAGCGCAAAGCACATTAGCAAAAGAATAGTAATCGCTGGATTCAGACAGTCCTTTCACTTGCCCTTCATTTCAGGTTTCTGGTGAGCTGTTTCCTCTGTTTCCCTGTATAACACAGACATCCAGTAGCCACCTCGGCGACTCCCAAGGCTGTGGTGGCAGTGCTGATAGTCACCAGGGCTCTACAGGGCTGTGTGCACCTGAACCTGGGCTAACATCTGGCATCCAGGCTCTGCATCTCAGGATAACAGAACAGCCCAGGCATGCAGATTGCCACCATCATGCAAAAGTCACATCCAAGTACATCAGTGTATCATGGTGTCTCCTTGCTCTGCAAACAGCACTGGTGTCTGACACCTGTGAAAAAGAAAAGGAGCAGTCAAGGTATAATTTTGAAATTTAGAAGTCTGGAATTGGTGTTTAAGCTCTTAAATCACAAAACCTATTTTGACACATGGCAAAATCAATCTAACTTGCAGGGAGCAGCTCCCAAAGACCGTGAGGCTTCGGTATTTAAGATCTCAGACATGCAGCGCTGAGGACAGTTTGTGTGTGTAAAGTCTTTGCAAAGTCTGTGTTAGGGGGAAAGGTGGAAATAAGTGAATGTGTCCAGCTTATCAGGTACTGATGAAGTCCATGAGTGGAAGCTAGGAATGCTGTCAGCTGACAGGAATTTCTTGTGTAGGTACAAGTGAATGCAATTCATGGGTCTAATTATTTCAGGAGAAAACACTTGTACTTTGACATGGGAGCAGCAGAAAGAGGGAAATGGAAATCATATAAACTCCCAACTGAGAGTAGGTTAGCAATATTCTCTGTTACAAAGCCGACTCCCAAGAGGAATCCCCCTCCCCAGGAATGTTTATAAGTTAACTGTACAAAGCACAGTGTAGTGCTACCTACTCAGGGGATATGATCACAAGCAGTTACTGCCACCACTGTCTTGTAATATATAACAATTTTTGACGTGGAGCAAATTCTGCCTATAGTTCAGTAAATGTCCTTCATTAAGGACCACAGAAACTCATTATGTGTTGGCCTACATATCCTCAAGTAGCATTAGTGTTAATAAATTTAGTAGCAGTACAGTAATGTTGTCTTCTTAATGACATAAAAATACTTGGACTTTAAAATCTACCTGTGCACATGAAAAATAAATAACTCATAGACAGCAATACCAAGCTACCATAGTTTAATAAAAATTGTTATTTGTCATCAAACTATCCTTGTTGTGGTTGTAACGTTCCTATACTGTCTTAATAGCCTGTGACATTTTAATGCCTATGACTTCAAAAGACCTGTGAGTTTTTGTAGCTAATGATCATTGAGCTCCATGCTCCCTGTCTGTGGAAGGTTTTAAAAATATGAAGTTCATCATATGTGCTACATCATACCTGTCTAGGTCATGCAGTTTGAACTTTGTGTAAGCAGAAATGTAGATATAAAAATAATTGTTACATTTGCCAGTATCTCGAAAACAGAAGAAACAGAATTTTGTCTCTAATCTTAACCTGGTCAGAATTGAAAAAGTATAGAGTTAAAAACTATAGTGATGAGTTATGCTACTAAAATGTCTTTACACATCTATTCTGAATGGAACCTCCATCATCATAGGGATGACTAAGTAAACTTTGGTTTTGAATGAGAACAAATATTTTTCCTGAAAAAAGTGATTCCACTCTGCTTTCAGTACTGCACCATCGCCACCACTCAAAAAAAGTCTGAAAATCAGAGTGTACAAACACATGTATTCATAGCAGAAGTACACACCAAGCACACACATGCTGAAGGCTTGCTGAACTGCAGGATTATGTTCTTGTTCACCAGTGTGATAAGACAAGGACTTAATGGAGGGCTTCATCTTCTCTTCAGGTTCAGTAACTTTTGGGTTTCTATCATGATTTATGCATTTTGTCTTTTATATCCTGGGCTGGCAAATTGTGGTGCACAGGTAATGCTACTGCTGCAAATTTTTTTAATCCTCTGATTAAAATTGCCAACCCAGGAGCACGAATTCTGCCATCTTCCATTTAAAAATAATACGGAGAAGAGGTGCAGAGATATTAGAAATTCATTTATCTAATCAATGCCTCCATTTTTGGCATCATCGTTGCTCTGAAAAGGACTAAAAATTCTATCTCCACACCTCAAAGCTGTTCCATAGGGTGGGTACAATTTCTGAAGGTGTCTGGTACTGCAGCATCCCAGACTGCTCAGCAAAACCAACTCACTGCTTCCTGACCTTACTGCTGGAAAAGTTTCCTAATATTTAAAATTAATTCAGAGACCATTCCTGTTTGTGCTGCTCAATGGACACAGAGAACAGATCATTCCCTTCTTTTCTGCCACAGTCTTTTACATATTCTAAGTCCATTGGCCTATTTCTACTCTGCCTTTTCCTCCTTAAACTAAGGAATCCCAGTTTGTCCCATTTTTCCATGCAGACTATGACTGATACAGACTTTTTTTATTATCGACTTCCAGCATCTCTCCAGTGGCACACACCTGTTTGGATGGTTATGCTGAGACAATGAAATGCTATTCCAGCAAAGCCCCACTGGTACGGAAGGAACCCAAGAATTCCCTCCAGGGGTTGATGTTTACACATCCCAGAATGGTGTTTGCTGCTTTCACAGTGTACTGACTTCAGCTCTTCAACCAGCCTAATCCCCAGGTCCTGACCCAGCCAGGCATCCTACATCTGTGCAATTGAATTAACATTTTGTTTTCTCCAGACTGAATCTTTGACTTTACAAGCTCATTCTGAATCCTTTTCCTCCAATGTGCTGATGGTCCTTTGCACTTGATCCTTGATCCATAGTGAGACTTCAGGAGAATTGCTTGACACATCATCTTTTGTGTGGAAGGCAAAGCAGACCCATCTGAAAACCTCAGTGTGAACCAGCAGTCACTCTTTTGGTGAGCTAATACCAGCCTTGTGCTCCAAGCTTGGTATTTTTTGCAACCTGCTCTGCTCATGATCCAGGAAGGTCCTCCTGAAGCCAACTGCTTTGCTTGTGGAATGGTCTATGGTACTGAATCCTTCCCACCATATCTCTGCTGCTTGGCTGAGCCATCTAACCTCACCTCCAGGAGTATTCAAGCCTATTTATTTTTGAAGGAAGTGCTGATTTCACACAAAGATCTTCCAAGGGCCAAAATCCAGGGCTGAATTCTGAAATACATCTACTCATACCTCTGTGCCAGAATTCAGACTTGTAATTAGAGCTTCTTCCAGCAGAAGATAGGAAAGGCACAGAGGTGAGTCTCTTCAGAGTCCATCTCTCAGAGTTGAGATTTACTGCTCTGTTATTTGTAAAAGCTACAACGATCTGAAGTGGGGTCATTTGAAGAGGGAAATAATCAGTTATGGAATAGAGTGTGGTCTATGCAAGTCATTAGACAGTGACCATAATGGCTCTTCACACATTGTTAATTGTTACCTGCATTTGGATTTTACTTTGCCCATCCTGTTCATATCCATTGTACTGTGCATGCACATTTTGTACTGTGCATGCACATTTTGTACTGTGCATGCACATTTTGTACTGAACCATTAACAAAATTATGAGGAACAGGGTGGGCAGAGTAACTGTTTCAACATATGTGAAGTTGAATTTGAAATACTATCTGCAGTGTTTAATAAAATTGTAGGCAGAGTCAATTTACTGTCTTAAGTTTTGAGGAAGGGAAGATATTTATTTCCCAAGATGAACTATTGACTGTCTTTTGTGTGTATTGTACATACATGAGATCCTGTCCTATGCAGAAAAAACCCTCTTCTTCTATTTGTAGAGGCTTTCACAGCCTATACACCTGGCAATCACCATGGTTGATCCCTTGTCCCTTCCTTGTTTTCAGCACCGAACACCTCTTTCCATTTTTAGCAATCCAACATATTTTAATAATCAACAAATGAAACAGGAGTATACTTGTGGGGTGGTCAGAAGCTCTGTCTCACAGCAGAAACTTCAGCTGAAGGCAGTCACCTCACAGTAACAAAATGCTGATGCAGGGACTTTGGAAATTGTCTTAGGGAACACAAAATTTTTATCATGATGTTGTAGAGGAACCCACCTGCTGGGCTGTGAGGGCTGGTGCAGAGGGAGGGAAGGGACACAGGAGTGGCCACAGGGGCTGACCAAATTCAGTGTCCTCTTTGCAATGTCTCTGCAGCCTAAGACTATCCTGACAGAGATCTTCAGGGACAAGCACGGAAGACAATCAATAGGAATAAGGAAGTATTAATATGTTAATTTTCTAGATAGGGAGCTGGCTCATAGGCATGAAAGTATCTATTTCAAAGCCACAACTTAACTTAATTTTCTCCTTATTAGCCCAGTGCTCTGACCACAAAATTGCTCTGAGTGTGAAAGTTCCCATAATGGTGAACCATCAGAAACACAAAGTCAAACCCTCATTTGACTGATAAAAAGAAACGGCTGCAGGTTGGGAAGGTAGGTGTGGGACTTAGAAAGCCACAGTTTGCAGTAAAAGGCCTCAAACTATCTGGTCACTTACAGTGACATGCACAATTTTCATCACACACCATCCATCCCTCCTGTGTCCGGTTCTCTCAACACCAGCTTCAGTGATAGCTGCTCTTTTGCAAGATCACTCACATACAAAGGCTAAGGGATACCATGACAGGGCTGATGCTCAGTCTTGATACAGAAGTCCATACTGATGGTGAGACAAGTCTCTTGAACCTCTTAATATGAAAACAGATGTCAGAAATCCCATTCTCCACCATGATTCTTTGGTTCACCGAAAAAAAGTGTTGGCTGTTGCAGGCTATTCAGGTGTGAGACCATCGCAACCACTTGAGTTAATTTTATAGGGCCAGCTATGAAAAGTGACCATGGGCTTCCCCATGCAAGTAAAAGACAGGGAGTGCTGGATTTGTATGAAGAACATGGAAATACTGCAGGACACTGGCTGTGTGCTCACATCCACTGGACATACTTCAGAGTCTCTTGTCTATTCTCATGTTCTGTGTACTGAGTTTGCAAGATGCTGAGCATGAACAAAATATACAGTAAAATATATACTAAAATATCTAGTCTATTTTGCGCACACTTAAAAATTAAAATTACAGGAAACCATGCAAAAGCAATTACCTTTTAATACACAACCTGTATCTTCCTATCTAATCAAGAATCTGCTGAAGGCACCCTGTTCCTTCAGCATGCCACAAGCTTTCTGCTGGGCATGTGCTAAATCCCATTCTGGGATGGACAGCCAAATGAAAGCATGCTTGGAAAAGAAGGTGAAGGAAACTGAAGTGATCTGAATCTAGGCAACTTCGAATATCCTAATTTCTGCATGAGTAGATTTCTATATTTAATCTACTGAAGCTTTGTCCTCTAGAAACAGCTTAAGCACAGAGAAGGGGCACAGATACCTGTGTGAGACAAAACTCGGATGACTACATATATTTTGAAGCATCTCAGGATCTCATTGTGTGAAGTGGCAGTGAATTTACTGATTGCCATAGTTGTGGAATCCAGCTCAGCTATGTTTGCACCAAGTGTCACCACAGCACACGACCCATATTGCCTGCGAGCCACACTGACTCTCCCACCTGACAGCAAATACTCCTCCCCAACTACAAGTACATTATCTGCAAGCTTTCCCAAATACATCATATTTAGAAAAAGTTTTAAAGAGTGGGAATTGCAGTGCAACTCCCTAGGCAGAGAGAGAGGCAGAGCAGAGCTGGAGGCTCTTTATCCAGACAGGTGAATCCAGGAGAGATGTTCCCAGCCTTGGAGCAGAGGGTGAATCTCAGGCAAGATCAGGAGCAATGTTATCTAACATACCTTGCTGCCAAACCCTCCTTTCCCTTTCTGCTCTGAGAATTCTCTCTGTATCCTTTGTGATGGGCACTGTAAGTACTTACACACTGTGAACACTCTGAGTTGATTGAGGCTTTGCCAAATCGTGTTTTGTTCCCTTTTGGCTAGTTTTCTGCTAGCTTTACAGCAAAGGTGTCACATCTTTCCTTTACCTGGGTGTGTTACATTTGATTGCATTAAGATGTATCTGATGGCACTAACATACAGTGAGATTCAAAGTCTTGCAACATGTTCCGGCACAGACAGCATTATGAACTTACACACAGCGTTGTTTTAGATCTCATATCGAATATCCTCTGGCATCAGATCTAAATGAATTGTATATGGCAACCAAAGAAACTCTCTATCTGTCTGAATAACAAAAAATGAAGAAAGAGCTTTGTTGTATCACCAGCTCTAATCTGGACAAATGGCAAACGTCCCACTGAACAGCAGACAGGCAGCCCCATTGCTGCAAGCCCTGTGCTGTTCCCACAGCCCCCTCCATCTCCCCACACCTTCCTTTCCTCTCTTCTGCCATGAAGGGCTTTCCAGTCATCCTGGCAGTGCAGCTTCTCTCCACTCTCTTGCAGATGAACAATGATCTTGTCCATCACCTTCCTTTGGTTTGGATGGGGATGGAAGGTTGGACTAGATGACTTCCAGTGGTCCCTTCCAATCTTTCTGTGAACTTTCCAGGCATGTTTGAGGCTCCCTGGCTGTCATTCAGCAAGGCTGTAAACAGGTCTCTGATGGTAAACTAAGTCACTTTTTGGATATGCTGAGCACAGCAGGCAATGGGTTTCCAACCCTTCGGAGCCACAAGCAATGCAGGAAGTAATCACTGAGCAGGATTCCTTTGGAAAGATGGATATGCCAGATTGGTCAAAGTCTAGAAGCAGCCTGAGGACACAAAAAGCCATCTGTTATTTCCACAGAGACCCACCACTGCAGTATCTTCTTGCACAGGAGAGGCTGTTCCCTCACCCCCAGCACCACAGAGATCCTCAGCTGCTCTCCATAGCCCCAGGTGGTGATAACAACTTACACCAGCTGCAAGGCTGTCTTGAGACTTACACCTGGCAGTTCCCTATTGGTTTCCCAGTCCATGCCCTAAACCCCACTTCTTTAATGACTTTCCATGTTTCATCTAACAGTGCCATCCCTAAGGATCTCTGTGAAATAGTACCTGGAGTCAGACAGCTCTGACACACCAGGTAACACCAGAAGACTTTAAGAACTCTCATCCTGTCTCCTCACAACAATGAACCCAGGACATGAGGGACTGGATTTGTGCTGAACTTCACAGCTCTTCCAACTCTTGTCCAACTCCATACCAGACTAGTCAGAGCTGAGGGGAAGAATATCTTTGTGAATCCCTCTTCTACTCTGTCACTGGCCTCCTACGACACCTTGAGCATGTCAGGAACCAGCATTTATGCACTTAAATCCCAATATATGTTGATTTTAAGGGGAATTGCATGCTTGAATAGAATTGAGGCACTGACACATTTTTAAATATGTTAATATATGACTATCCATCCCTCAGTGGATGGTGAGGAAGAAAAAAAGCCCATGAAGATCTTGAATACCCTGAATATAAGTTCCTATGAACATATGAAGGTACATTTCAGTGGTGCTACCTGTGTATGGGCACTTGAGAGCAGGACTTACCTTCCCCTCCTTCAGCCATCCAATTTCTTTGGTCTCCTCTAAGGGTAAAGGACAAGAGAAGGAGCCCAAGGAAGATCAGAGGTCTCACTGCGGTGAACAGAATGTCTCTGACTCCCCTTTATTTAATGGGGCTACAGTGAGAGCACTAGCTTAGGCACAGGCAGCAAATTTGGTAAATCCAAAATCCTCTGTGTGTCCATAGTGTGTGAAATTATGTCCTACCCCATTAAAACTTTTCCACCTTTGGAAGGAGACCAGCATTATACTTCATTGAGCTGCTGTGTGCCTGTATATACATTGTACATAATGCCATTAGCCCCTAGAGTCCCCTGAACTCAATCCAGGCCTTCCAAATGGGATCCTCTGGTGTGGAAGGTAAAGTGTAGATGCAAAACATCGTTGTTGGCCTGTCTGTAACGATACAATGGAGCATTAAAATTTTGTGTTATAGTTTCTGAACATGATTTCAGACAGCGTGTTAAAGGAGTTGGGTCATTGCTTTGATAGCTCTGACTGTGAATTGCTCGGGTCTGCTCAAGCATGCGACCCCTTCGTGAGCCACTCTGCTTCTGACGGTGCCACAAACCACCAGCTTCACATCACAGCTCCTCTAGCCAGACCTCTGTGAGTGCCCCGTGGAGGAGACTCAGCTGCCTGATGTTTGCTGAGACCTTGTGTCCCTCTGATTCTCCTAGGAGGGTCTCAGCTGTCCTTATCAATGTGGGGGCCTCAGATGGCTGCTAATCTCCACTCCATCCCAGTGCAACTTCAGGACCAGTTGAAGGCAGCTGAGCATTTGAGTGTTTATTGCCATTCAGCTCCAACGGAGTGGGAATCATTTCTCTCTCCATCCTCACAGAGGGCTGTGAGGAGGCCAAAGGGGGAGATGCATGCACAGCCAGAGCTTTCTGGCAGCCACTTTTAGTGCAGATTAACTCAGTGCTCACCCCCTTGCTAACTCCAAGCTCCTTGGACCTCCATGACCCCCAAAGAGGCTTCCTCCTGTCTTTGGGCTGTATTTGGAGATGCCCTCCACAACGAGGAGCTGCATCCACGTGGCCCCACTGGGGGAGGAATTACAGCCACAGGCCAGGCTGTGCCAGAACCTCGACCAAGCCTGTCCGGGCATTGCTGAGGGCAGCACTGTGTCAGAGATCTGGATAAACCAGAAAGTTTGGAGAACCCCAAGAGGAGGTAAAAGAAAGCCCTGTTAAATCATTGCTTTTCAAAGAACCTACCCTGGAGCTAGCTAACTGATCCTGTTAGATCTTTCCTGAGTCAGATAAGAAAAATAACCTGGCAGGAGTCATCAAAGGCAGAACGATGCATTAAAAAGTCCATTGTGAGGAGATCCTGGAATCAAAGGTAGAGGGTTTGCAGACAAGACTGGTGGGACTCACAAGCACCAGCCCCATGGAAATTTCCACTCCCTTCCTGGCTGTAGGAAGCAGGTTTACCCCACTGCCTTTGACTGAGAGCTGCTCTTCCCATTGATAGCAGACACTTCCTGCCTTCCCTGTCCACACAGTGACTCATTTCCATGGAATTAGGGTCAAAGAAAGGAAGGTCAGTTAAGGGAATAGTCAATCCTTTACTATTATTTCAGCTAAGTGGAAACAAGTGAAGGCTGAATAAAGACAAATGTCTTGCTTCATCTTGATAACCCTTTCCCAGACTCCTGCTCTTGGCCCTGTTGGAGACAGATGACTGGCCCAGGGAGAGGGGTGGTCTGAGCCAGACTGGCTGCTCTTAGGTTCTTATTTTTCCTGATCATAGGAAAAATACCAGCTACGTGGTGCTTTAAACCACTAACTGGCCCTCACACTACCTTTTGAGGTAGATAAAAGGGCTATGATTATTCTCATTTACAATCTGTGAAAATGGGATAAAAATGTTCTCTGAGATTCTCCATTCCTTGAACATCTTAAAGCAGTGTGTCTCTCAGCTGTGGGCATGTGTCAAAGGAATGCCTAAATCCCAACTGGCCAAGGAAGATTGAGGCCCTCTCATAGAGGGCCTACAGATTAGAGATGAAAGAAAAAACAGGACAGAAATCAGAAATGAGAGCTGTGCAAACGTGAGGCACTGCCACAGGATCCACCTCATGTCTTGCCAAAATGCCCATAAGCCAGAGATCTTGTCTTAAGTTGCCATATGTCACATACTACACATAAATCAGTTTGGGTTTGGCTGCCTGCTATTCCTCTTATAATCTCTTGTGTATCTTTCTATGTGTAATTATGAGTCAAGCCCTTGGAGGAGAGGGAAAGTCATTCAACATCCTGTTGCCACTTCCTTTGAAAAGTAACTGCATCTGCCACTGGAGATGTTGGAGAAAATAGTGGAAAAAGAAGAAATACAAATAGGTGGAGAAGCTACACCTTCAAGTTAAAATCCAAAGATAAGCAAGTAGTTGCTTTTTGACCATGTTCTCTTCCTGTTTGGAACTCAGTTCCAATAAAAAAAACTCCAAACAAAGCAAGCCCCATAGCCTGAAAACCCACTACTACTGATGAAGAGAGAGGTTACAGATAGTCATCCATCCTCTCCTTCCCTCTGATATGTCAGTGCTATCTTGGCTGCTAAACAATCCAAGACGATCGTGGGACTTCATTCCTGCTTTGTAATTGTGCCAGAATGTCCGAGTTGCCCACTACCAGACTAAGGAGAGGGTTTGTGGTCATCACCTGTGGATAAATACCAGGCTTTTTAGGCCAGGCTGTGAGGGGTTCCTGTTGTTCCTCAAGGGTGTGATACATACATCGAGATGTATGTCAAAACCACAAAAAGATATGCTATCTGGGGCATCTATAGAGTTAATCTGGAGTTACATACATACTATAGTTCCTGTATCTTTGCTATTATGGGGTTTGAGTCCTCACTTCAGTTCCATGCTGAAAAAGATTGAAGAAAGGCAGCTCACAGAGCTGATGTTCCAGCTGTTGTAGGCTGTAAATGTGAAGGGCAGTGCCTAAGGAGCTCTCCTGCGCCTGGCCTGCTGGTTATCTGGTGTTTCAGTGGATTTCCAAGGTAAAGGAAGAGGAATAGCCAAATCAGTCGTGGATAGTCAGGACTTGCCTAAGTGCAGATGTCTGTGTGGCTGATGTCTGCTGCTGAGCTGCCCACCCCACCTTCATGCCTCCATAGTCAACAAAGCAAAGCAGGGCTTGCTTCATCAGTCAGATGAAGATGCTGAATTAAAGAGGCTGTGAGAAATCCAGTTTCTCTCTCCTGCTGAGCAGAGAAGCCTGGGGCTGGCTCAGACGGAGGAGTGGGCTGGGCAGACACCTACCTGTGATCAGATGAGCCTCACCTGTTTGTCCCCTGAGCAAGCTGCACCACAGCAGGTACTCCAGGAGCAGAAATAATCTTTGCAAAGAAATGAATCTCCAAGTGTAGAAGGGACTGCTGAGGAAACTTTGCTAGCAATGTTGCAATGGTGTCCAAACGAGCCCACGCAGCACTGGCACAATCACAGTACCTTTAGCTGGCAAAGTCCAACCTGGAGGGGAGACTGGAGGGAAAAGAAACTGCAGAGGCTGCCAAGGACCAACAGGGCCACTGGCATTAGCAGCTGCTGTCAGCCAAAGGAAGGGATTGCTTTTAAATGCCAGATCCTGGGAACAGAAACTTTTCTTCAGTTAGGGTTCATGTTTACATTTTTCCTCAAATATTTAAGTCCTTTTAGAAATTGGTTTGGTGCTATCTCACCATTTTTTCACCACAAAATCATCATGGGTAATTATTAGTTTAGAAAGCATTTTTATTTTTTTTTCCTGAGGGAAAAAGAAATACCAGAATAAAAAATTTTGGCTTGAATTACTATTCAGTCCATTAAAACATTGAGATTTGGAAAAATACATCCACATGTTGACACTTTGAATTTACAAACATTTTGCAGGGGGTAATTTCCAGGAAAATGGTGGTATTTTACCTTTTCATTCCAGTTTTAGGAATAAATAATTGAAATGAGAGAATAGCATGGAAGTGGGAAATTCTGGTTTCTAAAGCGGTATATCCATAATTGAACCAACTATTGTGCAGAAAGTCATAGTCTGACTTGTGTAATGACCCTCACAAATACTATTGAGAGATCTAGTGTATTTGTACATAATTATAATCAAATTGTGACTATTCTCCATAATTTATAATGTGACTTTCATTATGCCCTCAACATAGCTCATAGCATTTGTTAAACTAAAGTGCTCTCACCCTCTGTTCCTTTTAAATATTTGAAGCTATTTTAAACTCTGAGGGAAGGGATTTAAATTATCAACAGAAAAAAAATATTTTTGAAAGAAAACAATTATTCTGATGACTGCTGCTCATATTAACCGAGAATAGTTTCTTAGCTGAGTTTTTGTTTACCAAACTCACTTTTCCTTGCTCCATGCTAATTATGAGGATTGCTAGATTATGTATTTGGAGGTTTTGTTTCACTGTTTGTTTCCAAACAAGGTTAAAGTATCTTTGAGAACACTTGATAATGAAAAATTACCTTCTCACCTTTTTACTTGGAGTCACTGACACCCCTTTGCTTTCTTACTCATTTCTACTTAACATGGCCCAGAGATAAGACTAAAACCCAACCAAAGACTGCAACCCAGTCAAAGCATTTAGTCGACACATTTTATGGCATTTCATCTTCAAGGACTCTAAAACCCAGCCTGAAGATATTAAAACATCAGAGTTTTAGAGATTTATTTTGTAATTACTTTTGCTCTGTACTCAGGGTAAAGTTATATCAACATTATTTTAAGTGAGTACACATGGGAAAATCAATCTGGAAGTGTCTTAATATTTAAGAGAAACATTTTCTTTGCCATCATGATAGGCAGTGAATCAGGGAAAACTTCAGCCTTGATAAGAATCAGGTGGAGATTTTCCTTAATCTGGTTTTATATTATGTGCTGCTTAGCAGGGCATTTCTAGCTCTCCCCTCAGGAGCATTAATTAGAACAAATGCAATTAGTCTATAGCATCCTTATTAAGACAGAATTCTTACATTAATCAGTAGAAATTCTGCTGAATTGAGGATTGTCCCAGGTCTTACTCCAAGACAATACTGACTTGGCACAGGAGCCAGAAAGGATTTAGAAGGCAGAGCCAGCAAAATCTGCTGAACCACGGGAGGCATGAACAGAAACTCCAAGCTTTAGTACCTCCTTTATCCTGTGGTGGAATCTTGTGTGCAATGGTTGACTTCAGATGGCTTCAAGGGAGTTTGTCACAAGGCTCATCTGCTCATGGAGGACTCATCTGTATTAGGTAGCAGGGGCAACTGAAAATTCCCACACAGCTGGGATTGTGACCTTGGAGCTCCAAATACAAGGATTTCTGGGCAGATATTTGGGTTCTGTGTGCAGAAGGTGAATGTTGAGCTCTTTCCTGTACAATTCCTGGGGTGCTGCAGGGGAGGTCGCCCTGGCTGTAACTCTGTTTTCCTTAACATTGCCACCCAGATCAAAGAAGGAAGAACAGGTACTATGACTGTAGAGAGGTGTGCTGGCACATTGCTCTGGCCTGTATTTCCTTGGAAATCAGAGGATGCAAGGTTGCCATGAGTCTCATGAATCTGATGAGAATTCACGAGGACACAACTCTGTGTATCACAGCATTACCTGGGTTGGAAGAGACCACAGGACAACTCTCATCCAACCTCCTGCTCCAGCTAGGCACAATACTGAGTTCAGACCATCTTATCCAGTAGTAATATAACCAAAAAGTCTGCAGGAAAATGGAGGAAGTACTCTGAAGTTAGGATCCAGATCAACTTTCTCTGAGAGCACACCTCTTTCTCTTCCTGCCTTCTGGGCAGATACATTTTTTATTAAGGAGATGGCCTGACTCCAGCAGTGTTCTCCCTGCGATAAGCACTTGCCCTGAGGGTGCCATGATTGCCCTGAACAGAGATTTTGGGACTGGGGTCTGAGCTTGCCCTGCTGTCCTACTCTTCCAGCACAGACAGCTCTTCCCTGCAAATTCCCTTGGAGCTCAACCAAAGAGCAGGAGGAAACGCATCAGTCTGATGGCTCCATCCAGCCTAGAAAAGCTGATGCATAAAAAAAGTTAGGTGGGAAAGACTGGGTTTGCTCTTGGGGTAATGTTCTTGGGATCCATATGAGGGAACAAGAAAAGCAACTTTGTGTGTGTAATTCCTCCAGTGGAGGATCCCATTCCCCAAAAGGGTTAATGCAACTTCTCTTTTCCCCCAATAGCTTCATGGCCCTAAGAACTTTCATTGTGAAATGGGTGCAGGTGTGGGCTATGCTTTGTTGATCACAATCCCTTTTGCAGAGGAAGCTTTGAATATGTTTGACATAATCAGCTCACAGCCTTTGCCCGCACTCTTTCATAAACAGGCCATTTTCACATCCTTTTCATGGGATCCGACAAGCGGAAAAATAATTAATGTTACCTCAGCCTAACAGTGACCCAGCTTTGATTCAAAAAGACGGCATGTTGCATAAACTAACCATTTAATTGAGTGATAGAAAAAGCCCACATGTATCAATTCTGCCTCCACGTATTATGATTACTGGGGCTTTGCAAGGATTGTGCTCCCTCGGTCATAAAGCAGAGCTTAAATTCAAGCCCATGAAGTGGTTTCAGAAGGACTGATTGAGCATGAGCTGGGGATTATCCGTGTTTACGGTGGCAGGACATGGGAGCAGGGGAATATGTGGGTACCCAGCCATCACCGCGCATGTTCAGGTTATGTTCAGGTTATGTCACATGTTCTGGTGTGAATTGACAGTGGCCAGATGCTATCCAGCCACAGGACATTTGGGATGTTGATGGCACTACACTGCCACCTTTCCATGACCTCAGAGCCAAAACTAACCGGTATATATCACAGTTAGGACTACGCCTATTATGAATAGGACAGTCACCCTTGAGGTAACCTACCAAAAAGAAATGTTCAAGATGAATTTCAGTTAAATTGAGATAGGGTCTTGAGGTAGCAGTGACTCCTCTAAGGGCTTTGGGAAAGGCAGGTCCTGCTTGAAAAACCTGATGTCCTTCTATGATAAGGTGACATGTTTAGTGGATGAGGGAAAGGCTGTTAATGTGGTCTACCTGGACTTTAGTAAAACCTTTGACACTGTTTCCTACAGTGTTCTCCTGGAGGAACTGGCTGCCCATGGCTTGGATCTATGCACTGTTCTCTAGGTGAAAAGCTGGCTGTATGTCTGGACCCACAGAGTGGTGGGTAATGGAGTTACATCCAGATGGCAGCTGGTCACAACTGGTGTTCCCCAAGGCTCAGTTCTGGGGCCAGTCCCGTTGAATATCTTTATTGATGATCTGGACAAGGGGATTGAGGGCACCCTTAGCAAGTTCACAGATCACACTAAGCTGTTTATGACAGTTCATCTGCTGAAGGGTAGGAAGGCTTTGAAAAGGGATCTGGACAGGCTGGAGAGATGGGTTGAGATCAACAGCATGAGGTTCAACAATGTAAAGTGGCAGGTGCTGCACTTGGGTGACAACAACTCTGTGCAGAGCTATAGGCTGGGGGAAGAGGAAAAGAACCTGGGGGTGCTGGTCCGTAGTGGCTGAACATGAGACAAGAGTGTGCCCAAGAAGGCAAATATCATCCAGGCCTGTATCAGAAACAGTGTGGCCAGTAGGACCAGGGAAGTGTCCATCCCCCTGTGCTGGGCACTGGAGAAGCCACACCTTGAATTCTGTGTTCAGTTTGGGGCCCTTCACAACAGGAAAGACATTGAGGTGCTGGAGCATGTCCAGAGAAGGGTAACAGAGCTGGGGAAAGGTCTGGAGCACAGGTCTGATGAGGAGCAGCAGATAGTGTTTAGCCTGGATAAAAGGAGGCTCAGTGAGACCTTATCACTGTCTACAACTACCTGACAGGAGCTTGTACACTGAAAGTTGGCAGGGGGTGTGGTTTTTTAAGATTTATTTTACTTCTCTGTCTCTGTCTCTGATTCTGTTAGTAGTAAATTCAACTAATATCCCCACTTTGAGTCTGTTTTGCCCTTGATGATGATCAGTAAGTGACCCCTCCTGGTCCTCATCTCAACTCATGAACCCTTTGTTCTCTCTTCTGTCCAGTTGCAGAACAGAGTGATAGAGCAGCTTTGGTGGGTACCTGGCATCCAGCCAGGGTTAACCAACACAACAGGACAAGAGGAAATGGCCTCAAGCTGCACTAGAAAAGGTTTAGATTGGATATAGGGGAAAATTCTTCATGGAAATGGTTGTCTAGCCTTGGAACTGGCTGCCCAGGGAAGTAAGTGGTGGAGTCAGTTGTGCTCAGAAATTTGCCTTTCCTCAATCCACTTCCAGGAGAGTATTCACCCTGCAGCAAGCCATGAAGCCCGGGGTTGTCCAGAGAACCTCCAGAAAAGGTCCCAGTGAGTGACAAGGCACCCACCTCTTGCTGCAGCTGGCCAAAGATCAGACTGTGTGCCTGTAGGTGGGATGACACTGGCTGTTTAGCCTGGGGGAAAGGTTGACTTGGAGGGGGTCTTATCACTCTCTATAACTGCCCGTAAGGAGGTTGTGTTGAAGTGGGGCTCAGTCTCTTTTCCCAAGAAACAAGTGATAGGAAAGGGGAAATGTCCTCAAGTTGCACCAGGGGAAGCTTGGATTGGATATCAGGGAAAACTTCTTCATTTGAAAGAGTGGTCAGCCTTTGGAATAGACTATCAGGGAAATGGGGGAATCATCATCCCTGGAAGTATTCAAAAGGCAGGTGGATGTGGCATTTAGGGACATGGTTTAGTGGTGGATTTGGCAGTGCTGGATTAATGGTTAGACTCAATGAACTTAGAGGTCTTTTCCAACCTTTATGATTCTACGACATCCAGGCTCCATACCATATTTCAGAAGGAAGTTGCCTTCTGCTTTGACATCCAGCATTAGGCAGACAGAGGGAATATTGTCCTGTTTGAGCCAGTAAGAGGAAAAAATCTGTAAACAGTGCCACTTTCACAACCAGTAGTTGAACACACCACATTACAGGGTCTTCCACCAGTAATTCCAATGAAAATCCATCTTGCTTATGCAAGAATTCCCCCTTTTAATGGAAAGAGTAAATATTGTCTTTCCCCATAGTCTGAAAAGCCCTGATACAGCAGGCCAGAAAAGCACTTATTGAGACAAATAGATCAATACTCAATGAAGGATGTTACTGGGCTTTACCAGACATCCTGATTTGCTGGTGTAAGGGCTCCTGTGCTGAGTGTGGGTGCAGCAGGGGAGGGCGAAATGAAGTTAGGGAGTCTTCGCAGCTACAGGTCCTCAGAAAGCTGCTGGAGAGATGTGGAAGGCTGTTTGTCATTGAGGTGATGTCAAATACCTTCATGATTAGATCAGGTAGGAGCAGGTTACCGAATCCACTCTTCCTCATAAACCTTCAGTGTTCTGCCCATGGCCCATTTTGTGTCTCTAACAAATATTGTTTTTAAAATTATCATAAATACTGGAAGTGGAAGAGCTGGGGAGCAACCATTGACTTCAGCTGATTGTATTTATTTTAATTTGGTGCTAACACAATCCTCTTTCATCCCTGTCCTTTGACTCTTCACACCTCTAGGTATTGGTCATGTTTCTGGCTTGTCTGCCATTCTGCTCACACTGAATCACTCTCTGTCACTCATTCTCTTAGCTATTTTGTTGATCGTCTTTGAATTGTTTTCACATCTGCCCATGCCTTTTCCACATCTAAGGATCCCAGTCCAACCTGCTGGAGAACGAGGGCCTGAAGAGGCAGCACTGATCTCTGGGTGTTCAGCAATTGTGGTGATAGTACTTGTGGGCACAGAAGATGAGATATAGTTCCTCCACTGCCTGGTGCACAACCCATGAAACACTACGGAGGAGGCCTCCACTGTGCATCTACTCAAGAAGCTTGATGGCTCTACAAGAACCAGACTTGCGACTGGTTGCTCCAGCTACCACACCTGTGCTCAGGTGGGGCTGGGTGACCTCTTCTAGCCTTGGGAACAGACATGACCTTTCCTGCCTTCCTTGCTACACATTCTGCCCATAAAGGGAGTCTATACAGGCAGGGGTTTTTACTCCCTTGCTCTTCCACTTAAAATCTGAAATGTAAGGGTGGTGAGACATTGGAATATGTTACCTAGAGAAGTTGTGGATATTCCATCCATGGAAGTGTTCAAGTCCAGGTTGGATGGGGCTTTGAACCACCTGATCTAGTTGAAGGAGTCCTTGCCCATGACAGGCAGTTGGAACTGGATGGTCTTTTACAATTCCTTCCAACCCAAACCATTCTGTGATTCCATGATCTGACATCACAGTGCTGTTCCCCAGAAGTTCTGTGGGTGACCTGATTACAGAAGAGTTGTGCTTTCCCTGGAGATGCCTGAAATGGGCCACCTTGCCTGGGTGGTCTGGGGTGTCCCTGTGAGATCCTGAAGATGACAACTGAGGGTAATAAAGTGACCGACGGGGAAGCAGAAAACAGGCCTGCACTGCTACTTCCAAGTAGTGACATCCAAAAGGTTTTGTGAGGAGACTATTCAGTGCTTGTAGCACAAAAGCTCTACTTTGACACAAAGGAAGGACTTGCTTAAATCCCAGTAAGTGCACCAATGGCAATCCTGCAGCCTACCTGCCAGCTCAGGGAGTGCATGCTCCTCACGCCTGAACTATCTTCATTAGTCCCTAACACACACACACACCTTCCCCAAACACATCTCTGTTTTATATAATCAGTCACCGCATAATTGCCACTCATTTGTTTTTGGCAAGTCAAAAGGCTGCAGACTAGGATGTTCTTAGATGCCTAATTCTGCTCTCACAGAGAGACAACATGGGCAGCTCTGAGATACTCCTCAGAGGGAGACACGGGCAAAATCCTGGCTCTGGTGAGATTTCATCCTCACCTGGAACCAGAGAATATGCTTTGAGGCAAGAACTATCTGAAAGCAGTGCCATAACGTTCACCTTTGTTTTGGAGGAGGCTACAGATTTTTATAACCTGAGGGGATGGCAGCTTGCTCAAGGAGGGATCCTGCCAGCCCTACTTACTCTAGGTATTACCTTACTCTGCCTGTTCATTCCCGCAGAGCATGGATAGAGTAGGATGCTCTTCAAGATGAAGGTGTGTGTGGGGGGATCAGCCTTCGGTAGAAGAGTTTTAATGTGAAATAATATTAAACATCACTGCCACACCTCTGCCTCCAGCAGTTTCAGCCTACACAGGAAAGAGGAACGTGCAGAGGAGCAGAGTGCAGGTACTGTTATAACTTCTGGAAAGGAAAGGAAAAAGAAGAGAAGAATAAAAATAATACTAACAAGAAAACAAAGGAGAAAAATAAGATGAAGAAACAAAGAAAAGCAATAAAAGTGAAAGGAAAATAAAAAAATTAGAAAGTAAAATAAAAAGTGAACAGAAAGATAGAAAATAAAAAAGGGGAAAAAAAAAAAAGAAAAAGAAGGAAAAGAATGTCCAGAGATGAAAAGTAAATCTGGCTCTCTACAAACACCAATAGACCTATTGGATTTACTGCCTGAGAGCAGAAAAACTTGAAATGATTATGGGAAGAGAAAAGAATTTGAGATTAGCACATACAGTACATTTCAATACAGGTAGCAGGACAATTAGAAATGTAGATAAGATTTGGAAAAAAACTTCATAAATCTGGAAGGGATTTAAGTCTAAATGTGATTTGTGTGTCCAGTCTTGATTTTTCTACCCCAGCCAGGTATTTAAAACACAATGTGAAAGGATGGTTTGGTGGGGAGGAAGAGTGTCTTCCACCCCTCCATCAAAAATCTTGAGGAGAGGGGAGGTAAACACAGTGGACTCTGTCCCCACTGGCTCCCAGCAAGGATGAAGGGAGGTTTTACCTTCACCTCCTCGGACTGGTGTCCTGGACCCCAAGCAGCAATGCTGTTAGAAAGCCTGCATTGGGCAGAAGACGAACCTTCCTCAGTCCTTCCAGCGAGAGATAAATGGAGCAACTCACTGTTTGGAAGTGTCCATGAGGGCTGTTCCTCTTCACTGCTTGGATGGCATTTAACAATCAGAGCTATTGAATTCTATTTCTTGGTGTCAGTCAGTCACCCTGGGCCCAGCGTGGCTCCCTGTGCTGCTTTCAGGGCAAATGAAGTTATCTGCACTGTGAGTAGCGGGATGCATCCAGGGGAATTTACATCAGAAGAAGGACTTGGCCTCATTCCTTCAACAATTAGAGAAATACAGTGGTTTCTCTAGGTGTTGGTGCAAAAGAGAAATGACCTCTTCCATGGGCAGTGAAAGGAATGAATGGTTCCTAATGAGTTTGTCTTGCCTTGCCTAACTTCTCTCTCCCTCCATGTCTCCCAAGGTGCAGCAGAATGGCCCGAATGCCAGGCCTGATGAAGTACAACTGTTTCCCTGGGGGAGACACTAATTAGGCTCTCTGCCCTCCATGCCCTTGATGACTTTCATCATACTTACAGGAGTGTGCAGAGGGAATTGATCTGGCTAAAGCAGATCTGCCCTTCTCCATCTGCAGTAGAGATCTAGGAACCAACTTATCTAAGGAAACAAAACAAAAAAAAGAAAAAAAAAAGCAATTTCTCTGTTTCAGTTCAAAAGGTGATTAGCTCAGGTGTAGACATCTGTCAACATCTTAAGTTGGTGAAACCAATCCCACTGTTAGAAAGAACTGAGCAGTTTTGGTGAGGATCTGAGTCTCAAGTATAGGTGAGCAGGGAAGGCAGGATGCAACTTGCAGGTAAGACACTGGATTGTACGTGTCTGCAGGTGGGTGTCTATAAGTGAGTGATGTGTCCAAGTCCTGTAAGTAGCAGGGGGAATAAGATCTGCACAGTTAGAGGAGCTTAGGGGATGAATCACACTGAAAATGTCTGATGTGAAAGGAGATGGGGCAATTCCTTTGCTGCAAATTGACATATTTTCCTAGACTTACTGACTCAACACCTCCTAGTAGCTGAGAATCCAGTTGTGGTGACTTGGCCAGGAAAAGGCCACTTCTGAGATCAGTTCAAAAGTCATCCCTTCTCCTGCTTACAGCACTGCCCTTGCAGAGGCTCCAGGCATCCCTTTTTTTCTAGTGGAAACACATTGCCAGTGGCATGGAGGAATACAACATTCCTGCATCCAAAGCATTTCACCAAAACAGAGATCAGAGGCTCATCTGTCCACCAAAAAACTGGGAAAACAGGGAGAGTGGATACTCTCAGTGCATTGCAGCAGCTATGTGAAGGTACACATGTACAAGCAGCACATCTTCTTTGAGGAGTAAGGCTGCAGCTTGGAGAGAGTTCAAACTGGGTGGAATCAGATTGGTATCACTCCTGGATGCAAAGATGATTGCACTGCGGGTAGAGAATGGGGGTAGAGAATGGACCTGAACTCCTGTAATTAGACTATCATATCTCCAGAGCAGGATTCAACTCATAATGCATTTTAACTCTTTCTTCTGAGATCACGGTGTGCAAACTAAACATTCCTACTGCAAAAGCTTGGCATATTTATAATGCAGAGAAATGGATCACATGTTTCTGATCACTGCAGCTCTCAGTTGCTGGTATTATTTCTGGCAGGTAAAGCACATTTCCAGTTGCCCTGTGGTTAAGGACAGGTCTTACACAAAAATATCGTAAAATCCCTTGGGAGAGAACCAGTCCCTGAATGTGCAGGTCATTTGTGAGGTTTGGATGGAGGAAGACTAAATGCTGCAGAATTTCCTAGGCAGGAAGTGTTCTCCCAGCAGCACTCATGCCTCTGTGTACAACCTCTATAGATAAGATTTAGGAAAGACATGGTGGGTTCTGTTGTGCTTTCCTGTAACAGCACAAAGGAAGGATGAGTTTGGAGCCATGCCAGAGTGTTTTGGGCTGACTCAGCAGGAATGGTTAGTGATGGAGGCATTGGAAAGCATGGATTTGATGCCTAACTCTGCTATTGCACTATGTGACCTTTAACAAATCACTTTCCCGTGATGTTCCTTGAGTCCTTGCAGTAAAACAAGGACAGTAACACTTCCTTGGTCATACTTGTCTTTTTGGATTGTCACCTTTCCAGAGCAGAGAATGAGGTTTCACACTGTGACAAGCAGCTGCTGTGTGGAATGAAGCAGCATTCAGTCATGCTAAATTACCTTAACATTCATGACATGCTCATTGCTTTGGTCTTCCCACTGCTCACATATTTTTTTCTAGGGATAGTGAAAATAAATACTGTACCTTGTTCCCTTATAATAAACACATTCCCTGATTCCTTGAAAGGTCTCTTTGGTTTCTTGTCAGGTCTGCCTCCCCGTTGTGCTGCCAAGGATAAGTGACAAATGTCGGAGAGAAAAAAGACACTAATCTTTTCTTCACTAAAGAATGACAGCTCTTATTATCTTTTGACAAGATATATCCACATTTAGTCACACACCGCCTTGGCTGCCGAGTCCAGCTGCTCTCTGTTGGCTCACTTGGATTTACATGCTAGCAGGGATGAAGTGGTCCCTACCATTCCCATGAGCTGAGAGCTCTGTCTGAAGAGGCTGTATTTTATTTTCACTTTCTAACTTATGTGAGAGCCACAAACTCATGTTGTCTTCACTAGAGTGTAAATCTGTTTCCCTGAACTTGAAGATGAGCTCTGGTCCAATGAAGGGCCCTAATGAAGAAGCTCCACCGGTGCAAGGCCAGAGCATCTCACCATAACTCTTTTGTGAGTATTCCTTCCCTCTTGCCCAGCAAAGCTTGTCCAAGCCTCTTCCACTGAACTTGGTTTTGATGCTACTGACCAAATACTAATTTGAGCTCACAGTTTCAAAACTGCTGCTCCAAGTATAGCTTAGGGTGCAGTGGAACTGCAAATCTCAGTGCACCACAAATCTCAGAGCACCACAAATCTCAGCTCCTACCATGTCCTTTCAGGCTGCCCTTCACAAGCAGTTTTTTCCAGGAGAAATGCAGAGCAGCCTGGACACATAGGAAATAAGATTTACCTGCAAATCCTAACGCTTTATACTTCATGAGCAATTTTTGCAGCAAGAAAGAGAGAATATGCCTTACATATTGATCACGGCGCACTGCTGAAAGGTGCTTATGCAGTTCACAGCAGTACATGAATCATGAATAGGAATGCAACACGTAGAGTAAAAAGAGATCATCAAAACTTCCTCTTCCACCTCAAAAAATTCCCTGGCTTTCCCCAAAAATGAATGAACCAAAGCAGGGCTGACTTGCTGCTACATGGGAGAAGGAAAGGCTGTGCTGGAGCTTTCTTCTCCCATGACAAAGGATGTTCATCTATGGATTAGGCCTGTATCTTGCTTTGAAACCTCCTTGGAATCCTCCATCTCTGGAGACTGTGGTACTATTTGTAACTAGATACAAGACCCCACATGACAGATGTCCCATATCTGCAGATATCAATGCATTCCTGCCCTTGGGGAGATCTAAAATCTTGGCCTAAATTAGCTCTTCAGGCTTCTTTGGCATTGCGTGGAGAGAAATAGGCATGAGTAGAGAGTAACTTGTCTGCCCTAACTTACCTAGCTTTTTTTTAGGGTGAGACCCAATGTCCTGAAGCAAAGAGATTCCCAGGGTACCTTCATCACCTCTAAGGCACCTTCTCCTCTGCTTTGAACCTGTTGCCCAACAGCTTTACTGGATGTCCATTGTCTGGACTAGAAGGAGTGTAAATGTCATTTCCACACACAGGCAATATAATTTGGCCCCATTTGAGTATCATTCACCCTGCTGGAGGAAGCCCAAGCTTGGTTCTGCTCCATGTTTGCTTTGACTTCCTCCACTGCTTTGGAGTTGAGGCAGCAATCCTGTGTCTTCCAAGATCACTGTTTGTGGTGGCCTTGAAGTGGTAGACTGAGATGTGGGTTCTGTCACCCTCTGAACAGTCTGGGAGGGAAACGAGACAGCTCAGCTCCACTATTTACTTCAATTAGACATAAAATCAGCACCCCTTGAAGGGTCCAAGGGCAGATTAACCATCTGATTTGTCACTGTTATTGCAAACGTGGACCAGCCGCACAGCGAGAGCTTTGCTTTGTCAATAAACCCCAGACACAACGGACTGCAGGAAAGGGAAAATGATCCGAGGAGTTGGGGTGGATGGGGGAGACAGCTTCCGCTCTCCTACTGCAGCCAATTGCCTGGATCAGGCCTACAATGTTTAATTCACAAACGTGCAACCTTGAGCTCCTTTTACGTGTCCCCAGGCAGTCTTATAGACACCACCTGAAGTATATTAGAGCCTGGCTGATTATGGGTCTGCTCCAAAGCCCTCTGAAGTCAGTGGGAGTCTTTCCCCTGACTTCACTGTGTTTGGGGCAGGCCCTGGATGAATATCCCTCAGGTTAGGCAGTTTAATCATCCATTCAGCACTACACAAAGCACATCACACACACTTTTAGCCTGCATTGTATGGTGTTATGAAACGAGAAGATTATTTGATATGATTCAGAGATAGCTCAGGTATAAGGTAAAAAAAAAATAAATAACACCTTTGATGTTTAACATTACACTTCAGTTATTCCTTGAGGGGCAAATTCTCGTCACCTTACCCAGGTGAATATTGCACTCAGTAATTTGGTCAAAAACATTCCAACAACCTTCTTTTTAATAGAAAATGTTGAGGAGGGAAGTAGGGGCGGAAATTCAGCTTGATGGAGATTTCTGCCCAAAAGAGAGAAAAATAACAGGTAAATTCATATGTTCTTTATTTTCACCATCAGAAAAAAAGTATTTTGGAACAAAAATTAGTTTAGAAGGGGTTTTCTAGCAGAACAGTAAAACTAGTCTTTTTTGTTGTTGTTGTTGTTGTTTTTATTTTTTTGAGGTTTTTTTCAAAGCCTAAGGAGAAACAACAATTTCCCAACAACTGCAGTCTCCATGTGGCACAGCTATTTCTAGCTGAGGTATCAACTACCCATGTACTGTCAGCCAGGCCTGATTCTCATCTTGACTCTCCTGGGTCAAGCCATAAAATGAGTCTTTGTCACTCCTATTTCATGTGCTATCAGAACGAGACTGACAGGACCACCTTCCAGGAATGAGCCAGGTAGAATTTAGGTATATTACACACAAACTCAGGTGAGATCTGCAGGGGTTGTGGGGCCTTATCTCAGGAAGTCTGATGAGGATTTTTCTATCTCTAGAAATATAGAGAGGGCAAGGGAAAGATACCTTGTAGTTTTCTTGAATACTGCTTTATCATTTGAACCATTCCTAAAGATTTCAGGGAAAAATCATTCTCAATCAGCATTAAAAAAAAAAAAGGCAGTAAAACCTTCGGTACAGGCACAACATACTGTGGCCAAATTCCACGGACTTTGTGAACGACAGGGCAAATCAAAACCTCCTCCTTCAGAGGAGAAGCAAACCACAATCCATGGCCAGTGGCAGTAATTGAAGCCCCATTTCTAAAAGAGTTGGCGGGGGATGAAACCCAGCGCAGATGGCCCCCGCAATACCCTCGGTGCTGCTGGGGGTGGGGGGTTTAACTTCATTGGCACAAGAGTTTCCTTTGTTGATGGGAGCTGGGTCTCCTCTAGGGGACTGGGCTGATCCAGCTGTACTGGCAAAGCCTTTGTACTGTGGAGCAGCTCAAGTGCAGACCTGCAGTGGGTGCCTGCCTGAACCTTTGCTGGCACGTCGATAAGGCCGGGGCTGAGCAAAGTTAAACGACCCTGTGCTGGAGAAGTGCCACACGTAGGAACCAGCAAGCATCTGTGTTACTGATCCAGTGCATCTCTTGAAATGCCTCTGGACTGTACTTTTCGAGCAGGGAATGTCTTTTTTGAGGGGTTGTGTGTGCTGGAAGAGCCACAGCCACCCCTGCAGCTGTGCTTGCAGTCATCAGCACAACCACGGTTTTACGAGTACCACAGCCTTGCCCAGTTGGAGTGGCATCTCTCTAGATGCCTAGAAAGACTGGAGAACCCAAGCAAAGACAAGACTTCCTCGGATGCTCAGCTTTAGTGTCCAGCAGCTGGGATCTCTGGGCTCCCAGCTAATCCACGTGTGGTCACTGCTCCCCTAAAGCCTGTGAAGTTCTGTGAAGAACACATTTTACACGGTGATTCTGAAGGCTGCCAAGGCAGAAACGATAGTGGCCAGAAGTTTGAGCCTCTCTCTAAGGGAGGGACAATTCTAGGCTGACTTCCCTGGGAGCGGGCTGTGCCCTGGGCTTCTGGGCCATCACCTGACCCAGACTGGGAAGAGGCTCATTGTCATGGAGAACTGCCCATTCCAGGCTTGGCCTTGGCATTTAGAGGGGAGTGGGGGCTCTCAGGGTGGGACAGCAGGCTAATTGCCTTTGTCTTTCACCTCTTTCAATCGGGGAATCTCAGTAATTCCCTAAACCCATGACAAAAGCCCTGCTACTTTTAAGTGCCTTTCATTAAATTCAATCCTCTTGCCTTCCCTCTCCCAAGATTTGCTAAAAAAAAAGGTCTCTTTTAATGACAAAAGGAAACCTAAAAGGCTGCCATTAGCTCATTCACGGCTCCTCTCTGCAAACTAGGTGTCTATTTGCTGAAATCTACTCTTGTGTCCCTTGGGCAGGTCCTTTACCCTGAGCACAGCAGGGGTGGTTCCTCAGCAGGAGAGGCCCGCAGCCCCAGGTTCCAGCTAAGGGTGTACTTTCCCTGAAAGGAGAAGGATTTGGTGCTAATGGCTGGACAGGTACATTGGGGACAATTAGACCTAACAAAACCTTCCTGGAGGTCACCACCATCCCTCAGGAGCGGAACTGGATCACTGTAATGGTTGAATCCTTCCCTGACTCTGCCCTGGCAGGATCTGGCTGTGCCACCACCAACCGACCTGGCACAAGGTCCGTTGAGCCATGGGATATTTGCTGAGAACATACTGCCAGGTGCAGGCCACACAACACCACAAATTTTCCCCTGATCCAGGATCCTCAGGAGCAAATGTGTATGGATAATGCCTGCAGAAAGATATAGATGATGGAAATGGCAGAGGGTAAATGCTGAAACAAGTCTGGATGGAAGAACATGAGCTGGACACACATGGGTGTCTCAATTGGGCCTGCGCTTGCTAAGGTCTGACAGCAGGCTGGCAGGGTGAGGAAGGGATGCAATGATGACCCAGATACTCAAGTATGCAGTTCCTAGCTTACTTAAGAACTGGCTCTAAACCTTTTGGAGTTGTAGGGAATCCTTCCACTGCTTTTAGAACAAGCTCAGCAGTCCAAAATCCAAACAAAGCTATTCCACACCTAGCAGAACAAGATTGACCACCTTATCTTTTTCCTAGTGGTAATCTGCTCTTTCCCTCCTATTATTACTACCACTTTATCACCTAAGACAAAATTAAAATCGGGAGGAATTACCCCTAAAGCCAGGAAGATGGTGTCTATACTGGGAAGGTGTGAGGGAGGGGGATGGATGAGGCAGGAGTTGCCGCCCACCCACTGGTCTCAGCGATTGCACAAGTGGTGGTTGGTCAGTGCCGGGGCAAGTACTTGGTCCCGGTCCCAAGCACATGGAAGTCATCTGATGTTTCGTCATGGCTTCATTATATTTTGGATCAGGCCAGCGGTTTGTCTTGCATCACTGTTATGCAGGTAGCCAGTGAAGAGGCGCTGCCAACTATTTGGTTTTCTGAATAGCCTGCAGGGATGGCCTTACATCACGGCAGATGCTTGTATGTTAAATAGCTGCAATTTCATGCTTGACTTCATTATTGATGCTACATTCCTCATGAAGACACTTATATTTATGCTCTAACCACACACAGCCCCCAACAAATAGCTTATGCAAACGGCAAGAATTAGGGGTTGATTGTTTAGCATAATGGCTACTTGAGGATGGATTCTCCTTTCCCAGTAGCAGGAAATCGGGAAGGATTCTCTGAAGCACTGCCTGGCCCGCTAGCTGGCTGGTCCCACCTCCTCAGTAGCAGACTGGTCCCACCTTCTCACTAGCCAACAGTGTAAGCAGGTGCAATCCTATCAGAAAAACTGAATTGCAAAACGGATGGAGCCAGCAGCCAAACTCGGACCTCACACCTCCTGCTAGGTGGCACCACACTGGAACTGGCTCCACTGCTTTTACTTTTGTAAGCTTTTATTTTTTTTTCATTAAACCAGGCTGAAAAAGGACAGTTGCAATTCAGAATGTTGACAAAAAGAAATAAAAAAAAACCAAGAGTGCCCACTCTGCACAGTGAGACTCCACGAGGCAGGAAAACAGCTCAGATGTGTCTCTTTTGGGCCCAGAGCAGGTAATTTTCTGCTTTACTGCGCAGATGAAATTGTTCATAAAGCTTTGCACTTTTTATCCCAAACCGGGTGAAAGAAAAACCTGTTTCCCACAGAGTTTTAAAATACCTCAAACATACTGAGGAACAATCAGGCCAATTATCTAACAATTGTTAACATTTTATTCCCAACATCTGTTCAGCCTGGAAAGTTTCATTAATACACTAACAAACAAAAACAAACAAAAAAATTCAAAACAAATAAAACAAAAAAAAGGAGGGGAAACAAACTAAAATAAATTTTAACAAAGTTTAAAACACATTATAAATAAGTACAGCTCCAGAGCATAATTTACAAATATAAAACCACGTAGAAACATATGTACAGAAGAGTTACATTACGTACAAATATGTATAAAAATACCCCAGTGTTTATTCTTGTGCTAAAGCTGCATGGCTAGAGTTATCTTTGGTACTAAGCTCAGGGAAAAGGATTGTTTTACATGACATGAGCCCACTGTACAATATGCCATGCACAGGAAGACCCTCCATGGGTTTGAGGAGGTTTTAGGTGGGTGTTTACCCAGAGTATCTCCCTGTGCATTGTATATTGAAAGATCAGGGCAGAAGCGAGGGCTTACAGAGGCAATTGCTGGCAGAAGAGTTTTTTAATACATTGTACAAGGCACTTCATAAGAAATCTCTTCATTTTCTTTTTTCTGTTCTCTTCTAGGACTCGCTGGATGTCTACACTTGTCTCTTGTCGATACTGCTTTACAGTTATAGTTTTTAAACTTCTTGTTCTACATTCAGGATTAAAAACCTCTGACAACATTAATTCAGTTCACGCCTGCAGAATTTAGATGGCAAATCACCTAAACCACCTAACATTTTCCAGGGTGGGGAAAAGACTTTGCGTCTGCCTTCTGCTGGTGTTTAAGGGGTGATCTTATTTCAAAAGGTGAGAAGATCTGCCTTCCTGGAAGAACTCCTGGGAAGTGTCCACATTGAAATGCTGTTTGCAATAAGCGTATGGTCCTCCATGCTGCCAGGTACACCTGCAACTTCCATTCCCTTGGCAGCAGACTGCCCCAGCAACCTACACCTCAGTTCCATCCCTCGTGTAGATGAGGCTGTTCACCGTGAAGTTGTAGTAGTGGTTGTACTGGGCTCCCTGGCTGCTGCTGCTGGGATGGAAGGAGCTGTAGTAGGCGGGAGAAGGTCCCGCAACCCGCTGCAGCTGGTCTGGTGAAGGCACCTCCTGAGAAGAGCTGCTGGAAGGGGTGAAAGTGCCACTGCTCAGCTGTCCAGCAGAGAAGTTCCTGTGATGCAGGTCACTGCTGAGACCCCCTGTCAGCCGGCTGCCTCCACTGCTCAGGGAGCTCATGCCGCTGAAGAAGGTGCTGAGGCAGCTGGGGGTGGATGAAATGATACCGGAAGGAGAGGAGCTTTTTGAATGGTCCCTGGCAGAAGGTGAGGGGTCCAGCTCCGGGGGTGGGCTGTTTCCACATGGTTTGCCTGTGGCTGGGATGGGCCGCTCTTCCTCAGCCTTCAGGCCCCCCAGGGAGGAGGCCGTGGATGCGGTGGCAGGGGCGTTGGGCTCAGAGCGCCGCTTGCGCTTGCGACGGAAGTTGCCGTTGTCAAACATCTTCTCACAGTTGGGGTCTAAGGTCCAGTAGTTTCCCTTCCCTGGTGGAAAACAGGAGACACAAGAGAGAAAGTGAGTTTCTGTGACAGTGAGCCACACTGCTGACAGATAAGCAGCATCATGTCCAACTGACACAGACTCTCCTACACCTGTTCCTCCTCCCTGTTGTCCAGTACATGGATCCAAAACCTGTCTCCAGGACATCACCACCTCCATCCCTCCAATGCCCAAGCAAGCCTTAAGACCACATGGAGGAGGGGAACCTCTCCATCACAGAGCATAAACCTACGGAGAGAATCTGCACCTCTACCTCAGACCTTGCTAAAGAAAACGTGGAGTTCCCATTGCTCTGCCCTGCAGAAGTTCAGGCACTTGCTGTCATCTCAGCAGTGACTGACAAGGCAGTGCCTCTGCCATGGCTCTTCTCAGAAAAGCTGATGGAAAACCGGGCAGGCACACTCGGGCACAGAGAGGGGACAGCAGGCCAGCAGCACTGAGCTGTGGAGGTCGCAAACAAACTGCCCCATGCACAAGATTTGGTGTGAGGGGCAGTGGAGTCATCAGCTGTCCCCACACGCCTACTGCCCACGGCCGGGACGGGCGCAGTGACCCCACAAGGTCCCGTGCGGGTCCAGCCCGGCACCTCCCCGCCCCGCCGGGCCGGACCAGCGCTGTCCGGGCGCGCCTCCGCCCACTCCCGGGCACCGGCTGTGCCCCGGGGCCGCGCCGGACAGCGGCGGGCAGGGAGGGAGCAGTGAATCACGGCCGAAGGAGCCGGACCTTGCACAACCGGCGCTCCCGGGCTGCTCGGGGAGGGGGCGAGGGCTGGGGCCAGCCGGCTCCCCGCCTGCACCTCCCGCGGGGCAGCGACGGGCCGGGCTGGGGCGAAGGGAGACGGTCACCTCACTCGGCTGAAGGGACAGGGAAGCCCGGTCTCCTTCTTGCCGGCCCTGAGGGGACGGGGCAGGGCAGTGTCATCACAGCGCCGAGCCCCAGGGGACAAGGGAGCGCACTCTCTTTAAAGTGCCCAACTAGAGGGGACGGAGGAGCACGATCTGCTCACAGCGCCAGCCCCGAGGGGACGGGGGAGCCCGGTCTCCTTGCAATGCCCGGCTTGAGGAGACAGAGGAGTCTGTCTTCTCTCAGCGACGGCTCCAGGGCGCGAGGGAGTCCGGTCTCCTTTCAGCGCCCGGCCCCGACGGCGCAGGGGAGTGCCATCTCCTCACAGCGCCCGACTACGGGAACAAGGGACCCGCTGGTCACGGGGACCCCTGCCGTCCCTCTCTTCACGGCGGTGCCGGCAGGTCTGCACCACCTGCCCCCACTACTCCCACCAGCCCTCCCGTCCGGCGCGGGACCTCACCGGGGTCGTCCTCGTCGCGGGGCACCTTTCGGAAGCAGTCGTTGAGGGAGAGGTTGTGGCGGATGCTGTTCTGCCACCCGGCCTTGCTGCGCTTGTAGAAGGGGAAGTTCTCGGCCACGTACTGGTAGATGTGGCTGAGGGTGAGCTTCCGTTCGGGAGCGCTCTGGATGGCCATGGCGATCAGCGCAGAGTACGAGTAGGGGGGCCGCACCAGCTTCAGCAGCTCCTCCTGGCTGGCCAGGCTCAGCCAGCTCAGCTCCGCGCCGCCCGTCGACGGCGACCCGGGTGCCGGGGGCGAGCCCACCAGCTGCCCGCCCCGGGAGCAGCCGTACGAGGCGGGCGGCAGGAAGGGCGCGGCGGCGGCGGCGGCGGCGGCACCGGGCGGGCCCTGCAGGTAGGGCGCGGGGCTGTTCATGCCCCACAGGTACCCGGCGTTGGCGGGCGCCCCGTAGTCCCCCAGCGCGTACCCGCCCGGCCGCTGCCCCGACGAGGCGGCGGCTGCGGCAGCGGCGGCAGCGGCCGCGGCGGCGGCGGCAGCGGCGCCGGGAGGGTGCAAGCTGGGCTGGGGGTAGACGCTGAAGTTCTCGCTGCAGTACACCGCCATGTCGGGGGCTTCCTGGGCGCTGCGGGGCTGCGGGGGCGCGGGAGCGGCCGCCGGCGCCGAGGTTCTGGGCTGCGCCTGCTGCAACTCACCGGCGCTCATAATCCCTGGCCATGCAGGGCGGCCGGCGCTCCCCCTCGCTCCCGTTCTTCTCCCGGCGACACCCCCTGCCCCGCGGCCCCGGACTAAAAACTCCTGGGGGGCTGCGGCGCGGCGCCCTTATAGGCGCAGCCGTGCGCCCGGGCTCCCCGCCCGCGGCCGGGGCCGGGACTGGGCGGGCGGGCGGCGGCGCGCAGGGAGCAGCCAGTAGCGCTGCTCGGCGATGGGGAGGGAGGCGCAGGGGGGAAAGGCCGGGCCCCGAGAGCGGTGATGGGGGAGGGACCGGCGGGGGAGCAGCGGGAGGCGCCAGGGATTTGGCTCCTGGCAGCGCGGAGGCAGCATCCCCGAGCCGGACCCACCCCCTGGGCAGTGCCCGTCCCCACCACCCCCACTCTAAGTCCTGGGGGTCTCTCCGCTCTGCTCGGCCGCCCCCCCCGTCCCGGCCGCCCCCTCCCCGGGGCTCTTCGCGCTGCCCCAGCGCTCAGGGATGCGATCCCCCTTTCCCACGGATGAGATCGTCCCCAATACCTTCGGCCCCGACGCTGAGGTCGGAGGGGGATGAGCATCGCTGAGGTTTCCACGACGGGAACGCGAAGGGTGAAATTCCCTTAAACTCTGTTCCTGAGGTGTAACTTTGCCGCGCGTCTCACAGCAGCAGCCGGGGCTGAGATAGCAGTTCATTAGCTTTGGAAAATGAATTGCTTTGAATAAGGAATTGCCCGAAATTAAACAAACAAACAGCATCGACGTGTTCGCTCGCGCCGCTGGCGGAACGGGCTGATGGGCACAGGGCGAGATTTAGTGAATAAAAGTTGATTTTCGCCCTAGTGCTCCAGGGTAGCCTGAGGTAAAGCGCATCCCTTTGCAAAGAAGAAGCTCTCGGTGTTCATAACAATCGCGACACACGGGATCTATACGGGGACCAGTTCTGGGAAATCCTCTGGTCCGAGGCAAAGCACACGTGTAGCAACAAAAACACTCAATGGTGCGGAAGGATTTAGAGTGTCGTTGTCAGTCCTTAGCAGATAATTAAGATGTACATCTCATCCCTGGGTATTAAATGGGATTGTTACTCAGTTTTCTACCGGTAAAAATGCCTAAAAGTGCCCTTTCGTATATATGCGAGGCGATCTCTGCAAGCACCGGACGTCAGGATTTGGGAAATAGAAGAGCATTTGGGAAAAGTCTTTGCGTTTTGTATCTTTGATAAAATAGTTATAAACGCACTTGTAAATCAGTGAAGCTGAATCGGGGCAGCTTTCCGGGGCTGCCTCCAATTCCAGCTTTTCATCCCTTTTGTGATCTAGCAGAGATATAATAGCTAAAGTATTTCCAACTTTCTATTTCGTTTTAAAACAAGTGAACAAATATTTTTGATACAGATAATCACTTAAAGGTGACTGAGTTAAAGAATTTCGATTTGGGGTTTTCTCCCTTAATCACAGTGGGAGGTGTTTGGCGTTTTTTTGCTGTTTTGATTTTTGTGTGTGATTTATTTTTTTATTAGTTTTGTTGTTGTTGTTTTTGGAGGTTTTTGTTTTGTGGATTTGTTTTGTTTTGTTTTACTTTTTCTGTTGTTATTTTGTTTCTGTCACCGTTACGTTTGCTGATTTTATTTTGCATCCTTTCGGGAAAGAGCTTCCCATGTGTATTTGGATAGCCAGAACAGCAGGAGAAAAGTTTACATTACGTTTTGCAAGGTGCCTTTCCCCTTCTCAGCTTCCTTGCCTTTAAGATTTATAACAGCTCCGCATGTCTTTAGAGCAGGGTCGCACTGGCAAATGCTGGTTTGAAGTCTGACCGGACAACAGGCATCTAAACCAAGCAGTTTATGGGGAAATCACAGCTCGAAAGGACATTTAAAGGACAAGAAAGAGGTAGATATTTTTTTTAAAGCAACTTCCTTCTGTGTTGGAAGAGCTAAGCCGAAAATACTGTTCTCTAAAATTACTATAGATCTGTGTATCCGTTTGGTCAAAATCCCCACATCGTTGCAGGAGGAAGAGGAGCAGTCAGTGGTATCGCCGTATCGCTCGAAAATGAGGGTTTTGCTCCAGGGATTTGATGTTTTGGGGCAAGGGCAGAGCCATCTAGAGGAATAGTCCAGCTATGGCGAGACAGGGAAGGTAGTTTCCCTCACAGGCATAGTATGCTGCCTTCGAGTTTTCCTTAGCTGATTTCTCTGCTTCCAACAAAGGAAATGGGTGAGAAAATAATGCTGAATTAGCTCTAATAAAAATGCGTGTCCTCAGAAAACTCCAGCTTCCTTTACCAAATAATAAGGAATGTGAAACAAAAATAGCTTTAGAGAGGTTATTACATAGCTGGGATGGCACAGATATGCAAACCAACAATTTAAAGAGGGGGGAGAATAAAGCTTCGATGGTGTGATGGCTGTAAAAACATTTAATTTTCTTAATGCTTCAAGTTATACTTGAAGGATACTTGAAGTTATCCTTCAAGTAGCATGCAGTGTTGCCTTGAAACATTGTCGGCTCTCAGTACAGACCTGTTGCTGTTCCTTTCTGCCAAGGCACGAGGAGAGCATGAAGAGATCCAGCACTCTGTCTCTCTGCTTTCTAAATGCTGCTTTTTTTCCAGAGAGCTCTGGGAGGCGTTTGCCTTGCAGAAACGCACCGGGTAGCTGGCAAAAGACGCTGAAACACAAAACTGAAATCAGTTTCAAGGTAAGAGTCTGAGGCTGGGAGCAGATTTGAGGCTGTGTTTTGGCAAAGCTGTGAAATGACCCTGTTATTACTGAGTGCCTGGGACATTCCTTAGCGTTGGCACTGAGTGTGGGGCAGTGAGGTCTGCTGGGTAGAGGAGCCTGTGGCACCTTGGAGTTGGGCTTAGCCATATCACCAGCCAGCTGCATTTAAGTGCAAGCCTCTCCAGTCAGCAGCCTTGGAAAGTGTTTCAAGACTTCCAAGGAAAAATGCTGCAGGAGAACGAGGTCCTCTCCATCCTTGCCTTGTGCTTGCCACACTGTTCCTTTTGGTGTTGCATTTGTCTTTGTTGAGCGTATGTCAAGTGCTTTTACCTCTCCTAGGAAGACACTGTCTTTGCCTCTAAGGCCCAGGTCCTCTGAACATGTAGGTACAGGCTTAACTTTCCTGTTGGGAATCTCAGGTGTGTTCAGTTGAACACAGAAACTTGAAAATGCTTCAGACCTGAAGTTGCAGTGCAACCCAGTGTTGCAGTGGGAACCGATACCTGCACCCACCTGGGCCTCTCTCTGTTTGCCAAGGATGCTGAGATCTTGGCACAAGGTATATATTAGAGGATCAGGACATATTAATACATATTGGCATTACTGGGAGGACAGAGAAACCAGGATCCCTTCAATGGCTCCAAATTGCTGCAGTGAAGCAGGAACCACAGGTTTGTTTTGTTTTGTTTTGTTTTGTTTTGGCTGCATTTGCAATATAAGTCAGGCTGGCAAGAAGGAGGTAACTCTATGGCCTACATACAACCTGCACATGAAGTATTCTTTTATATATTTCTCCAAAGTGGTCAATGAAATAGAAACCAAGTTCTTCATCCTCAGGTACAAGTTGGGAAAATTATCTTTGTTCTTGCAGTGGTCTGGTACTGTGGCTCCTCCTTCAAGGACAGTAAGGAGTTGACTAAGAGCAGCTCAAATTAAATTTAAGATCTAGTATCACTCCCTTTCTTACAGGCAAGCATATTGCTCGCTATACTGAGTACTTTACACTTATTAATATACCATAACAACGTCTCTTTTTTTATCAACATCTAATTTGTCCTGCAAATGGCTAACAGAATATCTGATGGTGTGCAATAGATGTTTCACTGCCATGAATTTGAGAAGGGTGTTCTGTGTATGTGTATACAGGTTGAAGTAATTTTTTCCCTTACTTAAGGAGAATAAGGTTATATTCCTCCCTCCCTGTATCTAGTCATCTATTGGACTGAAGTTCTGGCGATTAAATTTTGCCAACTTACCTGATGATAAGATCAGAGGTTTTCAAATCTTTCTTGATTTTTCAGACCCTACAACATTTCCTGGGGAGGTGTCCTCATTCGACGATGTTCAGGGTACCAACAACAGTCTTGATTTGGTTTTGTTTCCAATTTGTGGTCTCCGTAAAACACTGCAGGCTGCAGACTGAGGGTTACCATTTTGGAATAGCACACATTTTCCCAGTATGTTTATGTGCTGCTGAGTGTGATGGAGCCTCTGGACCCAGCCTCAAAGCAAGGACTAAATCACAGTTCATCTCAAGCCACAGTTACTCCAGCTCTTTAGGCTGTGGGGAGCAAACACCATTGCTGAAAGAAACTGCTCTGTCTCCACTCCTTGCTAGTCTTTATGGCTGCTGTGCTCACACAAGTGTTTCTGTAGCTGTGGATGGGGCCACTAATAACAGTTTGAGAGGAACACCATCTTCCCAATCCTATTTTCAATTTTTCCCCCCTTTTTTACCCCCTCAGGTTAGTTCAGGCTTGTCTAGCCCTTTCCTGAGTGAGAGCTTGTTAGTGACTGATTAGCTGAAGTTTTGATAAAAGGTTCATTGTATGTAACCTCTGTAAATTACTCGGAGCTGTGCTCCTAATAAAAGTGGGATTAAATAGACACCTTTGGAGTGAGACAGTTGCAAGTGGGAATTTCAGAGTTTTGAGGGACAGAGGCATGTGGCCAGGCTCCAGTAACTGCGTATCAGAAGTGATTTTCCCAAAGCAGGGAAAAAAAGCCTGATTTTTGTGGGTTTTGGGGAAAAAGGAATTGGTGGGAGACAGAAGGAAATTAGCTGTTTGCAAGTGGATTTAGCACATGCTCCAGGGCTTTGGAAACACATTTGCAGAAGGTCTCAGTGCCCTGCATTCCTCCATCCTCTCCTCGGGCTTAAGTCTCATAAAAAGTATTTTAAAATCCCTACTCTGATCCCATGAATTTAATCCTTCCTTGTTTTATTTTTGCAGCAATAAAAAAGTCTACCTGACAATGAGATGTGTCTGACTTGGTACTATCAAATGGTGTCTTTTCTGGGAGGAGGATTAAGCAAGGAGCTTGTTCTCTCCTGCTTAAAACAATAAGCTGACCTGGGCTGAAATAAATCACCTTCTTGCTTTTTTACATGTTTTGATGTGTAAGGAGATATTTGAAATGGAGCTTGGTGCTCTGGGCTGGTTGCCTTATAGTGATCACTGTTATAGAAGAAGGTAAAGACCAATATCTCTTGCTCTTAATCCATTAGAATAAGCCTCGTATGCCCTGGAATGAGTAATGGAAACATAAAAACATGAATTTATGGTCAGCTAAGGAAAACAAATAATTGAAGCCATTAGTAGATAAAGGCAGTAGCTGTCCTCACCACAATCACAAGGAAATGGAGGAGTACTAAATTAGTATTTCTTGTCCATGTTTGTCTGGGGGATACAAATCAGATAGTGTATTAGTATCAGGTACTGGTGGAAGAGCATTTGGGGCTCTGTTAATAACTAGGAATTATGTTAAATAGCAACCACATAAATGAAATATTTTATCATCAGACAGTCCCAGTAATTCACAGCCAAGAGTTTCAGAACTCTTTAGACCAGTATCGTGTGGGCCATTAACTCTGGCTTTTCATTTGGGGACACTGGAAAGGTTTTAGAGGACTAAGAAAGCTGATATTAGCTCATTATTTAAAATGATCAGGCAAATGTTCTAGTTACAGGGACTGGGACTAGTTTATCACTTGTGGGTATAACCAAAACTGTGTATTCTACATTCTTTGTGTAATTTCTGATGGACTGTTAACAATGGACCATTTGCAGCAGCTGCCCAGGGCACACCTGTCCCCTCAGGCTGCAAGCTGGGTGTTAAAGAACCCTGTGAGACAGAGGAGTGTTTCTGTCTTCACACCAATGACTCAGGTGTGATAACTCCCCTCCGGGGAGGCATCAGCACCTTCACACCCTGCCTGAGGGGGTGTCTGCTAATGGGCCATCAATGATTCCAAAAATAGCCCATGACTCACAGAGTTAAATCACCCATTGTGAAAATCCCTGCCCTGGGGAAGGTACTGGGCATTCCCACCTGAATTTGAGCCTATATGATCTTGGAGTTTGGGGACTTCTGGTACCACTCATTGGATCCAGAGGAGGACCAGAACCTCAACAGGACTGCAACTGCCACTCTTCAACAAGACTGTGGCCATTATCCTCACAGGTTTCTTTTCCTTCTACTTTGCACTCAGGAGGCCACGTGGTACTCAGCACAGGGGCTAAAGAACACCATTCTGTTCACGTCCCAGGGTGCTGGGTTATACTTCTGGGTTTTTGTAGGTTAAAACCAGTTTTTCTCTGTATCATTGTATTTATTGTAATCTTTTTTAGTAAATTGTAACTCTGATTTGTAACCTTTCTTGTGTTGGGTTCATTTCTCCCACTGGCTTACATTTAAACCAGCACAGCAAATGGTTGGGTGATGCTAGGACTGTCAGCCTGTCATTGTTAAAGGCAAGAAATATTGGGCACATCACTTGATTAATTAATTCTTAGAGGAAGGCAATGAAATCGATGCCAATAAGTGTATGGACACAGAAAATAGACCTTGTCAAATTAATTTGCTGTTCTCCAGGAAGAGGGAGCAACTCTTGATGTAACTGATTTCTGAAACTGCTTGATTAGTACCATCTTGGAGGTGGATTTTTACAAAATGATATGAAAACCCCATGGTGCTAATTAAGTGGATCTAACTGGTTAAACAGAGATCTCAGAATGTCACTGTGAAAAATGAATCCTTGAGTCTCTTTTCAGGGGAATTTTGTGGAAATTGGTTTATTATTCTGTTTCTGTCATTGATTTAGGGGGGAAATAAAGAATCATTGTCTACTGAATGTGCAGGAGTCTGAAACTGGGGCTATGGAGTGTTGAATAATGAAGATAGTTCACTGGCAGAGCTATCTCTGCATGGGAGTAGGGAACAAATGGAGAGGGTGTCTTTTGATATGGAGAAGCAAAAGGACATATTTAGGAAAAAAAATCTGAGATTGAAGAGGTGATGCAATCTGTCTCAGAAATTAATAATTTCTTAAAAGACTGTTGTCGTTCTTGTAAGTAATCAGCTGTTCCTTGTGATTTTTTGCTGAATGAGGCATAGGAATAGGAAATTACATTATTTTTATATTCATGCTCTATGAAATTATGATGATATCTATAAAATCACGAGTAGCTGGGATGAAGTTACTTATTATCCAGTCAAATACAAGAGCTGTGTGATATCAAATAAAACTGGTAGGAACCATGTTCCTGAGCAGATACCACTGCACACAACATGCAGCTATGCCTTGATGCTGCTCAAGGAACTCTCTTTAATTACTTACAGGAAGGGAATATTATGGGGGACTTGTTTGCAGTCTATGAATATCTATGCAAGAGTTGATGCATGAGGATGAAGGACAAAGTCAGAATAGGAACCAGTAGCCAAAACTGAAGCAGGACTGATAGGAGGGGCTCAGTTCAGCTGCTCACACAATGATAGTTCTCCACAGTTCTTGCCAATATTACTACATTCCTACCAACAGTCCTGCCTTGAACACTGGACTTAAACTCCTGCTCCAGACTCAAGGTCTCTTCAGTTACTTTGCCATCTTCGCACTGTGTTTAATTTTACCCGGTACAGACAATTTCAGTGATATTTCCATCCAAGTTTTATTGCCTGGCGGGTGATTTTGGAAATCTAGATACTGCTGTGATGCCTAAATTAGAATCATCTTGTCTTGGAAGTGTGGCTTTTATGAGAAGGGCTGAGCACCTTGTTATCGTCTAAACTAAAACCCCACTCATAGGAAGTGCTCAAAAGATGCAGAGCAACAGATGCTGAGACCCACAGGGCTTTGTCTGCTGTAAAGACTACTGCAAAGAAACATTTTGAGGTCTGCTCACTCTTTTTGGCCATGTAGATGCTATCTGATATCTGTAGCTCAGGTTGGTGGCTGATGAAGGGAAGTGCTTCAACAAAAGGATTGCTGATAATGGAAGCTTTAGTCAGCAGAAACAGGAACCTGAGATCACTTTGGGTAAAATCTCATTGCTAATGAGCCAGTTAGAGATGTACCAGCATAATACTGTATGTGTTTGAAAATGAGGTGGACAGACAAGGGAGTGATGCCGTATGGAAAAACCTTCTTTAAAGGCAGTGATGCAAAATACAAGAGAGGCATCAGCAGAAATAAAAAGAAAATCCTGATAAAGATAAGGTTTGCCACCTTACTGAAATCAGTCGTTCCATTCAGGTTTCCTAATGCTTGTAGATGTATGGGCTCCTGTAACAGATGCTGTGGAAGAATTTCTGTGATTTCTTTGAAGAGTTTCGGGTGATTTTTCTGCCAGTCAAGACATGCCTAAACCATTCCTTGGGAGTGAACCATTCATGTGCCCAGTGACTGATGTTTGTGACTGACTGGCACATGTCAAACACTGGCAAAGACAATACTAACCAAGAGCGGTTAAGGGCAAGTGCCTGCAGGCTTTCCTGAGGCTCTACAGACTCTACATAAGCAAAAAAAAGGGCAAGTGCAAAGTAAACAGGCAAGGGAGCTGAAAAGCTCTGATTTGCATTTAAAAAGACCAAAATTAGCAAGTATAGGAAGAGCAAGCCCTGGATTTCCCCTGGAGCAATGGTCTTCCACAGTCATAATCTCCTTACCTGTCTCAATAATATTTATTTAACACTGCTTGGTGAGAAAGAAAGACCACTGAGCCTGGGTGTTGGAAGACATTCTCCACCTGCCCAGTGCTAAGCAGAATGCATAGGTGAAAAGACATACCCTGAACAGGCATACAGAGAGCAAAAGTGAAAATAACAAGGGCAGTCAAGGAGAATGGATTTAAAAGCAAGGCAGCATTAAAACATTCATGTGGAAGTCCAAATCAAGATGATCTTTCATATTAGACATCAAGGAAGAACTAGTGTATCCTCCACAACATTACTGTTGAGAGCTCCCTGCTTTGAGGGAAGGATGGGCTGAAGGATGGGTGAAATATTACCAGAGTTTTTACAGATGACTGATCAAGAGATTAAGAGATTCTCAGTGTTTGGGAGATTATAATGCTTCAGAAGCAGGTTGACAAGAAGAATCTTGTTAGCAGAGGTGCAAAGAAGGCTGAGAGAATTAGAATTTTTCAGCCTGGAGGAAAGAAGGCTCTAAGGGGACTTTATTGTGGCCTTTCAGTACCTAAGGGAGCCCACAAGAGAGCTGGAGATGGACTTTTTACGAGGGTGTGTAGTGATAGAACAAGGGGGAATGACTTTAAACTGAAAGAGGACAGTTTTAGATTGGATATCAGGAAGAAATTCTTTACTGTAAGTGTGATAATGCACAGGCACAAGTTGCCCAGAGAAGCTGTGGGTGCCCCATCCCTTGAAGTGTTCAAGTCCAGGTTGGATGGAGCTTTGAGCAACCTGGGCTAGTGAAAGGTGGCCCTGCCCTTGGCAGGGGTGTTGGAACTGGATGATCTTTAAGGTTGTTTCTAACCCAAACCATTCTATAATTCTATGAAAGTTCAGGAGACTGAAGAAATCTGAGGGGCTGAGAATGGATCAGTGGGCCACTAACACAACCAGGAAACTGTTATCAGGAAAGAAAATACCCCTTAGACAGGCAAAAGTGTTCCTAGAAAGTGAATTCCCACAAGGGACCTTCCAAATCCTGTGTGTTTCCTAATATCCAAGAAAATTCCTCACTGTGTTCCTTGCTGGAGGATTCAGAAGGTAGATTCAATTTCCACAAAGCAAGATGGACAGTACAGCAAAACCAGTGCAAGAAGCTGGTCACAGGCAAGTTCAGAGATATCAAGAAGCACTTCAGTTCTTTGGTTGCACAATTTCAAAAAGTTATTTGAGCCAGTATGTTGCAATAGGTGTGTGGAGTGTCCTAGGGCTATATATGTGTAAGAAGCTGCTGAAAAACATTATGAAGAGGTGAGATCAGCAGTCCTGGTCAAGAACAAGCTGAACAACTGGTTCAACACAATGACTGGTAGCAGACAGGGTGACTTGATAATTCACGGTAACTTCTGGAGCTGCCTGTAGAAAGAGAAGGATGGAGTTACAGTCACCAAAGACTTTGGGCAGTCAGAAGATCAAAAACCTGAGGATGATCACATCTTCAGTGGTGGTGCCTGTCCATCAGATGTGCCAAGTCAAGGTGCTGTGTTCCACAACGAATGATGCAGATCAAACATTGGTGTGAGCCAATCAAAGACCAGGAGGAAAGGGAGAAAGGACAAGAACTACACAGACAAGTAGCAGCTGGGTGGACAGGATGGACAGACCCATTTATCTGAGAGATTTTACCACACAGGTCAGCAGCAGATCCCTCACAGAGATCTGAAATAGGATGCAGCTGGCATAGATCAACAGCCATGAAAAGGCACAGACAAATGATGGAAGCAAAAATCAGGCTACTCAGTAGTCCCTGTCCTTGCTTTGTATGCAAAGAAATGAATGGCTGGGAAGGCAAAACAGAAAAAAAGACAGTTGATCTTTGCAATGAAATGTCACAGATAGAGAGAGCATGTCAGAACTGGGACTGTCAGCAGGAGGATGTGTAAAAGGTACAGCCATCCCTGTGAGGAAGCTCTGACTGCTGGATGGATGGATAATCACTTTCAAGGTACCCTGTTCTTTACTCTGGTAAAGGGAAAATGGTTTATTGCTTTTCATTTTGTTTTCTTTTGGTTGTTGTTTTATATTTTTCTCAGCAGAGATGTGGACCCTTATGTACTGCGTTGATACCTGTAAGCAGCTATTCTTAATGTTCCCTCACAGACACTTTGGGTCTGCAGTCTGTGGATCAAAGGGGAAGAGGACATAAGGAAAGGAACCTGTACTTGCTGAACAGAGTGGGGCACTTGAGAATGGCTTGTAACTGTCCTCTATGGTCATGGTCTATGGGACAGAAAATAAAGGGCTAACCTCTCCGGAAATAGAGGTGGCAAAGGCAAGGGAACTGGGAGGGAGAAGGGGCAAAGGGCAGATTTATGCATGCAGTAGTTCCAGTTCCTTCTTGAGCAGTGAAACTGCTTTGAGTTTCCAACCATGGGACCTGTGTCACCAGGTTACTCTAATGGGCCAGGAAGACAGAACCCTGACAGACAGCAACCACCACCAAGAATGCAGAAAAAGAGGCAAAATCCAGCTCAAATTTTCACACTCTCCCCTTGATCTGGCTCTTTACAGGTCAGGAGATTTCTGAGGAGTGGTGAATTCACATTGCATAGTCCCAAAGTTTTGGATGGAATCCCTAAAAGGAAAAAAATGTTCAGGATGGAGAGAACCAGATGATTTAATCTGGGTTGTAGGAAGGGTGAGTGAGATAGAGGTGATTGAGCAGCATCAAAGGGTGACAATCAATTTGAATTTCCCCAGAAGTGATGTTGATGCCTGTGTTGCTTCTCCTTCTGCCTTTTCTTTAATTAAATACCAAATGTTCCATTAGCAGTTGGAATAACATGCTGTTCTTGGGGAAAAGAAAACCCAAGTAATCCCTTTATCTGCTAAAATAGATGATTTCTAGTAGATTAAACAATGGCCTTTCAGCTACCAGAGCATAGTTCAGGCCATAATTGAAGTCCTCTCCTTGGCCTCTCCTCGGTCCCTCGCAGCCAGTAGTCCGTGGAGCCCCATCATCAGAGATAACCTCAGTGACTCTTGTCTGCAGTGAGTGTTTCTCCAGATGAGGAGATTAGTCGGAGATAAAGCATATTACCTGAAAATAATAAGTGATTATGGTCCCGGACTGTCTCTCCACATTCATTTCATGCTGGTTAACCCTTGCAAAACTGGCTGCTTGTTGGGTTTAGGTCTTTAAAGAGGAAGGAGGGTGAGCGAATGTTTCCAATGGCCGAGTGGGAAAGTAGAAAATCTGCCTTTTGTTGTCCATTTCGTTGTCTGAGTGGGGATTTCTGGGAATGGCAGGAGGCACTCACCTCCTGGCATTGCTGCAGCCCACAGTCCATGGGGGAACAGGAGCTGTGCCTTGTGGTATTCTTGTGGGGTGCCACCACCCCCTGCCTCCCTGTGCTGGTCAGCTTAAAGCTGTGAGGTCTTAAAACTCCCTTGCAAGTCATATTCCATTTACCTGATAGCAGCATAGGAAAACCCTGGATGCCCAGTACACATGCACTGGCTGCATCTCCACTGCTGCATTGAACAGAACCGTGTCTTGGGCCCAGCCAGTGACCTGCAGCAGTCCATGCTGTTAAATTTTTAGCATGGACCAGGCATGTTTTGGGATTCAGAGTACTCTCCCATCCCCAGGCATGGCTCAGAGGATATAAACTTCTCAGTGGGCAGTTTCCATGGGACCAGTCTGTTACTGGCAATGCTGGCTGGGCTGTGTGGATGTGAGCTCAGGGCCAAAGAAGAGTCTGTGGTATTTTTCCAGTATGGATGTAGCTATTCTGACGTGACAACATAAAACTATTTATAGCTTCTGCATTCATTCAGAGAAATAGAAAAACCTTGCAAGACTTTTATAGCAAATTTTCAACAAGTCTAGGAGGAAAAAAATTATCATATTGTGGTTTTCTAGAGATTTAATGTGGTTGCCTAGGAGAGAATAAATTTGAAAGAAAGCTGAAGAAATGCCTTGAAATCTGCTTATGGGTCTCTCTGTTGCTTTCACTGCTGGGAGGGAGCTCCTGTGCTGCAGAAAACAAGTGTCCCAATGGGAAAATATTTTCATTGGTCTCCCTGTAAATATTGCAGATCAAGTCCTGGCCCCTTTCAGACCACTGGGAGTTTTGTTAATGATTTCATTAAGACCACTGCAGTTTCATTCATAAAAGGCTTCTTCCCAGCTCCCATGCCATTACAGCATCCTCTGTCTGTCATCAAACTGGTCTCTGTGAGTGAGGGGCAAGCAGGTTCATCCTTCTTCCTCTAAATGCTTCATCAGCCTCTCCCTTGAAAACTGTAAATAAAGGCCGCTGGGGATAGCTTTTCTGCTTGACCCCTCACCTGAAATGAAAATAAAGGTGACTGAATTTCATCCTGATGTGGAGCTCCTTCTCGGGCTGGCTCTTTCCCGTAGCTGTTGACAGTTACCTGCCAAGCCCCATGGTTACCTTTGATTTTGCCGTAATGACACCTCCATACTTAGGATGGCTCTGGGACTGTAATCCTCTCTGCAGCCTTAACCAATTTATGGGGTAACCTGAGACCAGGCTCTCTCTCTCCCGTGGTTTTTCCTCTTGTTAACACTCACTGAAGGCATCCACAAACTAAATGCAAAGGGTTAATTTTATCACACACCCAAGGCTGGTGCATCTCTGCATTCATGCCTGCTGTAAATTTCAGCTTTTAGAAAGTAGCTGCATGTGCTTGCCACATTAAAATGGCACAGTGTTTTGTTCCCCCAAAATGTGCTGCTAAAACAAACACTTTGTTAGCAAAACCCAGGCAGTGCTCCAAGGAGCTGTTGAGGGCAGAAGTGAGGATTCAGCAAAGTGGGATTTATCCAGTTTTGCCACAGATTTTCTGTGTGATCTGTAGCCTGCTTTGTCTCAGGGTGCTTTGTCCTTAAAATCCTTCAAGTCAAAGTCCTTTATCTGTCTGGTGTGTTTAAACTGTAAGCTCTTCAGGGGCAAGTTTTTTTTTGTTTGCATTGCAGCTTTTATAATAACTCCCTGATCTCTAGAGGACCTACCTGTGTGTGTATAATACAGTTATAAAAGCTCAGACTTAGCTTCATCGCAGTGAATGAGGACCCAAGTCCTGGTCCCTGCTCCCTAACTTGTATTAATTGGCTTCTCTAAAGGAAATCTTGGGGCAGATGATTTTCACAGTGGCGGAAGTAGGAGGAGGATCCCTGGGGAAAGCAAACACTTGAGACTTCAAGGTGGGATGAGTCTGGTGGCACACTTCTCTAATGACCATCTGATCCAGGAGGTGCCTGCTTCCTAAGCACAGATCAAAGGCAAAAGGTGACTTCTGAAATGACATGCAGCCACCTCTTGCATTGCTTAAATTCTCTCCTCCTTCTTGTGTTTGATCTCACTTTACTTTTCCTGTCACTGGGAGCAGGTGGTTGCTTTATTCTCCCCGACAAGTTTAGATCAGTTGAACAGCTAATGGCTGCAGTGAGAGAATCTCCCAGTTGCTTATGCAGTCTAACCCTTGGAGCAGTCAATGGAAAGGCTCCTCTTCACTGTAGTCAGTTGTGGATAAGGTCTGGATGAGCTGATTCGGAGCAGCTGCTGTCCTGCCAAACTTGCCTTTCGGAAGTAGATGTGATTGTAATGTGAGGTGAGACCCGAGGAAAGCCCAGCTGGCTGACACCCATGTGCTCCTCCAGACCTGTGGGCATACAGCTCGAGGATTTTCCATGATGTGATATAGATGCACATTTCCTGTTTATGTATTGTTAGCAAAAGCTCCTGCTTGTTATTCTGGGCTCTCTGCTCTGTACAGTGGCTCTGCTGATTGCTGGTGAAAATGTCAGGCTCTTGGCCACCATGAGATGTGTGATGAACGAGATTACAAGTGACAGGCGTAAGTCAAACCAGCGTCGTATTGTAACCAGAGTTACAGGAGATCAAGAGCCTGCCCAAGATTTGGGTCACTTGTGTGCGCTGCTTTGAATTTCATCTCTTATTTCCATTTGTCCATAACACTGTTCTGCATTACTCCCATGAGTAATCTATCTCTAATTTTTAACCTTCTCCTTTCCAAGGAGAAAAGAAACAGAATTTACCGAACAGGCAAGCTCTTAACAAAGCGTGGGATACCTGATACACATAATGGTCCCAGAGGCATGTTTACTTTGAACTGAGTGAGTGAGTGAAAACCATTTTAGAAGGACTTTTTCACCTCCAGGGACTTAACCTAACGAGGAGAAAAGTGATGTGGTTAAAGGGCTGTTTAAACAACGGGCAGCAGGGAGCAGAGTTAGGTTCTCCAACAATGCAGATATGCATTTGTCTTACACAGGTGCATAAATATGCAATGATTTATATCACAGGACGCATTGTATAGACAGTGATAAGATTTCAGCCGTCCTCTGCTGATGGACGCATTTTGAGAGAAAATCACAAACAAACAGCAGATTGATTAAGCAGGTTACAGCAGAACTGCCTAAAGATTTGGGACGCTACCACTGAGTTCACCAGCTGCCCTTGTCTTCTGCACAGAGGAGCGTCTGTGCAACAAGGAGTTTTACTTTGAGGGCTCAGTCCTGTGACTGATTTAGGTGGCTGGAAGAGAGCTACTGGGACCTCAGATTTCAGCTGAAGGATGCGGCTTTTTTCTGCTCACAAGATGCCCTAAATGCCTCTACCAATTTATCAAGAAAACAGGAGAGAAGGATGAAATAAAAAACTCCATGGGAAACATGCCCATGCTGGACCACTGCACTGCCACGAAAGTTCATGTTTTTAGACCCAAATGGGTGACTGACCTTATGCTGACAGAATGGGCTGTCAACACTCATCTCTTGAAGAAGTGTCTCCCCTCTGTGCTTTGTCTCCTGGTGGTGATAACCTGAAAGGAGATGCACAGATTACACCCTGCCTCTTCCACATGTTGGGGGTCCTGCTTACCGATCACTTCCCTCTTTCAACATCCTCATGGGGGCAATGAATCTTATTCCTAGCCCAAAGAGCACTTTTCAAGGGCTGGGTTGACAGGCAGGTATGTCCTCCTTGGCCATGTTTTTGTGCATTGAGTTGTTAACAGATGAGATGGTTTGCCTGAACCCTGCTTTGCACAAGAGCAATACAGGCTTAGAGAGCCTCGTTGCATTTCCCAGGTGGAAAACCACAGCAAATATGGTAAGTCAGGATCAAACTGAAGTGAAATTTATCTTTGTGTCCTATATGCTACTGTAGTCTTACTGAGGCTACAAGATTGACTTTCCAGAGGAACATAGGTGCCTCAAAACACTGAGGGAATGACCAGCAGGATGTCAGGAAGGAGCTGCACAGGTCAGGTACAGAAATCTCACTGTTTTACATTATAATTTAGGCCCTTGACTGTAACTTATACTCTTCCTATCTGACTGCAAAGGACTTGAGTTCAGCTATCAGACATTTGGGCCCCTTGGCAAATTATCCCAAGGTGCTACCAAAACATATAATTGTCTGCCTTCGACTATCTGGTCTTGGCCGGCTTGTTGCAATTTCCTTCTGTGTATCATGTGGAAGGGTCAAAAGCACCAGCACCCTCTGAAAACCTCTCTGAATGTTTAGTGTTATTATTGCCTTGAGAAACATGGGCATTTCCATTCAGGTGAGTGGATTAAACATCTGAACCCAGAAATCTCAGCCATTGCCTCCCTAGAGTATTGTGAAAATAAATCAATTATTTAAGAGCAATTTTCTCCTGCAGGTGTTTATAGCCCAGTATTTGTCTTCCGCACTATCTGCTGTTTCAGAGGTGTGCAGGCAGTATATGGAGAGCAGCCATGCAGGGTACAGTGAGCTCTTCTCAGTGAACTGCACCCAGGGCAGTGAAGCTTTAGGAAAATATACAGAAAATATTTATGTGGGGGAAGGGGAGGAGGAAAAGGTACAAGGAATCCTGCCTGGTCAAAAAAATTCTGACAAAACAACCCCATAGCTGAGACTGAACACTGAAGTGCCTGGTGCTGCTTTGTGTAGCCCAGCAGAGTTTGAATGATCATGCAGTGGATAATGGTGCAGGGAAGGAGCAATTCCAGCTCGTGTGAGGCCAACACAGTATTTCCACTCAGTCCAACTGGATGTCTCCCATGAGCAGCTCATGCTGAGTGCTGTGGGGATGCCAGGGGAGGGATCTGACATGGAGGAGCATCCTTCAGCTGTGTTTCCCTGCATCAGGGGACTCAACAGAAAAATGGGACCATTGTAGGGAACTGGATTCACAGGAGAGATAATGCCACTGCAGCCCTCGGGCAACTGTGAGGGAAGCTGTAAAAAGTCCATATATATATAAAGATTTTTTAAAATGCATGTGGCTGGTTTACTTTTTCTCCATATTTGCATTACTGAGGAGACAGATAAGTTCTTTTGAAGGCAGAGGAAGATGGGATCTGGGAGTTTGGTTCGTAACCACTTCTATTTGAGATTATGTTGGCAATTATCAGCCCCATCTTTTGATATTTGGGGAAAAGAAATGGGAACCTGAACAGTGATAGTGGGCTGCTCCTGCATAAACTATTCTGGCAAAATGCCTTTTAATTTCATGTGAGCTGTGCCTGCGAGAAGATGGAAGGATCAAGCTATCATCAAGGAAGATTAGGATTTGGAGCCAGGTTTTGGAAATTGTCTCCTATCTCAGTAATGAATCAGACACCTTAGGTGAAATTTGGATCCTACTGAATAAGCATTTTCCTTTTTTGTGTTTAGCAGGGCCAGGATTTCATCCCTAACTTCAAACATACCCAAACACTGCTGTGCCTGCAGCATGGAGCTGATTACCAATGTTACATCCTAAAATTTTATCTCATTTATATTAGCCTTGCAGGACCTGATTCTGCCCCCCTGTAACTGATGGAGGTTCCAATGCAGAGTTCAAGATGATGGGACTATTCCTCCTTTGCCGTGCTGCATTACATATTTAGGATATTTTAAAAGTAATTCTTCTTAATTTATATTATTCCTGACGATTCTGGAGTGCAGGTTTGGTTTCATTTACACCAGAAATTTACACCTCTCTGCCCTGAGAGGAAGACACTCTTAAGGGCTTACTGATATTTGTGTGTTTGACTTTAAGGCAGAAGTTTATTCCTAATTAATTGAATAAGTGCTTTAATCCCTGGCCTGAGGGCTTCCCATAGAGCATTAGCTGTATTAAGAAGGAAATGGAGTGTAATCCCTTTAATATAAGCACAGGAGAACATGAGAGTTTCACATTTCTGAAAATAACTTCTTTCCTTGTCGTATCACTTATTCTAACATTAATTTGCATAAAATGCAGTGGGGACGAAGGGCTTCTCCTCCTTTCTAACGCCAGTGCTGAGCTGTTTGCGGCACATGACCCTTGCCAGAGCTTTAGCATCCTTGGGCTCCTGTTGCATGCTGGTGCCTAACAGTGTGCAAAGAGAAATAACTCTTGGAATTCAGCTCATTCCAACAGTGCCTGTGAACACAAGTCTGTGACCAGCGCTCCTCTGTGGAGGATCCTGGAGCTGAGATGTCATCTTTCTGGCTCATCAGCAGTGTTTACTATTATTTGCATCACTCTAGTGGCAGAACCAATAAGCAGGCTTATGTGTAGCTACAGATATTGGAGTCCTGGATGAGATTCAGCTCACCAAAAACAGGCTTTCTGAGAAAGCAGTTTATTTCAGCCCCAACTATGTGCCTACACTGGTCACATGAACTGGGCTAAATGAGCCAGGAAGTCAGGAAGGATCAGCTCAGAGGGAGATGTCTTTGGGGACAGGCATGATTAGTCCTTTGATGAAATACATCCAAACTAGGTGAAGGCTTGACAATTTTTAAAAGAATAAATACTGCTTTGTGAATCCGTATCTGGATTCCTGTCTATTTGTAGGATAGAGGACTCAGTATGGGCATCCCCAGTTGTCTCATGTTGCTGTTCATCAGAGGAAGAGAGCAGCAGCATCTGAATGGGACAGTTCAGATGTGCTCAGCCACCCTCTGAGTCCAAGTGGAGATCCCTGCCTACCTTGCTTTTGCAGCATTCTTATCCTTCCTCACAGGGAGATAAAGATGTAGTTTTCTTCTGCTCAACACATCCACAAAATATGTTCTTTTCTCCCTGGTTTCTCCATCATTTTCTCATGTCTTTAGCAGGAGCTGGGAGTGCTTCGAGAGCTCAAGAAGGGCAGGTATTTTCCCTCTCCTGGCCACATGTTCCCAGCATGGCTGGGATGCAGCTGAAGGAGTGGGTAACAGCTCCCTAGTAGTACTACTGGGTGCCTTCTCCTCCAAAAAACAACCCCCAACCCCTTCAGACTCCCCCTCCCCCCTCCAAGGCCTCCAGGGTTCTGAATTACAGTTGTGTCATAATGGGACAGAGTTTTCCCTTGACCCTGGAAACACCGAGGCCACACAGGCATTGGTGGATCCCATCCCACACACACCCTGTCCGAGGAGGTCACACTTTTTCACCCTCTGGGTGGTTCTGGGGCTGCTGGTGGTGGGATGCCTCCATCTCGTCCCTTCTGGCTTCCAACAGGCTGCATCCCCTGAGGTGTCCATCTCCATACGACCTGGCTGGGCATATTTTGATTTGCTGAAGTTGGATGAAGTCAATCATACTCTGACAATCTGAGGTACACAGGGGTCTTACAACCCCACCTGAATCCCTTTCCTCCTGTCAGTAGCCAGCTTCAGATCCCTAGGTCCCCTGTCCATTGAGGTGGGATGGAGGAGAGGATCTGGTTTGCTGGTTTTTAACTGAGTGACTGTTCTGGTCCAGGTTCCTGGTTCACCATGGACATAATGAAAAACACAAGGCGCTGGAAGGTAAAGTATGGCAGGACTCTCATCCTCACTGGTGTTTGACTAATGGGTTTGCTTGGGTCTGTGGGTCTGGGAAGATAATAGGAACTAGTGATAGCAGAATTCTGGATCATGGCCAAAGGCAGACACTGATCTGCCAAGCCCAAAGCAGGAAATGAGTGAAATGTTAGAAACAAAGGACTGAGAATATATTCTTGACCAAAGTGGGTGACTATTGGCATGGCACAAGAAATGCTCCCTAAGGTTCTGTGTGCCTGTGCAGTTATTGTAGGGGTTCCTTCTAATCACACAGACATGAGAGTGCAGCCCCTACCTTGGCCAGCCAAGCCTCCCCTGCATGGTAGACATGTCTGTGCAGTAGGCACCTTCAATTAGAGCTCATCTCCCCCAGTCCTTGCCATGCACTGACAAGTTATCACATTTAAAGTTTTAGCATGAAAACAGCTCTTGGGCCAGCCTGAAGGCTCATCTTGCCAGCTTTCCTGGCTCCAGCAGTGCTCATGGTACATGCTGAGGGAGAAGACACAGCTAGTGCTATCTCCCTAAAATCCTCTCTCAATCTCCAGAAGTTTGCACTGCAAGGATTTTCAGTGCTGAGACAGGTGTCACTGGCTTTATATCCCCTGGCAGAGTTTTCCTCCATAGTTTCTCCAATTGCTTTCCAGAATGAGTATTGACATTTGCCAGCACTTTAAATAAGTGGTAGGCACACAGGAAATGTTACTGAGATAGAAGATGGAAGCATGTGCTGATTTAACCTGAGTGACACTAGATCTCAGCAGCTGATCAAAGTATTTTGGCAGCTTTATATTAGTTCTCTGCCTGGGGCCATCCAGGCAGTCAGAGGAGGCTTGAGAGAGGCAGGAGGAAGGTGTTTGTTGCAAGGGACTGTCTTGGACAAGAAGAGCCCCCAGAAACCATTGCCAAAAGAGCATAGGACCTTCCTGGCCACCCTGCTTGGGGCTTAACTGAGCAAGGAGTTGCCTCTGTTGGACTGGCCACAGGTGGCACATGGGACAGAGACTGTGCCCAGAGGAGCAAGTCATCCTCTCCTTAGCTATGAGGGAGCATTTTGAGTTTTTATCACTGCTTTTGAAGGCTTCCCCTGAGGCTCAGCGTTTCCTTGTGTTTACCTTCTCTCATTTTTAGCTTCCTGCAGCACTGGACATGTACAAGAGTATGTACCGGAAGGACTTTAGCTGGCATGACACTTACAAGCCACCCGACCAGGAGAACCTACAGGTACTGTGGTCTTTTCCTGGCTTGGCTGTTTGGTCCATGCTGTCAGCTCCACTCTCATGGCTGCAGGACAGCTGGGGACTGGGGTGGTGCCAAGGGGGCAGCAGGCACTGGTGTTGCCGGCACTGGCAGGGTCTGTTTTGGTCTTCACTGCTGTGTCCCACCAGCAGGTCCCATCATGCCCAAATGCCCTTGGCTTGTGCCCCCATCCCTTCTGTGGGAAATCCCCCTTGCACCCTCTGGTAAAGCTGTTCGTGGGGAGTGATGCTAATTACACTCATTAAGTCAGGGCACTAACGACTGCTTGCTGAACTGGTGCCTGAGCCTTGGACTTCTATTGCTCCCCGTGGGGCTGATGGAGTACATCAGGATTAGACCCATCCCAGTACCGCCTTGAGGAGGGGATTGCACTTGGGATGGAGGTGGCTCCCTGCCCTGACATGGGCCTGAGAAGATTTCTGCGGAGAAGCTGAGGTTGTTTTTTTTCTAATCTTCTTGCAGTGCGAGCGACCCCCTGAGCTATTTAATCTGATTTGCCTCGCTCCGCCTGCCCTGGCTTAATTGCTTGTGGCAGCCCGGTGGGGACAGCTGCGGTTTGCACTGGGCCACTGCGGAGAAGTGGTGGGGGGCATGTTCGGTTGCTAAAGTGCTTTGGGCTCATATGCTCACGAGAGACGAAAAAAGTTGAGGCTGGGGAGGAAAAGGGGGGGACAACAACAGAGAAATCATTGTGTGAAGGTGCCTGCCGGGGCATAGGGGCTGTCTGCGGCCACTGCTGCCATCCTCGCCTGGGCAGCAGCCTGGGGAGCCCGCTCCTCTCTTCCCCTCTCCTCCCTCTCCCCTCCTCCTGCCCCGGGGAGCGCTCCCGCTGCCAGCAGCCTTCATTAGCGATCCTGCTCGGGGCTCCCGCTGTTCTCCGGGCTGGCGAGGGCTTCCCGGGCAGCCCCAGCCTTAGGTGACTGCTCCAACTCCCAGGAGCCCAGCTCCTGGCTGGGAGGGCAGGGTTTAACCCCTGCCTGCTGGACCACAGTTTCTAAGCTGTGCATCTCAGTTTCCTTTTTTACCCTTTCCCTTTATTTATTTCATTTTTTCTAAAATTCTATTAATTTTATTTTTGGAAGGCTGTGTGCTTGCTGTGGAGGTCCTGATGTAGTTTGGGAGACAAGAAGGGAGGGAATTGAGATATGTCTGATTCTCTTGGGTTGCAGCTCCCTTTGGCTCCTTGTTAGTTCCCAAGGCCTGCTGAGCAAAGCTCTCCCACTGGGTAGCGTGATGATGAGGTCCTCAGGAGGCCCAGGTTTCCCTCTTGACCCTGATAGGATTTGTTCTTTTTAAGACATAAAGCAACTGTGATGTTTTTATCCTTGAAATTGTGGGCTGTAACCTGCTCCAAAGGGAAAGGTGGGAAAGTCCTTGGGTTAAGGATGAAAACACTGGCTGGTGAACCATCCCCACCGTGGGCTCCTGAAGGCTTCTGTCCCTCTAGAGGTGCCCCATGAGGAGCTCTGACAATCCTCAGTGGGAGAAGGCCCCAGACAGAGGGAGTTCCTGTAGCTCTGCAGCCTTCACTTGCCCTACTATCAGCACAGTGAAGGAGAAACCACCTTTGAGAGAGCTCTGAGGACCCTGGAGTTTGGGGGACAGATAGAAGCCCACAGAGACTCCAAACAACAAAACAAAAACTGTGGAGACCCAACAACCACCTGTGAAGACGGTTCCTGCTGACCCTATCAGCTTGGCAGAGCTCACAACACGAAAGTCCCTTTCTGAACCCCTAGAAAGAAGCATCTGGAGACTCCATGTGTAGCTGAAAAGGCTGGAGGCACCAGTCCCTCCAGATCAGCCACACCAGCAACCCCTTTAGTCTTTCCCTGACATGAACCCTCTCCCACCATAAAACCACTGCTTGTGCTGGGGTCCTCTCCCTCCATCTCTCCCTTCTACTGCCTACCTGGGGCCACTTTCAATGACAGTTATGGAGCTGCTCTGTGGCTGTTGTATCCTCAGGGATACCGACCCCTCCAAAGCCCTGGCTTTGTTGTGCACTGGTCGTGAGAGGTGTTTGATGAGGCTTTAGCAACTGCCTTTCCCAATCACTGCCTCTCCATTCACATGGAATTTTTTCCCTGCAGATTACTTCATTCCATCCTACTTCAAATGGCTACGTACCAAGATGCTATTTACCAAAGTCCCAGCCTCCCATCGCACCGACACCGGGCCGGGCAGGGAAATTGGAGATTCTCGCTGAGCCACAGGAAGGGTTGCTTTGTTGCCAGGGGCTCCCACCTCCTGCTCACACAGCTGACACAGAAGGTAACCCCCACTGCTGGCACCAGCTGCTCACAAACAGCTGACTGGCCACATCCAGCCACCCGAGGGGCTGTCTGCCTGGGCCTCTGCCAGCCCCCCAACCTATGGACCATGCTGGCTGCACACGGATGGATGGAAGTATCCTGATGCTGTGCTGGTGCTGGGCTATGCCTGGCAAGGATTAGCAGCATGGGCACAGCACCTTGTGACCATGAACATGCAGCTCCCAAGGCCAGCTCAAAGCATAGATGTGGTGAGCTGGGGGTCTTAGGAACATTTTGGTGCATGAAGAGCCCCTGCTAGCAAGGCAGAGTCTTTTTAGTGGTTTTATCTTCACAGCTCTGTTGGGATAGAGAGACATGCAGTTAACCCCATGTTGCAGGTCATGAACAGAAGTGCAGGGAGGCAAAAGGCCTCTGTGGTTTAGCATGAGGGATTTGGGTGGTTGAACACACTTCTGTTAGGGGTACCTGTTGGCCACACCATTTAACAGCTTGCTTGCATAGATTAAAATGCTGATAAAAGTCAGGAAAACAAAATGGGAGATTACCAAACATCATTCTTCCATGCTCAAGCATCCTGAAGCAGTGGAGATTTTCCTCAGAGTTCCTGCTTGAGAGGGAAGAGGGCAGCACTGCTCAGCAATACTCCAGAAGCAAACAGGAGACATGATTGGGGATGTCCTCTCTGTTCCCTTGGCTGACCCCTCCCAGCGTGGATGTCTGTGTCTGGATCCTTTCATGAGATGGGGAGTGAAGACACAGCCATGTTCAGTAGCTTAAATGCCACCCTGAAGAGGAGTTGAAGTAAACCCCAGCAGGCTTACTCCACTCACTAGAAGGAGATTCTGAACAGGCAGCTCAGGTGGACATGTCTCCATATGGACAGTCGGCTGTCCATTTGGACAGTCCATTTAGACTCCAGTTAAAATCTGAGAGCTTTGTGCATCTCCTTGCCAAGCCCATCTGAAGCTGTCTTGTGCTAATGACAAAACTCCTGTGGGCTCTTCCCTTCCTTCTCTGCCCCTGTGTATCCCAGCAGTGCAGTATCTCCCACAAAGTATTTCCCTGTCATACACAGACCTCCTGCAGAAGGTCTCGTCTCCTTTTAGCACTTCAGGGCAATGTGGAGACAGCATGGCTTCTTCTGCTTGCTTTGCACCAACATAAATCCTTCTCCTACTTGTGTCATGAACCAGATCAATGCAAAATTGATGCACCTCAACAAGGCTCTGCTAAAGTGACTGTCTCCCCTGATTTATGCCAGCTGAGACTCCACCTTGCTGTGGTTGTTTACTTGCTCCCACCCAAGGGCAGGATTTTGCTGAGTAATTGGTGGTGATTCCTGGCTAATGGACTCTCTTTTCCTCCCATGTCTTAGGGATGTTGCAGTACAGGGAAAAAGTGCACCCAGGCCTGGTCACCTATGTGGAATTCACCCAGGGTTTGTACCGGGAAAGGCTGGACAATGCTGAGCAATACAAGAACAAGATCCTGGGATCATCTGTTTGCATGGAAGGTCAGTGGACGGAGGTTCTGGCAGCTGCCCCATGTGAATGAGTGCTGGCCTTCAGCCTGGCTTTGGGTTTTTTAATTTAATGTGAGAAGAGACTGAGGAAAGTGAAGGAAAGGTGATTGGCACAGGAAGGGACCACAGAGCCCCCGTAGCCACCTGCCCATCAGTGGGGAGAAGTGGGGCAGATAAAAAAAGTCATCTTCTAGACGAGGTTGGAGTATTGTAAATGATGCTTCTTTCATCCCAGTTTCCACTGGGGCCACTCCATGGAGCACAGCTCTGCTCAGTGTGGTCTCCCTGGGAATAATATCACAGCACAGGAACTGCTGCTGCAACCACCCAGGTTGCATTAACAGCCTGATGTGGTCATGCATGTGGGAGATACCTGTAACCTCAGCCTCAGTGAAAACAACAGAAATACACTACTAATGACTCATTATAGGAATGTGTAATTTTTAAAATACACAGAAAATCTGTAATGTCTGCAATGGGTGGCTCTGCTTTGTGTGTCCTCCCTGCTTTGCTGTTGTGAGATGTTTATCCACAGGCAGATCTGCTCAATCAGGACACACATCAAGCTGTTAACACACAGATGAGACACCTCTGGAGAGCTGGATAGGAGATGGCATCCCTTCAAATCAGCTCCTGCAGGGATTTTTGAGGCAGATAGCATAACTGATGTGATGATCCTCACTTAGGGGTTAAGTCTGCCATAGATCTCTTCCCTTGTTTAGTTCCTGATTAATGGCAAGATGTAAAAGAAAATCTGGACAGTAGGGGAAAATATGTGACAAGTCAATGTCCAGACAGGAAGAGCACAACATACTATTTCCAGGTCTGTCTTGTGTGGCTTCCCTCACATGTAAAAGGCTATAGAAAATAAGGGCTGAATAATCTCATCTAAAAGACCTTATCTACACGAAGGAAGCAATTCTTGCATTTTCTCTTGGCTAATCCCTTCATCGTGGTAGCTCCAACAGGAGCACTGGAAGTACAAACAGCCAATGTTGCTCAGAAGGGGAAACACTCAGACCGTGCAATGCAGGAGATAGACCCAAAAAAGTCTTTAAATTTTATTTGGACTCTCTTTTCCTAGACTGCTCTGAACCTGACTGGAGAAGTACCTACCAGCTACATTTCCCAGGCTGGACAGGAATCCGTGGTGGATTATATACGGAGCAGACAAGGCCCTCTCCTGTTTTCCCTCCAGAGAGCCGCTTCAACCAGTAAGGGAGGAGGGGGTGGCTGGTGGGACCTGGAGACAGGGTATGAGTAGGGGAGGGAGGTTTTGGAGCTGGCTGGAATTAGAAAGTGTTTCTTAAGTGTATTTCTCCATGTTCATGTTATGAAATGAGCCCTAAGGAATTTCCTCAGGGACAAATCCATTCTCAAAGCCTGCTTAGCCTTTTCTTGAAAAGTTTTTCAGTGGGGTTGATAGGAGTGGGGAGACAACTGGTGGGACAGCCTCATCCCTGTGGAAAGAAAACATTGAGATGTCAATGGAGCTGAGGCAGGAGGCATGTCTTATCATTTCCATGCCCAGGCTTCCCCTGGGAAAGGGCTCTCTCAAGTCAAACAGGGCAGGAGCTGTTTGCAATGTGACTCATCTGCACACTATGAACCAAACAGGCATAAACGGCTCCTGAGTTCTCATTTCTCACTGAAAGGCAATTCCTCCCTGCTGCCTCATGGCCCCCACCTCCCCCCTAACACACATATATTTCAGCTTTGCATTGAAGATTTTGATCTGTGATCCTGGAGTTTTGTGTGGGCTGGAGAATGAGCCTGTGTAATGGTAGATCTAGGTGGGAGATTGATCCCAATGACAAGCTGTGTGTGTCGTAGCCCCTGCACAGTTCCTGATGGAGACAGGCTGTTCCTTCTCTCTTCCATGCCAAATGCACATCCTTTTGTTTGCTCTGTATGGTCTCCTGGCTGGGTGGTCAAATGCTGCAGAAGGGGAGGCAGGTTGCTTTTCCTGGTGCACAGTCCAGGAAATGGAGGTCCCCTCCTTATCCCCTTGTCCGTGTTTTCTGCAGGGGCCATTGGGTATCTGAGTATGCAGACAGCTACAGTGTTTTCTTGAAGAAGCTGGACTGGTCCACGCCAATCCCTTGCCCATGGCTGTTGTCAGGGAAGGATTTGCGATGGACACCATGATGGGCAATGTACGGACTAGTGCTAAGGTGGCCATGGTAAGTACCAGGATGGCCCATTTTGGCCCTGGGAATTGGGATTTCAGGGACTGAAGCAGTGGGGAAAAGTATAAACAATCATAAGACCTGGTATAAACCACCATGAGACCTGAGTTAGAGCTTCAGTGCTGGAATGTTCTTCTGGGTAGCAGCATTTGCCCTGGGTCATTGCCGGAGGACTGGACTAGATGACCTGCAAATGTCTGTTCCGACCCAAACCATTCTATGATTTTATGGGCTCCTAGAAAGTGATTTTCCAACCAGAATATTTTTCACCATGAGGGTGGCCAAGCACTGTCTGGATAGAGAAGAGGAAGAGGAATGGCATTAAGATGTTCACTGGGTGATAAGACTGGGTCTGAGCAGCCTCATCTAAGCTGGCCCTGTTGGATCAGGACACCTGTATTATTCCATGGTTTTCTGATTTCTCTTATTATGTGTTACCTATGTTGTTCTGTGACTACAGCTCTCTGGCCCTCCAAGCTGCCTGTGATATTGCTCATCAGACACCCTGAAAACCTGGAAACCTCCTCTCTTCCAAACCATGTCTGTCAGATGTGAAATGTATGGCAAAGACCATTATAATTAAAATTTCCCAAGAACATCAACTATTATTATTGTCAGAAAAAGACTTTTTGGGGGGAACAGTGTGGGCTACAGAGCTAAATTCACACAGGCAGTTTCAATTTATATACTTTACAGAAAACTTGATCATAAACTTTGTCCCTCAGCAAGAAGTAGTGTGTGTTAGACAGCATTGTTTGTGTTAATTTACTCTCTATATCCTTGTGCACTCAGTGGGTGGGAAATACCCATGTTATCTAGGGCAGTTGAGTACCAGCCTTGCAGAGCTCCTTCCTCTCGTTTGTATTTAAAACTTTTTTCAGGGTTTGACCATCAATTTCAACTAATGCTCGGTAAGCTGGATTTGAGTTTGCTGTGCCAGTTTTGGAGATTTCTAGGATTTCTGAAAGGACCGAGGCTGCTCCCAGCCTGAAGATGGCAATGGAGAGCCGCCAATCCCAGACCCGGGAAGGGCCGACAGCCCTTTTGCCGTCGCTTTAGTGATCTGACTCTGGGTCTTCTAAATTGATGCCAAAATTATCCTGGAGTAGATGGTGTCGAGAATCCTCTCCTTAACTCCTAAAACGTATTTCTGTTAATGGACATCCTTGCAGTATTGAGGGATAAGCAAGAGATTTTTAAGAGCTGAAGTATCAATATTAAAGAAAAAAACCAAACCCCACTTATTTTAGTGTATTATCAAACATCCCTAGACCTACTGGTGACAGGGACTATGTCGACATAGCAACATGCTGGTCCCTGCCTCAAGGAGTTTATCCTCTGAGGGAATCACCTCTCCTGCTTCCTTATACTCCACAGATGTTTCAGCCCATCACCAACTTACCCATGGCAAATTTTACTGTTCACTTGCTGCAGCACCTTAGGAAAGTCACGTGCATGCCTGTGTTTCTCTCTGGGAGAATTTAGCAAAATAATGTCTGTCAGGGTCAAGCTCCAAGCAGATGAACGGAAGTAGAAAAGTCCAGTATTTCTGCAAAGCTGCTCTTGTGTGGGGCATTGCTGACTGCAGCCCTTGCAGCATTTGTGTGATATAGAGTGTTTCCACTGTAGCTTAGTGGACTAGTGCCAGTTCTAGGTGACAGAAACAATGAAACTACCTTTAACTTAAAATAGAGGGGAAACTACTTGCTTACATCAGAGCCTCCTGAGGAGACAATTTGACTTCTTTGGGGAATGAGACCATGAGACTGGAGATGTTCTTAATGGGAAGATGCACTTTTGCACCACTTAAAATTAATCCCATGGCCGTACTGATAGTTTTCTCTTAGAAAAAAACATCATTATTCTGCATCCCCGTGCTGCAACAGTCTCCTCAAGCTGATTCCCACACTGCTGTGCTGTATCGTTTTGTTACACTGACAGGGGCTGTGTCTAGACAAAAGCTCAGAGCACATATACAAGGTAATACCACTAGGAAAAAACATGTTGCTAAATGCTGATCAAAATGGGCAACCACGGTGGAAACAAATGTCTGCATCAGAATATACGGTTGTGCTACGTCAGCAGCACTAATGAAGATAATCAATCAGGCAGATGGATCCTGGGTTTGCTAAAGTGGTCCTTAACTGTGTGCCAGAGAGAAGGAAGGAAGCTGCTGGTGTTAAAGATAAATGTTCTTCCTGGATTTTCTGGCAGCATTGCTGGTTTAGGCACTTCCCATCTTTGGAGACCAGGCTTAGAGACGTGGCTTTTGAAACCTGCTCTCCCATGTTTCAGCCCCAGCCCAGGATACAGCCTTTTGCACCCCCATCTCCTGCCATTTCTCTTCCCAGAGATACATTTATTTTCTTCCAAACCTTTGTTTCTCCAGCCCTCATTGCCCCTTCTCATTATGGGTCTGTCTGTCATGGCAGTGATTGGTGTTAATGCTTTTTTCCCCCTCCAAACTCCCCGTTAATGGAAATGGTGATGGTCCCATGGCAGCTCAAACATAAAAAGGGGCTCTGACACTGCCCCAGGGAGTCACCTCTGCATTGTAGTGGGACATTCAGGCTGCATACAAATATATCCAGATGACAGTAGATCAGCTTCTCTATTTCCCTGGTGCTTCCCTGGATGGATCCTCTTCATATGAATGACAGCTAAAAATGAAGAGCACTGGGGTCAAAAAGAGGTAAGAAGCTCTAGCTAATACTGGCATTACCTCAGCACCATTTGTTTTCAGCTCTTTTTCTGCTCAGCCTGGGCTCACAGCAGAAGATGACACCATCCATGAGCTCAACAGGACTCAAGAAGGGATGCACCAGATTTTAACACTAGTAACAAAGTCCAAAACCCCCAAAGCAATAGAGAGAAACAAGCTGGGCATGAGTCAGAATGTAGCTGATGGAGATTAGGAGATGCTTTCCAGGAACCTTGTTGCCTCGTTATTGTATGGCTGACCTTAGGCATATTTCTTCAAAGCATTTGGTGCTGTCCTATGCCCAAAACAGAGGAACATTCCTGGATGAAAGCTACTGTGATCCACCAGTTCTGTGGGGGGAAACTCACTGGAGCCATAAGGACTTCAAGTCCAAGTGGTAGCATCCACAGAGCAGTCAGAAACGTGTTTCCTCTTGGGACTCAGTCAGTCCCATCACAAGAAGCACAGCCCAGTGAATGCAAAACTTGCAGGTTTTCTCCTCAATATACAACTTCCGGGAAAATAGTGTTTTGGTAAGGCTGAAGTTACACTTTTTCTGTGAATGCCTTAGTGCCATCTCCTGGGTGGAAGGGGAAATTCTCATTTTTGAAGTGGTACATGAGGTCCAAACACCCTTGCCTGTGCAGGTTCAGTCATTAGCAGCTGGGTGTGTGGGTGGGGTGTCAAGATCACACACTTTGCCTCCTCCTGCTAAACTGCTACAGAAATGTCTTCCTTACGATTCATAATGGAGATGTTTGTTGAAGGCAAAGGGTGCTCTGGGTTCATCCCTCATCATCACCATGAATTTTGAAGTAGCATTTTCCATTTTTAATTTTGTCTTCTATTTCCCAGCATGGAAGAACAAATTGAACCCTAAGCTTACTTCATGCATCTTTTATGGAAAAGTTAATTCAAAATTATCATAGGTTAATCCAATAATGACTAGTTTTATACTTTGGGGTTTTTAGATATCTCCACAAATTATCTTATACATTAGAGGGGTAAATCCTCCTTGTTTAATAGTTTAATGAATTTCTTAGTGCTGAAAGGCAGGTTAAAATATGGTATGTCTGTGACCATGCTGGTCCCCATGTAGAGTGACTGAACCTTCAAATGTGTTTGATGCTGCCTGCAGTTTGCATGGGAACAGGCAAAAATCCCACCACAAGCACTCCCTTGGAAGAGCGGGGTTGGGAAGAACTGGTGGTTTGTGACAATACAGGCATAAACTTTCAGAAGTGTTTGTAAAAGTGTTAATGAGAAGCTGAATTTAACTCAGCAGAGTCAAAACACTGCTCCTTGGGATTTCAGTGGTATAATGTGATGTTTGTAAAAGAGAAGCACCTGCATCAACACTGCTTGTACACCTTCACTGCTCTGCAAACAGCACTGGCCATGAATGCCACCACTTCTTGGAAGGCTGCAGGGACATTCAAGGGTTGATCCTCAGCTCATCACTGAACAATCAACTTTTCCTTGTGTTTTAAACAGAATTCTTCCCATGGCTACCACCTGACCCACAATTATGCAATAAATCATCCAGTATATGCTTCATAGAGCAATATTTGATGATGCAAATCCACTGCCTCTTGCAGCCAGGTCTCCTTTGGTCAGTCCTGACGTGGCTCAGCCACCAGCCTGAGCAGAAGCTTTAAGCAAAGGAAAAGAACTCACCAATTAACATATTTCCCCAAACCTATTTTGTCAAGGGATGATTGCAAAACAGCTCATTTTAAATAATATAGTTTTAATGAATCTTTCTTGGACAATGATTGAGTTCAAAAGAGATGGAGAGAAGGAGAGAGAAGGATGAAAGGAGTATTGTGATGGCTTGGCAGTCCAGGACAAAAGCAATTCCCATCCACTCCTCCAAATTTCCCTAAAATCAAGACTTTTTCTTTCCAACCGGCCTTGACTGGTCTCATGCCTCTTTCCATGCTGTTTCTGTGTGGCAGCTCAGGTGCTGTCAGTGTTTGGAATCACATCTACTGGGCTTGAATGTGGGGCACTACCTTCACAGAAGGTCATAAGTACTTAAATGATCTTCAGCGCCTTTATTTGAGCTCCCTTAGTTGAAGAGAGTTTCTCTGATTTGGTTAAAAACTGCATGAATCATCCAGCAGAAAATGAAAGCAAATGTATTGCTGAGGTGTAGAGACTCCATTTCTGGTGTACAGATCTGCCCGACGCTGCCACAAGATAAAAGCGAGTTTACACTTATTATTGACTACGTGATAATGGCAAATCCTCTGCATGCAATTGCCTGGCCTGTGCTCTGCTCAGAGGCAGGTTCCAAATGTTTTGTCTCAATTCTCCTTCTTTTGGAAAGAAACACATGTGCCTGCTATTGGACTTGGCACTGACACCTCTGTGCTCTTTGTGGTCAGCTTGCTCACTGCTTGATGGATTTGCCTCCATCAGATATGAACCAAGCAGGTAAAATTTGGAATTTTCCACTCATACTATCTTTTTTTTAATTTCATTTTTCAGGTTGCAAGCAACATATTCTGTAATATGTTTTGATTTTGCCCAGTTTTTTCATTTCTCCTTTGATGAGTTTAAAACAAAATGTTTCAACCAAGGGCTGGGCTGACCCCCACGTCCCACTTTCCTCTTCAGATATTTGGTCACTGGACCTTCAGAAAATTGTCTTTTGCATGGCCTGAGCTTTCCCTTTGCCTTGCAGGTCATTCCTGGTGCAGAGGATACATCTCAGGTATGGTGGGATCATGTGGCCTTCATAGACACAGGCATTGCTGCTCTCCCAGTGAACAGTGGTGCCATCCAGCCAGGCCTATCATCCTAAGGAGGAGCCAATCTTACATGGAACTCAACCCACAAGAAATATTTCCCTTTTTTTAAACATTGTTAAATGGAAACACTCTATAATATTTACAAACTCAATTCTCATCTTTCCATGGTGAGCTGGAGACATCCAGCTGTACGTGTTACTTAGCAGTAAAAATAAAATGAGATGCCAGAGCAATAAAAAGAAATAAGAACGTTTTAATTCTCTGTAGGCTGGATATCAAGGGAAAATATTCCCAGAGAGGATACGTGGCTCCTCGGTGGGTTACTGATAATGAGCCCATTAATTAAACAGGTCAGCAGGGCAAACAGTCACATCAGAAAGCTCCTGTTCTAATCAACATGTGAGAGTCTTCCAACCTGGAAGCTGCTCCTTCCTCTGCCAACTGCTCCTGCTTTCCACCATGAGATTTCACTGTATTTATCCAATAAATGTGCATATAGAAGACATAAATAATTGCAAAAAGTTAAAACAAGCCCTCCAGTGTTTTATTTCAATCATATTGTCTCAAGTGTCACATCGAAGAGCAGGTACAGGCTGAGATGTGCCACCTATATAATTCCCTACACCCTCTTCAATTCACCTCTGATACTTTCCAGCAAAAAAACCCTAATTTACCTGGAGGGCCAGATCAGCTGCATTGCACTACATGTAACAGGGGGGCTCCCAAAATCAGATTGCATTTCCTACTGCAGTGTGATCGCCCTTGTGCATTCCTGTAGGGATTGGTGAGTTCACATACTCTGAAAACTGCATCCAGAGGCTATTACATTCACTGGAAAGACTTCCACTGGTTTTGACACCCTCAGACTTTTTAGCAAATAAGTAAAATATTTTAAAAATTAAATGTATTGAAAATTAGTGAGCAGAGCCCCCACCATGGCTCTTTGCAGCCCCATAGCTAAAAGGGCTCATCTTCCTCATTGCCCTTCTCTGCCATGGTTCCTGCAGTTGTCACAGCTCCAAATAAAACCAATTTTGCTCCTACAAATCCCACCCTGTGGGTTTTACACTCACTGAGCCTTACACTGGCTTTGCAAGATGTTGGTGCTGAGTTAGGCTTGTTTACATGATCATGCTGCACAGACTGGTGCTGAGTACCGGGTGTGATGGAGCAGTAGAGATCAGTCAATAACAGAACCCTCAAAAACAGGGGCACTGGTTCAAAACAGAGCCCCAAACCTCTGAACACCCCACTGAGGATGTTGGAGAAGTACAGCCTTGAGAGCTGAGAAAAGTATGTTTCAAACCTATCAAAGAAATCAAAAAGTACTGAAATAGATGGAAAACAGTTTAGCAGCAACTCATGTGCTTGGGGAATAAGATGCTCTCTGAGTCTGTGCAGCACTTGGAAGCTGCCCAGAAACTCTGACATCTTATACAAGAGCGAGACCTTGAGCTTGGAGGAAGTTGAGGGTCTCATAACAGGGAATGAAGATCCTTATGGGGTCACAAGCATCAAATGCTGCCTGTCCCAGGTATCCTGATGTTCCAAGGAGCTTTTTGTTGTGTGGGAGGATGATGGAGGACTTGGTGTGGGGGGACATGTGCCTGGATCAGGTGTTTGGTGATGAAACCCTCAGTTACATCAGTGTTATTGGTGTGTGTACATTGCTGCCTTGAAACCAGGCAGTGCACACACAGGGAATGGTGTGTACTCAGCAGCCACACTGCTTGTATCAGTTTCCTGTTTCCCCGACACAAAATAAATGGGTTTTATTCCAAATAGAGCTGTGTGGCCACCTGGAGAAATGCCAGCTCTGATTCTTCAGTTTGTCATACAATTCTTTCTGATCCCAACACTGTGTTTTCAGGAAAAACATCAAAGCAAGCATTTCTGCAATCCTTGGAAGTCATCTGCCTCCCATCCTCTCTGTAGGTCACACTGGTGAGACATGAAGGAGGAGGAGACTACAGGAAGACCACTCAGAGTTCCTCTGTTGACTTAGAAAGGGATGGGGGGCTTAGGAGAAGAGGGTGGTGGTGTGGATCTGTGGGATGGAGAACAATTTGGATATGCCCAGGCAGAGGGGAATGACTGCAGTTTACAGGAACCAGCCCATCCTGGTTAGCAGTGGAGCGTGGGGTATCAAATGAGTGTGAGGACAGAATGTTTTGTGGTTTGGGGAGAAAATTGATATACGTTAAAACAAATGTGGGAATAGCCTTTGAACTGGAATCAGGCCTCTTGCTTTCACTGGCACATTTCTAGCTTCTAAAGAAGAGGAAAGGAAACAAAGAAACTGGATAAAGAACAATACTTCTTTTTAGGAAATTTTAACCATCTTTGTCCATTTATTTTGGACCTAATATGATCACTCACTTTTCCCAGGACAGTGCCAGCAGTCTCTGTGGTCAGAATCATCCCAACCATCCTTGCAGGTGGTGTTTGTTGAAACAGACCTGGAATTTCAAATAGTTTTGTGGTCAAAATAATTTTTCATCCTGAATGATCATTGCATTGCAGGGCACCTTCTCTTTCCCCCACATTTCACCTCTGCAAAGGAGGGGTAAAGTTTCTGAGTGTGAGTCCCAAATTCCCAGGCCCGCAGCTGCTGGGGAAGGACTGACTGGATGGTTTTGGGATGCTCTTGGGGATGGGACTTGCATGACAGGACAGAAATTTCAGAGGCTGGAGATGAAACTCTCCCGCTGAGTCACCTCAGCTCTGCAATGCAGGTGCTTTCCCATCACTCTATTCCTCACTGTTCTGACCACTCTTCTGGGGATGACCAACGTCTGAGTCACCCCTCATAAAGCTGCTCACGGATTCACATTTTCCACTGTTACTGCACATCCTGTAATGGATTCAAGCACTGTTTGGGTTTTTTTTTTCCCCTTTGGAGGTGGCAGAAGCCCACTCCGCTGTCCCTTGATCACCTCCATCTTGATCACTCAAAACTTTGACCAATATGAATAGCGAAACATGATAGTCTTGTCTGGGGGTGCGAGTAGCATTGAAAACTGTTGGAGTTTTTTGTTTATTTTATTATTATTAAATGTTTCCACATTTAAACAGACCATGAAGAATGGGTTTAAAAGGAATCCCAAAGGCACTTCTATGATGCTAAATGAGAGGACCAGGGAAATTAGCTGAAGCACTGGAACACAATGGTTCACATAACTGAATTAATGGCTATGTCCATGACTCTCCAAGACAAACCTGCTGTAAAACATTAGTGACAGTCCATGGAGATGAAAGCCAGTTCTGGCTACTCAAACCTGTGACCAGGTTTTGGTCTTGACCATTTTTTATTTAGCACTGTGTGAAAGTACATTTGTGTGCAGGTATGAATGTGCATATTTCAGCCCAATTATTGTCACAACACTGTGTTTTCAGGAAAAACAGCATGTGCTCCCCACGCTCCAGATGTCCAGCATCCCAGGTGTCCAAGTTACAGCTCCTCTTAATCAATCCCTTGAGTACCACACCAAACCTCCTGCAACCAGTCATCATCTGCCATTTATCTATCACAAATCATTCATTACAACAAGCCTTTTACCCACTTGCCTAGACACCCAGGCAAGCTCCAGGAAAAATTCAGCTTTGGGAGTCCAAGTTTTAATGTCATAGTTGGAATTTTCTGGCTGCACACCTCCCTCTATACAGTACCTCTTACAGTGGGCCAACCTTTGCTCACCTTGTGACACTCTACAGACACTTATTAAGAGATATTCCACAACAGTAAACATTGATCTCTTCCAGCCTATGATGGGTGCCATCATCATGTAGCTCTTCTGGCAGCAAAGTCTCTGCAGAGAGCTGAGGATGGATGGTTACATGCCTGACACAGCATGGGAAGAAACATATTTAACTGCCAGACCACAAGTGGTGAGTGGTGATATCCACTAATGCCAGGAGCATCCTGGGGATGCCTGCATGCCTTTCACCTCCAGGTCAGCACTAATTGCATTGCCAGGCTTGGCCACACAGTACAACAGGCTGTGAAAACTAACAGCACTTTTCTTGTGAAGAAAGCTCAGAGATTTAACCAGCTAAATGGAAATCTCCATTGGCAACTCTTGAAAACTGTATTATCCCCTCCCATTCTGTGTCCAGGATTACAGCCATGATACTCTATGGAAACCTATTATGGGTGAGTGGGAACTCTGCAGTTATGAAACAGAGTAGCCTCTTTCTTCAGTTAATTTATGGTGCCAAGTGAAAAGCAAAGCTTCAGCTTTTCATGTTGTGAATAAAATATTAAACTCCAGGGGTTTTGGTTTGTGTGACAAGGCTGCCATGTGGTAGTGGATAACAAGAGTATTGGTTTGGTCTAGCACTGAGCTGCAAACTTCTGTGCAGCTAAGATGACTTTATTCTCAGACTTTTCCTGACCTTCAGACTGACTCTTATTGCAGCAGCATTTGTTCCCAGGTGGGGGCCACTGGTGGCTACCAACACAGGTTTCACTGCTTGGAGGTTTTGCCTTCTCAAAATTGTACTGTAGCAGGGACAATCTGGCACAGCAGCAGCAGATCATCAGCTGGAGTCTCACAGGACAGTGTGAGAACCAGTACGACCAGAGTCTTCACTGGAAACTTTGGTTTATGTCAGAAGTCTCAACATCTTCAGGACAGGGGGGTGCATTTTAAGTAGGTTTAAATCTTTATTGCATAGTTCAGACTCCTGCCTTGTTTACTTTGAACCCTGGGTGGGCTCAGAAAAAGCTTTGGGTCAGTCCTGCCATGCAGATGCATGTTGTTTTTGTGAACAGGTCTCTGAATGTCTACAGGAGCCCTCCAGACTCCAGCAGATTCCTCCCCCATGTTTGTTCATCCCCAGCTGACATCCCAAATGTCCACCTGTGGCAGACATTGTCAGATGCATTTGCTAAAGGATTCCTATAGGCAAAAAGGAAAACAAAACTCTAGTTTTGATTTATCAACATTGAAGATGTGTTTTCTAAATGAGGGCCACTTCCCAAAGTGTCTCAGTGACTTAGAGGCCCATGTCTGTGTCATAAAGGGATTTAAATACACAAGACCAAATTATGGCTTTGAAAGGAGCCCTTAGGCAGTACTGGAAATCTGTGTGCTCCCTGTATTTTTGGTAGGAAGGGTCTTTAGGAAGTTGATAATTTGACAAAGAAAGAGGATCCTGATATTTCTTCAGGGATTGTCTAAGTCCATCTATAATTCACTTTTTGGTTATCATTTTAGACTGATGACCTTTTAAACAGGACCTGGCTGTGAACACCTGCTGAGAAGGCAGAGGCTGGGAACCAGGTTGGGGTGTGGGATGTTGTCCAAACCTCTCTGCTCTGGTGCTGTTCCTCTTCTCACAGAGTTCCCTCCACTCTTCAGGGCTGGCAGGGACCGGTGGGGGCAGGAGGTCACAAAGCACTGGAAAATTGCTGAGTATGGCAGGAAGGTGTTCCTTGGGGAATGTGGGCAGAAATGCTCAGAGCAACCACCTTACAATACCATTATCCTCTTAGAGGTCCTTGTCTGCCTGGGTTTGATGCCTTAACTCCACCACAATGCAAAGTGAAAACTGGGTGTGTTGGAAAAGTAATCCAGAAACAATGGAAAGGGGAAGCTGCTGAGCATCTGCATGAGGTGATGCTGAGCCCAGCTCAACCCTGAGAAATCAGGTAGCTCCCCTTGTTTTCATTGGCAAAAAGAAATTTCTCTTCTTTGTGACCTTTTCCATGTAGCTTAGCCCTGGGATCTGCAGAGTGTGAGGATTCTGGGAGAAGGCTGGGAGAAGGTGACACTCAGACATCTTTGTTTCTCAGTTTAGAAATAAAAATTCTTTGGGTTTCCCATTTTACAGTGTTTTTGCCAACTTGGAAAAGGTACCAGTGAGCCCTATTTAAAGGGATAAAAAATGGTGAATATCAGGAATCTAAATCTTTAAAGGGTGAACAGGCTGGTTTTTGCTTAAATACAGGGCTGGAAGCACTAAGTCGAAACAGGCTATTTTTCCTGTGTCAGAGTTTGAAATGAGAAATGTAGATTGGCTCCCACCTCATTTTTTTTAATTCCACATGTATCCTTGGTAGAGATGAGGGTGAATCATGGGAGAAGGATGCCACTTCAGGAGGAGCAGCCAAGTGTGACATTGTGACTGGTAACCCATAAGTTATACAGGGAGATTTGCTGCTTGTTTAATCTTGGACTCAAAGCCAATCAATACATTTTCTAGTTTGCACTGATGGAAGTTCACAGGCTCTCCTGGGTACCCTGGTAGCATGTGTTGGGTGAGCATTGACTCTGCTGCTAATTCCCACCTCTGAGGACCCACTTCTGCCTCTGCAGTGATGTATTTTCAAGCCAGTGAAGAGGTACTGTTAGGTACCTGCACCTAAGGAGTTTAGAAAATCTTTAAAGACAGACATTTTTCATCTTTCACAAGATATGAGCACTGAATTTTCCCTTTATTGCTTTCCTATAGTTTCTGTGTTACAGAAAAGCAATTTCACCTGAGGTTCACCTGAGACTAATGCATCTTTATAAAATATTTCTGTCTTCACTTTAGAGATGGTTGTTTTTCGCTATATATAATTTGTTTTTCAGCCAGACTTAAAATATTTAGCACTTTTAGTGGGATTTTTCACTTTCTAACAAAATATATCAGCAGCCCTATATGCCATCAAGTTTGTGAAGATTCCAAGTAAGTTTCCCTTTCCCCAACATCAAGCATGAAAATCTGGATTTCAGACTCAACCTGCTAACAGCAATGTTTTCTGTATCCTGCTGTCCCCTGTTACAGGAATTTAAGTGATTTTTATAAGCTCAAAGTAATAAGTAGATTGAAGTATTCTTTTTTAAATTGACATCCTCAACCACCTCTTCTGGACACCAAGTATCTAAGTACCCACTCGAGACACTGCAGAGAGGAGACTCTGTAACAGTTTATTTTATCATATCTTTCTTTTTTGGCTCCCTTCAGGCCTTCTTTGCCAGGCTCACTCTAGTTTTTTAAGACCTGTTGGTTTAAAATGTGTATTATCATTCAAGTGGTGGAGGATGCTGATGCAGATCAATTACTGCGCACCACTCCTGCTTTAACAGAATTGCACGTATTGGCCTTGCAAACCGCAGAAGCACAGTGCCCACAAATGAAATGCTGCTTATTTTTGAAATGACAGCATTTCTCTCATAGGAACCTGGGGAATATGGTCAATTCATAAATCAGGGCATCGGGAAAAAGAAATTGAGTTGCAAGGTTCTGCTCCGAGACCTTCAATTTTGTGAGTCATGCAATTCACAAGCAAAGGTTAAAAACGTTCTTGGGCTTTAACTTGTTGTAAGGCAGAGGCTGCCAAACTCTACTGGTTGCTGTGTCTCATAAAAAAAAAAGAGAGAAATTTAATGTGCAAGATTCTCCTCCTAATGCATGTTTAATTAAAAACTTAATTGGTTTGAGCTAAGTAATTCTGAACTCTGTTAAAGTAAATGAGTATTTAAAACTCTCTTGGGACAATCATGACAAGCACTAGTGAAGAAATAGGATTATGTTTTACAAAAAAAAGAGATTTAAGGTGACACAATGTGGCATCAGGATCTGTCAAACAGCCAAAAGTCTGAACTGGACAGAGGAGCGAATCCTGATACTGCACATTTTTTTCTCTTGCCAGAAACTCTTGTGTTTTCTGTTTCCTAACAATTGTTTTTGTGGGTTTTTTTTAGTTGTGTCTGATATTCTTTTTTTTTTTTTTAATGAGGGGCAGGGAGGGTGAGGGTGGGAGGAGGTGGTGTGGAGTGAGCAGCTCTTGAGGAGGTTTGTGTGTAATTTTTTTTCTTCTGTTTAATGGAATAACATTTCCCAAGCAGTCACCTCACTGGAAAGCGCTAAAACTGCTCTAATTGGAGCAGCCTTTTGGTACATTCTGGTTCTTCATTTAAAAAAGAGATAGCATGCAGTGCTCTCCATTAATGCTCAGTGCAACATGAACTATAGAAAACAAAAAAAGGAAAAAACCAATTATTAGAAAAAATCCCCTTTGTGTCCCTCTTAATCCTCTGCAATAATCTACTGAAAGTGTCTGACGGCCTAAGATCTGATGACCTATCAAAGGGATCCATTCCCCAGGATGAAGCTTTTTGTTCAGAGATGTTGTGGCTGCCCCATCCCTTGAAATGTTCAAGGCCAGGCTGGATGGGGCTTGGAGCAACCTGGTCTAGTGGAAGGTGTTCCTGCCCATGGCAGGGAGGTTGGAACTGGATGGTCTTCAAGATCCCTTCCAACCCAGGCCATTCTGTGATTCCATGATTCTATGAAATGCAGAATTCTGTATTCTGCAAATTGACTTGCAGCTAAATCTCTGCTGGGTTTTCTACACAAACCTCATACATTTGGGAACCACCCTGAAGAGGCCAGACAACAAGAATGGTCACTTTTGGGGAGGTGCACAGAGAAGAGGACAGAGACTCTCCCCTACAGAGCCAAAAAGCTGCAGCTTCGCCTCTTGCATCGCCTGATTTTAGCACATCAGAAACACAAGTCACCTTCTACCTTGTCTTCCTCTGTGGACTCATCCCCAAGCTCCAGGAAGGTACTTATCCCTCAGAATTAATGAAAGAGAGAATGTAAAATGCTTTAAATTCAGTCTCTTACATGAGAAGGGCTCAGATGCTCCCCGGGATGCTTTGTGGACCTGCCCATCCCTTAGAGCATCAGACTTGAAGCTGGCAGCATCCTATCCCTGGTTATGCAGCTTGTGAAGTCTTTGGTGTCTGTGGTGCTGGCTTTAGCTCAGGTTATTTTCCTCATTTTATTTCTGGTATACTGTGGGATTCATCCTTCAGAGTCCAGGAACTCTTCTTCAGCCACGGTTTTAATAGATAAGTGCTAAATTTTTGACTATGAGTTTCTGTAAAATGCAGCCACTTCCAGCTTGTTCTGGTCAGATTGCCCAAACTCCTGGACGTGCTCTGCCAGCTGTGCAAACAAACCACTGGATGGGGGACAGGAAAGTTCCCTCAGCCCTCTCACTGGGCTGTTCTGCACCTCCTGAATGAAGTGTCTCAGGAAAGCTTCTCCTGCTCCTCAGACATTTTGCCATATGCTTGAGCTCCTGAGGTGGCCAATGACATTGATAAGAATATCTGGAAAAGTAAGAAGAAATAAACTTCCACTCTGGATGAACCCACCAGTGACAGGTACTGCAGATCTCCTCTGGCTTGAATCCATGTCTCTGTGCTACCACATGTCCCTGTCTAGGTACACACATGTCCCAGCTGAGCCAACAATGTGGACAGGAAATCATACAGTGTGTATTTCTGGTATTGCCAACCCTTATTTCTCCATAAAGGAATTGGTTTTCTCTTGCTTTTGAGACAAGACCAAGCAAATTACCCATTGTGACAGCTGGACACATGTTCTCCAGAGGTTAGAGAAGTTCTTATTGTGAGGGAGTGAATGAAGAGCACCTCAGGTGTGCATGCTGCCTAGAGAAAGGAAAGTCCTGCTTGATTCACTTTCAAACAGAAAAGAGCAGAGAAAATAATCTTGAAATTGCAATGAGGAGAGAAAATTCTTGCTTAACTCACTCTCAAATAGAACAGAACTGAGAAAGTGTTTCTGACATTGCTTTATTCTGGGCTAAATTCTGCTGCTGGGCGAAGGCAGAGGTGGCTGCAAGAGGATGCAGGTGTACAATGTAAATGTACAAGAAGAAACCCTACACTGTGGACACTGAACAGGGCAGTTCACAGCTTCAGCAGCACCAGGAACTCAGATAAACATCCCCATGCAAACCACTTCTTCAGCTAAGAAGTCTTTTTAATGAGTTTGAGGAAGCTGAGATAAACCAATGCCCCAGGTCCTCTTGCAAACTAATGTCTGCTTACAACAGCCTTGCTGAAGTTCCAGTGTGCTGGTGCTCAGCCCAGGGAGAGAAGGGGAGGGCCCTCCGTGCCCAGCTGTGATTTCTTTGGGCTGGCTCTCCTGACTCTGGAAGGGGAGAGTTGCACAGCCTGAGAGATGTGGTGCAATGCAGAGAGCAAAGCTTTGCTTCAGGTGGTGTTCACAGCCAGACCCAAAGAGGACAGGACCTCCCATCAGTGTCCTGCGAGCCTGATGGTCACTCTGACCTTAATCTGCTTTTGTGGATGCACATGATAAGGGAAAGACCAGCTTTGTGGTTATGGATGGTGTCAGATCTAAAGGAGTGAATGGCAACTTCATCATTAAAGTCAGAAAAACATAGTTTTGAAAAGAAAATAAAATGGGTCAGAACAACTTATAACCTGTGTTCTTGTTTATATCTGGTTCCTTTCCATGTTCAGATTTTACTTCCTTCCCTTGATTAAAACTGATTCTGTCAAGCTGCTAATATAAGTAGTCTGGATACCAATTCTTTGAATCCAACCTAAATTTATCTGGCATAAATCATATTTACCCAGCATAAATCTGTGTCAAATAAACAAACAGCCTAGTTTGTGTGAAGCCAGACATGAAAAATAGAATAACCAAGATGTAAGTTTTAGTATTTCAGATTAGGCAGTGCAAAGCAGGTAGCTTTTTACTGGGAAAGGAGGTCTTTGGGGGTCCTTGGAAGTCAGTCTGACATAGCTGCAAACAGAAATGAATTTTAGGACTTTGTTCATAAGTTATTGGCTAGATAAAGCAATCAGTGTTATAGTTCCACACAGAGACAGCACCTGGTACATTGCTTTATGTGAATGTCTGGGAGAGAATTACTGAGCAGGGAGAACAGGGGAAAAGGGGAGTGGGGGGGGGGAAGCAAATATGAGATAGCAGTAAGATGATATATAGATCTGCTGGGTGGCCATGATTCTCTGGCAGAGCAATGTGCATACACTCTCACCCCCTGCCCCCAATTTCTGTTGTCCTCAACAGTGATGTTGTTTTTCATTCCCTTCTCCATTTTCTTTACATCTCTTCCTGGAAAGGATAAGGTTTTGATGAGAAGGGTTTTTGTCCTGTCCCTGAAGAGCCATGTAATCCAGCTCAAAGTAGTTCATCATTTCAGCAGACAAGCTGCATTTTCCTCTATTCAACCTCTTCTATATCATGACCTACCAAATGAGTCTCCCTTTCTATTGCTCCTTCTGAGACCCAGCAGATGCAGTTGTGAGGTGGCAGAGGGCACAGCTGGACACAGCTGGGCATCCCCAGCACAGATGCCAGCAGCTGGAGGCACACACACAGGCCTTTAACCACCTACCAACACATGCAATGATAATTGCAGCCCCCCAAACGGTTTGATCTTTTTATCTGCCTTCCCTGACTTTGCATTTATATTCTATCACTTCTCTTGTCATCCAGATTTAGTGACCAATAATATTGACACATCATGCAAAAAGAAAAATCCTTGGACTATAACAACTAATTTCCAACACATACTTCTTTAATCTCCCCAGGGCTTACTTATCTTTGGAAGAAAGCACCATTTCCAGAGTCTGATTTCCCATCACAGTGAAGCAACATGTTTCTCACCTTGCTAGTTCAAACACTCCTCATTTCTACAAACACTTCCATAGGCATTCCGGTCAGGTGTGTGTTCTCAGCACAATTGTGGGCAATTATCCCACAATTCCTGGTGGAACAGCAACACTTTGAGCTGCTCTGATCAGCTTTCCACCCATGGAGCTGTGAGGCATATTGCAGCATCAGTTAAGCATAAAAGGAAAAGTGATGTATGTTTTTTACATTCAAATGCTGTACTGGTATGTCATCACTATGTTACTGAAGCTAATGAAAGGTTTTTCTATATTGGCTAGTGAGTTATACAGCTCTAAAGTATTTTGTAACTGTAAATGTCATTTTATGGACAGGTACTGGGAGGAGGGATGATGTTCTTTAAAAAAAAAAACCAACAAAAAGCCACCTTCCAATAGGCCAGGTTACAACCTGGCCTTGAGCACTGCCAGGGATAGTCATTCACAATTTCCTGCAAAAATTCTGTGTAGTCCAGGCCTTAAGGCTTGTATATAATTTTTAGCTCTTCAAGTGAAAATCCGTATTAAAATGTGAAATATTAACCTTGCCAGACAACATTTTATTCTTCAACTAATGAATCACATCAGTAAACAAGTCTCTCCTGGATTCAAGATGAAATGCCTTGGGAAAAAAGGTTATTAATTTGCTGTTGCTGTGCTCTTCAGCATAAAGTAGTCTGCACTGTGTATTATGTCCATTCCACTTGGCCTGGGTAGGAAGTGATAAGATTTGAAAGGAGATATCCAATTAAAGCTAAAAATAAGCCACAAATATATTTGTCCAATGACAAAAACATAATGCAGCTTTTTGTAGAGAAAAGCACAATGTCTCAATGCAGCATAGGATGCTCTGAGATATTAACCATCAGAGCCTCGCTCTTTTTCTGTACCCAATTTCCCTGTCCACCTGAGCATTCCTTTGTGATTTGTCATTTCCTACTGTGAGTCTTCTCTGAAGATCAGGCACCACCACCCTGACGTCACCCAGCAAGATAAAGTCTGTGCTCCAGGATCATTGGAAGGAACCATCAGAGTGGAAACACACACATTTCACAGCCCAGCAGCCAGCCTTGGCTCCAAGCACCCCAGGAAATGCTGTGCATGTGAATAAGACCGAGCACTATGCCTGGGGATGGGACATAAAACAATGAGGAAAGCATTTTCAAAGTGAAATGAGACTGGACCTTGTTGGAAACAACAGGTCCTGGCATAAGTGCCATGGAATCTGAGGAAGAGCATTAATAAACTCTGTTTCAGAAATACACTGCCTATTGCACTATGAAAGGATAAATTGCTTCAAAGTTCTCCAGGACTTCAGAAGTAACTTTGATTTTTAAAAAAGTTAACTATTTATTAAAGCCTATCCATAGCAGATTCACCATGTCTGATGTTCTGAAACTTACTCTTTTGATCCCATCTTCCACTTAGCCCAGTGCACTTCTCTTTGGGTCTGGTCTGCTCTGACATGCTTAGAATTACAGAATCGTAGAATGCTTTGGGTTGGAAGGGACCTTAGAGATCAGCCAGTTCCTGCCAAGGGCAGGGACACCTTTCACTAGACCAGGTCACCCAGAGCCCCATTTGACCTGACCTTGAACACATCTAAGGATAGGGCAGCCAGAGTTTCTCCAGTCAACTTGTTCCAGTGCCTCACCATCCTCATAGTAAAGAATTTGTTCCCAATATCTAATGTAAACCTGCCCTCTATCAGTTTAAAACCGTTCTCCCTTGTCCTGTCCCTCCATGCCCTTGTCAAAAGTTGCTCTTCAGCTCTCCTGTAAACCCTTTAGGTACTGGAAGGTGATGTAAAGTCTCTCTGGAGCTTTCTCTTCTCCAGGCTGAACAACCCCAGCTCTCTCAGCCTGTCTCCATAACAGAGGTGCTCCAGCCCTTGAAGCATCTTCATGTACTCCTCTGAACTTGTTCCAATAGGTCCATGTCCTGCTTATATTGGAGGTAGCAGAGCTGGACAGGGTGCTGCAGGTGGGGTCTCAATGCCTGGTGTAGTCCCAGGTCAGAGAAGCTGTGCTGTTATATCCAGAAGGACCCTAGTCTTCCAGTGAGGCTTGTGAGGAAGTAAAAAGGTATTAATGTGCAGCACTGTGCAGCCATGTGAGAGGGGGACATCCTGGTGAGAATGCCTGGGGTCTCACCATGGTGTACTAGAAACCTTCCTCCCTACCACCTGGTCCAGACCAGAGCTTTCAGGCACCAGACTTGCTCCTGCACAGGAGGTGCCCATTAAGATGTAATCCAGAGAGAGATCCATTTTTTGTTTTAAAATGAGAAGCCCAAATGGTTTTTCAAAGCCCTTCATTTTAAATGGAAGGCTACCTTTGAATTCCTGGATTATAACTGGACAGCCTAATGAAGGCAGGGCAACTTCGGTGAAGCATTCACCTTATGTTTGTGATACAAATGTAGTTTGCAGTCCCATCCACAGTGTTTCCTGAGGTCTGCCCAGGGCCAGAAGTTCAAGTTGTGATAGCAGAGGTTCAGTAGGAGCAGGCTTTGGCTTTGGTTGCTGTGGTTGCTGCAGTAAGAAGGTGCATGAGAAGAAAGTAGTTCCTAGGGAATGGTTGTGCTCAAGACATTGTTCTTCTTGGGCGTTGCAAAATGTGTGGGTCTCCTCTTCCACTTGGCCAATGGTTTGTTTCTTCATCTCTTCTGGGCTGTACAAACAGTACCACCCTGCGATGGGGAGTGTCGTTGAAGGCACTGGATTGTCTTTTAGCAGCTTATCTTCTGCAATGTTTCTAGCACACAACAATCCCAGATGCCTGGTGAATTCTTCCTCCTATCTTCTCCCAGTTACTCAGCCTAATCCTTTCCAGTCTGTAATTGAGCCAAGCAGCCTTGTGAGACACTAATGTGTTCTGTGATTGCAGTTTGCTTGCCAGCGTTTATGACATTTGGAAAGACAGTGATGAGTCATGCGAGACAAATGGTTAGTGCCATCTTTTTTTTATGTATGTATATAATTAGGTTTTTCAGCAGAAGAGAAAACAGCCCCTGTCCAGCTTGTCAGGAGAACAATAAAAAAAAGAGGAAAAAAATTCTCTTTAGCAACTTTTTGCAGCCTGACAAGTGGTTTTGATAAGTTTCTTAGATGGCTTTTTCCTTTTTTCTCAGAGTTACACAATAATTTCAGTGCTGTTGCTAGAAATATGCAACAGAGCCAGGAAACATAATGGTTGGAAGCAAGTAAAATATGGCAGCTATTCAAATAGATACTCTGTCCTGATATAGTGTGTAGGATATACTGATTTTTACCTCCAGTGGCTTTGTCTGTGGGTGTTTAGTGCTCTTCTCCCTCTTAGGACACTGCTTTGTTTATCACTGTGCCCACTGGTGTCTTGTCTTCCAAAGTCAACAAAAGCCTTTGCAACTCCCCTTGGTAGTCTCTTCAAGAGATCTCTAGTGTCTACTTAGTGGGTTTTCTGATTAGATTTATAATTTTTTCCATCTCTCACCTCCGAAACCATCTAAGAGATAACACATAGAACCATGGTTTTTGTTTCAAACCACAATGTTGAGTCATTATTCAGTTTTTGGCAGGCAGTGAAGGCTTAAAAAATGTCCACTCACTTCTGATGACTCAGTTAGAGCATCTTCATACCTCTTGGGCTTGAAATTTCTGATGATCCCTGAGAACTCAAAGAACACACAAAGCTTAGTTACACAGTCCCACTGAAAACCCAGCCAAAG
>JAWWEV010000134.1:68371184-68400064 GCA_035583235.1 Hafferia zeledoni
TCAGTTGTTTTCTTTTCCTCTCTGTGCTCTCAGTACATTTCTATTTTATTTTTTCTGGTCTCGTGCTTCATTTGATGATGCATTTTCATTCACAGGAGGGCTTTTAATGGCCATGAAGGACTTCAGCCAGTACTGCACATTTATTTTCACCCTTAGGATTTCAGAAACTTCTAATGGACTGATAACCATGGGACAGTGATGGCACAGGCACAGCAGGGTGTGTGGTTTTCTTGCAGTAAATGAAACAAACATTACTTCTGTCCTTCATTTCACCAACCTACAAGTCATGCATTAAAGTAATTTTGTGTTTTCCCTTTCCCCTCTTTTAGATTTTAGCAGTGGGAAGATGCTGATGGTCAAAAATGAAACTTGGCTCTCTAATTTCTCCTCTGCTGCCTCCTCCTTTGTGAGAGGAGGGATTGGGCTCCAGGAGGTGGTCATTGGGCTGATCCTCACCCTCATTGACTTGATCACACTCCTGGGAAATACCATAGTCTTCCTCTGCCCCGTGGTGGAGAAGAGGCTGCGCACCGTCACCTACATGTTCATCATGTCCTTAGCCATGGCAGACTTCCTTGTGGCTTGTCTGGTCATGCCCTTCAGGTGAGGAGTGTTTGCACACTAACAGCAAACAGTGACCATGTGCATGAATGTCCTTTCTCCTGGCTCTGCATCTGCTCTTTGAGCAGGGCTGGCTGGAAGTTCACCTGCTGGGCTTAGGGCTGGGGTCCCCAAACTGCTTAATTGTGGGTTTGTGACTGCATATGCTTTCATGTCTCTACCCTGTCTTATGGATCCCCTTATAATGGTATAATAGATGGAGAGACAATTCCCAAGGGTTGGCCACATATGGATCCTGGATATCTGGACTAGATATCCAGCTTTGCAGGTGGCTCCAGTGCAATGAGTCCCCTCTTCCAGGATCAGCTCTGTGTTGCACTTGGGGCCAACGTGGTTAGTAGATGATTTTGCAGACAGCAAGAGTGTGGGGAATGTGAGCTGAGAACTGCATTAAGAGCAGTGACTGCTGATGGAGTGGTTGTTGTATCCCATGTTTCCCACTGTCTTGCTTCCTATCTGTATTGCTGATTTAAATTTCAGTTTGCTCCTAAGTTGGCATGTAAGCACATGCCAAAGAGAAGGAAAAGAAGTGAATTTAGGAGACAGTTTGGCTCAGGAAAATGTGACAGACAGGAAAAATAAGGTTGTCTGTCACCTGGTGTCCTAAAGAGTAAAAAGAGTAAAACATCTGGTTTGTTCCTGGCTTGGCTTGTTTGAAGGAGTGGCTCACCTGAGCTTAGTTTGTTGTTTGGGTACTCCAGTCAGCTCAGTTATTTCCGGGCTGAGTATTTCCAGCTACTCTTTCCTTTTGCAAGTGTAAGTGAAACACAGGGATGCCTTCATTTCTGCTCAAACTGTGCAATTTTTTTAGACTTTTACTATTCCTTCACACCCAGCATAATTTCCAAGCTGCAAGGACCTTTTACATCAGAGAAGAGGGAACAGGTATCCACTACCCCTGGTGTAAGAACACCTGCCAGGACAGGTGCATCCCACCAGATGTGTGCAGATGAGAGCTAGGCACCTCCTCAGCTGGGATGTGTATGGGGGACAGTCCTGACAGCAGCATGGCTACTTCTGTAAGGCCACAGCACTCACACCACAGGCTCTGCAGCATCTCTGGGGGTAAGGAGGGCTTTGAGGAATGGCAGCCATGCACCCAATTCCATTACTGAACCTGTACTTCAATCATAATGTGTCATTTTCCCGTCTGAAAAAGGTCTATGAAAGCTTTCCATGTGTGTGCAGTGGGACTGTCCCTGCTGCCCACATGGGGACCACCATGGTGTAGGGAGAGGCTCTGCTACAGATTAATGTTTGCTGGAGATTTTGCTGGTCATCTCCCATAGCAAAGAGCTGCCGAGGGCTGGGACTCTTCAGCAGCACTGCACCCACCCAGAGCAGTTGTTGTGCACTAGAACAACCTTCACAGACCATTTTAATGAGTTTTTGTTAGTCAGATGTAGATCAGGCATTGTCTTTTTCTCTCCTCTGACATCAAGTTGACTCTTTCTGCCATTACTGGACACAGAGCCCACCTGAGCTCTGCAGACCAGCATCCCTGATCTCACTGCATTTAACCAGCAAGCTGTGAAGTTACAGGATAATTAAAGCTTTGCAAGGCTGCGGAGTTACTCATCAAATTCACACACAATGGTGATTTCAGCAGCACCCTGGGAGTTGCAGAAAGCTGGTGAAAGAAAGAGGAAGTGAATGGCATATCACTGAATGCTATAGAAACGTGCATCAGCCTTCCTACAGCTGCCATATGTTCCTTCCTTTGCTGCTCACTTCTCACAAGCCCCTCTTGACTTTGCTAGAATTATTTTTGGTATAATGTCTGTTTTATGCTGGTGTGTTTACCTCGCTGAGGCATTTATAAGCTATATAATGTACAAGCTGCATGGGCTTCCTCCTAGGATTTTTTTTTTTAAGCCATGAGTTGAAATCCTCAAGGTCTGAAGGGTGAAATTGGATTTAAAGTGAGTTTCCTAGGGCACTGCAAAAAGCTGTGATAAACAAAGCTGTGCAAATGTAAATTTGGGGAAATTTGTGGAGCAAAGCACCTTTCTCAAGGCACCCACTTAGGGTGCAGGCAAGAAGCACAGGTTTGGTTTTCTTCAGCCATGCTTCACCTGCCTTGGGTTGTGCTTTGAGGATGAATCTCTGCTCTCAGAGGTGCATGCCCACCTTTAATATCTTCTGGATAAATTATGGTGTAACCTCAGGGCAGTCATGAAGAAATAGAATCACAGAATGGTTTGAGTTGGAAGAGACCTTAAAGGTCATCCAGTTCCAATCCCCTGCCATAGGTAGGGACACCTACCAGTAGACCAAGCTGCTTAGAGGCCCATCCAGCCTGGCCTTGAACAACTCAAGGGAATGCCCAAACTCACCTTGCCAGCTTTGATCTCCACCCATTTTTCTCTTGCAGTATCATTTACGAGGTGACAGGAATGTGGCTGTTTGGGAAGCTGTTCTGCAAAGTCTGGATCTCCTTTGATGTCATGTTCTGCACCGCATCCATTGTCACACTGTGCTTCATTAGCCTGGACAGATACTGCTCTGTGGTGACCCCCTACCACTACTCAAGAAGGATGTCCCGTGGCAGGTGAGTGGAGTTGCTTCTCCCAATTGTCACTTGGCCACAGCCTACAAAGATTTGGGACCAAATGAGTTACTGACAGTTGATATCCAGGAGCTGAGTGATGTGGCAAAAAGATCTTTGCACCATTTAAAACTCAGCAGAAAATGTTTCACATGTTGCCAGAGAAAAGGAGGATGCAGCTCAGCTGGTTGGACAGTACTCCTGGAAAAGCAGTTTTTGAGCTAAAGATGGGTTGCAAAATGGGGCAGCAACCAGCAATATGGGCTGACTTGGACCTTTAACTTCTTCCCTTTGCAGGCATTTCATAGAGTCGTGAAATGGTTTGGATTGGAAAAGACCTTAAAGATCATCCAGCTCCAACCTCACTGCTATAGGCAGGGACAACTTTCACTAGACCAAGTTGCTCAAAGCCCCATCCAATCTAGCCTTGACCCCTGACATGAACTTTGAAACACTTCCAAGGACTAGGGGAATGGAGACCCAGAAGAACGCCTGTAGCAATAGTTCTCCCTCTCTTAAACTCACCATGAAGGGATATTCAGGCAAAACAGGAAGTTTAAAGAGTTTATAAGCTCCTGTGATGGCTTCATGTGAAAGGTTGAAATGGAGACTGCAGGGTGGGGAAAGGCATCTGAGGGTGGGCAGAGAGGACATGGCAGCAGTGGGGTGTTTTACAGGGTGGGTTCAGGCTCCTTTGGGCATGTTTTTCCCTCTGCAGCTCTTGCTATGTACAGTTTGTGGAGCATGGGCAGTTGCCAAAGCAAGGAAGGGGCTGTGTGGCCACCACGGGCAGGTGCTGTGATCTTGTGTCCATCAGCTCCATGCCCTGTCATGTCTCAGGGGGGAGATAATGGCCAAATATTAAAGCTGAAACCAAACAGAAAAATCTACACATTGTTGTTTTAAATCATAACAAACACCCTCTGTAAAACCTTTCATCACCTTTTTTCCAACCAGTTCTGAGCATTTCTTTCACTGACCCCAGTTCTGTAAACTACAGACCAATTACCCAGTTGTTAGAGATATTCATGTCTGGACTTACTGTATCCCAGTTTTTTCCCTTCTCCAAGCCCTGCTGGACCACTGAGCAGTGATATCCCACACAGGTTACCATGGGGATTGAATTGTACTGGTTGTTCTCAACTCAAAATTACTCAGACCCTTTCTCCCCTCCCCGTCTCCTTCCTTTTGCAGATGCATTGTGATGACCTGCATGGTCTGGGTATATTCCTCTCTCATTTCCTTCCTTCCTGTCATGCAAGGCTGGAATGAGATCCCTGGGGTGGACTTTGATGCGGGCAGGGAATGCATCTTTGTCACCAACTGGATTTTTGCCATCGTGGCTTCTGCTCTGGCATTTTTCATTCCCTTCATGGTGATGTGCAGCATGTATTTCTTCATCTACCGAGCTTCGCGGCTCAAGGCCACTCGTATCATGTCTCAGACCCTGGAGATTCACTACCACCCCAACAGCAAGCGGCAGAACCACTTGCAGCTGGAGAACAAGGCCACAAGGACTATCAGCATCATCATTTCTGTCTTTGTGCTATGCTGGCTGCCCTACTTTGTCCTGAATGTCTGGCTTGCTGCCAGAGGCACCGACTCCACCAGCACCATCTTGGTTGACACCTTCAAGATCATCACTTGGTTGGGATACTGCAACTCCACCATCAACCCAATGCTCTACGCCTTCCTGAACAGGGACTTCCAGCAGGCCCTGAAGAAGCTGCTCATTTGCAGGCACAGGTCCCAGGTGGACATTGGAGAAGACATGGTTTCCATAGCCACCTTTTCCAAGACTGCTCCAGACCTGGAATATAGCACAGCAGTGCCAGTGCCCAACGGTGCCCTGAAGGGCAAACCCAAGTCATAGGGATTCAGGATCAGTCACTGGAGGTGGTGATACAGAAAGTGTCAGAGCACATCCTAATGGAAAAATAACAGGTAGCAAAAACAGGGGAAGGACGGGCTGAAATATTACAGCTGGGGACATACAACAAAGATGCATTTCTTCACCTTCCACAGTTTAAAGAATGAGGAACTTTGATATTTTAGGGACAATTTATGATACTAACGGAGTTATTCCTTCCTGGATATTCTTTTTAATGAGCATTTCCTAAGACAAATTCAACCATCATGTTGGGGAAAAAAATTACCAGTATAATGTGAATTTATCTTTGTGTGCATCCTGGTGATCAGTGTCAGCTGGGACAGTGTTTCTTACCAAGTCACTGTAGCTCTCATTTTGCAACTTCATCACAGATTTGACCAGTTTTAGTAACTCCACATGTATCAGTCTGTGTATGGGAATTAAGAGGGATGTGGCCAAAGAGCAGAGCTCACTTCTTACCAAGGCACCACTCTGCAGCCTGGGCTGTTGCTCAGGGTTTAGCTCACTCAATTCTGAAAGATCCAGAGGTTTGGAGCTTTCTGTGAATTATCTGTGTTTCCTTGTTAATTTTGGAAGGGAACATCCTATGTGGCAGACTCCTGGAGAGGAGGAAAACGTGTGGTATCAAGAGCAGAGTGCCCAGGGGCTTCAAAGGGGGCTACAGGTGGCAGACATCACCCAAAGAGAGGATGTGAAGAGGAATCATTACTTGTCTGTTTTGCACTGTGATGTCTGTGGACCATACAGACATAAAAAACCCCACGATAAATGGGGATGATTATTTTTACTACTCCCAAGTGCTTGTCTGGACTTCCAACAGCACTGGCTCCCTGCAGGAGAGTTGCTGCACTCAGAGTCTGCTCTTGGACTGATCTTCTGTGGACATGAAACACTTCAAAGATGGTTTCTGAAATTTCTTCTGAGTGTCAGTCACCTCCTTGGGACAGGCAAGGCTTCTGCAGCCTGGGAAGCAAAGCAGAGCAAGCACAGCAGAAAGATGTCCGGGCTAACATTTAATGCTAAAACTACTGGACTGAGGCGCTGAGAGGGGTGAAGAAAGTCACTCCGTTGAAAAATTAAAAAAAAAAAGAATAGTACAAGTCCTGACTCCTTTTGATCTTCCAAATCAAAGGTAACAGAGGCCTGTCCTCAGAGGTGCAGCAAAATGCAAGTAGGTCCTGCCTGGAGCAGCTCAGCTACTGAAAACACTGGTACAAGGGCCAGGAGTTCTCTCTCAAAAGCCTGGTAGGAAAACCATCCCTGAGCTGGAGTTCTCCTGTCAAGTGGCTCTTGATGGAATGGGTTAGGTCTCCCAGATCCTACAACTCCAGTAACAACATGGAAGTGGTAAGTAGAGTAACTACGCCTTATTATGGGGGAAGCACCCAAGTCCTGTGGGCACAAAGGTGGACTGGGCAGGATTCTTGCTGCTGCCACCCTGTTAACTGTGATAAAAGGAACAAGAAATGATGTTTCAGCCCCAAGGTCAATGGGAAGGCAGCTGAGGGAGAGTTAATATCCCCTGCAAGAAGAGGATAGGAGCACAGTGCAGTCCAAGTCAAAGACCCTCCTGCAGGGTTGCAGGCTCCCAGCTATCCTAGTCCAGGTGTCCTTCTGCAAAAACAGCTGGCAGAAAGGTACACACTACTCACAGGAAAACCTCTCTGATTAGGGAAAAGGCTTTCTCAGTCAAACCCTGGGGGAAAAAATGCAAAGACAGGGACAATACACTCCAGCAAACACTGACCCAGCTGAGTGTGAACAGATGCTTTTGTGGCTGGGCATGGACCACACAGGGGAGCATTTGCAGACGCCTCTGAGGACAAGTGTAACATCCCAGAATATGCAGACACACCTAGAGTGAACCATGCACCAGTTTTGGTACTAAAATGTTGCAGGGCCCTTGGAATAGGCAGCTCCCTACATTGAGATATACAACAACTTAAAAATACCTTATCCCTCATTTCCTGTGCTCCATCTGTAATCACTGAGCTGGCAGGAAAGCCAGAGAAGTTTCAAACATTTCACTGTGCAGTTGTAGCTGATGCAAATTGGGATCCAAGGGAAGAGGACACACTTAACTTCTGCTTTAACCCAGCTAAACTCAATTAAATTCTGTTTCTGACCTAATACTTACTGCAGCATTCTGGCTTCTCCTGAACAAGCCAGTATCTGGGACAGTAATCCAAGAGCACAAGGGAGACAATCTTTGTAATTCACTTTTGCCTTATCACAAAGCTGCAGAGTGTCAGCTGGTCGCAGTGTCACAGCACAGTGCAGTGATCCCCAGAAAGATGTAAATCCAACACCTTCTTAGGAAACTGATTTCAGAGGCTACAACTGTAATAAATTTAAGTCTGTGAAACATAAAAATGCATTTATACAAGAACTGTTCTAACAGCATTAGAGTTATCCCATCTTCCTTCTCTGTTAACAGATGAGAGATTGGCTCCACAATCCACTCTGTTTAGAGCTCAATTCCCTTCTTTCTCCAGATGATATCTCACTTCCAAGCAGCATATTTGGTTTTGCGTCATCACACACGCTGTGGCCAGTGTGAGACACGAAAGCAAAGGAAGTTACAGGAATGCAGAGCCCATGCTGTTCCCACTGCACAGGGCTGCCATCTGCAGCACACACAGACGTGGGCTTCCAACAGAAGCAACTACTATTTTTGTCTTATAAATAAAAAAAGTTTATTAAATCATTTAGACTTGAAAGAAGTCACAATAATCAATGCACTCAACAATTACAGCAAGTGCATCCTGTACACCACCAACCCAAATGGATTGATTCTGTATTTTATAAATAAAAATTAACATATTTACAGTGAGAAAGAAAAGCATGGCATTAGGCAGTTAAATTAGCAGATTACACAAATGCCTACCAGTTGATTTTTTTTTAAAAAGTACAAATCTACAAAGATTACATACGACACGTATGACTTCATTAGGTTTAAATTTTCAGAATCACAACATTTTCGTACATAATTTTGACTATGGCTCTTGCAACCACTGCCAATAAAACCCCCCATTTAATGGCAAAAATCTCCTTTTCCTTCTCTACAGCTTCATCTGTATAAGATGCATTCCCTAAGATCTACTTTAGTGCAGAAGTATGAAATGGTTTCCTCTAATGACTGGCTATGGACAGTGACAATATGTACAACTGTGGTACTTTTTTGCTTTAAAAACAGTGCAGATTCCCAGTTTACCCACGAGGGACAAAAATGGAGTCATAGTTCATTTCAAAATCATCTTCATTTCACCAAAGAGCAAGTGATCCAGATAGACACTCACTAGGCTTAGAGACCGTAATTTGCTCTATAAAAATACAGTATTTTAATTCTATTTACATGTTACAGATCTCTCACTCACCCAGCAAGCTGACATTTACAAGCTTCAAAAAACCCCAAGAAACCCCAAAAAAACTGATAATGGAGCACAACATTGGTAAGCACAGTAGCTGGACCCGTCCACCCCGGAGAGTTAAGGTAAGGAAAATGGAATGTGAAAAGTGTGGTTACTGGTTTTCGTTGGCTGTCAACGTAAAGGAAAATCTGTCCAACACGTCTTATATGCTAACCATGGCAAAAAAAAAAGTTTAAGTAAACTGTTTCCAAGATAAACATTCTGCATCATAGGATCCTTCTGCTGAACAATCCCTGTAAAACCTGCCGAGTGGAAGAAGCGATCCTGAGGATAGTTATTTGCTTGGTTGTCTGGAATGTTTATTTCCTGACAGACTCATTGTCCGTGACCTCTGCCTAAGCACTGGTTTGGGTGGGAGCTCCAAGTCTTCAAAGACAGGATTTTCTATGATTGCTGCAGCCTCTGGTCTTTCTGTGGGACTTGGAGAGAGCATGTCCTTCACCATGGTGTACTAAAAGAAAACATGACATGTATTACATGAACCAATTCATAAATTCTTTCTTCTTTAATGTTCTGACTTAAATTGTGGCTGTGTGAACAAGTACAAAATGCCCCCAGTTCTTTCTGAGCAATTTGGGTGTTAGTGCTTTGGCTCAGTAGCTAGAAGTGCATTAAATATTTTAAAATGTAGCAGTATGCATCTGTAAACTGTCTTCACTGTGAAAGACCACAAACCACTTGGCAAACCAAATCTGACCCAGGATTTAATAGAGTTATAAAACCTTCACATTATTTGCAATAAAAAAATCAAATATATGAAATATAATTTACAAGTAATTTTCAGCTTCATGTTTAATCACCATGTTTTAAGTCATGCAAGAATTTGCAGTTTCACAGCAAATCAGAGGTTTTCCTTTAATAATAAAGGTAATTTGAATATTTGCTTCAAATTTAATCAGAACTGGTGTCCTGCTTCAGCTGAGCACAGCACATCACTTTCCCCCAGGCAGCCTACAGCTGTAAAGCAGGAAAGGCTGGTCTCATTTAGCTGCTGGTCTGAAGCTACTGTGAACACCTGAAAGCATCTGAGCTTTTTACTTGGAGAGGTTTTGTGCACCACCTCCTCTTTATCTGCACCCACATCACTTTACAGACCTGACTAATAAGAACACAGCACAATTTGCTGATATGGTTTCCCACATGGGAGATCCAGTTCCTGGAGGGAGATCCCATCCAGCCATAGTGTTTCCTACAGTCTCCCCTCTACCTGTCTGGAATTCTGCAGTTTCTCTTTGGGAATATGGATTTGTTGCAAGAATCAGATCATGAAGCATGTGAAATGAATGACTGTCAGTGACAAAGGGAAGCCAGGTAATATTGTAGTTACTGAAGGTAAACTGTGTGACAAAAGTATCATCATCCACCTTACTGTAATGTTACATAAAGAAATGCATCTTAATAACACAAAAGTCAGGGGTTTTTTCCTCCATTTCTACCTGCAAAGCAATTGGAAAACAAAGAAAAAGCTACAATGATTAAACAAAAATGAATTATTAATAGCATCAGAAATATTTACCTCTTGTGCATATTTCTGAGTGAACAATGGGGGAAACTTCAAATTTCTAACATCACTTAAGGTCTGCAAAAATAGAAAGAACAACATGTAACTTTTCAAAAATACAATTCTCCAGTAATATTATTCCATTCTTCAAAAATATACAAACTATGCAAACAAATCAGCCTCATGAAAAAAATTCTTTTTAAAAAAGTCTAGCTCTAGTGATTAAAAATCACTTGAACAGATAAGTTGCTGCTTCTCTGTGTATACAGCCTGCAACAGGAGTTACAAGACTTGTGATCTCTGCAGTTTTAAATCAGTCAGATACACAAACTTGTACTTTGTCTTCAGCTCAACGAAGTCAACAAATCTGTGCACCACCCATAATGCCCAAGACGGTCTAACCCAGAACTAAGACACATGAAATGACTGTCCTGTCTTAACAATGTAAGCACCAGTCTTTATTGAACATTTATGGAGGAATGAGCAGATTTGTCAGCAGTTTGGAAAGCAGTTGTGTTGGGCATGTCTGTGTCTCTTCCATACCGAGGCCACTGGCTCCATCTAGTGACAGTATTTTTTTTCACTGTGTTCAGCCAGAAGCAAAATATTCAGCACTTTGTTTCTTTTAAGAAGGATCCCCTTTTTCAAAAGTTTGAGCACAGAATATAAAAATTTTAAAGTTAAAGCAAAATTGTAAAGTATAAACTGACTATATAGTTATGGGCAACAGCCAAACTCCTGTTCAAGAGAACTGAGTTTTATGACATTAAAATGCTTCAGAAAACTTTTCTCCTCCTCTGCCAATTCAGTCTGCATTAAGTGACCTATTTCAAAACATCTAATTTGGAAATAAATAGCACTGCCACAGACTGTGAACAGCTTGAGACAGAAGGCAGGTCTCACACTCCACCTCTGGAGATTTTTCCAGCCAGCTGTCCTGGATTGCTAGAATTTGCTGGGTTACTTGGTCAGGCAGAGCATGTTTTGCTTCAGCAAGCAGGGCTAATGCTTGGCTGGTGCCAATGAAAACGTCAGGCTAACAACTCAGAAATAACTACTGGAATAGCCAAACTCCAGAACTTGGCAGCGGAGGAGGGTGGGGGTTCGTTTTTTGATTTTAGAAGAAAGAGTGGAATGACAGTGAAAATCATGGGAAGTCAGGGCACGTTTTTATCCCTCTTTGGAAGTAAAACATTGGAATTAGATGCATTTTAGGTTTTGTTATGCTTATTTGCTTTGCTTCTATTCTTAGAACAGAAACTGGAAGGGCAAAGCTTGTAGTCTGCTGCAGGAGATGGAGAATGCAGGAGGCTCTTTATTGAGAATCTTTTTTTGGTAAAACTGATTTAGGGGAATAGACATTTGTTTCAGTGCAATGGGTTCAAATTAAACACTAGTTCCTCCCCTAGACTATGCTCTTCTGTGCCACAAAAGCCCAGAGCATTTTAAGCAAGAGACTGCAATGGGTGAAGCACTTGGTCAGGCTGTTGTTCAAGTTGTTTCTTCTCTGCTAAACCCACTCCATTGGCACATGAGAATGTAACCCCCCTAAGCACATATAAATGATAAATACAAATTGTAATGACTCTTTTCTTTCCACAGGTCACTGGTCACCACGAACAAGAGGAAAAGCCTTTCTGGCTGTCACCCTTGTTCTCTATGAACTTGTTCCTGAGCAAGATGGATCTCATTTTAACAGGAAGCAAAAGCTGTAACACCCCATCAAACATCCCAAATTCACACTGGATGCAATGAAGGTCATCAGTTAAGAGAAAATTGTGCTTGAAGCTGACTGAGACTCACAGCTAAGATTCACTACAGGAAAAAGAACAGCAATTTTTCACGAAGTGCTTTGGGTGAAAAAGCACTGCAGATACAAATGAGGGAAGAAATAATAAAAATGCACAGCATGGTTCCAATTCTTGAATGAAAACCAAGCTGGTAGGCTTAAAAGTCACAAGCTATATTTGTTGCTTGAGTTCTTGGATATCCTAGTTCAAGTTTCTCTTACTTGGCTTCACAACAGAGGAGCTTTGTAAAGAAATTAAAGCCTCAATTCAACTGCACACATTATGAAGACTGCAATTTATTTTCAGTGATTCAGGGGATCTGTACAAGGCTGATAAAGAAGTTGTGCTGGTAATTGCAAGGCTTTTTCAAAACTGACAGGAACCTCTTGCCACTGTTTCACCAAGAGAATAGCTATTTTAAACAAATGCTCAAACTGAGGATAACCCAACACCACACATACCTTGACCCTCTCCATCTGTGTGCTGAAAGGGTAAAGCAGCTCAAAAAGAATCAGTCCCAGAGAAAAGATATCCACTTTGTGCGAATAGGTGTTCCCACAGATCTGAAAAGGCAAATTAGGGTCAGGACAATCAAGCAATCACTGTATGTAATTATGTACAAAGCAAACAACATCTTTTCAATGCAACCTACAGAATGGACAGCCCTGTGTAGGGCTGAAAGCTACAGCACAGACACATTGGCAAACTCCAGCAATGAGCATCAGGGAGCACGATCCTGATCCTCAGCTCCTCTGTGCAGACCCAGCTGCAAAGCAAAATGTTTCACCTTACTCAAACCTCTTGCACAAGAATGTGTCGTTCCTCAATTAAGAGCAATGTTACAGTTGTCTTCTTATTGCATTCAAAGCAAAAAACGAATGCATTCAGCTTGAATCATGAGCCACTTCTTTGCTATAGTAAATACATATATTAAAATATTGGGTTTGGAATTCAATTTAGCTCAAAACTCTGCTTTGATGAGAAACAATTTAAGTGACTTGATTGCAACAATTACCAGGAGTGCCTCATCTTTGAGCTCCCAGGAATTTGGGGCTCTTCCAGGCACTGCCAAATACAGCTTTAAAGGAGAAAGCACAAACCTGTTCCGGGCTCATGTAGAGTTTGGTGCCTACTTGTCCTGTGTGCCTGGCATAAGCTGGCATTGGGGTCAGCACTGATTCCTCCTCCTCATCTTGGTCCATAGCAGTTACCAGTCCAAAATCCCCAACCTTTACTATGTCATCCATTGTGAAAAATATATTGGAAGGCTGAGAAAACAAAGAGGTGAAAAGAAAAGAAAAAATAAGTAAAAAACAAGTGCCTGTGTTTCAGTAGTTACAACACTTGCTTTTAATTCATAAGCCATGTTGTCAGAGTTAAAAACACAAATTAAACTCCTAAAGTGTAACAGCTGAGAATTGTAGCTATTCAGGAAAAAAGAATTACACCTGCATTAAACGTTGTCCCTTCCTGAAACTCAGACTGCTCGGTTCTTGCTGTTCAGCAGAACCACCCAGGTCTGCTGAGGAACATACACAGGAGACAACAGCTGGCTGGGAGCTGCAGAGATAAGTTATCCAGCTCCCCATCACATGGCACATTCACACCAGATGCTGCAGTTCTGACTCCTGCTCTTTTTAATTTTAATCTTTAAGTGCTAAACTTGTTTGTTTTATTATTAACCAGCACACAGCACACCATCCTAATGTTAAAATTATAGATAATGCAAGCCTGGGAACAAGGTCTGACTTTCAGTGTAAATGTGCAGTTTGACTGGGGAACAGCTGTCAGCAGAACAGAATTAAAACTTTATTTTTGATAGAAGCTTAAGGACTTTGCAATTCACAGGAGCAGCAACAGTGATGATGTGGCTTAAACTCTCCTTTAGCTTGTTTGCCACGTACCACCATCCTTGGCTTAACCTACTGATAAAAGAAACTGGAACTGGGCTGTCGTCCCCTTACTAATGGGACACATCCCACATGGTTTTTCAAGAGATTTGCATCCTGGCTGATAGAAGAGCACCCACCAAATGAATGATTATTCCTTTGAAATAAAACCACTCCACCTCTGCTACAAACACAGAAAAAACAGTTTTGGGGGAAGGACAGACTGATCCTGCACAGGGGAGGAGGCAGGAGGTTATGTACAGGGAAAGGGTCAAGGTGTGGTGAAGAGGCAGGTGGGGCTGTGGAAGCTCCTCTCAGAGCCCCTGGAGCCTCAAGGCTGGGAGAACATGATTCATACTTTGTTGACACAAACCCTGAAACAGGAGGCGGCAGACAGAGGGCAGTATTTTCCCACAAGATTAAAAGGTTAGAAGACTCACTATTTCAAAGTCCATCTGACTTCCTTGGTTATGACAAACCCACTGTGTGCAAGAGAGAAACAAGGCAGAAAAAAAGGCTTCTTGGTTGGTTTTTTTAAGCAATGGACAGCTCTGAGATAAGCACTACAAAAACAGTTCCACAGGGCCAACATCCTGCCTCTGAAACTGCCTTCTGAGCCAGGTCTTGTCTCCCACTGTATTTCCCTGTAATGAATGTCAAGCCCTTCAGAGTCACAGCACATTTAGGGAACAAAAGCTGCTACCCTGTAAATCCACAGGGTCTCCAGGCTCTTCTTGAAACCTTTAGACAGCATCCACCTTCTGACTGCACAGTGATGCTTCCAAAAATCTTTATATCAGAATTTTAATGCTCAAGGAACAACATCTCCAGTAGGGGTTTGTATCCCATTGCCTTGTGTCCATTCTCCTCCTCCAAAAAACACGTAATATGTCAACAAGATTTATCTTGCTTCCTCAGGAAAAACACTTCTTAACAGAAAGTTTTATTTCTATATTTCTCTGGCTGCACACAGGCTGCCTCTGAATAGGCTGGCATATAGTTTCTACAAATTAATGAGAATGGACTTTCTGTTATTGCAAAGTACCAGCAAAAATAAACGACCAAGATCACATTTGGAAAGATGAAGTCTAAGGCACATGCACACAGTTTTGATTTAAATCATAAGAAGCATATATCAAATATAACCACCCTCTAGTTTAGTTATCTTGCCAACCGCACAAAGAAATTTCTCTCCATAATCTTTAGTCAGAGTGAGAATTCCCATCTTTTCACAGACATGAATAAGCTTCTCACACATCTGGAAGACTCTCTTTAACTCAATTAATGCTGCAAAATGTATCCAAGACTGTTCTTGCAGTTCTGTGAAACTGATAATTTCTTTTGAGCTGCCAAGCATGACCAACAGCTTATCCTGGGCATAACAGTAAATTCACTTGACAGACAGACTTTTGTTTCTGTACTCCATTTTCTTCAAAAGAATTTGAACTGTGACCTATTCACTTGCATACCTAAATTCCTGCCAGTATCTCTGATTAGCAGGAGCCCAATTAATGCATCTTAATGTGCACTGTTAATTTGCATATTTAAAATGTCTTCTTTGATCTTTTAATATTCATACATACAGATTTATTTATACACAGATCTACTGGTTTTTGTTGGTGCCAGTGGGAGCAAGAACTGGCCTCTGCTATCACTGAGCTCTGCCTGTAACCAGGGCAAAGCAGCTTTGCAGGTTATTCACTCCTTAGTGCTGGCAGGAACTCAGAGTTGCATGACCAGTCTCTTGGACAAATTACAAAATTGGGTGAGATCTATTCCAAGTCGCTCCTGGAAAGTATAGAAAATAATTAAATATACTGGATGGTGGGTTTTTTTGGGCAAATTAACACATAATAGACAAACTCTGGGATCCAAGAATAACATCTGTACAAGCATGGAAAAGTTTCCTGAAGGAGGAAGTTGTTCATTTGGGAAGAGCATTTCCAAGTTGGTTATACCAAGTAAACAAAATTAAATTTCTTGTTCAAATTGCTGCCAGCAATTGAACTTTTAAGGTGTTCCAACAAAACCCTCCAACCTGCTGATTAAGACTTACATGGTTTTAAGTGAAGATTTATATAAGGTTTACTGAACAGTGATCTCAGTGAAGAGTTACAACTGAGCATTGTTAAGAAAAGTTATTAATTAACATGTCTAGCAACATAGTAGTATAGGGATATCATTACTATTATGGTCAGTTTCTCAAGCACTAAAGATTTTTCAAATAACTAGTTCAAGGTAATTGCCTAATGCCGATGGAAAAAAGAAAATATTTGGATGAGTTTTCTAACTTTGACATATCTTTTTAGTATTACTGAATTTGAATTCCCTTTTACTGCCGCATCTGAGATGGCATTTTTATCTTTTGCTTCTACTGATGCCAAATGATTACCATTTGAGAAGCTACAACAGAAGTTACAACCATTTCAGTAATCACTCCACTGAGGTGGGTACTAATGACTCAAACAAGCAAAGAGAAACAGGACTTGCCTCTCCACTTTTGCAAATGGGACTCCATTTCTCAGAGCTTGTGCTACTAAAATTAACTTCAGCTGGGATGTTCAATTAAATTCTGCTATTAAGTAACACATCCACTATTTTAGGGTCGGCAAGATTAGACACTAGCACAGTAAGATCATAAGCAGAATGAAATAAAGGTGCAACAAGTTACTCCTGACTTCAGTTATGTTAAACACCAGAGGTTAAAACCACTTTTCCCAGTCCGAACTGTCTGGGTGATACCAGGCATTAAAGATATGAATCCTACAGAAAGCTGCATTTTTGATAGTCTGCATTGACTTAAGAATTCAACTTCATGACAGTTTACATTTTGATTCCAGAGCAGTAATACTTAATTTTCACTTTCCCTAACCAAGAGGAACACCACTCTTCTTAGGCTGTAAAAGAAGGAAAATAGAATCACAGAATCATAGAATTATTTAGGTTGGAAAAGACCTTTAAGAACGAGTCCAAGTGCCAACTTAACGCTGCCAATTATCTGCTTCACTTGAAATGGCAGAAGAGGATCCAAAACAGCTTTATCACACAGCTGAACTGAACAACCCTGTCTACAGAACAGGAATTAGAAGTTCCATAAAACAAATGCACCTGATCTGTGCCAGGTACAAGAAGTCTTGCTGTAAGGAAGACTTTAATTGCAATAACAAATGATGAATGTTTATTTCTTGGAGCACTGCACCTCCAGATTATTGTACAGACATTAACTCAGCGTTTGTAACACCCATGCTGAGGTCACTGATAAGAGTCAGCTATTTTAGCAGGATTTGTCCCCAGTGCCATATCACTCCTCCCACATACAAAACAATTTTACCTGTATCCACATACTCATGATCTGTCAGTTTAAAGCAGAACTTGACCTTGAACTGACCAGCCTGGCACTGCTGCTTTAGGATCAGTGAAATTTGGAACTGTTGATGCTCAAGTCTGTCATGTAGCAGAGGAACAGTTACTCTGTGATACCATTTGAGACAGTCAAACGTTTCAGGAATTTTACAGCACCAGAGACTTCTGTGAGATACTTTAGGTACAGGTAATTCAAGTTAGGATAGCTCCAAAGATAATCTCACAGCACTAAACCAGAAAACGTTTGCCTACAGGACACAGCCAGAGAGATAACCATTACAAGTACAATTGACAGAGTTCAGGCATTCAGTGATGATCATGACAATAAATAAATAAAATTAAACACATTTTCTACAATAATGTATGAATACAAACCTTGAGATCCCTGTGCATTAATCCTTTGCTATGCAGAAAGTCAACTGCCTCAGCTATCTGCAGAAATATCTGCAGACACTCTGTCCTTTCCCTCTCCTCTATCGTGCATCTTCTGCTCATCCAGTCTTTGAGGTTCTCTTTCCTGCAGAGCTGCATCTGGATGTAAAGATACACCTTTGGAGACGTGGGTTTGACCTTTTCTGCAGTATTTTTAGACAGGTCCAGGCTTAAACTTGTTGGCCTTGGTGGAGAAACAGAGAGGGGACTTCCTGAAGTAGATTTCTTGTTATCAGATTCCTTTGCACTTTTCCCTTTATCCTCAGAAGGACTCTCATCATGTGAAACATCAACTTTATCTTCCTTACTAGAAGCATTTCCACAGCCAGAATCTTCAAACACAATAGAAGAGGAGGTTCTTTCCTTCAGGTGTACAACAGGAACAGCTGAAGAACAGATTTCTAAGGAGGAATTTTCCAGCTCATTACTGTTGATAGTACTGTCTTCTACATCACAGCCCGTAAGGACACTGTCCTGAAGGTTTAACAGTGGATCTTCAGAGTGCTGCAAGTCCCTGTTTTCAGAAACTTCTAGAGGAGAAAACTGGCTTTCAGATGAATCTGACTGATCACAGGGTATCCCTACAGACTTCACCCACTCTGATGAAGTGGCAATAATTTCAATGGGTTCCTGTGTCGAAAATGGCTCTGTTCTGATCTTAAATGATGGGACATCCATAGGGCTGGGAGAACTGAGTGGCCAATCAGTGCTGGAAGAAAAAACTGAGAGATCAATACTGCAGAAATTGTAGCAGATTCCATAATTCCATTCACTCCACTAGAAATGCATCTTCAGAAGGCCAGATTTTAACAACTGCTACCTCTGAGACCCGTGTCATACTGCAGTGGTGAATGACTACTCAAGTGTGAGAATCACTACCAACCAGGATTTAGCATCTGTTTGTCTTAGCAAGGATAATGTTTTCTCACTGAGGCAAAAGTGTTGATAAAGGAAAATTTAGCAAGCTCTACTGCCTGGATTCCCAATGTGCAATCAGGCTCATCTTCAGCATCAAAATATTCAGTCCTTTGGAACACCCATTGCAATGACTATTTAAAGTGCCTTGGAAGAATTACAGCTGTGAAATGTTAATTTGATGCCTGAAATATAAAGGTTGCTGTATTCTAAAAATTGTGAGGCGTGTTAAGATATTATGAGACCACTCAATAGTCTTGTATTAGGCCTCATTCTTTAAATGCCAACATACACCCACTTTTTCCTTTCTCTTTACAGTCTCTGAACTCCTTTATCTAATTTTCCATTTTTAACCTACTTCTACCAAGCTTTACAAATCATCACTCTGATTATCCCTCACATATTTCTGCTAAAATAAATTTATTGAAGCCTTGGAGTACTGAATCAGACCCATCTAAACCAAGACAACAAAGAGGAGGAAAGCAGTAGAAAGACACAAAGGCAGAGATGCCAAAGTTTGAAACGGAATCACAGTAGCAATGCTCCAACCTTCCAGTCACCCAAAGATTCAACTACACAAGTTAAACTGAGAACTACATGGTGTTTTCTAAGCTGGAAGAAGGACCTTAACACAACAGAGGACCCCAAAATCAAGACACACTATGCAGAAGGGTGATATATTTGTATCTTGCTCAACTGAAAGACTGACAGGCCAAGTTAATAACCAACTCTTTCCTACCTAGTCCCTCAATCTTCCTGGATCCTCTACCAGTTCTACAGTTCTGCTGATGTACAATGTCAAATTCAATTGTTAGAAAAATCCAAACCATGGATTACCTTTCATCTTTTAACCACTGTTCATCCATCTTTTCCTGCCATCTCTCAGGAGGAGCTTCCAGCCACGCATTGAAGTACCGAACAATCCCTGGATGTTCGAGTTTAGCCAATGCCTTGACCTCCCTCATCACCTTCTCACGAGCCAGATCCCTGTGATTTGGGGTGGGGACAACAACGACAGACATGGTCACAAAAAAGCAACAGCACAGCACATACATTTCTGAAAAGGATTTAATCAAAGATGACCCAGTATAAACCAGGCCAGTAGCATTGCTTTTCAAACCAGGAGACAAATATGTTTTAAATTCCCCAGAGTAACATCTTTAGGTTAGAAATGTGGAGGAGCAGTACATGCTCATGGTGGATAAATATTTAGTCAACCCTTTTCACATAATTACAGGAAGCAAAACTGAGAAGAAAAGGTTCATTTTCCTCTCAAGTATAGAAAAAAAAATCACTGAACAGCAATATTCTATAGGGATGTAGAAGACACTGACACAAAAGACAGACAGCAATACCTCAGGATTTGGTTTTAACTGGCATAATGTAAGGAGACTGCTTAAGGACTATCTCTGTTTTGTGGACAGGAAAGCAGGCAGCCTCCTGTCTTACTGAATTTATCTCTTTGTAAGACTGTAATGTGATCAAATGAAGGCTAATTATTTTATTTAATGTGTTTGAATACACTTGAAAAAGAAGAATTTGGACTACCTTAAATTTTGAAACTTTTAATCTTAAATAGTCATGCTTACTTAACACATTAAAAAAACAGTAATTCTAGATTTCATAGCTTTACCCCCTCCCTCTTGCTGTTCTAACTTGAGATTTCCAGAAGCAGTGTCTCCCATCTCCCACTAAAAGGAAGTGCTGCAAGCTCTGGGTAGGGTAATTCAGCAGCATGGCTTGACCACCTATGACTGAGAGAAAAGGTAGGGATTGTGGGACCAGAAAATTAAACAAATGGAGGCAAAAAAGCTGGTGAGGGAGAGAGAAAATAAAAAAAAGGTGGAGTAGGAAAGGTAAGGAGAGGAAGGAGAGAAGCAAATTAACAGTGCTACAATTACTAGTCCAGTTAGCAAAGGCTCTATTCATCAAGGAAATCACAGGAGTTCCCATGGAGCCACAACATCCTCACAAGGGTCCTGCTATCCAAGAATTTTAGCCAAGCAGGTCACCCCCTTCTGCTGTGATTTCGTATGTCAAATTCTTGATGCCAAAACTGACTCAGCCCCCCATTAAAAACTGTGTCACTTAACCCAATGAGATAGCTGGGAAATCAGCTCAGGAGCAGATGGGTCAGAGCAGGACAGGATTCCACCATTCATTACTCCTGTATCTCAATAAATCCATTAATTACCTGTTGGGTAAACGGATCCTTTTGATAGCATAGTTGCAGTCATCCACTTTATTTCTGGCTTCAAAAACCACTCCAAAACCACCACGACCCAGACACTGAATTGGTTCAAAATCTGTCAGATACCTGGGAGCAGAAGAGTGTGAGGAGGGGACAGAAGAATGGAGGGAGGGCAGAGGAGAAAAATGCATTAGTATAGATAGAAAAATAAAGTCTTTTATGACTATGACTGAAGTAGTTCTGTACAGGCAAAACATGCTGAGCAACTTGAAGCATTTCTTATTTTTCCCTGTTCACCCACTGAGGCAATCAGATGGTCCCTATTTATGAAATGGGCACTTGCTGATTGTGCATTTATCGTGTCTATCCCAACCCAGCAGGATCCATTCTGCATGCACTGGACCAACTGAAGATGTTTTTCAGAATATCAGGTTGCATCCTTCCTGGATCCTGGGCCATGGGTATGTAACCTGATTTTCTGCACTAAACTAGGTGGTGACAGCTAAGTATTTTTTAGATCAAGATTTGCCTTTAACCCCACCCCAAACAACTATTTCTGCAACTAGTCTTTCTAAACACCCTTTCTAAAACATCACTGTCCTTAAACCTTTCTTACTCTCCCTCATTTTAAATACTCCAGCTCTTGCTTTCAGTGCAAATGTACAGGAAACGGTCACATTTGCTCCAGAGTATCAAGGCATGCCCTTATTAACCCTTCTGTCTTAACCAATTCCTTTGGAACAGCAATGAATGAAGGTTTTATTTCAAGTACCCACTGCTTATTGTGCAGAGTATATAAAACGTCATCTGTTTGTACCTGAAATTGCCTTTCTCTGCATTAAACCATAAACACAGAGGGAGTAAACACTGATTAAGACCTTCAAGAATCAATCTCCCATTTTGCATATCAGCAAGAAATATGACAGCAACCTTCCTGGTCACATGTAACCTGTTGACTCTCTGGGATTGCTTAGACTAATCACAACTGCAATGTCCTGTCAGTAATGGGGTCATGGAGTTCTTTGTGCCAGTTGCTGATTATCCTGCAAAGTCAGAGGACTGGGAGTAGTTAGATAAGAACAAGTGAACACCTTCTCCTTCTATCTCCAGACAGAATTAGTTGTCACACTTCCTGAAATCCCTGTATTCATTGTGTTGAACAGAGCTCACCTTGACACGTATCCAGAGCTCTTGACATCACTCCAGTTGTTGTCTTTAACGTCTCCACAAGTGGGCTCATATTTACAATCAGTCTGACACTGGGTTTCAGACTCCTTACGCAGCTAACCAGGGTTTCCACAACAAGAACAAAACAAACAAACAAAAAAATCAACTCCTTAAGTACCTGAGACTAGTTTCCACCCCGGATATAGCATTAAATAAGTATCTCTCAAGATGCTGAAGTAGTTTAATCTACTTGCTGAAGCAGTTAAGCAAATTGTGGCAGCTGGCAGCCTTCACAGACAGATTAAACAATAAATTTAGGCTTTTGATTTCATTAGCTATTAACTTATTAATATTACTCACTGCAGACTCAAAACTGAAAGAAGCAGCTAAAATATTACCTTTAGGATTCAGAAAAAGATACTTACTCTGCTGTAAGGATGGGGATGGAAAAGTTTGCGTACGATGAAGGTTGTGGCCACAATACAAAATATAATGGTGCCAACAATTTCTTTCCACCAGTGAAGCAGAAGAACAGGGTCTTTTTTGCGAATATTCTTGTAATTTGTATCATCAAAAAATCGAACAGTGATCTGGTTGCTACGTTTATTTCTCTCTCTCTTGTAGTAGGGTAAGTAATAACCATTATCTGTGTATGAAAGACACAAAGGGACAAGATTTACTTGCAAGTAACTACCAAACAATTTTGGCTTCTCATTAATAGGTTTCCTATAAAGATAGAGGGTATTTTTGTTTGCATTCCCCATGATTTTAAATGGCACATGAGCAAATTCAGTAAATCAAGGTGGTGGACAGCAACTAGGTCTCCCATCAAAGCTCACCACTTCAGAAGGCCTGACCAGTGATAGCTTTGAGCCAAGTATGTTCCAGATGGAAAACTTTTAGAAAATTTACAATGTTATCAAATTCTGAAGAAAATAATTCCCAAACTTCTTCCACCCAGACCACCTATGAGTGGCAATGGTAGTACACACAACAGCTCTGCAGTAGCAATTCCTGGCACTCTGAAGTGCTTTGTGTGGCACTCACTGTACCTACACCACAACATGGAAATCGTACTTTGGGCAATAATTTCCTAGTTCATCAAATGTTAAAAAAATACAGGTATTCACGATCAAACAACTGGTCATTTGTTGAATTTCACAGATAACAAATGGGAAGACTTGGCTATTTGAAAAACAAATTTGAAACTTCACCTACCATAAGGATACTGCAGAACTGACAGTGCTCCATTACTGTACTCCTCATGAGAATACTTGTCATTGCTGAGGCACTTATCAAACTCATCAGAGCCCACCAACACTGGGGTCCTGGAAGGAGAATCTAAGCAGAAAAGACAGAACTTTCTGAGTTGAATTGTTCTAAAAATTTTGTTTTCATATCAATTTAATGAGAACTTCAATTGCATAATCTTAGAAAATGCCTCTTGGACCAGACAATGAAAAGCAAATTTCATGCAAGGAAACATTAATACGGGTTATTTTAAGGTAATAGTCACTTAATGCCTTCTCCCCTTGCTAAAACAGTGGGTTTGGACAGATCAATTCACTCATATTCACATCACTGCAGAAAAATTTCTTCCTTTTTGCTGAAAAATTCGATTTAGAAGACCCAACATTTATTATTAAAAAAGACTCTGTCAAATCCATTGTAAAAGAAAGCAGACATTAAACATTTAATTAGAAAAACAACCCGACTTAATAAAGCACAGAAATAATTCCTGAATTGCTTTACAGCTGGAAACATTAGACTAGTTTGGAACACATTGGAAAGCACAAAGATGTCCTGTCTTTTCTGAGCTAAGGCAATAAATGAAACTCTGAATTGTTACTTACGAATTAAAGGTTTCCATTTGATTTTGGGAAGAGGAATAATTGCATTATCGTCCCTGGATTCCAGAGCCTTTGGGTTGGTTGGGAATTTCTCAGAAATTCTGACTGATGATTGAAGATACAGCTGGCCCCGGAACATACCTAAGTAATAAACCAGAGAGCATGTCAGTCTTCAGATTTAGTTCTCTTCACCCTCAGAATAAAATTGTCCAGTAAAATATGTGGATAAAAGCATTTCTGAAAATACTTCTTCATATTCTGACACCCAGAGATACTGACTTTGATTGCCAGGCTGAATGAATTCAAGTAAAATGTTCCCTCTGTTCTAGAAAATCAAGAGATCAGGACATCTCATCCTCACTGCTGAAGAGCTGGTGCTACAGGAAAATGCCAGCAATTTTTAAGAGGTACAAAGCAGCTCGAGTTTTGCATAGGTAAAACCCCTGTCAAACTTCCTACCCTTGCTAATGGTGTAGAGATTACTCCCGAACAGCCATTACCAGGAAGGCTGGAACAATCTGGCTTCTTCCTAGTGTTATTCTTTATCTGTTACCCTAACCATTAACAGAAAATCTACAAGGTGTAAACACTTAGAGAAAAAGGCTTAGGCAAACAAAGACTTAGAAAACCAAAGCACATTTATCTCCCAGAGACAGACAGATCAGGAGGAGGACCTGGAGCCAATATTTCAAATTGTCACAAACCACAGCCAATGAATTCTGACAGCTGGATAAAAACTTAGTCATGTAAAATCTTACCTGAAATTTCTTCACGGTGACTCTAATCAGTGTACAAATTAGCAGGCAGTAAAACTCCCTTGTTAGCTACGAACCTGTCTTAAAATTTCTAGACTTGTAGTCATCTCCAATGTACTGAAACTATGAAGCAGTGAACATTTTAGAACGAAAATGAAAAAGATTCATAGTCTTGAAATCTACCGGTACAAAAAGATCTGCTTTACTACAACCTCAATGGAGAAGTGAGTAACATTTACTACAGAAAACGTCTCACCCAAATAGACACTGGATTCTGTGGCCCCTCTGGCCGCTTCCACAAGATCTTCATCTTCCAGTACTTCATTATTTGTAGTGTAACTTGTGTCATCAAACAGACTGATTGGAATTACTTTGCCATCCTTAAGCAGCCATGCAGAAGCAATTGGAGTGCAAAACTGAAGGAGAGAGAGGTAATTGGGAAATTAATGTTGTATTAATGAGCTATTATACCAGAATAATGCTAAACAATCTGCCTAAATTCCTTAATTTTTGTAACAGATACGGCAGCTCAAAGTCAGAACCTTAGTTTAAAAATTACAAGCAGATGTGTGCTCTTTGACAAGGACAGTGCCTGAAACCCAAGATGAAAGACATGTTCAGAACTTCTACTTTTGTGATATTTAATATTCTGTCTTTTCCCCTACCTGGTATTCCCATTCCAGATGTCCTCCTCGTTTGTTAAAAGCCATCACCTTCCAGTCAGCCACTGAGACCTTTATCACTGTATCTTTCATCATAGCTTCCTGCTCATCCACATCCGAAATAATTTTTGTTTCTTCTTTGTTCATGGTTGATTTAAAATTGCCCTCAATGTATCCTGCTCTGGTTTCAATATCTGGGATATAGCGCAGCTCAAAGTGGCCAACACTGAAATTCCACCTTAGAAAAACAGAAAAACTTGGTAGAAACAACTTGGATATCCTCAAGAAAGTCCCAAATCCTCTCTTCAGAAGATTCTTAAACTGAATTACCTATATTTAGCCCATATTTTCCACAGTAAACTCTCAGACTGTCAGATGCTGTACCAGGAAGGGAGTGCTAATTCAGAACATAAACCAAACAAGCTGAGAAATCTTGCCCAACATGATGGGTGAGCTGAGAAAACAGCTGGTGAAGGAGGGTCAAAGCCATTGAAGGTTTAGCATAAGGAGAGGGTAATTAAAATCATCAAATAGTACAGCTGGGTCTGCTCAGTAGAAAAACATTGTGGAGCTGATGAAAACAATGAGTACAAAGCTTTTAGGAAGCAGCATCCTACACAAGACATATTTGTCTTCACCAACTGAGTGGATTTAATTGGAAACAAGATTTTTCAAAGTCAGGAAGGGACAATGCTTTTTTTGTTTCTTTTAATCCCACATACAACCTAACACATCCCTTGGAAGATATTTCATGAGGCCAGGACCACTCATGTCCCATAGGTTAACACTCAAGACAACTGTATAATGAACTGCAAAGGGAACAGAGTTTTATTGCACAACAAAACTTCTTCAGTTCTTGTAAACCACCAAAGACACAGATGAGAAAGGATGGCAAGTTTGTGTGTCTTGAAGAGTACAAAGGGGTAAATATTTCTTGAACAGTATGTTTGGGTAGCCAGAGCATCAGTCTGGCAAACACCAGGAGCCTAAACTGTCTCCTTAAAGAATTTGCACACTTATGATAAACGTTTGACATATTTTACAGACACGATTTATTGAAACTGTTTCTTTCTCCGAATGAAAACCCCAGATCTATCCCATTCATTCCATGCCACAAGGAAAGAAACCTCTGTTTCTGACCACAAAGATAGAAGAATTCTGCTGCACAAGATACAATATGAAGGTTTTGACACACCTCTCCCTGCTAATATCAGTCTCTAAGAATCACAGAACCCAAGATTTATCTTCTCAGACATCTGACCTGTTAATCTGTTGGGAGTTCTCATTAGGTCATCCCTGATACACTAGAGATGCACAAGCTGTCACATCCTGCTGCAAACAGAAGAGGGAGCAGGGGAACAGGGAACGAAGAGTTCTCTACTAAATTTCTGGGCAGTTACTGTATCTATGTACAGCAACAACCCTTGTAAATGTATTTCATCAAATGTGTTAGGGGAGTTTTTTTTAGCAGAACGCATGTCTGTATCTTTTATAAAAATCTTAATGTATTAAAACTTCAACGTGACAGCGTTAGGAAAATCACAGATTGAACCAGTGTCTGCAGCTTGTAAAAAACACACCACCTACATGATGAAATGAACAACATAGATTCAAGAATGATTTAAATTATCAACTTAAAATGAAAGCTAACGACATCAAGTATAAAAATCTCACCTGAGACAGGTACCACGAGTAGGTAAAGAACTTAAAAGTGAATCAGTAGTTTGTAGGAAAACTTTTAAACTTTCTCGTCTTGTACAAAAAGCAAGATATAACTAACATTAGGGACATTTGCCTTGTGCAGCAGAGCAGTGATAAACTGAGGCATACAAAGACAAAAGAAATAACTGTCATTTGATTCATATATTCTCTGTCTAACCATAAAACTGAAGCTCAAGACATTTTTCAAAAGCACTGAAGAGCAAAAAGGTTGGGTCTTCGCCAACAGCCAGGTGCATTCCTTTGGTTAACAACCCAAACTACCTGTGCAATTCTCTAAGGAGAGTAAAGAGAAGGTCAAATCCTTAAAACGTGACGTATCAAGAAGTGTCTGTAAGGGACTGTTTCTGAACTCACTTTTCATTGCCACTGCGTGGTCCGACAGCACGGACTGTTTTCTGGGTCCGGTGTAACAGGAGCGTCTCTTCCTGCTCTGTGTCATCGTCATCCCACCGGCGACACCCCACAGCTGAGCAGATGTACTTCACCTACAGGACAAGGCAAGAGACTCCTCTGAGCACTTTCAAAGCAGATGGAACCAACAGCAATACTCAAAGCTAACAATCCCTGCAACACATTTTTGGCTCACAGGCAATTTTGAGCTCCATGACTTTAGATGCTCGACTTAAGGGATGCTGAAAAGCCTGGTTTAAGAGATAAGGGCTTTTCAGAACTAGAGTTTTCAAAGGATCCTAGAAAGTTTACAGCTTGTGGTATTTTGACTACCATTTGACTATATTTTGCATGTATTTCTACTTCTAACAGAAAGGAATCTTAGCTCTCTCTTTTCCCACTACTTTTATGGACATCAAAAGAACGTTCCTGTGAGACCCACAGCATAATTCTGCTTTCATGTCATATTTGTCTCAGCATAACCCTATCAGCTTTGAATGAAGCACTATTGATTTATCTAAAATATTACAGAGCCTTCCCCCTTTGCCTTGTCAGCTATTTGGGGAAGGAAAACCTTACTGAACTCTCACAGTCACACAGACTTTGCAACAGTCCCAATCTCAAACAGATTTTGCATTATATGGGCAACTGTACTTTGAAAGTTTGGATTTAGGAAGTTTGGAATGACATCCAACTGCCAAAGACAAGAGACTGCTCAAACTCTTAAGAAGGAAGAGTCAGGCACTATTTCCTCTATGAGACACCACTGCTACTGTGTGCATAAGGCAGGACTCAAAACAGAAATGAAAATCTCCACTTCCTGAGTACTAAGGGAGGAGCAACGTGTTGGTGCACAGAGTCCTCTTTATCAGTGAGGAAATCAAAAGGAATTAATGAACTTTTGCTTTGGGTCTATGCTTTTTAGCCCTAGTGATGACTCTACAGCACACCATAGAATTAAAATGTATGGTGAAAATTAAAAAAAAAAACACACACCCTGATTTTGCTGAAAATAAACATTGGGAAGTCTAAAATTTTTTACTGAATCTCTTTTTTAACTTGTTTTAAAATGCAGCAATGTTTCTGATTTATCAAATGTCTGTTCTTCACTATATAAAGTATCCACAAGCATTTAATGGCATGTGACACTGAAGATGGCAGGGAGGGATGTCAGTTCTAGGACTCTGAATAATGCAATTAATTCCTGGGCTTTTTCTAGCCTTTTTGTCATCTGTGCTTTTTCAGGATATCCAAATTTGAACCAATGGGTTTCAGAAAAAAAACATCTTCTGAACTAGTCAGATAGCAAGTAGTTTTTAAGTTTTATATATGACTTTACAATGTAAGAAGAGCTTCTTCTGGGAGAGAATAAACACACTGACAACTACAAGTCTTAAACCTTTGCATACAATGAATGTTTTCGTTTCTCATTAGTTTTGAAAAATCTGAAATTACTTTTGAAAAAAGTGTCACCTAAAGCCTTACCTGAAATGCAGTAAGAAGGGGTCATCCCTCTTACCCTCCCACTTGCCTCTGGTCACAAACACCCTGTCCCTTCCCTTGTCCTGGCTCTGGCCCTCCCTGACCCCTTCCTACAGCTCATACAGCATAAAACCAATCCAACAAAAAGTGGACACTGCTCTGCTGGGTTTGCAAGTTGAATCAGCCTAGCAAAGAGTGAGACAGTGGTTAAAGTGAGCACAGGGGGTGCAGCAGGAGTTGCCAGGCAGAAGGAGACAGCAGTGAGGGGTTCAGCTAAGCC
>JAWWEV010000134.1:68400164-68416156 GCA_035583235.1 Hafferia zeledoni
CCGTAGGTCGTCAAAGACTTTCCCCCAACCAAGACGACATCCTCGCCAAATTTGTAGGATGACTCGAGAAGAGATTCAACTGTGAAAGGAACAGCTTCCATGCTCTCTCGATCCCGATCCCACTGGAAAAGGTCCCCATCCAAGGAAGGGATTATCATCTTATTTCCAAATACCTAAAATAATTGAACTGAAGGTTAGCTATGATTTAACTACAATTTTGTCAAAACACACAGACCACAAATGAAAACAGAAATGCCGTATATGCAAGTCCAGTGCATTATATTCCAGTGTCCTATTTTCGTATCCCAGAGTCTTATTTTCTAAAGTTACACTGAAGAGAGAAAACTTTCAGGCCTTCAAATCAAATCCATATTTCACTATTCTTACGTGAAAAACAGTTCAGGGTGTGACACTTCTTCAAAACATTTTAAAGCTCAACCAGGTGACAGGTCAGTGTTAATCCAAACTGCAGAAAGTATGATGTGGGCAGAAGGATTCTCCAAGTCACTGGTGAAAGTGCAAAGTTTGCAGAGTATTTGTGATAGTTTCAAGATAGTGGCATTTTAAAAGAAAAACAGCCTGTTTTTACAATTAATGACTACTCCAGAATACCTAATGTTCTGTAAAGCAAGCAGAGCAATTACCACTGAAATCAGAGCTCACATTTCACCTTTGCCTTTCCAGACAGTTAAATGTGACACCTCAGAGTTTCTTATATTTAAGCACATCATTCCTTTAAAACTTGCCTGGCTTTTTCCTAAACATACAAGTGAAAAAAAAAATAAAATCTTCACCGGGATACGACATTTCATCCATTACACTGAGATTTTCAAGGAGATCCTAGTTCGGAAGCATGAGTCATTGTCAATGAGTACTAAGGGACTTATTAAGTAACTCATTATCAGCATGATGGACCATAACTAATACCGTGGAGCCACAGTGGCTGTGCCCATCAGGAACAGTGAGAAATTGTAATCCACACAATCTTAGCTGTTGAGGATATGGATTAACATGGAAGATTTTAAAGCTTTTGCAGAACCTCTGTCCATTTGGGCAGTATCCTACAACGTCACTACATTAAATTCAGGTACTTTAAACATTAGGATTTAAAGGCTACTTAATATTAATCACTTCAAACAAAATATTCCTGCTCAGACTCCAAGGCACACATTTATTACAAAGTGATACGAAAGATGCAGAAGGTTTCTGGTTATTATTTCTGGAACCACTGCAAGGATCTGAAACCGCATCTTCTGCATGATTCAAATTCCCTCTAATATGAAACTTTTTATTCCTCTAACTGGGTCACAGACAAGCAAACAGCATTAAGCAAAGTTGGGATTCACCTAAACGGGGAGGGAAAGACAGATGTTATCAATGTGTGCATGTCATGACTAATATCTCCTCTTCCACTGTTTGACACACCTCATTCAAAGAGAAAATTCAGGTGAGCTACCCGACAATGCTGGTGACTTTAAGATCCCTAAAGGATTCAACACCCATACTTTCTGGCTTTGAAAAGCCTCATGATGACTGACAATTAAAATATAAACTCCTCTCAGGAGCACAATGTGTAATTGAAGAGATGGTAAAAACAAATCCCTGAGAGTAGCTGTGAAGTTCTTTACAAAGCAAAATGAGGTGTGTTCTTTCCCTCTTAGGTATTTACCTTATGGTAAAAAAGGCCAAACATCCTGGAAGAGATATTGAATCAGATATCTGTGATACACAACACATGTTGCATTAAGGAGGAAAAATAAACACAGCTCTATGAATACACAGAAATAAATCAACAAAAAAAGAAAAATTCCTGGGGCGGGGAGGGGTCATTTGTAAAAATCACCTGATCAGTAGGGGAAAAAAGCAAACAAATAAGGTTTACATAAGCATTCAAGAGCTGTCTTGTGATCCCCGAGAAACAAAGGCACACAGATTTTGGAAAACACCTTTTTAAAAACAAAAGATGCCTGTGCCAAAAGTTGCAGCTGTAACCATGGTGGAGTATCTTATTAAAACATTAAACACAGAAGAAGAATATCACAAAATGGTTTTGTAATGTATTCTTTCAGAAATGCATAATAGTACTGGTGACAACTTATAGCCTGTGCAGCTGTCACTTTACATTAATAATTCCTCTGTAGGGTTTCTTTCTGTACATGATCCATAACCCCTGCCAGCAGTTTGGATGCCCACGCTCACCTCCTGCTCCAAGGGCTGCAGACCACCCCATCAGTTTGTGAAAAGGCAGAGGTGTAAACTGCCCAGGAATTGCTGCTGAGCAAGGAAGACACTCGGTGGGCAACTGCAAGCTCTGGGGACAGTGTGACACACATCACCTTAAGTGCTTCCCTTGTCCCAAAGCTCTTGCTCCAAAGGTCCAGGTATGAATTTCTCCACTAGCAAACAACTGGCCATTTCTAGGAACCACACACCCAAATTCCCAGCACGCACGAAGATCACTCAGCAACACATACTTGTATACTTCCAAGATAGGGATCAAATCAGGTCATGCCTTCAAAACTGCCCCGACAGTGGGTCACTGCCTGCTCAGCCACTGAACCTCAGTGCCCATGAGCTGTCGAGGACAGATGACACCGTGTCGGTCAGCTCTGCCGATCACCTGCCCGTGCTCCCAGCCTTGAGGGCATCTGTGGGAGCAGCACGTCCTGTGTGACATTGGGAAGGAAAGGCTGAGAAAAGACACAACTGCTGTGGGTGAACACACCAGGACATGGAGCACAGGCAGCAGGAAGAGCTGTGCAGTGAAGGACAATGCCAGGGTAGGAGCAGATGGGGTTAAACTGACCGTGAGTAAGTGCAAGCCAGACATGTGGGTTACCAACCATCACAAACGTGGTATTTCACTACAGAAACAGAACAGGGAGAAAAAATCACCTTCTTTTAAGATGACTCTATGTATAACAGCGATTACATGACACAGTGCTGAGAAGGGGCTGCACCTGATTACCACAAAGGTCTTCTTTTACTAAAATAGCTTTATTTATTAGCAGGTATGCAAATGTGCCACTTGCAGGTGTTCACATACACATGTAAAAAAAGGCATTTGTGGCCACTCGTGGTGACATCTGGTTTTCAAAAGAGCCGTTCAGCCAGAGGCTTTGGAAGGACATGAATAACAACAACTCCTATCCGAATTATGCAGCTCATTCTCTAGTACATCAGAAGCAGCAAAGGGACTTTCCTTGAAAGTACCAGCAACTCGCATCGGCATGCAGCTCAGGTAAAGGAATGACATCACCCTGTATCTCAAAAGCATTACCTCATCTCCTAATCCAAGGAGTGAGTCACCCAGGCAGTCAGCTGCAAATCTCTTGGCACAGAAAATGTAGGTTACCACGATGCACTTACACATTCCTCTGATCTGTCAATGTAAATAGCTATTTGTTCAGCTTCACCGGTCAGCAATATGGCACATAATTGTTAAGTGGCTTGTCTTTCAGAAGTAACACTTAAAAAAAACAAGCCCCACATTAACTATCCAGCCCTGAACGAGATGCTGCTCTTTTTGCTCATTAAAGAGTTTGAAGCCCAAGTTCTCCATTGGCTCTGCGCGGGGCTCCGCAGCCCTATCAGCGCCGAGGGCTGCGCAATCTCCAGGCCGACGGGTGAGGTAATGCAGTTTCTAAAAAGCCTTCACAAAAAAAAGCGAAAAGGCATAACGATCCGAAATGGCACACGCTACCAGGGAATTTGCTGTCTAGACTCTTTACTGGAAAGGAGGGCACCGTGCGCCAGGTGCCACGGCAGGTTGATCGGCGCGGGGAGCTGATGATTTATGGCAGTGGAGAAAAGAGAAACGGGGAGAAAGGGAAAAAACTGTGTAAACAGAGATCAAAACGAGCTGAAGTACTAAAGCTTCCAGGGGCGGTTTAACAGCAAGCGTGACATTCTACCCCACTCCTAACACTCTTTATCATCCAAAGCAAAAAGAAAGCCTGCTCACATGCAGACACATCTGAGCCAAGGCTGGTGCCAAAACACTCAGTGTTATTGTTTACAGATGGGCTGGACTGTATGAAACTCCAAGGAAATAGCCAAACACAAGTAAAATATTTTCCTTAGAACAGGAAGCGTTATTTTATGTCTTTTATGTTTTTCTAACACTTCAGCTTGTAGTTTTCAAATGTTACTGTTACTATAAGCGTGAGAGCTTCATTCCAGTTACCAATTAACTAAGACTAACCTATATGATCTTGAATGATAAGGGCACCAATTTTTTCCCCCTGTATGATTATCCCTACAATAGGATCACTGTAACAAACAGGATCAAAGCCAACATCAAGCATGTAAGAAAGCTACTTCTCACTGAGAGCTATGTCTTCTAAGCCTCTTTAAAATTAATCTAAGCAGAATACTAAAAGTCACATATGGCAGCTTCATTCTAAAGGGTAGAAACAAGAATATGCACAAACAAATCTGGGAAAGAGAATGCAATCTTGTATGCTCCACATTAAAAAACAAACAAACAAAAAACACCAAACCCACAGGCAGACAGTAATACAGGTATTCCTACTGTAAATGTTTACAGATTTTTCAGGTTACACACACACATTTTTTGAGATGTCCCGATTCAAGCTGGTTCGGAACTCATCTATTGTCTGCTCTTTTTTGCTGTGCATGCAGGGAGGTCTCTGCACAGATCCACAGGTTTATTACTTCCTTCCAATAGAAGAGGTTAATTCTCCTCTTCACCTTAGATTTCAGGATGCTGAGTTGCCCATTTTCCCTCCAGCTTCCTGGAGAAATCCTGAAGCACAGGGCACTACAAGGGTGACACTGTACTCTTACCAACAGGCAAACCCGAATCAAACAGCAGCACACTGGGGTGAAGGGGCCAGCCAGAGCCTTCAAACTTCTGCAGGGCCCCCACTTTCATAAGAGGAGAACAAAGATGGAAGCACTAGTATAACCTTTTGAACAACAAGGGCTGTTGAGTTAAGCTATTGCACTGCCTAAAGCACTGGTAAAAGAGCAAAGTATTCTTCAGAGCATATACTGCTGTTTAACCACTCAAGGAAGAAGAAAATTGACTGCAAAGGGGACTCCATGATTTACACCAGTGAAACAACCTTCTGAGACGTGTTCAAGGGCAATGAGGAAGCTGAAGCAGGAAATACCAATAGCCAGGTGGTTGCTTGTCTAGAAAATCTTTTCTTGTGAGTGCCATTGCTTCTGATCTCACCACTATATTTGTTTACAAAGTGCATACCTGTTCCTGACCACCTCCTGGGTCTGTTAAGCAGAGTACATGCCCAGACCTCTTCAAGGCCTGAACCGTGAGAAAGGCTGCACCTGGACACTGGATAAATCAGTATTTTATTGAGCTGTTTATGGAGGCAGGACCAGGTGGCCTTCCTCCTCAGGAGAGGTAAGAGCCAGCCTGTACCAGAGCGGCACATCAGAGGAGCCATGGAAATAAGGTTTTGTCTCATCTGGGGAGTGACAGACTGAACGAGCACACACACACGAGCTCTGCACAGCAACAGTGAGCAGAGATGTGTCTCAGACCTCAGGCTGATTTTTACCATCAGGCTCTACAGCTCACCCAGCAACAGTTCACAGCATCTGGCAACTGACCAAACCTGGTCCCCAGCTCCTGCCTACATTAAGATCCTTATGACACAACTTTAGATCTACTGCAGTCCTCTTTCTCCTTCCACCAGCTCCCACACTTCACAAGTTGGTAGTTTCGATTTCATTTTTCATGAATACATGAAAAAAAAGTCATAAATACAACTGTCATGGCCCTGCATTTTGTGTAGGATGAGCACAGGAAGTGTTGCTGTAACCCTGTGCCTTGATAAGTACTAGAGAACTCATTTCAAAACTCATTTTTTCTCTGTCCTCAAAAGAACACCTGCAACATCCTTCCAAACTTTAATAAATGACTAGAGTTGGTATCTCTGTCATGAGTCTACACTTCAGATCTTAAAATCTGATCAGTTTTAAGCACCAGGGTCCTGGCAAAACTGCCTTTTACACCAGCAGTGCAAAAAGCAACAGATGACAGCACCACAGTAGAGAATTATACTCTCCTTTCCAACATCAGGGGCACAGTATTCTGTTTAGCTTGAATTTGCCCTTAAAAGACTTGCTCCTACTCTGTCCTCTGTCCTCCCTTGAAGAGCCAGGCGGGGAATCGGAGGAACCACAGCACGATAACCAGACCACCCCAGCTTCAAAAGAGATCACAAACCCAATGGTGTTTGCTGTGCAATCAGACCCTTCTTCTGAAGACAAGCAAACTAAAATACCACTGTTACTTTAATCACAGTCAAACAAGACTCAGGGCTTTGACTACAGAGATGCCAGCCTGCTCTGCTGCCATGGTAACAGACTTTTAAAAACTGTTCTCCTTAATAATAATAAAAAAACCCAACTGCACGGTGCTTTAAGAAAGACTTTATTTTGACATTACTCCATCCCCCTCTTTTTCACAGCAAGTTTTATTAGTAAGACTGTAAGTCTCCTGAAACTTAAGAGCAACACTTTCTGAGACAAACGATGCTGCAGCTTGAGGGCCCATCACTGAGCTCCTTGAAACTAACAGCACATAAGGGAGTAGATTAGTGAAGGAAATGAAAATTACTCAAAGCCTTCCCCTCCAGAAAGAGGCCCTACACTGAAGTTCATCAGCCACTATGGAAAAACTGGTATTCGTATGGGGTTTGCATGGCAAGGCTTTGATAGTGCTGGGGCTGAAGCAATGGGAGGGACCCCATGCTGGAGCAGGGGAAGTATGAGGAGCCCTCCCCTGAGAAAGATGTGGTTTTATTTCTCATTATCCTGCTCTGGTTTGATTGGTAAAAAAATTAGTTCTCCCAAGTCTTTTTTGTCCGTGACAGTAAGCAGTGAGTGACCTCTCCCTGCCCTTATCAAGCCATTTGATATATTTTCTCTTCCTCTCCAGGTGGGGAGGGGAGTGACAGAGAGCAGGTCTGGTGGGCACCTGCTGTCCAGGCAGGGGCAACCCACCACAGTCTTGTTCAGTATTGGTATGTTTCAAGGCGATGTTTTCACTTCACCCCCCCCCTCAAAGATCTCCTGCAGACTACCTGTACTCCTACAGCAGCACCTGAGAGCCAAGCAAGATGCTGCTCTTCAGAGACAGGGAGCACAGGCAATAGCAGAAGCTCATGGCACTCCAGGGGTCCAGCATTCAAGCTGACCTTTGCCAGGCCTTGTGTGTTTCTTCCCCCGGCCCTGCCTGGACAGGGTGGTTTTGCAGATAAGGACACAGAGTCCATGTGTCTTGAAAAATTAAGTCATAGAGCAACTCCTATAGGAAAAGAGCCTGATACAGGAGGAGGACAGAACACGGCAAATCGGTCTCCTCTTTCTAGGACGCAATGAAAGTGGAGTGAATGAAACATGCAGTGAGTCTGACAGAAAGATTAATAGCTACCTCCTTATGGAGCACAAAGTCCAGAAGAAACTCGGAAATGAGATGTCAGCAGCTTGTGCTGCTGGAGGAATGATTTGCTAAACTGTCTAAAATGCTTAGCCCTTGAAACAGACACTTCTTTATATAGATACGGGCTGAAAGTCAAAAAAGGCTTCAGAGCACAGTAAATTACTTTGATGTGTATTGGGCAGCTGAATTCCAACCATCTAAGTTATTCACTCATTACCTGAAACAAGTATTTGTCTAGATATTATTAGAGTTGATCCATTTCTATATCTGTGAACAGCCAACACAAAACATTCAGTGTGCTGTAGGCAATTAAATTATGAGCTCGCTCCCTGCCCTTATCTCGACTCAGTGGGTGAAAGGCCCAGAGCACAAAGCAACAAGTGGCTGAGACAGCGAGGGTTATTTAGCCTGGGGGAAAAGGAGGGTCAGAGAAGACCTAATTGCTCTTTACAACTACCTGAAAGGAGGGTGTAGCTAGGTGAGGGTTAGACTCTTTTCTCAAAAAACAAGCAATAGGACAAGAGGAAATGACCCCAAGTTACACCAGGCGAGGGGGGCCAGTTCTGCACACGCTGTGCGTCACCTAAAAATCCACTGCACAGGCTGGAAGGGCACACCCACGTGGGGAGAGCCCTTCCCAAATCTGTGTTCGCCAAGTCTGGCCATACACACATATACACACCAGGGGAGGTTTCGATCGGATATAGGGAAAACTTTCTTCACTGAAGGGGTCGTCAAGCATTGGAACAGACTGCCCTGGACAGTGGCGGAGTCCCTTTCAGGATTTAGAAGATGTGTAGATGCACCAGTTAGGGACATAGTTTAGTGGTGTCCTTGGCAGTGCTGGGTTAAGGGTTGGACTCAGTGATCTTAGAAGTCTATCCCAACCTAAACCATTTCATGGTTCTACTAAAGACAACTGAACAGAGACAGTGATGATGGTAAAACATCCTTTTCCAATATTTTGCAGGGTGTTGACTTAAGTCTGTGAGCATGAAACGCAAGCTGGTCATAAAGATTAGGCCAGAGTGACTCTGAGAAACTTTCCTGGCTTTATTCACGGCAGAGCATCACTTGTGAGGACTGGAGTTGAGAGCTCTGGTATCATACAAGCCACAAAATCCCGTTCTGCAGCTGCCACGTGTCTCATAACAGAAGCTGTCAGCCCCCAAAACATCCTTAAAGCACAGTGAAAAGACGCACATCAGCACTTCATCAGTGCTAACTACAACCAGTGTCAGCAAGACAAACACCGAGCTGCAGCTACAGGAAGTCTTTTGTTTTTTTAATTGAACAGGACATGGAACTGAGATGACTGAAGATGAGCAGTTTCGATAAATAGCCCTTAGCAACAGCCCTCCTTGTCATCTCAACAAAAAACCAGGGTGCTGCATCATACTGACAGCCAACTCAGCTCAGGCATCCACCAGCTATTCCCCTTCTCCTCAAGTAAGTTTACCACTTCCCACTAAAAAAGTTGGTTGCATTTCCTAGACTAGCATAACTTCCAGCTATCAAAGTACTTTCAAATAATTAGTCTTTTGCTGATGACCTTTTGTCCACTAAACATCATTAGAAGTTTATTTTCGGGAGAATTATAATTTACAGTTTCACCATGAAAGCAGCAGAAGTCTGTCCTCAGAAATCCACAGGTGTCTCTAGTGAAGTTTCCCAAGCCTGTCACCTCTTCATGCCCATGTACACCGTGTGTGTTTCCAGCAATAGAATTGAAAGGAATCGCTTTTTCCATCAGGAATCCTAATACATCCTTGTAGTTAAAGAGCAGTCACATCCATTCTCTCCCTACAAAACACAGACTCCACTCCCCCTGATAGCCCTAATCAGCCTTCTCTGCCTCAATTGCAATTAGAATTTATCTTCCTTTGAAGTACAATTCTGGACACTCACTTCTTATTCATTATGAGCTTTTCCAGGACCATTTAAGACACTAATCTGTCTCTCTCTGTCTACCCGCAGGCAACACAGGATCACATTTCCTTACCCTGCAGAGGAATGGAGATGGCAGCTGATAACCTCTCACGGGATCTCTTACCACACAGTTTTTTCAGTTTTGAACTGGTCATCTCCAACCTTCCACCACAAAACTGCTGCTATCAATCCCCACATCTTGTATATCATTTAGTAGTTTAATTTCACTACTGTTATAGAAAACCTGTATGATTGAGAACTGGATGATGTCCCAGTCTTCCTCTAGAGGAACGATACCTCCAGCTATCAAAGCATCTGCTGGTTCTACATCTGTCTCAGCAGTACACAAAAATAAAGGCCAGGTACAGGACACTAGAATACTCTCTCACACACTGAGACAACCAAAATTATGAGACCTTCCTTAGAGGTAAATAGATTTTTCCCTAGATAAGTCACCTCAATAACGAGACCACTGATTTACACTCTCCCTGCTTGAAGAGAGTGGCAATTCAGGGCTTTACATCTGATCACAACATACTACAGCTGGAAAGTAAATTTACAGCATTAGTAGAATTTTTTTTACATTTTATTCCTTGCTTTGAGTAAAACTGTCCTTTAAAAACTTTTGCACACACTCAAACACTTAAGAGAACCAACTTGCTGTTGTCTGTATATGGAAGTCTGAACCCACAGCACAGCATTTCCTCCTGCTCAGTGCACAGAGACTCTTCCAAGCAGAGATTGCTTTTCTTGCTGGTGTGTCCCAGGCCAGATGTTTTAAGATGCACAAATACATTAAAAGTTAAAACTAACAATAGCAAGCTAGACAGAGCCATTCATTTTTAAGCAGAGTTCAGAGAGAAAGCCATTTTCTCAAACATTGTGTAGTTTGAGATTAATCTCCTTTTTGTTTGTCCAGTGAGTGTTTGCAGAGTCAGAATAGTTTTATGCAGGATTAATATAAATTCCTAATATTCAGCACTGCACTTACCAGCTGCTATAATAACCTTTTAAGTGAATACACTGAAGTCTGACAGTCTTCAGTGTTCCCCACCCATACCCAAGACAAACACATCTCAGCTTATCCTTGGATGGTATTTACAGGCAGTGACTCAATTGAAAAATAACTGTAGTAGAAAGCTGTGAACAAAGAAAAACTTAATTTTTATTCAAACTAATCAAATGCTGCTGGAGGAGTGCCCTACATAGTGCATGAGACTTTCCTAATTCTTTCAAAGACACTGTTAAATTATTTACCCTCTGCAAACCTCTGACAGGACACATAAAAAATCACAATTCAAGAGCCTCAGAGGGCATTTTGACCTCTTGTTTTGCTCTGACCCTTTCCAGTGTGGATTTTGCATTTTCTTCTGTTCCAAAGTGTAAGAGGTCAAAGGATGAGAATTGCTGAGTTTCTTCCTGTGTTCCCAAAGCAACCCAAGTCAGGTTTTAACTCTTCTCTGGCTACACTGGTTACAGAGGTTGTCTTATACAAAGAGCAGGAAAGTGCAGGCAGTACCTCAGAGTGAGTCCCAGGTGCCTGGACACTTCACAGCAGAATTTAATATTTCTTTTGGGACACCAAAGTACTAAAAATTCCTTGGAAAGGTTTATGATGCTGATAAAGGAAGGGAGAAAAAAAAAAACAAAACAAAAAAAGAAGATACATTCATGCTGCAGATTAAATCCAGGCACTAGTGGAGTATTTTGAGATTTCAAAATCCTTTCCCAATTCACTGCTCTCCTTGTCTTCTCCAAAGAGCAGAAAAGGAACAGTCTGCCAAAAAAGGCATCTCTGGGTTCATTTTACCTACAATGCAATGAGGTTTCAGGTGACTTCAATATAAAACTTCTTTGCATTTCCACATTTCTCTGGAGAAAAAATGTAATACTGGGCCATTCCACAAAACCACTTCTGTGTCCAAAAGAGATGAGAAAGATGCCTAAGACTGCACAAAAATTGATGTTATGTGGCCATCACAATATGAAAAGTTAAGACATATATGTATATGCCTTCAATGCAATTCAAAGGTCATGAGAGTCTACAGGAATAAGGGTGTTGACAGATCAGGTGACATGGCATAACACAATTATTCCATTTTTCCAGGACACAGTGGTATGTTTGCTCTGACTGCTATAAATGTCAGCCTTGTGGGCTGAAACTGATTTTGTCCCATGAGCCCGAATGTCTCAAATAAGGAAATAAGATGCTTACTTAGGGATTAGTCCCTCACAGCCCAATGTCGAGGCAATGCAGTTACTTTTATCGAGTCCATCCCAGCGCAGCCTCCGCCCAGAGCTCTGGAACAACTCTGAGCTCCCTCCAGCACCTCTGACAGCGCAGGGAAGGGTTGTGTCACCTTCCTGAATGTGTTTTTCAGCTGTTACTCTCACATCATCACCACCGAGTATCCAGCTATTCTCCCCTTTCTCACCACACACCAGCCACCAGCTTTTACACAGCGGTATCTCCACCATCCACCCAACCCAAAGGAGGATTTTTTTCCTGACTCCATCTCTTCTCCAGCTGTCCCACCAGCCATGACAGCCACTCCTGGCCAGTCACTTTAACACACAGGCAAGTTCACTCTGTCATTTCTCACATTTAATAAATTCTTTAGAAGAAAGACAGAGCCCACTAAGGAATTTAGTAAAAAGCTATGAAGGTAAGAGAATGTTACATCCTTATTAGCAAATGACAACAGTCTTATGATGTGCTATGAACCATTCCCACTCATTTCCACTATGATTAAGCATCATTATTTCAACAGGCTGATTCTCCCCAAAGCATTCTTTTCTAAGTATGGACAATGTATTAATTACACACTTAAATTTTAAAGAAAAGTGTTTCATTAAAAGTAAGTTCTCTTTATAAAAGTTGTGATTTAATGACTACTTTGAACTCCATCAAGCAATCTTTAATTGCAAGGGATAAGAAAACTTGGAATTGTAAAAATACAGCTTTTCTAGAGAAGGGCTGTCCATTTTAACACAATGGACAGGGAAACAGAGTTTTTAAATTCTTATGCACAAGACTGAAGTGCAGAGTCATAACTTTTCAGCATTGGCATCCTGACCATGATTTGTTTATGTTAGAGCTTAGAGACAAGGAAAGAATTTTAGTTACCCAGACACACAATTAGTACTTCAGCAGCCTTTCCTTTCTAATTGATCTGTTCACATGACAAACGATGAACATCTCACTTGTCAGTGTCTTAAGCAGTAGCTTCAAGATCTGAAGCGTCTGACAGATCAGCTGGAACACTTGAAATTTCACTACCTCACTTTCCTAATTAACACTCAAGCTCCAGACAGCCAGGTTGACATTTTACAGTTAGGCAGAGGAAGTAACTACAGTTCTACTAAACACTGAAAGTTCTGAAGATCTAATGTCTATTCTTAAAAGGTACTTGGAAATTAAATTCATGCTTTTACCCTAGGACACAGAACCACAGTTCATTGCTCTTTCTCAAAATAATTAAAAAACCTCATCATCAAAACGAGAAAGACACAGGAGCACACACTTTCCTCACTCTGAAAGAACACAAACTTTTATCACTACAAACGCAATGCAAAAGGAGTTTCTTATCTGCCTTTTCTTGCAAGAAGATGTAGGTTAGCAGCTTACATAATACGCTGTTTTATCATAAATTATTTGTGGTTGCTAGCACAGAAACCTTTGTTACCTCAAAAATGTTGGAAGAGGAAGAAAAAAAGCCTCATTAGAGTTTGAGAGAGTAAAACTCTCATGCCCCATACCCAAATCAGAAAGGAAATACCATCGAGTGCAGAGATGACAGACTCTGAAACTTCAATGAATTTAGTATTTTGGCCTAAACCAGAATTTTCACACAAACTTTTATGAGGCAAATTACTCACTTAAGTGATTCTGGATTCACTGTATGAAGACTTTCAGCTACTACTGACAGCAGATTAAACATTTAAATATTTAAGTGTGGTTTATTCGGAGTATTTACTACTTTTGTTTCTTGTTAAATTCTGTCTTAACAGCATTTGTTTACATGACAGTAAGTCTAAAAAGGCCCATATTTCCAATGCTTAGACAGCTTCTAAAAGGCCAAAATGAAGCTTTACTTCCAAAATTAGTTCTCTCATAAGCTCTGCATCTCAACTGCCAAAATCCAAGTCAGTGTCTTCAGCCACAGTTGTAGAGTGAGACAACTTGAAAGCCCATCTGAAAGCCCAACTTCCTCTATGCATAACAAATGCTCTCTGAAAGTGTATTTTTATGACTCCCCCAACCTACTGATTTGCAGCTACAGAAGAGAATTAAATATTGCATGGACAAGCTACAATTTTTGTTGTCCAAACACCAACCTTTAGTTTCTACAATCATACACATTGGAAAAACAACAGAACTCTGGACAGATCAGTTGAATGACAAAATCTCGATGTGCAAAAACACTTCCATAGTCTGAAATGCTGCATTCCCAAAATCTTTAAAACCTGGACTTGTGATCTAATTTGTAGTGAAAACATAAAGTGTGCAATTGCACAGATTTCAAACGTGTGCTTTTTCTAACCAGTGGTTCTATTTTCATATAGTCATCAGAAACTATTCACAGCAACAGGTAATAGCCCAGTATTTTAAGTACCTGGCATTGAAAACATTTGTGAAGGATCACACCATCACTGACACCTTCCACTTTACCATTTCTGCACTTTTTCAATTCTGCTCTTGAGCATATTTTTGGGGGAAAGTTCTTCTTTCCTATAGTGTTTTTTCTAGACCACAAAAATACACTTGAACAGGTGCATCCATAAATTAGATTCTCTCTCAGAAACAAAGAAACATAAATTAACATTCATATTACTTCTTTACACCGGAACAGAGGTGGACATGCCACAGACAGGAACAAAGAACTACAAGCAGGAAGCTCATACAGTCTGAATAACCCTGAAATCAACTTTCATTCTCTGATGATCCTTGTGCAAAAGCGTGAGATAGGACTGGTCATCAAATCCAACCACCCATGACAGGACTATATACTTTGTCATCACCACAAATTATACTGGCGTTTTTATTCCTCCTAATTCTAGGAAATAATGACTCAAAGCCCTCACTTCCTCACCACAGGATAAAAAAGAAAGGAAAAAAACCCCTTCTAACTTTTAGCCTAAGTTTATTCAAACTGATGGTGGAAATAGCACCAAACTAGAAATTTAACTCTAGATTTTCTTCTTACAGTTCACCAGCCAGAAGTGATGCAACTCTTTACCACTCAGCACTTCAGGGTGACCTTCAGCGCTCTATTTAATTGCTAACACATTGTGTTTCACAGGCAGCCTGCTTATCTAGTATAAAACACCCAAAACACTCCTTTGTTCATTTAGTAAGTCACAAGGACTTTCACTTTTCTTGAGGGACAAAAAAAAAGCCAGCACTTGCCAAAACATACTTTAGCAATACAAAGCAGATGATCCTTTTATTTGCTCCAAATTAGAAGTAACTTGTTTTCACTCAGCATTACATACAATTCCCAAACTCAGTTACATCATCTCGTTTCACAGTTATCACATATGTCAAACCCAAGGCTAAAATGCTGACACACTCTAGTTTGAAATGGCAACATGATGTAAGCACTCAAAAAAAGAAAGTTTGAAAACAATCTGGATAAAGTTTCGTAGCTAACTTTGCTGCATTATTTAACATTTACCAAACTGGGAGGAAGCTGCTTTATTTTCTTACAAACAACTCAATTTTAAGAGATTTAGTCAGGACTGAGATTAAGCCTTACCTCTGGTTTACTGAGACTGGATGACACAAGAGAACCAGATCCCACATCCAGATCCCACTGTTTTCTCCCACTGTTTTCTGGATCCAGTGCAGCAATTCTTCCATCCAAAGTGCTGATAATTACTAAAGATCTGCAAGTTGAAAATGTTCACAGTCAAAACCACAGCGGGATGGACTTCACCTATCAGTTGCTTTTTATATTTAGTAAAACACAACTCCAACCTTAAAGTTTTAAGTCTATATTTTGCAAAACACCAATTCAGTTTGGTAGCTCCAACCAGACCAACAGCAGAGTGTAGAAGAGCTGGAGTCTCTGGCCGGATGTCATGAACTAATTTACATGTTGTAAGACACTTTCAAAGAGTTCAGTTTCAGGGTAAGAGAGTTGACTTTTTGCTCCCACTTGCAGATGTTACCACTGTTACAACACTGAATGAGATAATATTTTTTGAGATATCTGTAAGACCAGTGTGGATCCTATTTTTTCCAAGCCCTTCCAAACTGATCTCTAACCTATCCTTTCAAAACAACCTAAAGCTGGAACTACGAATCCAGCAAATCATGGCATAAGAAATATTAAGCTGCAACTAAGTTTTCAATGGCTTTGGATGAAACATCAAAATCCTGGATAGTTGACAAGTTTCTGAATAAAACAAGTTCTTCCTAAGGCATTCACAGGGCACTGGAAACAACTTCCAACACCTGCAGACCACAAAGCAAGCAAAGAGTCAAATAACAGAATCATAGAATGGATTGGGTTAGAAAAGACCTCCGAGATTATCAAGTCCAACCTTTGGTCCAACTCCAGTCCCTTTACCAGATCATGGCACTCAGCGCCACGGCCAATCTCAGTTGAAAAACCTCCAGGGA
>JAWWEV010000134.1:68416256-68446855 GCA_035583235.1 Hafferia zeledoni
CTCTCCAACTTCAATTTCCCCTGGCAGAGCTTGAGCCTGTGCCCCCTTGTCCTATTGCTGAGTGCCTGGGAGAGCAGCTTGGGGTTGAAGCAGCCTGATGTCTGGGGGATACAAGGCCATGACAAGCTGGCTGCTGATTTCCACAGCGCCTGAAGCTCCTCATTTTCAGTAAATCTTGTTCCTTACAGAGCTGTACAATTAGAATAAGCATTTCTGGTTGGGCTAGAACTCAGGCATTAAAACAAACAAACAAAATAAACAACACATCAGAGACAAAGCATTGACAAGGCACTTCTGAAGGGTCTTTTTTTTTCTCAAAGATTGTTTCTCTCTAACCTCAAAAAACTGGGATTGTGTTGTCACTTTTGGCTTGCAGCAAGCTCACCAGTCTTCAAAGGCTGTGGGGGTAGAGCTTGATCACTTTACAGGCTGCTTGCACTGAGGGGGGCTGGATCTGGTGACCCAGAAGGACCTTTATAGTCATTGGTTTCAATGAGAATAAGAGACTGTGCAAATAAAGTGATGGGGAGAATACCCATTTTCAGGAGGAGGGAAAAGGGGAGGGGGCTGGAAATGCACACACGGACATGTGTATGAATCTTTACGTTAAACAATAAGGAACAATAAATTATTGTGCAGAAAGGAAGCCAAATATATTCGTTTGTCCAAAGTTAGTGGTGCAGCAACATGGAATTTAGGGAGGAAATGACGGGGGCTGTCAGTTTGCTTTAAGGAGGGGAAAAATCAAAAGCATGATCTTAAAAACGTGTTCAAGGGCAGTGGCTCATTATACCACTCACAGCAAAGGTCATGTAAAACAAGGCAGTTTTACATGTAAAAGTAACCCACATGATTTATAGGAACTTATAATATACTATAGCACTCTACTCTTAATAAACAGAAAAATAAATGTATCCTCAACTGTGCCAAAAATACCACAGCAGCTCCTACTTCTGAAGGTGGCCAAGCATCACATTTCTCCAAAAGCTGAGTTTAAGAAACTGTCAGAAAAATACCAATTGTGCAAATATTTGCACAGTAGAAGACATAAGTTTTTATAAGCCGAGCACAAACACTTATTCCAACTGTACAGAAACCAAGACTGGGTTAATAATAAACCAGATTGCAGGAGACTGACTATTCTTAAGCACTGTAAGCAATTGCTCACCCACTAAAGGCCTTGGACACACATTTAACAGAATCTATTCATTTTACAGTAAAACAATTTATCTGAAGCCCTCTAGCATTGCATAAGAAAATATTATTCAAAGTGGGTCTACTTAAAAATTTAATGTTGATCCTCCTGACAACTAGCTTATAAAAAAAAAGGTAGAAATGTAGCTGGAATGAAGAGAATTTTGGCAGCAATATTGTAGAGAAGAAAAGTGCTAAAAATCACACTGTGAAATGTTTCCTTCCCATGTACTCCCATTGTTTTCCTGTATCTAATTCTTCACATTTGACTTTTCCCTCAGGTAACAAATGTTTTACGCCTTTGTATCTTACCTCTCCATACTATCTTTCCCCACCAGATGCAAATTTCAACCTTCCCTGAGTTCCCTCATTCTTCGAGCCTCCACAGGCACTCACACTGGCAGTTTTGGAATCTGTGCCTGCATCCCGACCTCCAGCCACCCAACTCATGGTGTAACCACACTTCAGTTTTAAGTTTAGATGATTAGGAAAGAGGAAGGGGGTGTGGGGAACCTTTGTACTACAAACAGCACACTCTTGGAGAAACTGGTTTAACCAACCCCTTCTGTACATCATAAAAATCCTGGCTTTTCCTGGGTGCAGTGGAATTCTTCATTTGTCCTCTTGGCCACCAGCTCTAGAATGGACTTTGCTTCACCTCCTGAGCAAACACTTCCATGACACATAAGAATAGGACCAGCTCACCTATACCTAAATCTTGCATGCGGCCCCCTTTAGAACTGGAAATAGGCTCAAGAAAAACATCCATTTATCTGTTTTTTTAATGAGTGACTCATTTTGGACTAAATAGCCATGTTTCTGGTTCCATCTTCATCTTTCTCTTCAACAATAATACTGCATGTCAGAAAAAAAGTGCTAAAAATCCTAACTCTTGTAATTAAATTCTTCATTACTTACTCCGTTTTACTATGAAGTAAAATCTTAATACCGGTTCTCCTCTTCTTTGATGGACTCCAGTAAGTTAAAATCCTGCCACTTGAACTCTAATTGGTGTAAGATCCTAAATTTGCCTACATTTGCCCAAGATCCACACTGGTGTTACACTTTCTCTCTATCAGATTTTCCATTTTTCCAAGTTTCCCCCCTTTCTCTGCTTGCAGCTTTGTGTACTGAGAGTAGGAAGGGAGATGTTCCCACTGCTCAGGTAGTCTAATAAAGCACTAGATTAACATGTTCTGACAAAAGCAGTTTGGGCAACTGCTTCAAGAAACTATTTCAGAGCAGGTGATGTGGGGTGACAACTCCACAGCACTATGGTAAGTTCACTGCAGTGTATTATGCCCAATTCTTACATCAAATTCTTAGAAACACCAGCAGAACACAGCCACAATTCCAGAATAAAGAGGGTCCTTGTACCCATCTGTTTGCAAGCCCTCACTGGCTGGAGATGTTAGGGCTGTACCTGTAATTCCATTAAAATGAACTGGAAAAGGGCTATTTCGAAAGCACCTTTGGGACTCCTTACCGACAAATTGAAAGGAAAAGGAATTCCTGAATCAGTTCCTATTTTGGTTAAGCCTGATAAACTCTTATTCTCTGAAAAACAAAACCTTATCACTGGCTTTATCAACATTACCTCCTGACTGGGGTAAAGCTTAAAGACTGGCCAACAAAACCAGCCTCCAGCAACACACATGTTTTTGGAGAACACAACCAAACTGGACTCCATTCTGCATTCCACCATCCCACAGAAAACACCAAATATTACTCAAAGTCAAAGGCCAAAAGTCACAACTATAACACCAAGGAAGTGAGTAGGATAAGGACAAACAGAATCACGGCTGCACATTCCTGAACAGCAAGGTATTTGTTGAAAGTAAATCATGGACTATACTGTGGAGTCAAACACATCACACAGATACTAAACAAGGAAAAAATACAACAACCAACATCACAAAACCGTAAGTAAACAGTCTCCAAAAGCCTGGACCAAAGCAAAAAAGATACAAAAAGGAACTCCTCCACCTTAGGCAGTTACTTAGACCACAGGATCCATCAACCAGGCACCTGAAAAACCAACATCAGCAACATGAAGACTTGCACTTCACTTTGCCTGTAACTGGTGGTCCAGAATACATTGAGAACCAAGGGATGGAGGGGAAGAAAATCCCTTCTGAGCCTTAGAGAGTCCAGCGGCAGGACTAAAACAAGGGGCCAGTACACAGAGCATACAAAGATGTCAGCAGTCACAGCAGGTGACAGGGAACAAGCTAATGCTGTAAAGTCAAGATTTTATTTGTACCTTGTCACTAAGAAAACACATCTGGACACAGTTCCCCAATCCTGAGCATCTACAAACAGCCTCGTGGTTAAATGAAAATGTTCTCTTACCATTTCCTATCCTCTTTTGCTCAAACAGGAGCTTGTTATTCAAGTGCAGTGAGAATGTTCCTTCTTCAAACTATGCAAAACATCTACTACAAACTTCCACATATATTGACAAAAGGCCAGTCCTGGGCCTTAAAGGCTTTGTCTCCCATCACAAACACAACCCACTTTTTGAGACCAAGTGGCCTGAGCACAGCTCTGTTCTACTTTACAGAACCGAAGGTATCTGATTTACCTGCAAAAAGAAGCAAAGGGCTAAGATGGCAAGGCAAGATGTAAACAGGAGGAACATTTCTTTAGTTTATCTACACCCTTTCACTGCACCAAAACTTTGTATTGATTCAAGTAAGTTGCTTTTGTTAGGAAAACAAAGCAGAACTTGGCATCATTTTGATACAATATTTATCACTATTCCTGTTCCAGTTTTTAAAAAAGCCCTCAACACCAAAAACCTCAACGCTCAAAAGCCATTTGAGACATTGCAAATGTGGCTGTTTATCAAACTTGAACTCTAAGCAGCTATTCCAACAGCAAAACCTGCATGTTTGTATGCAAAGAGCACAGTCACTCACTAACCCTCCTATTTTCTTCTAGGAAATTAAAACAAATCTTGAAACCCCAAATGATTACATTCATCTACAGAAATAAATAGCTGGGGGTTTGGTTTTGTTGTTCTTTTCAGATTATACTGCCCTGTTATATTACACAGATATTGCTGAAGAACAATTAGCTGAGGTGAGTAGAGATCTCAGAAATACAGATGAAAAAAAAATAAAGAAATGCAGGCAAATACTATGGCCAGGCAGCCATTCTATTTTTATTTGATGACAGCAACTCTGCTCCTACGCACTAATCAATTACAGAACAGCTACATTTAATCTCAGACTTAATTTACTACATTGAACATCTTTAGTGTATTCCTCTTAGCTCTAGCAGTCAAATAGAACATGTATTTTTAAAAATCTTCAGGGCTAAATAAACAAAGGTGCTATTAAAAATTGAATTCAGTAGAATTGTAATAAATTAGACAGTATTTTGATGAGCTGATACACAAAAGAATGATCCTGTTGCTAACTGGTGAGACTGCCTTCAAAGGAAACAGGAAGGCAAGTTATCAGCCAGTTTCTTCCACTAAGTGAAAGCTCAGATATATCAACAACAAGCTCTGGGCAATTCATTTCTAGAAGAGGTTCTCAAATATAGCAGGCCTTTAGTCATGCTCTTCTTCCTTTAAACTCTGGCTGTGGCTTATCACCTCATCGCTCTCAGCCAATTCAGAAACAGACGGGAAACAGCTCAGTAACATTTCTGCACTTGACTCATTCATCTAAATCTCGCTTTTGCCAGAGCCTCTTGCCACACACAGCTATTAAGTATTTTATTTCCCCTCGTTATAGGCTCAAACTCGCTCATCAATTTGTATCTCATGTTTGGCATCCCTTCAGGCACACCCCGGTGTCTGCGCTGAACAGACAGTTAAGTAAACAGGAGTCGGACTGAATTCTCTTTGAAACAGAAAGAAGCACTGACAGAGAGGGACACGATGCTCTGGACAACTGTGAGTTGCAGGTGTTGGAAGAGTTTCGACTACAGATGCGGTGCTTTAGGGTCTCCTTCCCGCAGGCACAGAACTGCCCCCTGGGACCAGGGCAAGGAAGGGATCGAGACGTGGTATTACCAGGGGGAGCAGACGGGCCAGATGTCACACAGCGTGACATCCGGCAGCTTATCTGTCTAAGAATCCAGGCACCCTTTCTCCTCGCTAACAACCGCGAGAAGAACAAGCAGCTCAGCGCTAGTGAGGTCCCGAAGTTCCCTTTCCTCACTGTCACATCCTCCCCCTCGGTTCAGCCTGTCCATCGCCACCGCGGCGCTGCTCCAGCCCCATCACGGGACTCACCTGTCCCACCCCTTCTCCCTGTGCCCCTCCTGCCGCCCCGGGACACCTTCCTGCGTGTCCCACGGCCCAGCCCCACGCACCACCCGTTTCTCCACGCCGCCCCTTCCCAAGCACCACTCCCAACATCCTGCAGTCCAACTCTCCCGCCTCTCCTCTCCGATATTCCCACTCCCAACACTTCCAACCCATCCCAGTGCTATTCCCACTCCTGCACGGCCCCCTCCCCACGCGCGACCCCCAGGACGCCGCAGTGCCTTTCCCACGCACCTTCCCCCTCCCCGACACCCCCCGGCTGCTGATTCCCAGCCCAGGCACAGTCCGGTGTCCCCCTTGCACCCCCAGACACCGACCCAGGACACTCCCCCCTGCTCCCCCCCGAGGCACTGACACCACACTGGACATGAGCCCCCTCCCCAGCATCACCCGGAGACCGCTGACCCCCGCCCCTGTGCCTGACCCCCTTCAGGAGCCCCAAACACCGACCCCTCACCCAGGCATCGCCCTGCTCAATCAACTCCAGGCACTGACCCCGACCCCCACCCCCAGCAGCCCCACTCACCGACCCACCCTAACCAGTCCCACCCCCCGTCCCCTGCCCAGCACCCCCAGCCCACCTGCTGCCCGGCTGGGCCTCTCCGCTGCCCTCCGCCTCCTGCTCTGCGGGGGGCGCCGCGGTGGCCACGCCGCCCTCATCGTCCTCCACGGTCACGTCTGCGGGCCCGGGGGGCAGGGCGGCGGGCGCGGCCGCAGCCCCCAAGCCGAACGCGGCCTCCCCGGCCACGGCATCTCCCGGACGCGGCGGCTCCGGCCCGGCCGCCGCCACCCTCGCCAGCACCACCAGCAGCGCGAATGCGGCCAGAGCGCTGCGGCCCCGCGGCCCCCGCATGGAGGGGCCCGGCTCGCCCGCTGCCGCCGCCCGTTAGGACATTGAATGTCGCTGTCGCCGCTGTCGCCGCTGTCGCCGCCACGGAATGGGCGCGCACCGCGCCCCGCCCGCCCGCCACGTACCGGCTCCCCGCGCGCGCCCGCCCCCGCGAGGCGGACGCGCACCCGATTGGTCCGCTCCGCCCGCCCCTCCGCTCTGATTGGCTGGCCGCGGCGGCGAGGGGCGGGAAGGAGCCGGGTGTTTGTCAACAGAGCCCGCCGGGCCAATGGGAGCCGCGCCGCTCCCGGCCCCGCCTCCTGCCGCCGCGCCGACCAATCGCAGAGCGCATGATTCACCGCGCCGCTCTGCGATTGGCTGTCTGCAGGCGCGCGGGCGGCGTGAGCCCCGCCCCTTCCTCTGCCCGGCTGGAGACGTGGCCGTTCCTGCGCGGGGGGCGTGGCCAGCGGCGCGAACCACCCGCGCGGGGGGGAGGGAGGGGAATAGAGTTGCCCCCCCCACCCCGGCGAAGGGTGGACTCGTCGCGCGGGAGCGGAGCCCGCGGAGCTTTTGGGAATGAGATGAGCAGGGAATTGGGGGAGTAACCGCTCCCAGCGGGGTGTGGGGAAAGGCTGGACGGGGCACGCGGTTATCTCACAGATATTTTTCAATCTCATTTGTTCTGTGGTTCTGTGGTGCTCCCCCGAGTGGTCCAGGGCAGGACAGGTGACCCCACACCTGTGTCCACCCAGGTGACCCCAATCCTGCATCCATCCCAGGTGACCCCACACCTGTGCATGCCCCAGGTGATCCCATACCTGTGTCCACCCAGGTGACCCCAGTCCTGCAACCATCCCAGGTGACCCCACACCTGTGCATGCCCCAGGTGATCGCACACCTGTGTCCACCCAGATGGCCAAAGTTCTGTGCATGTCCCAAGTGGCCCCACTCCTGCATCCATCCCAGGTGACTCCACACCCCACGTGTGCACACCCCCCGCCCCCAGCACACACAGCCCCATGACCGGCAGCCCCACCATGCTGGCCAATTGTCGTGGCAGCCTCACAAGCCGCCTGTCCTACATTCGACTCCTGCTCCCCTGTCAAACCCATGACATCCCCCCATGTGTTCATGGAGATGTCAATGCCCCATTCCAAGCCCAGGTTGGTTGGTGCTCTGAGTAACCTGGTCTAGTGCAAGGTGTCCCTGCCCATGGCAGGAGGTTGAAACTGGATGGTCTTTAAGGTCTCTTCCAACCCAAACCCATTTGGAGATTCTGTCATCCTGTGATCCTTCAGGGGCTGTTTTCTGCCCTTCAGGAAGTTACTATTATTTCCTTGGCTCCAGGCAGCTGGAGGAGCTGCTCCTGCAGTTCCCACCACCAAAGCTGGCTGGTGCCCACTACATGCCTACAACCTGCAGTGGATCATTCCACGTCTTGCTGTGCTGCTCCCATCAGTCTTTTTGTGCCCATATTAATCCCTGTAGGGGCAGTTTATCAAGCCACACCTTTATCCTGTTTATAATAAACCAAGTTAGTCACAAACTCTATAATTCTCATTGTAAGTCGTCTCCTGCAGCCCTCAAATTAGTTTCCTGTCTCTTTTTCAGCACTGCATTTCAGAATATGGAGAGTTAGGATGTTTTGTATCCAACCTGTAGTGCATCCCTAGGTGTGCCCCCTTTGCACAGGGATCAAGGATGGCTGTAGCCCATAGAGAGCACACAATATGTTTCTTTCCTTCCTCTGTGTCCCTGTGCACACCTGAGATGCATGGCTTGGTGTTTGACTGTCTTATGAGCCAGCCCCTTTATCCAGACCCAGGTTACCATGTTTTGAGCAATGGCCCTTGTCATCCTGATGGTACCACCCAGCTGCTGTGGGTGTCATCCGCAAATTGGATTAGGACTGATTTTGTATTTACTTCCAAATGACTAATGAAAATATTGATTGAGGTACATGTGTATTACAGCACACACGATCATGGAGGGTCCCATTAGAAATAGCCTTATTCACTAATAATTTATAACCACTTCTAAAAAAAATAATCTCCATGGCCACTGTTTAATGTATTCTTAACTGATGCTTTATTACTCTGTTTAATTAAAATATTGCTCAGTTCCAAGTAGAAATCCTTTAAAAAGTGTATTGCACCTTCCAGAGGAAATTAAATTATTTGTTGTCTTTTTGAAGCATGAAATGAGATTTCTATTAGACCTCTGACCAGCATTACTAATTCTTTAATGAGTCATATTACACCCTTTTTTGGTATGTATCCAGAACATTATCCATAGATCTAATGTTATTGGATCTACATTTGCTACATAACATTCAACTGCCTTTCCTGGAGACAGACACCAACTTGGCACATTTTTAGCTTTCTAGAATTGCCCTAATAAATCAAGGTTTACTAAAGAGGAATGTCAACAGACCTGGGGTCTCTGCAGTCAGCTGTTTCCAACCTTCTGGGCTGCAGCCATCCCTAAAAGACAAGAGCTACTAATGGACTGAGATCTATTAAATCACTGTTAAGTAATCTCCCCACATATCTTCCTGTTTCTTTACAGACATAGATCATAAATGTTCAATGAACACTTCTGCATTGTTATTGACATTTTAATCATGTCCATCTAGTAATGAGCCTGTACCATTACTAGGGTTTTCTGGGATTTAGCCTTGACAGGTATAGATTTCCTTTGATGTGCTTCACTTCCAATAACTACTCTGCTTCTCATAACTTCTCATTTATACCAACACTTTTTTATTTCCTTCTTTCTCCATTTTGGCTATTATTTTTTTGTTTTTACTCAATCTCTCCAGTCCACTAATAAAACAAGAGTTGTCAATGTATTTTCCCTCTTAATTTTGAAGTTGTGGCTCTTTGATCATCCAATGAATTCTTTAAAAAGAGCTTGTAATTGCCATTTTTAGACTTCTACCTAAATTTTTCTTCTTGCTTGCACTCTTATTTTCTGATGAGTTGGAAACACAGCTCTTTTAAAGCACCAGATGTATGCAAAGTCAGGTCATGAACACTGCTCCCCAGCCAACCACTGAACTGCAATCCAGAGGTTTCTGTTTGGGTTTTTTTACTTCCTTAATTATAACAAAGTCCAAAAGAATTTACATTGTGTCACATGCCATATGGCTCATGTCATTTTTAGTAACTTAAATGACATTCTATTACTTTACCCATATGGTCTTGTGCTACTATTTTCTTTATTTAGATAACTCCTCTCTCTTGAGTGTCTCCCTGTTCATATGTTTATAAAGAGTAATCAAATTCCTTGTTCTGCTAGGCAAACCAAGCCAAAGGCTTTTATTCTTCCCTTACACTTTTGGCTCTCTGCTCTCACTTGCCCTCCCCTGCACCTGCCTCCATTTAAATTAATTTTTCTTGCATAGTGATGTTTTGAACAGTCACATTGAAGGGTAACTATTTACATTTTAAACTCCTTTATATTTTTAGGGCACGAGGAAAAGCAAGTTATGTGCCACGCTTTTTACAGTAATTTATCTCTTGCCCCACCAATTATTGGAGGGACTTAGATACAAGTTCCAGAATATTGGAATACATCACAAGCAGACTTGCACTCATACCTTTGTGCTGGTTCACGAAGGTTTATTATGCTTAAGGCAAAACAATAACAATCTTGAGCAAATGTCTCTCCCTCACACCCATAAGCATGACCTCATTTTCTTGTATTACCTTCTGCCCCACATCAAGTGTCTTCCAGTTGCAGCCTTTCGTTGCAGGGAGGCTCTAACAGTTTTCACCAAGTTCAGTTTTCTTCTTCTAGACTCCTCCTTGATTCCACAGCACCAAGGAATAAGGAACATCAAGCGTAACATAAAAGCTCTTATTTTTCTGTTTTGAAAACGTTTCTCCAAGGGATGGACAACGTTATGCTCGCATCCGTATGACAAACATGGCAACACAGCCATAAAATTTTCTCTCTGTATTAAAAATTTGTGCCAATAAAACCAAACTTCCTGCTTTTTGCAAAGCATGACTCACATCCTCCATTCTGTTTTGACTGACTGACTGACATAAGACATCTATTTCAGTCATATGACAATAACTTTGAATCTGACTAGCCATTTATGTGGAAATCAAAGCCTGTTCTTGCAGGATGGATGGATGTTAACAGGAATGGTGTTTTACATAACTCCGCTGAAGATCTGCCTGCTTTTCCCGAATAACTTGCTCTGGGAACAGGAAAGCACAGCAGTGAAAGCCCAGTGTGCCACCTCGTGGCTGCCCTGTGCCCAGGGCCATTCGTAGTGCCTTGGAACAGGATAATTTATAACCTCCCTTTTCCAAGAGAATTCAGACCATCAAGAAGCTGCATATGTTGTAATTAACATACCAGCACCCCTGCTGGAGTCTTTTCACAAGCAGAATAAACCCAAGTAATTCTTCATCCAACAGATCAAACCAGAGACAGGCAGCGAGGCAGGTGTTATTCAGAGGAAACGTCACTGAACTGGAGTTCTCAGGATAAAAAAATAGGTCACAGAAATGTAAATTGCTGGGACGTGACAGCCTTGGAGTGCTCCTGCTAACCAGAAAGAGAGTTTATCCGGGAAGATGACTCTCAATCTTCCACTTGGTTTCTCCAGTGTGTTGGTGAAGTTTAACTTTCATAGGTGTTGGACTTTAGCTGCTTCATGCCTAATCAAGTGAGAGAAACATAAGTTAATTGGATCAACACATCTGACACCCAGAGGGGCTGTGCCTTTCTAGGATTTCACTACACTTTCCAACAGGTTTAAGCTGGGCTAAGTCTACAACAGAAGATGGTCCAGCAGCTTTCTCACTCCCAACTGATTCATCTTGTTGCCTTCCTCAGGAAAGGTCAGGGAAAACTGACCTTGATTCTTCTGGCTGCTTTGCCTTTCACAAAAAACAACTTTTTTCCAATACATGGAAGTAGCAGAAACACTTGGCAAGTGATGGACCACAGGGTGGGAATGCTCCCTTTTGAGGACAGTGTTGTTTTAGGGCAGGGTAGCTTAAGCTGGTTACAGAACTTCCTTTCAGAGTCATATATTAAATTTGGCTGACCCAGTTCAACCTCACTTGCCTGGCAAGAAGAAACCAATTTTTTTTTTTTTTGCCTTTGTGGCAAGGTGAGTCAGCATAGGATCATAGGAATTCCAGAGCCAGCATAAACTCTGTACCCAGGTTGAGAGTGATGGTGGTTGAAGGGAGCGAAGAGCAGGATCTTCCCTTTTTGTCAACAGCAAGCTGTTATCTCAGCTACCATGTAATTTCCTACCATGTAATTTTAGCCTCAGACGCAGAATTCAGTACCAAGAATCACAGTCACCCTCATAGCCTGATGGGCTGAGCTGGTCATTCATCAGAGTGCAGTTTTCTCAGGGATATCACCTCGCAGGTACCACCCTGTTTGACAAGCAGAATGTCTGTTCAAACAGAGCAGGTTCAAACACCTCCTCCTACTGAACCAGGGAGGGTGAGAGTTGGCTCCCAGAGAGACTTTGAAATGGGATGAACACAAGCTTTACAAAAGGACTTGAGGTATTTTCCAACAGAGATGATTGTCACTGGAACACACAGAAAATCCATTTCTAAAATGTCCAATGCCACATTTTTGTGAATAGGCAAGGCTCGAAATATTTTCTGCCTTCCTTGGAGCTATAATTCACCACTAGATTCAGACAAATTGCTAACAGAAAGCCCATTATCTAGAAGTGGAAATGTTTGTGTTTCTCCAGGCAGAGGTACTGCAAGGTATGTTTCAAGCCAACACCATCAGCAGTTGCTGTGGGGATACCAGCAGGTTTATGACCTTACACTTCACTCTGGTGGGATTTTGGAGATGTAAGGGTGAGCTTCCTGAACCAGTGTAAAACGCCAATGACTGTTCTTCATTTTGGGTAGCAATCAAATATTTAGGATACTGATATTTAGGATCATAGAATCATACAATGGCATGCGTTGGAAGGAATGTTAAAGACCATCTAGTTCCAAAGCCCCTGCCACAGACAGGGACACCTTGCACAAGACTGGATTGCTCAGAGCTCCATCCAACCTGGCTTTAAAGAAATCCAGGGATGGGGCAGCCACAGCTTCTCTGGGCAACCTGTGCCAGTGACTCACCACACTCACAGTAATTTTTTTTCCTAGTATCTAATTGAAACCTACTCTTTCAGTTTAAAGCCATTCTTCCTGGTCTGGTCACTACACGCCCTCCCAAAATCATACATCCTCTCCCCAAATCCACCTGCTCCTTCACTTTTACCCTTATTGCACCATGGAAGAACACAGTGCTTCAGTCAGATTCTGAATATACATCTCACTAGATGTGCATATTAACATTTTAAAATGGGTAAGTTGCAGGAAAAATCGTTGCCAGATAACAGAAAACACCGAGCCACTGTATAGAACCACGTGCTGCACTTAATAGCAAGTCACCTGCTCTGTACAGAAAGGTAAGGCCTCATCACACTGAGATAAGCCTGGGTAATGATAATAGAGTCTTTGTTGAAATCCCACCCTATTGTTCAAGGACTGACGTGTTGGCCCAGGGAAAACAAAAGGAAACATTTCTAGTCCTTGAAAATCACAGCAGAATTGCAGAGGTTGGCAATGGAACAAGCCAGTCATGCACAGAATTTAAAAAGAGAAGTCAACAGCAGCTTTTCTGTTGTGCAAATAAAAAGATTATTCTCTCTCTACACATTGTGGCCTGACCTTGGAGTGAGTAATAAGGGGTAAATAACTGCAATTCTCATTCACCTTGGTGTGGTTGCAGCATGGAAACTGAGGTGTCTGGGCATGGTCCTAATGTGGCTCCCAGAACTGAGAATGCTGGTGCAGAAAGCCTTTAAGATTGATCAGCCTCTCTAATATATTTCAGAAACAACTCCAAAAGATGCCAACCCAGGACAGAGTGGAAAAAATATGGCAAATAAAAAAAGGCTCTATGTGCTTCAGAACAGGAGAGCTCCATAGTTTCATCCTGTACCTCCTGCAGGGTGGGAGAAGGACTAGTGGGTATTAGTTACTAACTACAATCAACAGTGTGCTCAGAGGACTGGTGAAATTTTTCATTTCACAGAATACTCTGAGTTGGAAGGAACCCACAATGATCATCACATCTGACTTCTAAGTGAATGGCCCATACAGGGATCAAACCACCAAACCTTGGTGGTTTTTAGCACCATGCTCTAATCAACTGAGCTGATCTCAGTTTTCATGCCCCTGTTGCAACTTCTGAGCAAGGCCCTACTGCAAAGGTTGAGTAAAAGTTCAAGGAAGGCTCTTCCTCAACTTCTCAACACCTGTGAGGCTGGGTCAGAGCTACAGTAACCCCGGGAGGCTCAGCGCATCGCCTGAGCCGTGCAGGGCTTCCCCTGTCATCCTCTCTCCACGTGGGACACCCCGCATCCCTCTGCGCTTTGCGGGAAAGCCTCAACCCCTCCCACCCTGGCAAACCCGATCTATACATCCTTATATATGTATATACATCGATGCAACAAGTTACTCCGGGCACTGTCGGGCATTGTGGGAGCTGTAGTTCGCAGCGGCTCGCAGCACTACAAGTCCCATCCTCCCGGCGGAGGAGAAGGAGGTAGGCGGTGGCGGAGGAGTAGTAGGAGGAGAGCAGCCGGCACGGCCCAGGCCTGCAGCCCGTGAGGAAGAGCCCCCCGGGGGCGGGCCGCGGCGGCATGCGGCTCCCCGGCCGGCTCGCCCTGCTCCGCAGCACGCCCCTGGCTGCCCGGCCGCCGGGGAGGGTCAGAGCGGGGCGGGCGGCGGCGCGGCGAGGCTTCGCCCGCGGGCGGCTCGGCGGAACCATGGCAGAGGAGGCCAAGAGACGGGCCGCCTGCGCCGCCGTGGACAAGCACGTCCAGGTGAGGCAGCCCCGGGGGATGCTGCGGGGCACGGGGCGCTCGGAGTGCGCGGAGCGGCCGCGGCGGAGACACGGAGCGCACGGGGCGCGGAGCGGCCGCGGGTTCGCGGAGCCTCCCGGGGCACACGAACCGACCCCGGAGTGCGGGGACCCCGCAAAGCACAGAGGGACTGAGGGGTGCAGGGACCACGCAAAGCACAGAGAGGCTGCGGGTTGCAGGGATCCCCAAAGCACAGAGAAGCTGCGGGGTGCAGGGATCCCGCAAAGAGCAGAGAGGCTGCGGGGTGCAGGGGCCCTCCAAAGCACAGAGAGGCTGCGGGGTGCAGGGACCTCCAAAGCACAGAGAAGCTGCGGGGTGCAGGGACCCCGCAAAGAACAGAGAGGCTGCGGGGTGCAGGGACCCTCCAAAGCACAGAGAGGCTGCGGGGTGCGGGGATCCCCAAAGCACAGAGAAGTTGCGGGGTGCAGGGATCCCCAAAGCACAGAGAAGCTGCGGGGTGCAGGGACCCCGCAAAGAACAGAGAGGCTGCGGGGTGCGGGGATCCCCAAAGCACAGAGAGGCTGCGGGATGCAGGAGGACCCACCAGTGCACGCAGTGGCCACGGAATGCCACGGAGATTTCTTGTGCACGGAGCTGCTCTGAGATACCGGGACAGGCTCCGGGGTGCCGGGACAGGCTCCGGAGTGCCGGGACTTCCCCCGCCGATACGCGGAGCGGCGTTGGGGTGCCCGGAGTCCCCACTACACAGAGTGTCCCCATGATGCAGGGAAGGGCCCTGGAGTGCCGGGACCCCCAATGCACGGAGCGGCCGTGGGGTGCATGGAGCTTCCAAGTACACGGAGCGGCTGGGGAGTGCCGGGACACGCTCTGGGGTTCCAGGACCCCTCTCCAGTACATGGAGTGGCCGTGGGATGCACGGAACCTCCCAGTGCATGGACGGGCTCTGGGCTGTGTGGGTCCTCCGGTACACAGAGTGGTCCCGGGGTGCAGGGACAGGCTCTGGAGTGGCGGGAATTCATCAATGCACGGAGCGGCCGTGGGGGTGGCACGGAACTTCCAAGTGCAGGGAGCGGCTGTGGCGTGCCGGAACCCACCTCCAGCTCCAGTACACGGAGCCTTCCAGTCCATGGACAGGCTCCTGGGTGTGTGGATATCCCGGTGCACAGAGTGGTCCCGGGGTGCAGGGACAGGCTCTGGAGTGCCGGGAACCCACCAATGCACGGAGCGGCCGTGGGGTGCATGGAGCTTCCAGGTGCACAGAGGGGCTCGAGAGTGCCGGGACAGACTTTGGGGTGCCGGGACACCCCAGTGCACGGATTGGCCACGGAGTGCGCGGAGCCTCCCGAGGCGCATGGACAGACCCCGGAGTGCGCGGGGGGTCTGTGGGGTGCAGGGACCTCCCAAAGCACAGAGCGGCTTAGGGATGCAGAGGGACTCCTCAGTACACGCAGTGGCCATGGGGTGCCACGGAGCTTCCAAGTGCCTGGAGCGACTCCGGGATGCTGGACAGGCTCTGGGGTGCCGGGACCCCCCGCCTCCGCCAATACACCGAGCACGGAGTCCCCACAACACAGAGTGTCCTCATGGTGCAGGGACAGGCTCTGGGGTGCCAAGACCCCCCAGTGCACGGAGGTTCCACGTGCGCGGAGCGGCTTGGCTGTGCTGGGACAGGCTCTGGGATGCCGGGACTCCCCAGTGCGCGGAGCGGCCACGGGGTGCATGGAGTCCCCGGGGCGCGGGCGGACTCCGTGGGCACGAAGGGACTCCAGGCTGCAAGGACCCCGTAGTGCACGGAGCGGCCACATGGTGCACAGAGCTTCCCGGGGCACTGTCGGACCCTGGGGTGCGTGGAGCGGCTCCGGGCGCAGGGACAGGTTCTGTGGTGTCGGACCCCGCAGTGGCACGGACGGACCTGGGGATGCAGGGAACGACTCGGAGGTGCTGGAATCCCGAAAGCACAAAGAGGCCACGGTGTGCAGGGACCCCGTAATGCACGGAGTGGCCACGGGTTGCACGGAGCTTCCCGAGGCACTGACGGACCCCCGGGTGTGTGGAGTGGCTCCAAATGCCGGGACAGGCTGTGGGGTGCCAGAATCCCTCAATGCACGGAGGAAACACAAGCTGCACAGAACCTTCCTGTGCATGAAGTGGCTGTGGGGTGCAGGGACAGGCTTTGGGGTGCCCGGACCCACCAGTATATGGAGTGGCTGTAGGGTGCATGGAGCTTCCCAGTGAATGGAAGGGCTCTGACATGCACAGAACCTCCAGCATGGAAAGTACCTCCCTCTGGGGTGCAGGGATGGGCTCAGGGCTGCCGGGACTCCCCAGTAGTTGAAACAGCCATGAGGTGCACGGAGCTTCCCAGTGCCTGAGCGGGCTTCAGGTTGCATGGACCCCTCCAGTCCATGGAGCAACCCCAAGGTGCAGGGATAGGTTGTGGGGTGCATGGACGAGTCACCCCTCACCTGGAACATGGACAGTGCCGGAGTGCAAGGAGGGACCCTGGCACGTATGGATGAGCCCTGCCAAACCTCTTCCTCCTTTGCTTTGGACTGTGATCCTTTAGTTGGAGAGAAAGGAGAAGACTGCTTTTCCCTTCCACAGTGCACACCTCCCCGGCAGCGGCTCCACTTCTTTCCCTCCTCAGCACCGTGCACACTGAATTTGGGTAACCTCCTTCACCTCCAGACATTCACTGTGCACCCTCCTGCGAGCTGGGCTGCAGTGGGAGTCCAGGCTAATGCCATGCCCTGCTCCTTTCAAGTCCAGGGTTCTCCACTAGTGCACTCCATTTCTGAGCACCCAAGCAAGGAGCAATAGTTCCAAACCAGGGAGTTGTGTCCTGTCCTCTGCAGAGAGGGAAGTGCAGCAGGGGGCTTGAATCAACCCTTTGAATGTCAAATAGGGTTGGAACTGCTTTAGGTTTGGCATAGCCTGACTGTGAATGCTTGGAAGATCAACGGTTAAAGTCACGCGGGGGTTTATCGACTGTTTTTCTGTGCAAGCCCTTTCGCAACATCGGTGATGAAATATGTGAAGAGTTGCTGCCAAGGACTTAGATATTAGCAGTTAGGCGGGAAAAAATTCCCTTTCCCATCCTGCTCCCCCCACTTGTTAGTGTTTTGAGGTTCAGTTGCCGATGGCTTCCCTTATGTCCCATTAAAATTTGGCTTGTTTTGCAGCCTTGTTCCTCTGAGCAGTCTGTCCCTGCCTGAGAAAGCACAGCACCACATGCTACCTGAGACCTGCCCCCTGCCAGGCCAACACACTCAAAAAGCAGTTTGTGGGGTGGGGGAATTTTGGGGTTCTAGCAGTTGCATACAAATCCTCTTTCTTACCCAAGGCAAGCAAAAACTGTCCATTGAGGAGTTGTGGGAGGAAGCTGTGTCAAGGGAGTTTTAGGTTAGATATAAGAAAAAAGGGTGCTCGTGTACCAGAACAGGCTCCCCAAGGAAGTGGCCACAGCACTAAGCCTGAGTTCAAGAAGCATTTGAATGATACTCTCACGCACATGGTATGACTCTTGGGGATGGTCCTGTGCAGAACCAGGAATTGGACTTGATCATCTTTGTGGGTCCCTTCCAACTCAGCATATTCTCTGATTCTGTTGCAAGGTAGGACTGAACCAAGGCGGGACAGTTGCTGTGAGTTATCCTGAGCTGGGTGGACCTTTGATTTGGGGTAAAACCGGGACTTCTGGATGTTTCCTAGTGAAATAGCTGCCCTTTGCACTGTTTTATGGTCAAGCAAACTTAGGAGAATGTTTCTGGCTGTGTCCCAGCTGATTAAAGTTCAGTGCCCAGGTAATAATGCTGGTTAACTAAATTAGGCAGTGTCTGGGGTAATACCCCAGTGCTTGTTGTGCAAGTTGGCCTGAAGCAGTGGTGGAGAAGCAGGTTAGAGTCATTGCCAGAGAGCTGGATGGTCTTGGCTGTCAGTTTGTACTGTCAGGGTGCAGCTGCTGTTTGTAATGGATAACTTTGTGTTTGGTTGTTAGAGTTATCACTTAATGGAGGGAGCAACCTTATCTCTGAAAACAAAGTTACAGTATCCCTTCCTTGCACAGCAGGATCATGTGGGAGTAGCCACTGACTTCAGGGTTTGGTTCTGCTGGACAAATCTCTCCTGCTTAACTGTACTGTAAAACCGTGACACCAGGAGCTTGGTATTGTATTGGGTGAGGCTCCTCTCTTGGCATGTTCCCTCACACCCATCCCTGCCTGTGCCAGCACAGCAGCTCCTTGTGCACCCTCTGGCAGGTGTAAACCTGAGGGTGAGTGGGGGGATTAGGAGAGTAGAACTTGTTTCTCTTTATTTTTTTTAAATTTAATGCCATGTTGTGGACCCCCAGCACTAGTCCCCAGACAGCTGGAGGAGCAGAGTTTCTGAGTCCTGGAGTAGACACATAGATGAGCACCCTCAGAAGCCGTGGGCTGTGAGGCCATGACAGCTCAGAGCAGCAGGGCTGCCATAGGGCTTGGGGCTTTAGGGCTCTAAGCTGCTTGAGGAGAGCTGGCTTTGCGTTTATACAACACCTCTGAAGGCCCTATGAGTGCCCCTGTTAGAAATGAAAATACAGGCAAGAACCTGAGGCCCTGCTGTCGCAGAGAGTACTGAGCAAGCTTTGGGCTTTGCTCTGTATTTATTTCCTGCTTTTAGCAGGATCTTCTTGCTCTCTAATCATGGAAACTAGCACCAGTCTGCCCCTGTGGTACTGGTGATTCCTCTGGATGTGTGTTGCCTTGTCAGCTTCTGTCATGCTGGGCAGTGTCTTTAGACCCTTGGGTTAGCTGAGAAAATGCTGTGGTGGCTGCTGACCTCCCCCATACGAGAGTCCTCAGCTGTGTTGTGTCTCAGTGCCTTGGTTTTGTTTGCTGGGGTCTTGGTAAACAACCTGAAACGTAATTTTTTTTTTGCATGAAGTGGTGCTCCTTCAGTGCTGTGCTTCTTGTCAGTATTTGCCCTGCCCTTGTTTTTAAAAGTGGATGTTTTTCCGTTGGTTTTGTCCCTGCTTTGGCTGGGGTTGGAGCTGGGAGCTGCAGTAAGGCAGGGGTTGTGATAGCACCAGTTTAGACTGACTTAGAACTGTTTTTCTGGGAAACGCACTGAGCCCAAGCTCATACAACCTCCTAAGGGAGGGTTCTTCACCCCCTCATCACTGATAAATGGATGAGCTGGGACCCTTGTGAACTCTTCCCATTTCATTACAATGGAGGGACTGATACTGAGACTTTCCCCATCCCTTTAGGGCACCCAGCTGCTCCAAGAAGCCATCCCACCGTATAGAAATGAGGGCAAAGAGAAGAACCTGCCTCTTTCCAGGTTGAAACAATTCTTATGGGGACACACTGGTGCCGCCCATGTCCTGCCAGCCTTTGTGCAGCTTTGCTTGCCCCTTGGCTGGCCATGCTTGGCTCTGCCTGATGGGCTGGTGGAACTGAGAAACCCTGGGAGCTATTTGGTTTCTGCTGGCAGTGCTGCAGGTGTGCAGCTGTGATCTGTTGCTTTCCCCATCTTTTGCAGAGTCACGGTGATTAGTGAAGGGTGGAGTGTAGAGTCTCTGGTTTTGGAGATCTTCTGTTTTCTTTGAGCTTTTAACCTGCAGAAGCAAGAGAAATGAGTAATTCTAGGGGAGTAAGACCTATCTTGAGCTCCACCCTTCTAGGCAAACTTGAATGCCAGCAAGACTTTAGCTGGTTGAGGTGCTGCAGGGGTGGCTTTTTCCACAGCTGCCATACTCTGGATTTGCTGCACATGGGGCCAGAGCTCCAGATCTGCACAACGTCTAAAAGATAATGTACAACAGCTCTGTGGCTGCATCTCTGGCAGGCTTCAAGTCTTTCTCATCTGAAGTCTCTGTAGTGATACTGGGCCTCTTTAAGTCAATTTGAGCTTTGGATCCCATCCAAAGAAAGGAAATTACACTGAAAATGGGAAGAGTGCAAGAGGCTACAGGGGGTGGGAGACTGAGCTGATAATAAACAGAGATTTATGTGGCAGAGAAGACGTTTTGCAGAAGTAACACAAGTGCACCCATCCACCCTCAGCCTGCAGCACCCTTTAAGAGTATACCTGTGTTACGGATGAGATGGTAATGACCCCTCTTAAACCAGACCATAAGCAGAGAAAGGCCAGGATGAAGCTGTGTTTAAAATTTGATCCTCTTCAGCACACGTTGCCAGGCTCACCCACCTTACGAGTGTCAGTGCACTGTCATATAGGCAGTTTTACACTTTGTTTTGGGGAACAGTTTTTCTTATCCACAGGAACAGCTGCTGTGCTCTCTGCTTTAGCTGCTGGTGCATCTGTGCTGTGTACTAACAATACGGTTGGCAGCAGACCCAGGCTTTTGCTGTGTGGCTTCCTTGGGAGATGTTATCTTGAGGTTGTTTCTGCTTCTTCCTCTGTGGTGTTGTTTGAAACTCCCAGCTTTCCGGCAGGAGAGGATGGATGGAGTGCCAGCAACTAGCCATGAGCGTGCATTGAACACCCTGAGACCAGGCCATGGTGGTAATTAGCAAGCACATGTTTTTAATGAGAGGGCAAGTTGCTTAAAATCCCTTGGCTGCAGCCCATGGTCGTGCCCTTGCTGGCACAGTCTGTTCCCTTCCTTGCCTGCAGTGTTGTGTATCGTTTTTCATCTCTGGGCAAGGCTCCCCTTGCATGTGTTTGTAATATCAATTTTACCAGGAAAAGTGGACAGCCTATGTGTAAAGCCCACAGTAACTACTCTCCTCTGTCTCTCTTTGGTTTGCAGAACAATCAAGTTCTTGGGATCGGAAGCGGTTCTACAATTGTACATGCGGTGCATCGATTAGGTAGGGTGCTCCCCTTCCTGGCCCTCCCACCACAAAAAGTCCTCTTGTCTATCTCTCCCAACTGCTTGAAAACCACACAAAATCATCTGGATGCTGACTTAAAGCTGATGCCTAGGGTCATTGTTTGGGATGTCCTTTGCCCCTTGTTTGGTGTTGCTGTGTTCTCCTTGAAGGTTAAAACAGGGCTCCAAATTTATTGCACAGAGTCCTGAGGAGGTAATGATTGCCACCTGCTCTCCCCATACAGCCAGGAAAAGCGCTCTGCTGGCACCCACCACAAACTGGAGCTAAACTCCTCGGTCTTGTTCCAGCTCTGCCCAGCTCTGCCCAGTGCTGACTTGCTGTGTGGCTTTGGGCCATGCAGCTGCTCTGCTTCCTTTAACCCGTTCATGTGCAGCTCACGATGCTTCCCACATCCTCCTGATTCACATTGGGGGTCCTGCTGAGGTATAATGAAAACGAGGAATATGAAATCCTCTTGCATTTTGCTTATGTATCCCACAGCCAGGTTTGTCTGCTCACCCCAGGGGCAGATTTTCTCAGGGTGTGATTCAGAAAAGTTCAGCAAAATACTCAAGTGAGGCAAGTGCAATTTTGCAAAATGAATGTGAGGGTTAATTATCCTCACACCTCATTACAGAGGGTGTAGAGGTTTACAGTTCCTTTGCAGGGCACTCTCCGCCCTAGGGCAGCTGTGCTTGTGGGCTGCTGAACCTTGGATGTCCTTGGATGCAGAGCAGAGCAGCTGTGAGTGCCATGGCAGGTCAGGAATGCAGAATCAGCCCTGTTGTTCTTGGGGGTCTTGCTCGGACACAGCGTGGGCATAAATAGAATCATAAAGGTCGGAAAAGATCACCAGAATCATCAAATCCAGCTGTTTACTCAGCACCACTGTATTCATCACTAAACTGTATCCTACACCCACAAGTATTTTGAACACTTCCAGGTATGAAGATTCCACCACTTCCCTGGCAGCAGCATTCAATGTGACCAACCTGGATGGCTCCCTGTGGCTGGGGAGTCCCCTGGTGACCTCCAGCTGCCTTGGGCAGAGCCATCCCACAGTCCATGCTGTGCTGAGGTCTGAGCATGGGGCATCTCTTCACTTTGCAGGGATACAGCAGGGCTGGTGCTGTGCCTGTCCCTCGGCACCCACCTGACCCCACACTGTGTATGCGTGATACCCTTTAATTGTCTGGGAGCTGTGGTTCAGCCTTCTGGGCTTGGCTCAGTATTGCAACCACTCCCGCCCTGAACACAGAATCAGCCTCTAAATAAATGGGTATTGTATTTAAAGAGGAGTGCGTGTTCCAGGCTGCAGATTTTGGCTTTTCATGTTTCCTGACTGTGTTAGCACTGGGATGTGGCTTGTAACAACATACAGCCTCATGTATTGCATCTTCAATCCTTCCAGCAGCAGTGTTACAGAGTTACCTTGGCTTGCTCTGGTGCGAGAGCTCTTGCTGACTGTCGAGCTGTTGGCTTGTGCCTAAGTATTGTAATTTCTAAAATAACATTTCGTCCATGATAATATCTTAGTAATAGATTTTAGTCATTTGAGGTTAGCCTCAGGGAGGAAATATGTCCTTCCATTTAATGGAATATTGTACTTTATTAGTCCTTTCCCTGCCATATATTTAAATGTTCTATCATAAATTAATGTGATGTTCCCAGGGCAACAAGCCAGCAAACCTTTCAGACAGCTGCTGGAGCGCTCTGTTTACATGAAGAGCAGCAAAAACCTGTCTGATGGAGTAGAAGAGGGGAGTGGGACTAATTTCCCAGGTGAGGATTTGCTGATGAGGCTCCTCTGCTGCTGGAGACATAAAGGTTAATGGTTCACAGTGGCTTGGGCTGAGCCAGGGTGAGAGTTTGAACATTTCTGACTGTTGAAACTGAGCCTCAGCTTAGGCAGGGTGGCACCTGTTTGCATTTTGAGCGTGACTGAGTTATTTGCAAGCCAAGCAAGTAATTGCAGTGAATCAGAGGGGCTGCTCTGATCAGAGATTTCTTAAAGTGAAAGATGGTGTGTTTTTTTCTTTCTATGACAAACAAACCAAAGCTTCTGCTTTTTTTCCTACAGCTGAGCGGGTTAAGGAGGAGAACCTGACAATTGTTTGTATTCCTACATCCTTTCAGGTGAGCACTTTCCTCCTTTGCTTTCTGCTATTCCACTCATACAGGGGATCTTCACCTTGGTGAGTTAACCAAAAGCACTGGTGAAAGGAGTTGTGATGCAGCCTGCAGAGAGATCCCTGGAGGTGATGGTGCTGTGTTACCCTGACATGAACTCAGGGATGCTGTAGGGCTGGTGGGTGTGTTTTGAACCAGTGTGGTAAGGCTGGTTGTGTCAGAGTTGATGTGTGGCTTCCTCTGGACCTCACTTGCAGAAAAATGCTGTTTAGTGGTGAACCAGACTCACAATGCAAAGCTCAGTGGAGGCACTTCATCTCCTTTGAGTCTCTACCAAGCACTGAAAGCTGTAAAGAATAATAGCGAGCACCTGTGTTTTCAGGAGAAACTTAAACGCATCAACTGGGTTTTGTAAGAAATTGCAGAAGAGAAATTGGCTTAACCTTTCTTTTGCTGTGCAGCTTTTGCAGGAATTGGTTCATATCAAGCCAGATGTTGAGAAGTTTGCAGAGAGAGGGGAAAGCTGGCTTGGTGGTGAAATGCAGAACTGCTGAGGAAACTTCTGAGCTGTTTCTATGCCTTTGGTCTCTGCCTTAGTTCCCTGAGGCAGAAAACTCCCTTGGGAAGGGAGAGGTGACATGATGGGGACCACCTGGGGTTTTTTCAAGGCTGGGTGGCAATACCCCCATCAAGGAATTGGGTATTTCCTTCTCATAGTCCTCGTGTGGACCTGGGATTGTACTTTTGTCACAACGGTGTCACTGTGAGGACAGTCCAGCAGTGCAGCAGGAGGTGCAGAGCATGTTCTGTGAGGTTTTCAGGAACTGAGTGAGTAAAGTCCTGTGCAACCTGGTAGTTGACCCTGCTTTTACCTGGAGGTTGGATAGAGACAAACCTGAATTATTCTTGAGAAAACTTAACATCCTTTTATCCTGCAGATATTTAAATGTGAATGTGGGGTGACAGGGCTCTCTGTTTTCCCAGCTGTTGCAAACAGCCAGTGGCCAGCTGGGGTATAATGCAAGGTGCTGCAAAGGGCAAAAAGTGAAAAAACTATTGTTTTTTTAGTCCATATCAGTACTTCTGTTGCATATATAGACCATGGTGAGAGTCTGTATTTAAACTGTGTAAAATGATCCCCATCCTGATATACCATGTCTCCTTTGAACCCAGGAGAAGTGCTCTGAGTTCAGTCATTAGGTTTTAAATTAAATGTTGATAAAGCTCTGTTGGCTGGAGCCTGTCCTGCTTTGAAATGTTGGCATAGTTCATTTAACAGTACAGAGTTTCTAGAAGGGTGGTGTTAAATGGAAGAGATAGATTATACACCTGCCAGAGCCAAAACCCCCAGCACTGGGCTGCCTCATATCTTTTGCAGTGTCTTAGACTTCAACCAATTCCTACTGAAGTGTTCCCAGGTCAGCAAAACAGCATTTTATTTTCACTACGTACAGGTGTAAATGGCAGCCTGAGGTCACTGGCAAGGAAGAATTGGTTTCAGTGGGCTTTTATTCTCCTCCCTTCCCTGTTGTCAGGTTGGGTTATTCCATCACCACCAGTAAAGCTAGAGCCGGGGTAAGTATCTGTCCCTTGGCTTTTGCGTGGTTTCTTTTCACTTGGACGTGTGCCCAGAGCACGGAGTGGGACTGTTCCTGGCAAGTGCTATGCACTTACCACCACTTCTCCCTCAGCTGTGGGAGCTCTGCTTTTGATTCCCACTGGTCTGCTCCCATTGCCTTGCAAGCAAAGCCCAAGGAAAGCCAAGACACCTCGTTTCCACACTGCTGACTCTGAGCCTGTTCAGGTTCTGGCCTGCATGTGCGGCACAGTGTGTTTCAATGCTTTCAATTCCCAGAACCCTGAAATCTCTTTATGTGGACACCATGTGATGAATGTCAACCTGCTGATTTTTATTCCTCCTATTTTGTGAGTCCTTTGGGCCCTGTGGCCCATGGGTATTAAAGCTGCATGCTATGAAATGCCATGATAAACTTTTCAAGTAATATCTCTTTGCCAGGAGTGCCACCTGCTAATTCTAACGTTTCTGGGATGCCAATACATGTGACTGATGCACTTTGTTAGTGTTAATAGATAAAATCAAGGGAATCAGTTGATCCAGGCTATTGCACTGGGGTTTCTTGGTCCAGCTACAGCATGGTAGGAAGTTTAGAGCCAAGCAGAGTCTGTGTAAAGAGGGAGTCTCACTTGGATGATGATTTGTTACACAGAATATTCAACCAATTCAAGATTCTGCAGATGACACCAAGATGGGTGGGAGTGGTGTTCTGCCAAAGTGCAGGAAGGCTCTGCAGAGGGATCTGGACAGGCTGGAGAGATGGGCTGAGGCCAGTGGAATGAGGTTCAACAAGGCCAAGTGCTGGGTCCTGCCCTTGGATCACAACAACTCCCTGCAGTGCCACAGGTTGGGGGCAAAGAGGCTGGAAAGCTGCCCGGTGGGAAAGGACCTGGGGGTGCTGGTTGACAGTGGCTGAACATGAGCCAGTGTGTGCTCTGGTGGCTGAGAAGGCCAATGGCATCCTGACCTGTACCAGAAATAGTGTGGACAGCAGGATTAGGGCAGTGATTCTTCCCTGGTCCTGGGTACTGGTGAAGCCACACTTCCGGTGCTGTGTTCACTTCTGGGCCCCTAAGGGCAAGAAGGACATTGAGGGGCTGGAGCAGGTCCAGAGAAGGGCAGCAGAGTTGGGAAAGGGTCTGGAGCACAAGCCTTATAAGGAGCAGCTGGGGGAGCTGGGGGTGTTTAATCTGGAGAAAAGGAGGCTCAAGAGGGACCTTCTTTCTACAACTCCTGAGAGGAAGTTGTAGCCTGGTGGGGGTCAGTCTCTTCTCCCAAGTAACAAGTGACAGGGCAAGAGGAAATAGCCTCAAGTTATGCCAAGGAAGGTTAAGATTGGATATTAGGAAAAATTTCTTCACAGAAAGGTTGGCCAAGCACTGGAACAGGGTGCCCAGGGCACTGGTGGAGTCCCAATCCCTGGAGGTATTTAAGAGACATGTAGATGTGCTTGGGGACATGGTTTAGTGGTAGCTGTGGCAGTTCTGGGTTAATGGTTGGACTTGATGGTGTTGTGAGTCTTTTACAACCAAAATGATTCCCTGTTTGAACGGAGGGACTGAGCAGAGGGCAGCTCTGGGCACTCTGTGATGTGTTGCCACTAGAGGGAATACACAACCACTTCAGGAAAAGCAGATCAGAGCCACCAAGTAGCTGTTTCAGGAGCTTACCACACTTTTTCCACAAGTTGTGCTTTTCTCTCATTTTTTATTAGTTTATTTTCAATATGACAAATATTTTCATTGCTAGTTCCACATTGCTGTGGTGTAAATATTTAATTTCCTTTTTCCCATTTTTCAACTGAAGGAGATCAGAGGGGCTGGATGGGTGCAAGGGAGAATAATTTCCAAGCTGAAATAACACAGAGCTCAAAAATTCCTTATCTGCTTTAGTGCTCAGATACAAGTGATTCCTACCAAGCTAGTGGGGCCTCCTGCTATTTAGTATGGAGATACATGAACTCAGGAGTTCTGTTGCACCATCTGAGCATTTTAACTCAAACCAGCAGCCGGGTTTTATTTTGATTCAATTACTCTTGTCTGGAAGCATCATTTTCTCCTTGCTGTGTGTTCCTGCTGCTGGCTGCAGCCTCTCCACCAGCTCAGGCTGGAGCTCTCCCAGGGAGACTCCATCCTCACTGCACCCAGGGAATGACACCACAAGTCTGTTTTCCTTTCCTGCCCCCAGTAAATGGTGTTTTCTGTCTTCTTGGTGCACAGGCCCGTCAGCTGATCCTGCAGAATGGCTTAACACTAAGTGACTTGGACCGACATCCAGAGGTAAGTGGGACTGCAGAGGTGAGACCTCACCTGACCTTCTTCTCACCAGGCCCTCCATAAGCTATCAGGCTCCTTTGTCCTCCCCGAGGATGAATTTGGGCAGCCACATTGCAGAACATGACTGAGAACTCTTGAGTTAGGATAAGAGGAAATGTCCTGAAGTTGCACCAGGGGAGTTTTAGATTGGATATTGGGAAAAATTTATTTGCTGAAAGGGTGGTCAAGCATTGGAACAGGTTGTCTGGGGAAGTGGTGGAATCACCATCCCTGGAAGTGTACAAAAACTGTGTAGATGTGATGGTTAGGGACATGGCTTAGTGCGGACCTGACAGTGTTAGTTTAATGGTTGGGCTCAGTGATCTTAAAGGTCTTGTCCAACCTTAAGGATTCTGTGATTCTAACAGGTTTACTTTTTACCTCAAGCCTTGGTCTTGTCCTAGTTCTTGCCCCTTTAGATGGCAAGTAGGCTGCTGGGTTGTGTTTCTTCCAGGTGTTTGGCATCTCATCCAGGCTGAGGATTTCTGGCCTGAGGCAGGGGTATTGTGCTGCTGAACTGGCACCAAGATTTTCCTTGGGAAAGTCTTGCATGCTGGTCCTTAAATGACACTAGAGGCTGATGTGATGTGCCTTGCAGGCCAGCAGTTGCTTCTGGTTTCTCTTCCTCCTACTCTCACATGCCTGTGGTTTTGAGGGGCTGGTATCATTTGGTGGCCTGTCAGACATTCATCTCTGATCAGGTTGGCATCAGGGTGGTCCCAGCTCTTGTGACATTCCTGGCTGCTGCTTGGGATCCCTCGAGCTGCACCATGAGCAGTGCCTGGATGCTGCACAGGAGGAGTTTCCACACTAACCTTCTCCTCTTCCTACAGCTCGATGTTGCCATTGATGGAGCCGATGAAGTGGACTCTGACCTCAACCTTATCAAAGGTGGCGGGTGAGCACTGCTGTCTGTCCATCTGTCTGTGCACAGTGCTGGTGGTGGGGAATCTCTGAGCATCCCTGTCTGGCTGTGGATGTCTCTGGGGTGGGCTGGAGAGGCTGAGGGGATCCTATGCAGGGCTGTGTGTGCATCCACTGTGTGAGATGGCTCCTGACCAAGGGTGTGTGCAAGGGACAAGGGGGATAAAGTGATGAGTGAGGATAAGGAGAATAAGGTGTGGGGCAATGGCAGCACCAAAAGCAGCAGGCATGTGATGGAGGGGACTGGACTTCAAGGCCTTAATGCACAGTGAGGAGCAGTCTGATGTTTCCTGGTTTTATTTTTTTTCCCTCTTGCAGTGGCTGCTTGACACAGGAGAAGATAGTTGCAGGATATGCAAAGTGCTTCATTGTTATTGCTGATTACAGGTGAAAACATTTATTATTCATTGTACCTCTCTGTCCTATGGGAGGATTTGGATGGTCCTGTGTTAGACCATTATTGTCCTTCCTGTGGGTCAGGGGAGCAGAAATAAATGGAAATGAGCCTGGCTCAAAGTGCTTCAGCAATTGAATTTATCTTTTTTCTTAATTTTCAACTCAGCAGGCCTGCTTGGAAGTCAGCAGAGCTTGTGGGCAAATGGCTGCTCTGCTCTCTGAGCTCAGTGATTGTCAGCATGGGATAAATTTCCTTTGTGCACATACATCTATAGGGCCATGGAAAAACAACTCCTGTCCTGCTTGTCCAAAACATGTCAAAACAGGGCTTGTGAGTGAATAAAGCATTGTGCATTAAACTGGCTCTTCCTGCACATGGGCCTTGTGCCTGAGGGGTTTGCAAGAGGGACTGGGGTGATGTTAACATAATGTCCAACATTAATCCCACCTCAAACTGTGTCCTCAGGAAAAAATCAGAGAACCTTGGGGAGCAATGGAAGAAGGGCATTCCGATTGAAGTCATCCCCATGGCTTATGTCCCTGTCACCAGAGCCCTGACCAAAAAATTTGGAGGTGTCGTGGAGCTGCGTATGGCTGTCAGCAAAGCAGTGAGTGTTCCTGTCAGCCCTGCTGCCCCACCTTAATGTGGGCAAATGAAGGACCAGAGGCCTGGCCTTTCATCTGATGAAATTTGGGCTTTCACTCCCATGACAGGCATCTTGTATTATTTCTCCCAATTATACTTTGGTTAGTGAACCGTGTGTTTAGGTGTTCAGGCTGCTCACTGAAAGCCTCCCTGGCTCATGTCTCACAAAGAAGCATCCCAGAGCAGGGGGCAGAGGGACTGTCTGTCTGGGTCTGACCTGCTGCTCTGTGGGGATGTTGTGGGGCTGGAGTGCAGTCTGTGCTGCCAAAGAGGGTCTTGAGTTGTGGGGCAGCCCTGATTTACTTGAATGATGACTCTAAACCATTGCAACAGGGATGGCTGGTCCCGGTGAGGGCTGTGACAGTCCCTGGCTGGACTCAGGAGACAAGGAGCTCATGTCATGACAACTGGGTTTGCTTCCCAGGGCCCTGTGGTGACAGACAATGGGAACTTCATCCTGGACTGGAAGTTTGACAAGGTTCATCAATGGAGTGAAGTGAACACCGCTATAAAAATGATACCAGGTAACGTCTGTGACTTTTTAAAAAACAGAGGCTGGCTAAGGTTTGGTCTGTGTTAGGTAACCCGGGCTGTGGGAGCTCTCCTCTGGGTAAAAGGAAATGTGTGCATGTGTGTTTACTGCCCTGCTATGTGTCCCTACATCTGTTTCTACTTGAGAGATGTATAAGCTGAATTGGCACAACTGTACCCACATGGCTTTTTCATATGGTGGTGAAAACCTGGGGTGATACTGGTTGGTGTTGTCACTGTTTCCCATTAGGCACAATAGTCCTGTGCTCTTCCTTGCTCTCCTTGTGCCCATGTAGAGAGTCACTTTTAGTGGAAATGCTGGTGGACTGTGGAGGAGGGTTTGCACTGTTTTATGGTATTTTCCAGCTCTGCATCCTATTGCCATTGGGAAGCCCTATGGACTCACCTTGCTGTGGGGGTGCAACGTATCCAAGTTCTTGCTGTGCAAGAGCAGAAGTGGCTGATCACTGTTTGTAAACAAAACAGCATCTCTGCAAGGACTCCTGCCTTGCATGAGACTTGCTGCCCAGGCCAGAGCTGCTTCTGGACCAGCCAGGTCTGCCCAGGAGCACTGGCACACTCTGAACTTCAGGGAAATAGTGCTTATTTTGCCAAAGTCTGCTCTTCATCCAGTCTGCTTTTGAATACATGTTGTATCTTTGGAGTTTATCCCAGGCTTTCCTGCCCCTGAAGTCTATAACACAACTGCCTTCAGTGACTGCTCACGTGTTGTCAGAACATGCAGGAACAGGTTGGGATCCTGTTGCACAAACCCAAACATCCACACAAAGCAGCAATGTATTGTCCTGGCACCACAATTAAGCACAGGAGCAGGCAGAGGCCATGAATATAGGCTGGGTGAAGAGTCACCAGTAACTTCTAGTTGCTTTTGCTCTATAGGTTTGCTTCCCTCAATGCTGCTTATAAGCTGACTTACTGAAAAGACACCCATTTTCTTCTTTTCTGCTCTAGGAGCAAACTGCTAGGATGCTGCCTCTGCCTTGGCTTGTCCCAGTGCTTTTGCTTTTGGAATTATTACATGGCACTTGCTTGCAGCCAGCAGTAAATGGCAG
>JAWWEV010000134.1:68460371-68473716 GCA_035583235.1 Hafferia zeledoni
TGGAAAGTAGAAGCTGTGCAAGGCTGATGTCTGTTGTGCTAATTCAGCACTGTGAGAACACCCCACCAACATAGTCACTGCTATCTGTAAGGTGCTGTTGTTCTGATAATCAGTCACTTTTGCCTTATTTTCTTTCTTCTTTTTTATTTTTTTAAACTTTTTATATTTGTTTTGTTTTTTTGTTCTTTTTGGTTTGTTTTTGTTTTTAACCCTCGGGGATTGCTTTAATGGAAATTTCACAGGAATTCAGTTTTGGTTTTGTTTCTAATGATTGTTGTCATTGGAGTGAAAAAGGAATCCACAGGAGCAATTACTGGTCATGAGAGAGTGAATAAATGAATTCATTATCTTCAGCTTTGCTATTATTTTCATGTGCATAATGATGGCACAGGCTGGTGCACTGACTACAGTGTGCTTAGGGGAGAAAGAAAAACTCTCTGTGAAAGTCTGTGGGAGATAATTATTTTAAATCTCCCTCAAAAAACAGTGTATATTTCTTTTGTGATGATCTCAGTGCTGTAGTCCTGAGGTTTAACAGGTTCCTACAGGTGACATCACAGGAGACAGAAATCATATTACCCTGGGAACAGAGGAAGAATGTTCTTCCCCTGCCTTCACACGGGCTGAAGCAACTGTGCTTGCTCCTTCACCTTCCAATCCTTTGCATCTCTGCCACAAGCTGCTAAAATAGGGCAGAGATGCAGCAGCCTCTGTAGCAGATTGGCACTCTAATTAGCTTCTTCAACAGAAAACACCCCAAGATTGGACTAATTGTGTTCAGTTGATTTTATTGCTATTTCTTCACTATTTCAGTAGGAAGGTGGGTGGGTGTTCATGTGTTCCAGGACCATCAAGCATCAAAAACCACAGTGCCAACACAAATACCATACATTATAACTAGGGAGAGTACAGAAAAGTTACTTACAGCACCGAAATTATCAGAATAAAGGCAAAAGTAATATCCTGTGGTCACTTTGCTTTCCTGCCTTCAGCACAGTTTTTTTGTGTCCCACTTCAAACCTTTTCTCCCCAGTTTTCTAATGTACCTTCAAAGAGTCAGGGAGGTCCTGAACGTTAGTTTCCTTCATGTTGAACAAACTGCAGAGTCTTTTTGTGCCCCAAACCAGAAGATTTAAGAAACATATGACTTTTTTAGCTCGAGAAAGATCTATTCTAAAGCACCTTCCACTTCCTGAGGACAAAATCTTGGTTTTGCTTAGTTGCATGGCTTTTGTATTTTGCTCCTCAGTTAAACCTGCAAAAGTCCTTTTCGAGCCAAGGCTGCTCAGGGAGCAGCCCTGGGAGGGTAGTCAAACAGCAATGCAATTGTGACATCTAGTGGTGTTTGTGGCTGTTACAACGCAGGCGAAAATCACGGAATCATGGAATGGTTTGGGTTGGAAGGGAACTTAGCGACCATTCAGTTCCAACTCCCTGCCATGGGCAGGGACACTTGTCACTAGACCAGGTTGCTCCAAGCCCCATCCAACACTTCCAGGGACGGGGCAGCCACAGATTCTCTAGGCAACGAAAAATATCTATAAAATAATGTTAGGAATGCACAAATAGGTATATTTGCTGAAAGGTGATTTAGTGCTTTTAAGGATCTCTCACAGAGATCACCAGGTCTCAAGTGCTGCAATTGCAGTGTCTTCACTGCCACTCCAAATTTAAGTATGTGAAATGAGGATTAACCCCTGTGGATTTAGTTTAGACATTTGTCTACATTTTGTAGACATTCAAGAACTAATCCTGAAGTAAAGACTTTCAGTAGAACATTAACTTGGCCCTGCAGAACTTTGCACAGTGACATTGCTGGGTCAGCAAGATTGCAGCAAAATTAGAAACTTCTGAGAAAACTCTTCACTTTAGAAAGAATCTGGACACTTTTTTTGTTGTCAGTTATTTTTGCAAGGACAAAGGTGATTTCACAATAAAAACAGTCCAATTTGAGCAAAACCCTTTTTTTTTCTTTAGGAGCAGGACAAATCCTGCTATGGGATAATTCTATATTTATATTTTATTGTGGGGTTGTTAAACCTCCAGAGAAACAGTGATCAGAACTTCTACTCTTCATCAATACCACAGTACCTGAAAAGAAGAGCAATTCTAGTGCAAAGAAGTTGGAGAGATGTGTTTGTGAAGCTGCTGTAGCCAACACTGGGATTTCCGGACTACGATCTGTCCAACTAGTGCAAACAACCAGATGGCATCCAATAAAAGAGAGTAAAAAGATGACATTCGGCAGATTCAGGTTGGGTGGGGCTCTGAATAATCTGGTTTGGTGGAAAGTATTCCTGCTGATGGCAGGGGGATTGGACTAGATGACCTTTAAAGGTCCCTTCCAACACAAACTATTTTATGACTTTATGATTCAGAATTAAATAAGAATTGCAACTGAGCTTTATTTTGTGCTTTTGTACATGTGTACCCAGAGGAGGTAGGTGAACATCACTGAAACTAGGAGAATAGCCCCTGAAGACTGCTAGAGGGAGAAGTTTGTCAGCTGGGGCTAATGAAAGTCACCAGTTCCTGCTCCAGGACCACAAAGCCCAGGACAGCCCAGCCCAGTGGTCCTGCAGTTGTTCAAATGATCTCCCCATGAAATAGCTGATGATGAAAATTATGGGGGACAAAGACAAGATGGAAACAGCTGGATCTACTGCTTTCAGTGATGAAGGAGCTTTTCCCATGTGTTTGTGACCTCTGTGGAGACACTGGACCAGACCTGATCCGTTGTAGGCTGAGCTAGATTTAACCAGGTTGAGACTTTCCTCTTGGATGTGGCTTTTGAGTGCTCCCACTCTGAACCACTCTTTTGTTTTCTGATGCAGATTCTCAGAATTGTGGCTTTCTTAAATCCTACAGGGATCAAAAAAGATAAAATTGCTCCGTGCCTATTGTGCAGAGATAGAGGAACCAAAGCGTTTCAGGGATGCTGGGGTCAAAGGGAAGGTGCCTATTTCCACCACTGCATCTCTGGCCCTTAGACATCAACATTGCATCAGCTTTCAGCTTAACTTATGTTGAGCTGTACCCCACAATTCTGCAACCTTAAAAACCACCTTGACCTGCAGGGAAGGAGACTTGAGTTTATTTTTCACACAGGGATTCATTGTTATTCAGAGGAGTCTCTTTCAGGGCAAAGAATTCAGGTTGGAACCAGATGATCTTTAAGATCTCTCCCAACCCAAAGCATTCCATGATTCTATGAAAGAATTAACAGCCAAACTCAATTCCTTCTGGCAGGGGGACAAGCAACAACCAAAGGCTTCTCTGGTATATAGATTTCAAGGAACTTACAGAATCACAGACTATTCTGAGTTGGAAGGGACCCACAAGGATCATCGAGTCCAACTCTTAAGTCAATGGCCCACATAGGGGATTGAACCCATGACCTTGCCATTACTACAACCAAGTTTTAACCATCCCATTTTGCTCCCTCTTCTTCTTGGATGGCAGAGGCTCTACAGGATCCTGTATCCTGCTGCAACACCAGGAAAACCCTGTGAAGGACCTCTGAGAGCAGAATTTCCCCCAAACTGTTGTTTTCCTTTTGTGAGCCCCTCCCTTCCTCACGTCTGCTCCATTCCTTGTGACCAGCAGTGCAACCTGATCATCTGGAAGAGCAGGTCTCCAGGATGTGACATTTCCCAGCACTGTGGGGCAGTCCCAGGTCTGACACCTGTGTTTCCAACAAATGGGATCTCTGTGCTTGGCTGCCCCTGTCTCCAGGAGGAAGAAAGGCAGTGGGACTTGTGTGGCTGCAGCCCAGTGAACTGCTACAAAACCCATCAAATGTCAAGCTTTTCTCTAAAACCTGGAGTTGCTGAAGCATTTCTGTCAACATTCACTGAATAAAATGAGTTAGCTCCAATAAGCCCCTGATGTTTGACAGAGCCAGGCTTGCTTCAGATCACACAGCAAAGGAAAACCTCCCAGTATTTAGATGAAGATGACCACAGGACTTCAGCAGCATCTCCCTTCCTGAAGAAATCCAATCCATTATGGATCTGAAAGGGTCAGCTTTGGGCTGGCAGTCTGTGGGTACCATTTCAGTGTCCACCCTTGGGACTTCACACTGAAGGGCTTCCAATGCTGATACTGTGACTCCAGTTGATGCCAAGGTGAAATCTGACCCCCTGTTTGTGAAGCACCATAGAAATGTCAGGCTGTTTAGAAATACCAAGCCATAGCACTGCTTAGGGAAGAAGGGGACAGTGTTTTTGTGCTTTATTTTCATTCAGCACTACTAATACTGAAAAGAAAACCCAACAAAAACCAAACCATACTAATAGAAATATCATAAAAGTTTGCATGATTTTTCAGAAGCAGAATATGAAATTTGTTTGCTGAAAGCAGAATGAAGATGACATAGAAGAAGGGCAAGTGAGATGCTCCTTTTTTTGGTCCCACCTACATTTGCCTTTCTCTTCCTGCTGTGACTCTCCTCTGGTCCTTATCTGTGTTGTCTGGAATTACACCAGAAGTCCCAGAAAGCCCATTTCTAACTAATTCCTTAGCAGATGCTCTCAGCCATAGCTCTGTTACTGAAAAATCACAGGGAATAGGGAAAAAGTAAAGCAGGATAAAGCAGAAGTGTGGCAAATCCCTCCAGAGGGAACCCTCAGCTCTGAATTTCTCTCTGCTCTTTACAAGGGAAAGGAGAGCAGTGGTTCAAGTCCTCCTGGTGCCTCTCCCAGAGCTGAGATGCTGGGTCTGTTTTTACTTACAGTCTATAAATTAAAATATAGAAAACCACAAACTAGTCTGTTTTCAGAAGGGTCAGCACCCTTAGCTGCTGGAAGTTGGATAGAGGTAAGGCCAGGGTTTAGCTTCACCCTTGGGTCCCTGCCTTGATTCCAGGGAGATGGCAGGAAATGACCAATTTGTTTGCAAATCCTTAAGTTCCAGTGATAGGATGTGATGATGCCACTAGAGCTAAGTAGATGCATGAGGATTTCAAACGGCAGAGTTGTTTTATTGAGGGTAAGATTGATGGACAGTGATCAGATATCAGCTGACACCAGGAGTGTGGGTCCAGAGCAATCAGTGATATCACTAAGGGCTAAACCGGCTGAAGAACTTGTCCCTGGTTTAATAATTCCCTACACACAGGCTTTCCCTCCAAGGATGGCCTTCCTGCTAAACCCTCCCTGTTGGAAGCTGAATTTGTCAAAGGGATGTCTTTTAGCTCTGGCCAGCACCAGGAGGCAAACCTGTTTCTGATTCTGAGTGGGAAGTCTGGGGTATATTTTATGCAATTAAATATCTGCCCACAAAGTCCATTTTGTGGCTCTGCCAACTGTGCTGTTTGTACAGCTGCCAGGCTGAATATAGCCATGAGTTTTTTAATATGTATGATTTTACTGTATGGATCAAGGATGTGACTCTGCTATAGAATCACAGAATGGTTTGGGTTGGAAGGGCCATTTAAGGCCATCTATTCCAACCCCTCTGCCGTGGACAAGGACACCTTCCAGGTTGCTCAGAGCCCCATCAAACCTGGTCTTAAGCACCTCAGGGGATGTGGAGTCCACAACTTGCCTGGGCAAAAAGATTTTCCCAAAGGATTTCTGCCTGGCATGAAGTTCACCACAATGTTTGTGATATAAGGGGCTGCAGTCCTAGGGCAATGAGTAGCTTGGAGGGAAATGATGGAGCAGGTCTCTTGCTGGCACCAAAACATCCTTGAAGTGAGCTCTAAAGAGACCTTTTATCCTTGCTACACAGGTGGGAAATACCACTTCTTTTTCACTATTTAATATAGAACCACTATTTGGAAAACTTTGAGGTTTGCCCTTTTTATACCATGATCAGGTACATGTTCTGTCAAGGAGAAGACTGAGAAGCATGACATTCCTGACCAGCATTTCCTTCAGCTCAGAGGGAAGTGCTGACAGTTCAAGCATCTCATATTCCTGGGAAGTTGTGCTGTAGTAAATGCTGAAAAACTTGGAGTGAAGAAGCTTGTTTCAGTTTTGAGCTTCCATTTTGCGAAGTGGCAAGAGATCGATGGAATCCTACAAACACACCAAACAGTGTTACAGAAAAGGCAAGAGGAACTGCTGGATCAGAACAAAGAAGGCATCCTGCTTTGTACCACTCTTTTATGACAACATTTACAGAGACATGAATGTATTGATGGGCCAGCTGTGGAAACAGCATCTACTGAAGCTGTCAGTCAAGTCCAAGGCTCAAATTCCTAGGAAACCTGGGGCAGCATTTAACCTCTGGCTGTGCAGATGTAAACAGCAAATGTAAACATGAACTGTGATCTGTGGTGGCAGCAGGACTCCCCTGGTGATCCCTGTACATTGTCACTCTCTAGCAAAGCAGTGACAGGGCTCTGAGTCATTTGTCATGACTGTGGGGTAGAAAAAAGTGTTAAAGGCTCTATTCAAGAAAAGCAACTGTACTTCTAGTTTCATGCTATAACAACCTGCTCAGCGTGGTCAGCAGGCCCCATCATTTCACAAGCTTGGAACTGAACTTTTTCCCAGCCACAGCATTAACCTGCCTGTCCCTGCCTCTGTTATTTAGCAACACATTTCACTGAGTCCAAACTTTCAGGTGGGAGTCAGGTCCAGCTTCAAACACCTCCTGCAGACACACGCACCTTGGGCTGCCGCCATAGCTGGGTTTCTAAGCTCTTGTTGTAACCAGCAGAGATTGTCCAGTACTGGGAGGTCTCCAAGAGAGCAATTCAACCCTCTCCTTGCAGCAGACACCAAGACACAGCAAGGCAACTGCTCTCATGTCTCTGCTGACTGTGTGGACCAGGTTTGCACTGACACAGTGAGAGCTGGGATCGACACACAGACACACCTGCCATGCAGACACCTTCAGGTGCTTGAACCTGGACCTGAATTGCAGCCTTAGCTGCATGCTGTTCAGATAGCAAGGACTCATGTTAGGTGCCTAAATATAGGTGTCTAGTGCCATGTGGGGTGCTCTGGGTATCTGAGGACTCTGTGCAGGGCTGGCTGATGGGATACAGGACTTAAGGGAAACACAGGCTTTCCTGGAGAGGCAGGAGGAAGCGGGACAGGGTGCTGCAGGGTGGCTCATGCTGCACCAGATGCCAGTCCACAAACCACAGCAATGAGCTGCAGTTCAAACACCTTTCCTGGGTTATCTGCAGCAAGGTCAAGGTCAGCATGAAACCCAGAAGTGGAGACACTTGGACTCATACATGGAAATGTGCACATGAAAAAGAAGGTGCTGTGTGAGTAAGTGGGTGAGTTCCTCATGTGGATGAAGAAAACTGAGACTGGCAAGCACTTGCTGTATCCATCAAGGCCTCATGGGGAAGAGAGGCACAGGGGGTTGGTGCAGGTGAGAGCTAACTTGGTGTTTCTAAGTGCCAGTGCCTCGAGCACAGTCGTTTTTTCAATCTGTGGGATAAAATGTAACCTGAACACTGGGTGCAAACAGAGCACCCTGTAAAACCTGGATATCTATAGTGCTTTGGCTGATCTTAGTCATTAGGTAAATGTAGACATTTGAGGGGTTGGTGATTTATTTGCATCGCACATTTTGGCTGAAGTAAACAAAGCATTAGCAATAACACCTTGGAAACATCAACAGAGTGTTTTTGTCTTCTGCTGTGGCTGAAGCTCCTGGGCAGCTAAATATTAACATGATGTTCCTTTGGGCTTTTTACTAGCAGAAGATCAAGTACTCTGTGAGGGATACTAAGCAGAAAGTCCTGTGTTTAATATCAGAAGATTTGCTTTCAAATAGGATTAAAGCCCAACTGAGTAAGGAAGCAGGAAAAATGTTTTCACTAGAATGGAGTTTGTCACTGGGTGTGTGGTTTTCATCAGGTTCAGCTCCAGGATCTGTGCTGCTCTTAGAATGAAGTCCCTTATAAAAATGCATGAGGGAGTGTCCCCACCAATTATCTAAGCTTTGGCCTTGCTACAAAGGTTGAAAATTATTGTTTTTAGATTAAATCCCCAAATCTTTCTTAATCCTTTGGCTACACCACTAGAACTAAGCCTGTTCTGAACTTTGTAAGGCAGCGCCTGTCACTGCTACCTGAGTGTTGCTAATTGCTGTATTGTTTCTCCCCGGGCTGAATGGTTTCTTTCTAGGCAGTTGATTAAATCAGCAAAATTAATGTTGGTGGAACAGAGTGTTCTCTGACAGGAACCAAAACACTGCATTAAAACAATTGAAAATAGGTTTGTTTTTCCTCAATTCTATGTATGTCTGGCCAGTTATATATTATACAGCTGGTTTCCATGCCCTGAAACTTCAAGAGTGATGGCAACTTGCATTTATATTAATAACAGAGTCAAAATACAGAGTTATAAGACTCTATATGCATTCAGGTTTTGAATGCAAAAGACTGAAGAGATGTTTCTGCTGAGATTTAAAAAGAACCCCAACATACCCACCAAACTGACAATCCAAACACTTATCTTACGTGATTCTACTAAAAACACTAAAAAACTACAGTTATTCTTATTTTGTCATATTGTTTGACTTCAGGCCTGAGTTAATTTAAGTGCATTTGGAATCCAACAGATGGACTTCTGACACTACACAGCTCAACATAAAAAGGAGAGCAAGAATAACTCACTGTATAATTTAGCTGGGGCCAAAAGCTCCAGATCTTCCTGTTGACAGGACTGGGACTCAGAATTCTCTGACCCTTGGCAGTGGGACAATCCTGCCTGCCACTGCCATCTATGATCCACAGTGAGGGGATCTCTTAGGAATAGTTGGGGTTTTAATTGTTCCCTTTGGTTTTCTGATACCCAGTATCCCCAAATTCTTTTGTGTGTTATTTTTCTAAATAAGCTTCTCTTCCTTCCCATCCTGAAAATAAGAGTTTTGTTGAGAAACTGTTAGAAGAAAAATATTCCTGTATACAGAATGACAATACAGTGTCATCTATCTCAAATTCTGTAATCCCCACAAGAGTCTTAGTGAAAGCTTCAAGGGAAAATTGATTTGGAAATGGATCCAGGTATAAATTTTTTAGTAGAGGGCGAGTTCCTTATAAAATCAGTATGTGTGTCCTCCTAAGGGGATTGTAAGAAGCTGAACATTTGGATGCTTCATTTATTTATTACAGCCTCCTTCTGGCCTCACTTTTAGGGACAAAAAATGGATTAATTAATCATGGAAAAAGTCAGAGTATGACCATTTTTGTCCTGAAGGAATACTGTGCCTCTTCTTGCCCACCTCCCACAGCATCCCCCCCCACCTCCCCCGTAGATACACAAATATTTGTACTGGATATATGTACAGGACATGTTTCTGGAGGCAGCTGATGGCACAGGAGATGAGCTCACGTGTGTCCAAAGGTCATTTGTATAAGTTAAAGCATTTAGAACTCCCTTATGTAAAGACTGATTGTAGAGTTCAGTGGCTTCTTGTGACACTGACCTGAGGTCAGTTTGCTTGTGGCTGCAAGAATTGCATATTTTCTAATAAATGAGCTGACTTCACAGCTGTCCCTGGTTTTTCTAACTTGGCTATAAGTCCCAGGTACATACATATCCTCTATTTGCTCTGGAGAAGCCTCTCCTGTAATCATTGTCTCTGACACATAGTCTTCTCAAGAATGTTTGCATTATCAAAACAATGGAGTTGGGTCTTTCTTGTGGTTCATTAACCCTTTTCTCTTTCAGGACAAATGTCCCCTGAAGTTTGACAAAAAGAAAATGATCCTGTTAAGAATCTCTGTATGGAGAAACCCAATTATTGTTCCAGAATGGTGTTGTTTGATTTATTCAAATACTCTCTTTTCCTTCCTCAGCATCAATCAGGTTCAGAAACTGTCCATGGTGAATGAGAGAGAGGATTGTCAGTTCTCTTTAATGTTTTAAAACCCAACTTATTCTCAAACAATTTTGTGGCAATAAAGCAGTGGGTGCCCAGGACTGCTGTTTATCAGACTAATCGTCCTGGTACCATCACCTGTGTCCTCCTTGTGTCATCCTTGTGTCTTAGAGTATTTTCTTGGTGCTCACTTGGCATGGTCGAGATGAGGATTTCACTCCCTTTCTGCAGTGCTTCAAGCAGGTTACTAACAAACCATGTCAGGTATCATAGAGTAAGAATGGTTGGGGTTGGAAGGGACCTTGGTGATCATCCAGTTCCAACCTCCCCTGCCATGGGCACAGACACCTTCCACTAGCCCAGGTTGTCCCAAGCCCTGTCCAAGCTGGCCTTGGACACTTCCAGGGATGGGGCAGCCACAGCTTCTCTGCACAACCTGTGCCAGGGCCTGCCCACCCTCATGGTAAAAAACATCTGCAGTTTATCTAGTCTGAATCTTTCCTCTTTAAGAGAGGTAATTTATGTCATGTGACAACAAAGTAACTTGCATGTGGGATTATGTAATGTTACCATAAACTGGCAATAAGAAACCCCTAAAATTCAATTTGTGAGCATTAGTGGGCAGGCATTCTTTTGCATCAGCACTGGACACACAGGAGCTCCTCTAATCATGTGTGTGCCCACAGCTAATATTAACTTATAATTTTACACATTCAGCAAACATCTCACATAGTCACTGCTTCTCTTATGAAGTTCATACATATGTTAATTAGTCCTAAGAAAGTCTTCAGAAGCCCTTATTTTGTCACTAGAGGTGTTCTGGTGGTCTCTTGGGGGTCTCTGGTGGTTGTTTGGAGCTTAAACTTTATTTGAACTTGTCCATTGAGCTTGTCCCTATTTGAGATTGTCCGTATATGAACTTCTCCATTGAGCTTGTCCATATTCAAACTTGTCCATATACGAATTTGTTCATATTTTAACTTGTCCATGGAGCTTGTCCATATTTACAACTGGTTACATATTTATTATATTTATAGACAGTTCAGTGACTCTTGTCTAAACGTGGATACTTATATTACCCCTGCTTTAACCAAAGCACTCAGAAACTTTGCTTATCCCTCAACCGCCTTAACAGAAACTTATATTGTAAACACCAACAGAAAACTACCGAGCAGTGGAGAATTATTTGTCTCAACACCAGGACATGACTTTATGTTTTGGGTAGTCCCGTGGTGTAAAGGAGAGCACTCTGGACTCTGAATCCCAAGGTCCTGAGTTCGAGTCTCAGCGGGACCGTCCCCTGGAAGTTCAAGCCTCCCTGCCATCCCATCCTGTCACATCTCGGATGCTCAGCAGGGTCAGCCCCGGTCAGTACCGGGTGCTGTGACAGTCCCGAGGACTTCACTGTCACTGTCCAAGCTCGCTTGGCCGAGGCAGATGGACCTTGGGACTGAAACGGTGGGGCCAGTTCTGCACATGCTGTGCCTGACCTAAACAATCCACTACGCAGGCTGGAAGGGCACACCCACATGGGGGAGAGAGCCGTTCCCAAATCTTCGTTCGCCAAGTCTGGCCATACATACATACATACATACATACATACATTTTATGTTTTTTGGCTGCCTCTTTGCATTTCCCACCTCCCCCCCATCGGGACTACAACTCCCAGAAGGCTCCACGGCGCCGCTTCCGCCGCCGGGGCGCGCCGCGCTGGGGCCGCCGCCGTCATTGTGGACGGGACGATGTCTCGCTGCGGCCCCTCCGCCGCCCGCCTGCTCTGCCGCCTGCTCCGCCGTGAGTACCGAGCCGAGCCCTGCCCGGGCCCCGGGGGCAGCGCCCGAGCCCCGCCGGGGGTGGGGAGGGCAGCGGGGAAGGGCTGGGCAAGGTCACGGCGGAGGGCCCGGCGCGGTCCGGGGTGTCCCCCCCGGGGCCGGCGCTGGGGCGGCACCTCCAGCGGGTTGATTGTAAAATATAGAAAATTCTGGCATGCAGGGTGGGCGGCCGCAGGGATGGGCAGCAGGGAAGGTTGTTCTATCCCCGGAAAGGCTGAGAAGGTCAAGGGCCAGAGGAAGGTGAGGAGCTGGGTCTGGGCGGTGAGGAGAGGCCTTGAGGGCCCCGAATTATCCTCCGGTTTCAGCACAAAGTGTGTGTTGCCTCTGTTTGTGTAGGGCACAACCTGCCCCACACTAATACTTCCACCTTGAAACATTTAATACTTGTTGTTCTGAACATCACAATAAAAAATAAAGTGCTTTTTTCTTTGTTTTTTAATTTATTTGGTTTTTTTCACTATGCTTTTTTTGGTTAGTTAATGCTGCATTCTCCAGAGAAGAGGAGATTTTACAAGAGCTTGTAGTGAGGGGGCAAAGGGTAATGGCTTTAAACTGAAAGAGAGTAAGTTTAGATTAGATATTAGGAAGAAATTCTTGACTCTGAGGGTGCTGAGGTGCTGGAACAGGTTGGGCAGAGAAGCTGTGGGTGCCTCATCCCTGGGAGTGTCCAAGGCCAGGCTGGACAGGGCTGGGAGCAACTTGGGATAGTGGAAGGTGTTCCTGCCCATGGCAGGAGGTGGGACTGAATGTTCTTTAAAATCCCTTCCAACCCAAACCATTCTGTGATTCTCTGAATCAGTGTGGGTATGCCTGGTTAGAGGATTGGCTTCTTGGAATCTAAACTTTGGAATTTGTGCATTAATTTGTTTCTCACAGCTGAGAGTGAATGCACAAACTTAAAATTACCTCACTTTACTTCACTACACCCAAAGTGGTTTTGTCCCAGTGGGATGGACTCGCAGGTCGGGGTCTGGTAACATGATCTCACATCCGTAAGCTGGTCTGAGCAGTTCCTGTGGCACATCTGCTGTCCAGTTGGGTATCCATTGCTGCCTCTTGTTCTCCATGAGCAGGAGCTGAAAGCTATTTTCTTTCTATACTATTAATTTCTGCCACTTCAGCTTTTTGAGTTGGCTCCACTGAGCCTGATGAAAATTGGTTCTTACAGAGGGGAACAGATGGGAGTGTTGCACCTTCCAATTTAGCTTAATTTACAGTCCCAGCAAAGCTACCCTTGGGTGCAGTTTTACGTGTTAAAACCTCACATTGCTCCCTTTACAAATACCATTAAGAGATTCAGGGAATAGTTCTTAAAATTATTTTTAGGGGTAGAGGGGAAAAAGAGATCTAAGCTGTTCAAGAAGTGTCTTATAGAAATTCCTGAAAGATGAAATAGTCCTTCATTGGAAACTTTAGTTTGGTTTGATAGTCTTTAAAAAATGTTAAAAAACTGTTGAAACCTGAAACTTGGACTTTGTACATATGTTTTTACTGACAAACAATATCTGCTTCTCTTAGTGATTTAAAACCCTGAGTTTCTGGTGTATTCTGTTGCAAAAAAGTTGTAAACTCTATTTATGTTGGTGCATTTAAGTTGAATATCAGAAAAAATTCTTTGCAGAGAGAGTGCTCAGGCAATGGAATGGGCTGCCCAGAGAGGGGGTGGATTCCCCATCCCTGGAGGTTTTTAAACTGAGCTTGGCCGTGGCACTGAG
>JAWWEV010000134.1:68473816-68490126 GCA_035583235.1 Hafferia zeledoni
GAGCTTGGCCGTGGCACTGAGTGCCATGATCTGGTAAAGGGACTGGAGTTGGACCAAGGGTTGGACTTGATGATCTCCAAGGTCTTTTCCAACCCAATCGATTCTGTGATTCTATGAAACATGTAGGTTGTGTATCCCTAAGGTGTGGATCAGGAAGTTGGGAAAAGGGAATATGAAATATGTCACTGACTGGTAAGTGCTGCTCAAAGGTCAGCTCAGAGCACTGACTGTGTATGGACAGAGCCAGGAGAGGCCTGTGCTGGTCTGTACTTAGAGGAGTCCTTGTAGGCATCTGAACTGATTGGAGAGTCAGGATTAGGGATTTCATGTCCTGGGCCTGTTAGAAGGCTTTGGAGAGCTCTTAGATTAGAAGATTACAGTGATTATGTGACTAACCCTGGCAAAGGATTGCTGCAGAAATAACTGCCCAAACTGAAATGTTCCTTAATTGTTTTTATGTCAACAGTGTGGAGGGAGAAAAGCTCACAAACCTTTTCTTGCACGTTGTTGGTGGAGGATACACGGGGAAAAGCAGCTTGTTGGCTTACAAGAAATAGATGTTTTGTGCTGAGAAGGAACTTCTTGGTTACAAAAAAAAATGTGTTGAAAGGGCTGAAATTTTTCTGAATGTCCTTTCCCATTAGTCCTAGTTTTGTTTTAATGTTGTAGATGTAGTATAGTCATTGCCCTTTACAGCCTGATTAGTTAATTCCTCAGCTCCTGTTTCTTGATCACAGATTGGGGTTTCCTTAACTAACAGGAATTTGGCAAGGGAAGGGTGAGAGAAGAGAGGCTGGGGACTGATACCTAGAAATCCTCTGAGAGCATAATCCTCTTAAACAAAGGAGTAAAATATTTTCAACAATCCCTCAAGACCATGAAAACTTCTTTGTCAATAAGGATCATCTTCTACTAATGCAATTGATACCCTCAAGGATGAATTCTAGAGATGGTTTTATGCTCCTCTGTGCTGTCAGAAGCTCCTCAGGACTGTTCCTGCTCTGTCCTCACATTTGTAGGCAGGGGAAGGAGAAAGGAGGTGGTCATAAAAATGCAAATTAAACAGGTCCAAAATATCAAAAGGATTTCTCAGAAACAAACTGAAGGTCTGTAACTGATGAAAATAAAGAGGTAGGTGGGATGTGAGTGGAGAAAAGGACTTCTGACCATTTTAGGTAGTGCTCCCTGTACCTCAGTCCTTCCCTGAGTTTCCCCTGCAGTGGCCTCGTTTTCCCTGTTTGGTTGGAGCCCACATAATTTGTTGTAAGGCTTTTTTCTTTCTTTGCTTAGTTAATAGAAAAGGAATATCTTCCCCCATCTCCAAGTTCTGTAGTTATTTCAAGGAGAAATAGGGAAAGAATTTCACTTACAACTTTTCAATCTCCCGGCAATGTAGGTGTCAGCTCAGGTCCTTTGAGAAAGAAATCCACTGTTTCACCTCACTTTTATACTGTGCTCCTTTTATGAGCACCCTCAGGTGCTGCCTTAGCTTCCAAATTTCACTTTTTTTTGGTCTGAGTTAGATGAGGAGGCACTTTGATTGGATTGCTGTCCATAGGGAATCATACAGGAAGACCTGAAAATAGCAAGTTCTCAGCTTTGTATGGTTTGAGTGAGGAAGAGATTTAGCCCTTGGTGTCTGTGCTGTCACCTGGCTTGCACAACCCAAATAGGCTGGGGGTTGGCCTGGCTGACCTTTAAAGGTCCCTTCCAACCCAGTACATTCCCTCATTCTATGAAATGTAGCATTGGTTGCATCATTTTAAATGAGATTTGTGCCTGTGAGGTATTGCTGCTCAAGGAGTGCCTGAGAGCTCGGTGTGAACACGATTCCAAGTGTGCTTTAAAATGCCTTGTAAATGGGTCAGTTTTTACCATGTAATTTCTTGTTTGGACTTCATGATATATAATAGGGTATTTTTCTAGAAAGGCCTGTTAATTGTCATACACAAAAGAGCTTAAAGCCCTTCTTTAGCCCATGGATTGTGAGCTTTTTTCCTGAGGTAAATGTAGGTGGATTTTTGTGCTTCGTGAACTTCGGTGAGTTCTGGGCTTGGCTGGGAGTGAGTTCCCTGAAGTGCCAGAGTAACTACCAGCAGTGTGTGTGTTGGAGTAACTCTGCCCCTTAGTTTTTAATAAGGTTTCTTTACTGCAAAACAATTAGTGTTCCATATACAGGCTTATACCCTTTTGCTAAATTTAGGTCTTGCTGTGGATCTCCCCTGAGACACCAGGGGTTTGGTATTTGAGCACTTTTCATAACTTCTTGGTTATCCTGTTCCATGGCCAAAGTAGGTTCCTGACACAGCACATCTCCCTTTTTAGCTCTGTAGAAGTTAAAGTTCTGGGAAGCCAAAATAAATGTATCTTGTTGTTTGTATAACTTTATTTTTAAACCACAAACTATGCACAAGAGAACAGGGGTTTGGCAGAAATGAAAAGTTTGACTGAGAAAGATTATCCAGTCCCTTATTTTATTTTTAATACTCTTCAGATTATAAAGGTCTGAGCTCCACTGAACATGGTAATATTATCTTAGAACTCTGGTTTGACAAAATAGAACATTTCCCCTGTGCTTTTGGTAAGATTTGGATTTGATAAGACTTGTCCTTGTGCTCTAGGACTTCATCTGGAGCCTTCACCTTTGCAACTTGGCCTGGAATTTAGACTTGTGCATTAAAATAGCATCACCAGTGGGTTTGGCTTTTCTCTGTTCACAGTTGAAGAACAAACTGTTTTTCTTTTTTTTTTTTCCCTCCAGTCTTCATGAAGCAACATGGATTTACACTCAAGGACCCAAATTTGTTCTAGTAAAAGCAATTGTCTGAAGGGGTTTGGAAGTTGTGAGGCAGGTCCTGGGTGGAAGCTGAGACTTGGTTTCTATTTCTGACTGGTACCTGCTGTGAACTTAGGTCTGCCATTCCCACTTTCCACCTGCTTCCTTCTCATCTTGTATCTGTCTGAACTGTGTAAATTGCCAGCTGCTTGCACCCAGGGGTTGCTGTTTGTGCCACGTGGAGCAGAACTTCATCCTGCCCCGTGTCCCTGCTGCTCCTGCTGTGCTGATAACTGGGACAACCCTTTCTGCTGCAGGCAGGGCCGGGAACAGAGTAAAGAACTGTATCATTCCACTTTAAAACCCCCCAAAACTCAGACTTACCCAGCCCAGAAACTGAGTTTTAGGTTTTTTTCCCCCTTAAATTTCTTAAAAAATGTATTGTTCCCCAGACATGGGCCCCTGCTAAGCTGCCTCTCTCTAGAGAGAGCAGGCAGCTCAAGCCTTTAGCCAGGCTTTTCTAAACCAGCTGTATTTTCTCTGAAGCAGGGCCATACAGCAATGTAAGAAGCAGATAGACTTTCAACAGCAAATCCATATGCAGCCTAAATTCTAAGCTGCCTTTTAGATATCAGTGCCTAAATTTTTTTTTTGATAGCTTGGAAAATGCTCAAAAGCTTTTTATCCTTGAAAAATATATTTATACAGTGTTCTGAAAAGTGGGAATCGACAAACTTAAGCTTTCAAAAACATTTTTTTGTGAAGTTATAAATATCTGAAAATAGATCTGGAATGGATGGCTGAACTGGGAGTGTAGAATTGCTTTAAGGTATAGAGAAATTAGTGACTATTTGTTATTTGTCAAGAACAAAGAGGGTGTGGAGTCTCCCTCCCTGGAGATATTCAGGAGCTGTCTGGATGCAATCCTGTGCAAGGTGCTCTTGGATGACCCTGCTTGAGCAAGGAGGTTGGACCAGGTAACCCACTGTGTTCCCTTCCAAACTGATCCATTCTGTGATCTTGTGATTTTTTAAAAATTTTTTTTCCACAGTACTGAAATTACTGAGTGGCAATTGTGTGGCCAGCAATCATCCCTCTTATTTGCAGGTGTGTTTGTCAGTGGTGCAGCACAGACACTGTAAAACTTGGATTTGAATCAGTTTAGTGTTATCTTTTTTACTCTTTGCCCTTGCAGGCCCATTTCAGAACATTCATTCCCATACTCATGGAAGCCCAGACTGCTCTCCCCAAGGTGGTAATGACTGTAAGAGGTTCTTTTCAAGGGGGATAATCCTTTGCTGTTCTCAGGGTTGAATTCCACCCAGTCACACCTTCTGCCTATGAGGGATTGCCTGAATGTCTGGGATCAGTTTGGTTGATGCTCTGCTCTCCTGACCACCATTCCAGCTGTATCTGTGCCTCTTTTGCCTCCCTTTGCTGGGGGCCCCTGCTGTTTGCCAGCTGTGTGTTTGAGTTGGTTGCAGTGCAGGTGCAGAGCCTTCCAGCCCTCTATAGGAAGGCCGAGTCCCCTGCTGAGGATGAAGACTGTCCTGTGCTGTAGCCGTGGCTTCTCTCTTCCCTCCCACAGCCAACCCTGTCACCCTGCTCATTAAATCTCAGCCTCAGGCATATTTTTGTAGAATCACAGAATGGTTTTGATTGGAAGGGATCTTGAAGACCATCTTGTTCCAACCCCCTGCCATGGGCAGGGACACCTTCCACCAGGCCAGGTTGCTCCAAGCTCTTTCCAACCTGGCCTTGGACACTTCAGGGGATGGGGCAGCCACAGCCTCTCTGGGCAACCTGTGCCAGCGCCTCACCATCCTCAGAGTAAAGAGTTTTTTCCTAATATTTAATTGAAACCTGCTCTCTTTCAGTTTGAACCCATTCTCCCTCGTTCTGACACTACATGCCCTTGTGTTGCCCCATCTTTCCTGTAAGTTCCCTTCAGGTAGTGGAAGGCCACAATTAGGTTACCCCAAAGCTTCTCTGTTCCAGGCTGAATAATCCCAATTCTCTCAGGATTTCCTCATAGGAGAGGTGCCCCCTGTGTCTGATTATCTTGGTGCCTTCTCTGGACTTACTCTAATAGGTCTGTGTCCTTCTGATGCTGAGGGCCCCAGGGCTGGAGGCAGCTCTGCAGGGGAGGGAATTCACCTAAATGGGGCAGAGTGGCAAAATCTCTTTCTTCAACCTACTGCCCACACTGCTTTGGATGCTTTCATATGGCTTTTTGTAAGGATTTCCTATGAATTTTGTCCATTACTGCCTTGCATAGCAAGTTCTGTAACAGTATTTGTAGATAACATTGTGATTTAGGTTAAAAACCCTGCAGGTCAGCTAAAGTGCACTTCTACCTCTTTGCTTACAAGTTTGCTGCATGGAGGTCTGTCCTTCTCAACTGAGCTTTACTTTGTGCTGGTCTGAAGTTGAGGATCTGTTGCAGCTTCTAAAAAAATGACAGGAGGTTGTTGGAGTTAAGTCCTGGGTTTGCCAGCACATTCTAAGAACAGAGTAAGGATTTTAGATTTAACAGTGGCACTGATGTCTGTAGAATGCTTCTGGCATGGTTTGGTTTTTCTTCTCACATTTTTTTGAACAGAAGTAAAGCATAAAAGCAGTGTAGCACTAAAACTCAGCTTGGCAAAAAGTACTTGTGGAATAGTCCTGTGTAGTTCTGTCACAGAAATGTGTATGTACATGGATCATACTTTCTGCATTTTTTACTGCATCATATAAATTGATATAATTCATTTTAGTAAATTCTGTGCATCAACAGTTTCTGTTGAAAAATACCTTTTTCCTTTTTTTCCCACTTAGCAGCTTTTTTTCCTTTCTAAAAAATAAATATCCTTCTTTTGTTCAGGCATGCCTGAGTAAGGGTATGGAACAGTCCAGGGACCGTGAGTGAGAATTCTCTATTTTGTTTTCAGCTTCACTTTTTACTTCCTCAGATCTGAATTGATGAAGTTTTAGAAGAGCTGAAGGACTATATAGTAACATACTGATGTTGGTTTCTGTAATAGGCTCGTGCCTTCCCAGGTTCACTCTATGCATAAATTAATGTTTTTATGCAAAAGACTTGCAAGGAGTAAATCGGTTCTAATCCCCTCAAAACTTTGGTGTTTGAAAAAGCAATGGCAATAAATACAGCAATAAATATAGGTGTGCATCCTTTTAATACCGGAAGACCCTTAATTCCTCCTCATCTCAAGGTTTCTCATGTGATAACATTCTATGCATTTCTTTTTTAATCATTTGATGTCAACATACCTTTCCCTTCAGCACAGATGCTGTCATTCTCCTGGGATTTTTGATACCAGCACACCCTGTGCTCTTTTTTCTGCAATTGTGTTGCGTTATTTTCTTTTGTCAAGTTGTGAGAACTAAATTGAAAACCTTTCTAGTGGAATATCTGGAGAGCTGTGTTTCCTCACAGGCCTGAGTGCCTCTCCAGCAGTGACGTCGAGGTGCCTGCAGCTGGGAATCTGTTGGAAAAAGATCTCTTGCTGTCTTGTTGTACTTGGCACAAGGTTTTACCTGGGCTTAGGGACCCTTGAGGTCTTCAGTTCTCTCATTGTTTAGTCTGGACTGTGCTCTGTTCATAGGAGGTAAAACACAGTCCCTGTGTTGTAACAGCCTCGGGATATCGGGATTTTAGTTCTGCTTTGCCACTTTGCAGAATTTCTGAGAGGACAGAGACTTGTTCATTGCAAATGAAAATAGTGGTTAAGAAGTTGTTTCTGTCTGTCATTTGTTGTGAGGTATCCTGATATTGAGTACTTGATATGAGAAATACCTCTCTTGGTTTCGTGTAAACTGGGTAATCACATGATAGGATGAACTACAGGTATTTAATATCTTAGAATGACAGGCACTGAATGCATTTTCAGAGCGGAAAGCATGAGCTGCTCGTGATCTTTTGATACAAGCATTAATCGATACACACTTACTTAATAGGACATCTTTTGATGAGTCTGACAAAGCAGTGGATTAATGGTTTGTGCTCTCTTCTCTTTTTTTCTCCAGTTCAACAGAATGGAGTCCGACACTGCTCCTACACGGCATCCAGGAAAAATCTGTATGTCAACAAAAACACAAAGGTGATCTGCCAGGGTTTTACAGGCAAACAGGTATGTTTATGAATTGTTTCTTCTGTCACCCTTTCAGTTCAGAAAGTTAATTGCCTGAAAAATGTAATAATGTATGAAAGGGATTATAGTACTGGCTTTGTCCATCTCGATAGGAAGTTGGACTTCCTTCACCGTCAGGAAGGTCCTTCAGTGCTGTAGTTTCTCTTTTTTGTCCAAGTACTTGTACACAAGCTCAAAACTTGATTTGGGCCATCTTTATTATGGTACTTTTCATTTTTGTTCTTAATTTTGATCTTAAGACTATTTATTGTATGCAGCTGAAAGGGTTTCTTTGTAAAAGATTTGCAAAAAAACTTGCAAAAACCTCACCATTTTAGAAGCTTCTCTTTCACAAATGCATTTGAGTATCAATGCCTGTGAATTAAATTTCAGGTTTTATTTCAGGATATTTAATAATTTCCTCAGATTCACTCTTAGACAATTGCAAGGAGAGAAAGTTGCTTTTGTAAAACTATCAGCTGGTCATGGATAAGAATGCTGGTTTCTTCTGTTTCACTGTAGTGTTTGTCATCTGCCAGACTTGATGTGGACAGTAAAATGTGGCTGCTGTGTCTGCAGGTTCATCAGCAGCACACAACAAAATATCCCTCAGCATGCAACTGCAGTGCTCTGATATAAAAGGAAAAGCAGAACATATGAGCATATTCTGAACTCAAAACATGTCAGTGCACTCTTTTAAATAGCTGTATATATGAAGTGAAATTTTCCTTCTCATTGTAAATTTAGGTGCCATAAATGGCCTTCAGAATTAGAGACAACATAAAAATTTTTGGTTAATTTTATTTGCTACTACCTGCCTTTTAACTTCAATTTTTCTCTCTCTCACAGGGCACGTTTCACAGCCAGCAGGCGTTGGACTATGGCACCAATCTAGTTGGAGGAATTTCTCCAGGGAAAGGGGGAAAAACTCATCTAGGTCTGCCTGTGTTTAATTCTGTGAAGGAGGTAATTTGCAGCAGTGACTGGAGGGCACACATTGTAATGCTGCTGAAGGGCTCCTTATTTCATTGCTCACGCTGAAGAGACAAATACTTGAGCCATGGATGTCACTGGGCAAGGAGTGAAATAGAAGCCTTGTGAAAGAGGGAGCACTCAGTGTGGTCAAGTACAAGTCTGGCTTCCACTGTGAAGTTCACAGAGTCTGGATACACTTGCTTTATGCATGCAACCAGTTTCTGATTGATTCTGGTGTATATGATGAATTTCTAGCAAACTTATTTTCTAAGAGTATTTATGATGGTGATCACAGGGCACAGTGGTCAGTTCTCAGTTCCCTACTTGCACTCTGTGTGTCCCATCTTCAGGGAATTTAACTCTTACCTTGATCATGGTACAGTAATACATATCCATTAACTTAATTTATGCCTGAGAATGGATGTATTTTAAATGACTTGTTGTCAGATATTCTCTCCAGCCCCGCTACATACGTGATGTGTTTTTTGTTGTGTCCACTGTAGGCCAAAGAACAAACGGGTGCCTCTGCCACTGTGATATATGTCCCTCCCCCATTTGCTGCTGCTGCCATCAATGAAGCAATCGATGCAGAGATGCCCTTGGTCGTGTGCATCACTGAGGGGATCCCCCAGCAGGACATGGTGCGGGTCAAACACAAGCTGGTCAGGCAGAATAAGACGCGGCTGGTGGGCCCAAACTGCCCTGGAGTCATCAATGTAAGTGACTTCTGCGTTTGGCCCAAGGCTGAACCATTCTTAGTGGTGGCTTGAATGTTCCATCTGACTTCTCCCACTCTTTCCTTAGCCTGGAGAATGTAAAATTGGTATCATGCCTGGTCACATTCACAAGAAAGGAAGAATTGGTGAGTTTTTGAATATTTATGCGTCATCTAAAACTAAAGTTTGTTACTCTAGTGTTCTTCCTCACGAAGCTGGGCACATCCTGCCCTGAAGACGGTTAGTGCACTGTAACAGCTTGTCTGCCCTCAGTTTGTCAGTGAATTTTGGCATTATCAATCCTGAAGACCAAAATCAGGAAGTCTTTCATAACAGGCAGTACTGATGGTAGAGGCAAAGCAATTGGAAGTTTCCTTAGGTTGTGTTGTTGACTTGGTTTCCTCAAAGGAGAGTCTTAAGGAAACTTCCATTTATCTTGGGATTTGAGAGGACTAACCTTCTCAATGCTATTCCTTCCAACAGCTTGGCTCCTTAGGATAAGATCCTACACCTATTTTGAGCTCAGTACTACAGCAAAGAGAAGAGATTGCAGACAAGTTTATAACATGACAGTTTAGACAACTATTAAACAAGGGGAAGTGGCAGATACACCCAGGCAGTGTAGTTAAGGGCAGAAAGGCAGTGACTTGTTCATGTTAGTTACACACAGGGTGTGTAATCAGTTGCACACCCTGTTACATGCAAGTCCCTTATCCTGCCTTTTGTCAGCTACTTGTTGTAAACTATAGAAATAGCAACTCTTGATATTTTTAAAACTAATGCAGTTCAGGAGCTATGGAGAAAATTCTTCCAAAATGCAAATTTCTACTTAAACAGAGCTTAAGAAACACTGTTGTAGACAGTATATGCTGTATATGTTTCCTGTCAGCAAGGTAACCAGTTTAACTTAAACACAAGAAGTACCCTTTACAACAATACTTTTTTTTTAATGAAAAGTGTGTGGGTTTTTTTGGTGGGAAAGCCTGTTCAGTGCTGTTGAACTAGGGGGACTCTGCAATTTTTCTAGCGTGAGAAACTATCTGTACCACTTAACCACTTCTGACTTGAGAATAGACTGCCCCTAGGGGAGTGCTGGAATGTGTGTTAACACTCATGTTATACCACCAGCTTTTAGAAGTGCCTATAAACCTGGAATTGAAAAACCACATGGCTGCAATTATACCCTTTGTAGAAACCATTGAGACATTGCTCTATGACTGTAAAAGGCAACATCAACCAGTGTTGCCCTGAGCTCTCTTCTAAATCAAGGTTCTGTTCAGATTTTCTAAATGTCTACAAGAAATGTCTTGTAGTCACAAGTTATTAGAATCTGAATGCAAGGCATGTCAAGTGCCAAAGAATATTTTAAATCCTGAATCCAGTAGCTTTGACATTGCTGGAAATGTTTTCAAAGATCTTCGAAGGATCAAGGAATAAAAATGTAGCTTTGCCATCCTCCCAGCTTCGTCTAACACTGTGACCTTTGGTGATGTGCTTCCCAGCTTTCTATTACTGTGAGGCATCCAAGAATCATCTGAATATACTGTGATGCAGGCTATAAAAATAGCCACAGTCTTTGGACTCTTATCTGTAACTTCTCTGGGGCAATCTGATCTTGATAGTAAACAGGAAGCCCTTCACAAGTGTAGCAAGAAAAGCCTTTGCTAGTACACATCTCAGCTGTCCCACAGTATAAATAGTTGATAAAACTAAGGTTAGTCTAGTGGTGTATTTTATCTTCTGTTCATGCAATATAGTTATTATATTCCTTGTTAGATGGCTTGAAGTAGATGGAAGATGATGTCTGTTTTTCCTGGAAACCTCCCCTTTTGTAGCATTAGCAGAAGTCTTGACTTGGAAAAATTAACAGAAAGCCATCCAAGTACTTTGCCCCTGATCTAGGCTCTGTGTTACCTTCCACCCTGAATTTAACACTGGAGTTGTGGTCTCTTAAAATATTGTCATATAAATCCAAATATGTCTTGTAGCGCAGCAACAAATAACCTAAATAGTGATAACTTGCTTTTGGGCAGCATATTTCTGTTCTGGAGGATCTCTTGTGTGCCTGACCATACTGGGGATGTGATTAATACAGAATTCTTTTGTCAGCTGCTGAGTTGCAACTCTGCCTCAAGTTCAATGCATCAGCAACTTGCATACAAGATAAGAACTATGTTCTTCTATTCTTTTTCCAGTTTTCTTTCCTGGTGAGGCTGTAGCATAAAAAATTCTGTCTCAGCCAGTATTACTGACTTCCTTAGTCTGTTGACAATTAAGTGTCAAAAAGTGACAACCAAGAAATAGTACAGATAAAATCTTAATAGAGAGTTTTCATCTTTTGGCAAGGACAGCTGGAAAACCCGGCATCTGGTGTTGTTTATTGAGGTGATTTTCTTGAATATAAGAACAGCTACCTCCAGTCATGTGCTTGACTGTTAATACTAAGTTGAGCTTCTTTTCTTTCCTCAAGGTATTGTGTCAAGGTCTGGAACCCTGACATATGAAGCTGTTCATCAGACAACACAAGTTGGATTGGGGCAGTCTTTCTGTGTTGGTAGGTTTCCTTGGAAACAGCCTGTTGGACCTAGACTAATCTGCTTTTTCTTTATGAGAATAAATCAAAAATAATTCCTTTTTGTGAGTGTAGAAATTGATGAATGGCAATCGTGTTGAGAAATGAGATCCCTGTATGCTGTGAAGAGTATAGCCCTTCTTTGTTATCATTTCCAGATCAGGTTAATAAAAGCCTGAAAACCAGCTTTGAACAGAGAACTGCCAGCAAATAGGATGTCAAGTTGGAAACAGATTTCCCCAAGAAGTTTAATATTATAAAGGGATGGGCATTTAGTTGAGTATGTTAATTAAATTTATTTTTCTTATAGCAAAATTCTAGAGTTGGGATCTTGATTCTTCTGTGTCTGTAATATTTGTTTTATGGCCTGAAAGGTGAATGTTCAGATATGAAAGCTTTCTGTAAATTGTGAGGGAGATATTTGGAGCAGGATTTTGACACAGTATGACTTGGGAAGAGCATTCAGAGCTGCCTCTCTTTATGAGCCTTAGGGAATACTCCTCATGTTGAAATTTTTTTGAAACTTTTATCATAATGCAATATCATTATCTTGAGTTAATCTTTTTCCTGTGGTTTTAATTTTTTTTCAGGGATTGGAGGTGATCCCTTCAATGGAACTAATTTTATTGACTGCCTTGATGTCTTCCTGAAGGATCCTCATACTGAGGGGATCATATTAATTGGAGAAATTGGAGGAAATGCTGAAGAAGATGCAGCAGCATTTTTGAAAGAAAATAATTCTGTAAGTCTTAAACACGTTGCTTCCAGACCCCTTTGTAGTTAACCAACTTCTTTTGCCACATCAAGAAAAACTCAGTTCAGTCTATACTTAGAAAACCCCCTCAAACAGTCATACCTTCTATTAAAGAGAAAGAGTTGAAATGAGAAGCTTTGTCCAGATTAAATTTAATGGTTGGACTTGATGATCTGAGAGTTCTTTCCAACCTTAACGATTCTATGGTTGTATGATTCTATGAACTGGAGAGCAGTGTCAACTTTAGATTTTTATTCCTGTAACAATATTTGCAGTGAACTTTTATTTTATTTTTTTTTATAATATACATGGCTCTGCAGAGACCTTTTGGTTTATGGTGATTATCAGGAGAGAAAGTGTTCCACAATCTTTAAGTCTTTTTGTTCGTGTTGTCTGAAGGACAGTTGGAAACAACCATTGTCTGGTTGTTTAATATCTTTGCCTGGCTGGTTGATATTTAAATACAAAATAGAAAATCAAAAATAAGCCATCTGGAATTGCTTTTCCTCTCACCCAGCCCCACATAACTGGATATCTTCTGTTCCTTTCCAGGGCCCAAATGCCAAGCCAGTGGTGTCGTTCATTGCTGGCCTGACAGCTCCTCCGGGCAGGCGGATGGGCCACGCTGGAGCAATCATTGCTGGGGGAAAAGGGGGAGCTAAGGAGAAAATTGCAGCCCTTCAGAGTGCAGGTGTTGTGGTCAGCATGTCTCCTGCTCAGCTGGGCAGCACCATCTACAAGGTGTGTTTCTCAGAAATTGGTACATTTGCTCATGCAGGGCAAGAAGCAACTTCTCAGGGAATACGAGTTGGGAGTGGATCTCTTGCCCAGATACTCTGTTGCTCTGAGCTTGGTTAAACAAGAACTCTCTTGTATGAATGAGCTGAAATTTACTACTTAAAAGATGCATGCATACAGTTTTGTGTGATACTGTTTTATTGAAAACTAAATGTGGCAAAATAGAGAAGAGATTACATTTTACTTTCAAGTGTAGCAACTTGTTGAAATTGTTTTCTGGATGCAAAGAACCCAAATTAATTTTAAATATGAGAACATTCTTTGTAAGCAGAGTATTTGAGGAAGGAGAGCCTTGGCATTTAAGTCTATTTTAAGTACTAATTCAGAGCTGTGGTTGAATGTATACAGCTGAAAACTGAGGCATGGAATGGAATTATTTGCATTTTCCTTAATTCATATCCAAAAGAAGGGAATGCTTCACAGCTAGAGGAAATGCATTATTCAGCTGTGTTAGGTGTTTTTTATTTCCTGTGGTGACTGCATAGTATACCATCTCCACAGGTTGCTTTAGGCTTCTTTTCTTCTGTTGCATTTTTTCTTTACAAAAGTGAAAATCTTAATTTTTTTTTCTTCTCTGGCTTGAGTCCTTTACTGTAAGGATTCTGCTGCAGTTCTTACACAGAACTGAGGGGTTTTCAAGCCCATTATGTTACGCCTGAGAGCAAATGGTTCCTTGTCAGCGTTGCAGTCTGAGAGGATGCACTGACTGCAGTCTGGCACTTCCATAGCTGGCTTGTTAATGTGAGGTGTGAGAGTGCTTATTCCTCTTTCCCCTAACTTGCACACTTTATGCATTTTTTATTTTAATTTTTAATTCTTAAAATCAGATTTGCTAAAATAAACACAAAGTAATTAAAAATAAAAGAGTAATAAAAGCATTTTCTTTTGTTTTTCCCCACTGCTAACATCTGTGTGCTATTTGCAGGAGTTTGAGAAAAGGAAATTGCTGTAAGAGAAGACACTTTGGAATACTGTCTCCAAAACACCAGTGCAGCACCGAGGCCTCCGCTTACCTTTTGTCTGCTAATCCTCAGTTGCCCAAATGACTGATGCTGGTCCATGACATTGACTTGGAAGCCATAAACCTCCTGGCTAAACCTGTTCTGATGTCTCCCTTGTTTCAGATGTTGTCACCTCCTTGTAAATCACAGCAAATGAATAAATCTACTACTAAACCTGACCCATCTTTTGAATTCCTGAAGCAAAGCCATTTCTTCTGTTATCATAAACAAAATCTTTTGTAACTTAAGCACTGCCCATTTTTAAGGTGAAGTTACCTGTGGAAATGCCTTTAAGGATAAAGGCACTGACATAATGCACATATTACACTTTTTTTATTTTAAAAAATCCACTCCCACTCCTTTGTTGCTGACAAGTATGTTTGAACAATAGGCCAAAGTTTCCGTCCATTAAACCAAAGGCGCTGGATCTGAAGAGATTGCTTGTTGATCCACGGAGTTGGATATGCCTGAGGTCCAGACTTTCTCTTCAAGGCTGATTAGCCATGCACAATGCAGTCCTCTACTGGCAAGGAATTTTGTTGGTTGTGTATAGAGATGCAATTGTTACTCACAAAAATAATCTAATTTCACATGCAAAATATATACTCAAAATTGTCTGTATCTGTGAAGGTGATCTGGTCTTTAGCTTCCATTATCTTAATTTCCACTTAACTAGGATGGCATTGCCTGTGTGCTGAAATCCTAATAACAATGGGACATAGTGGAGGAGAAATATTATTCTCTAAAAAAAGAACATAATAAAGTAACTTTCTTGTTAACCACTCCCAGCACTGTAATGGAACCCCCTTTTTTTTTTTTAACCTGTGGAAATAGCCCCAGTATTGTGCCTATTAATAAGTGTTACAAGTTTTATCAGGATGGACTAAACCCCAGATTGCTTTATATAGAGGACTGAAAGTTCATGTAACCTGGCACTTGTCTAAAGCTAACCTTGTGTTCCATAAAGGTGCTGTTCTGAAAACTTGTGTCATTATTTATTATTTATTATAAAACTGTTGTTAGTTTTCTTCATTGAATCCCTGTGGAATTTCTCTTCCTAAAGCAAGCAGTAGGCAGGTGTCTCGATGCTGATATTTACAGTTCCCAGAGTTAAACTCTGATGAAATACATAAAAGGACAGGTCATATATCTGCTGCACTGAATGTGTTCTAATGCACTTTATATATGGTCAAGCACCAGTCAGATGATCCAGGCCTTAGGACACAGAGACCAGGTACTGTGTTGTTCACACTGGAATGATTTACTCAAATGAACCTGACACTGTCACTGTATGGCTGAAGGCAGGATTGAGCAGTAAATCATTCCATAAAGTCTATGACAACAGATAAGGGTTTTTTGCTAGATCTGCTCAGTTTTCTGATGGTGCCTGATTTAATCTGGAGCAAAAAGATTGAAGGGTGCCCTTTAACTAGAGAAATACAGGTGCTAAAATATCTCAGTCTGTGCAAGAGGGCAATTCCTCACCAATGAGTGTCGGGATATTGCAGCTGGCCATCTTCTGAGCCTGATGATCACAGTAACCCATCATGGTGCTGTGCTGCTCCAGAGCATGTCCTTTGGGATGGGTGATGCTTCCTGATGAACTGCCCAAATTTCATCCTCGCCACCACTGTCATAACAGATGATCTTCCAGGACAACTGAGGTGTAGTAAGTTTCCTGCTAGGGATTGCTCCTTGGAAGCTCTTTTAGAGGCACCAGCTGTTTCAGAGGGCAGCCATAAACTCCAATGATTGCTGCACTCTGAGAAAGCATTTCCTTGTATCTTGGAATTTGAGGATGGGTTTAAAAACTCACCCTTGATTTCAAGGTTTTAAACCAGTGTTTGGTGCCTCAGCAGCTGCCTGGATCTGTTCCAGCCTTGGGGAGCAGTTTGTACTAACCTGAAAATGAGTATCACTTGAGGATGGGGAAGTAACCTGACCTTGTCTGATAGAAAGGCTTAGTCTATGCATTTTTCTCTTGCTGCCTAAAAATGTGCACTTGAAAAAGATCAGCTAATTAATGACGGTGTCTCTTTGGAAAACATATTCACATCTGTTTAGTACCATATGTTCTTGTGAATAAATATTTTGGGTAATATGATCTGGAAAATCATTCATTTATTTATCTTTTTAAAGGCAAAATTTAAGTTAGTGTTGAGCCTTAAACCTGTTGCTACTTTATAACCTAGTAAGTAATTTTTAAGGACAAAAGAAACAATGCTAATGTTACTGTTCTCAAAATTTTGTGAAATAGTCCCTTTTTTTCACCCTTGATCTACACTTGACAAGGATGTCTGTCCATAGATCACTTTCACTTTTGACAGATCAATTCTACAAGTTCATTTTTGTCAGGGAAATTTATTTCCATGCTGGTTCTCTTGAACAAAGAGCAGTATGTAGACCCACTTTTTTTCTTTTTTCCTCTTACTGGACAGTATTTGTGTTTGGATGATCCCTAACACTCTTTAGTAGGTGCTCCTTTAGTTTGATGTTAATTTTTTTGAAGTTGATTAGAGAGGTTGGTCACACTTAATGAATATTGTGCCTTTTGTGGGTCTTAGAATGTTTTCATGCCTCATTTT
>JAWWEV010000134.1:68500319-68582867 GCA_035583235.1 Hafferia zeledoni
AGGAGAGGGGAGGAGAGGAGAGGAGAGGAGAGGAGAGGAGAGGAGAGGAGAGGAGAGGAGAGATAAAAAGAAAAAAAATCCTATTGGTCTTGCTCATCATGGTTAATATCAAAGTTGTGCTTCTGCTTCACAGTCAGTTTTACTTCCTAGATCCATCCTCTCTTAATATGGCAAGTTATCCAGTGAATTTCTTGGTTTTTCTTTAGTTAACTCCACCCCTCAGGAAGATATAAATGAGATATTAAAAGGCTTCAGACCAGTTTGAAATTAGGATTTCTGTTCCTCATGCTGCTATCTCACCCTCTATGGTAGATGCTTTTCTCTGCACGAATGGGGAGGGAGGAGGGAAAGAGGGAAGGAAGGAAGGATGCAAGGACAGGTGGGTAGAGGCTGGACATGTCCATACTGAAAGTAGAAATAGGAATAAATTGTTTATATTTTGGCTCTCTCTGTGGTGGGAAATAAGAGAGAAGGGGCAAAAAGCCAAACCAATGTGATGTAGAAAGTGCATGAACCGCAGCTTCACTTTGTGACATTAAAGGGTCCTTCACTCCTAGACTATCCGGAGTTGGAAGGGACTCACAAGGTACAAACACAGCAATTCTATGCTCCATCTTCATGGGACTCCTCCTCCCCTTTGCTGTTGTAACTATTTCAGCATTTTCTGGAAACAACCTGTATGTTTTGTTCCAGCTTTGTAATTCTGAGAGGAAAAATGAGGGAGACAGGGAGACAAGGGTAAGAGGGCAGGAGTTCTGTTGCATTCTCTTTGCTTTTAGTTATATCCTTCCTAAATCCCTCTTTCCCCCCCCTCTTTTGGCATGTTCCTGGCAGTCCCTACAGGAGATTAGTCATTTGAATGGGAGAAAGTGTCACTTTGATGTAATTGTGAAGGATTACAACCATAATCACTGTAAAAGAGCTGAGGTGTTTAATTCAAAATTGGTATGTTTGCAGAGCCAGGTGCTGATCCAGTGGGTTCTCTGCTCCAGATAGGACCATTCCTGCAGCCCGTCATCAGCCATCATGCAAGGAAAGTCATTATTGGCAGCTCTGTGAAAAACCTCTGCAATAAGAAGAGCTCAGAGAAGGAAAAGTAAAAGAACCAGTTCCATGAAAAAGCCTCTGCTAAAAGAAATGGATACAAGAAGATGCTGTAAAAGGTGAGTCTGTCACTCAGGATTTTCTAGTCACACTACAGCAAGGACCCTCCTAATGAAACACATTTTAAATTGGTGAAAGCAAAACCACCTTTGAACTACAGAAGTACCTGGAAAAAATTCAGCCAGGAGATTTTCTTGAGAAAAGAACAGTGAACTAAAAAACCTTTTAACTAAAAGTATATTCATCCCATAAGAATGGGACATCAGGAGGGCTGGTGGAGTTGCCTGGCTTGGGGACAGCTAGAGGGGAAGAGCCAGCTGGAAGGGTAGACACAGTGAAAACCTCTTTGAGGAGGAGAAGGTTTTAGTGAAGCCAAGAATAGTTTTCAACAGGCTTGGAGCCAGTGGTGGCTTTAACACCTTGTTATTTTAATGCTATTATTTTAATGAAACTGAACCACCTCCAGCTGAGCCCTGCCGGAGAGGCAGATGAACCTTTGGCATCTGAGTTCAGAAGCTTTGATGTGTCCTGGAAAGAGATCTTTCCTTCTCTGAGCAACAGCAGCTGTGCAAGGTTATCTGCCTTCACCCTTGATGCTGTCAGGACTGGCTCTGATTTGGCAACCCCTGCAGAGCAAATATTCCCCTTACTGCAGAGATGTGGCCCAGCTCAGATTTACCTCACACAAAGCTAAGGCCACTTTGTGCTTTTCTAATTAAACATCAGGCAGCAGATCTAGGTGGCTCAGGAAAGGCTGATGTTGCCCAGTGCAAGAGTAATTTTTATTCCTAAGGACCAAAAATTTGTTATGGACAGTGCAGCAAGAAGATGAAAATATACCTGCCTGCTTTCCCTTGCATATGTACCATGAATGTTTCTCCCTGGATGCTTGCCCTCTCCTTGGAGAACAATGGTAGTGGGCTGGTGGACTGGCCTTCATGTAGAAACCTGTCCCACCTGCCATCTGGTCTGCTCTGAGCCAAGCACTTTCTAGGATATAATGTCCTGACTTTGTAAGTTTACTCTGTTCATGGATCAGTGTCTAGAAGGGCTGATTCCCTTTAGGACTTCTTGCACCATCTCTCCTGTACCCAGACATCCAGTCTGACAAGGAAGCTTGGTGGGAAAAGAGGTGCAAAAGAGTTTTATAAACTGAATTATTTTCTCTCATTCTGAAGTTTTGAAGCTTTTGAAAAGCTTCATAAGAGCAATTCCTCACACAACTCCATGTAAAACTCTTTCCACCTGTATATTTTGTTCTCTGTTTCCCTTAAGATTTTGTAGTATTTCCATTCCCTTAACCCTGTTCCATCTATTTCTCGAGGCTCTGTCACATGCAGTGTTCCTGCTGACATGGTAAGTTTTTTGTTCTCCACTGAGAAATGACTCATTTATTACAGTGGGGGTCCCAGCTCTGCCCCAACTGTGTACAGATGCCCTTTGAATTGAGCTTTTGAATGAGCTTCATGAATAATTATACAAAAATAACCCAGTGATGTGATTTGTCTTTGGCTCTTGGAAACCTATAAATCATCTTAAGCACAATCAGTTGAGAAAGCCCACTGTGGAGAAGAGCATGGATTTGCCAAGCCAGAAATAGGCTCTGGGCAATCTGTTTATGAGACTTTTAAATCCAGACAAGTGAGGGAAGTAGGTCATTTTGGTCACACGTAGAGACTTGGACACGGCATCCACTGCTCTGAGAGCTGGGAAACATCCATGTCAGTGCTGTGAAAAGTCCAGATGGCTCATGCCCAGCCGGCAATGGCAGAGCGCAGAGGCAGAGGGTGTTGATGGATACTCAACAGTCTGGGCTTAGGCTGCACAAATCTTCTTGCTCAGTGTGGCAGAGAGTCAGTGCAGGCTCACATGAGAAGAAAAAATCTGGAGCACTGTGCCATATGGCAGGCTCGATAGCTTGGCTTCACCACCTCTTTTGCCTTTCAGAAAGTGTGTGCAGGTGGATGGAGAATGATGGTGATGGTTGGCTGGGCATCCCCAATGGGGTAACAAAGCAAGGGCCAGTGATGTGTTGCCTCTTTGGACTGAATCATGGGGGATTGAAGGGAAGAGAGACCCAGCAGTCTTGGCTTTGCCTCATATCCATGACCTTGCTCAGACCTCATGGACAGAGGAATGGGAAAGCTCAGCAGGTGTGTGGAGGCCCATGAGGATGGGAAGATGAAGTGAATACATTTGCTCCACAGGATCTACTCTGTGCAGAGAAGCTTTGTTCTTTTATATGCAGCTAATTTGTAAGCAACACTTCAGCCTCACTGGGTGCATTCTCACAGGTGCTTTGGGGTTAACTTTTTCCTCTTCTTCTTCTACCCTATTGTTCATCAATGGCTGCCAGACAATGAACCAGTCATAATTTTTTAATGTCTTTTTTTTTCCCCTTTGATTTGCCTTTATGATTCTCTCTTTTCAACCATTAAGCTTTAGGGGGTTTTTGTATTTTTTGAGGGAGAGGGGAAACACTTCTTTTCATGAGTTGCACTTTTGTGAAAATAGTCAGTTTATAGTTCTCTTTTTTTGTGGGTGCCATGCCAAGTGTATAACATCTATAATTCCAGTAGTGTCTTTCAGGTTGGAAGAGTCCATTGTTACTGCAGGCTGAGACACATGGGGACATCAGTGCTAGATCCAGCAGGTTGTGCTGGATTGCTTTTATTCCTCTCTGATGACCTGATCTGAAACACATGTGCAGTTGGTTTTAGTTGGTGGTGATATGAGTAAAGCGCAGAGAAGTGGATCAGGAGGGGTGTTTCATGTCTCAGCCAGCTGTGAGGTGCAATTAGGAGGACTCAGGAGTGAGTTGAGGTAAGGACTCCCTTATCTCTGTGTTACTGGAGACAGGTGTGACTGCAGCTCAAGCAAAACGTGCATCTCCACAGGCAGTTTTAGCCCCATCTGCTTCACCTGTGCCAGACTTTCAGCTGCACCTGAATCTGACCATGAAGGAGCTTTGGTTTGCTGGTGAGCAGATTTAAGAGTCTGAGCTCTCAACAGTTACTTTGTTACCCAGTGACATCTTCTGAATATCTTCTTTGTCCTTCAGCAGCCCCTCTCTGAAATGCTGCATCAGTCCTTCCAGGACTGAGGTAAGAGAAGAAAGAGTTCTTCTTCATAGTGAAAGATTTTTTTTTTTTTTTTTTTTTTTTTTTTTTTTTTTTTTTTTTTTTTTGGTGTTTAGGGGCTGGGTTTTCGGCTAGTGAGGAACAGTGCATACAGCAGAGCAATGTCTCCCCTGTAAGAAAGCTGTGGGTGAGTCCCTCCTTGCTCCAGAGCTGGTTGCTGTTGCTTTGGCGGTATCTTTGGGACCTGAATGTACAGCTGATCTGGCTCTACAGGAGCCTGTTATTGCAAAAATTCATCTTTTTGGTTCTAAAGCGCGTATTCTTAGGAACTTTACTGGCTGTGCACGTGTGAAGCAGAACAACAAAATTTGCTGGGCAAACAGGGCTTTAACCATCATCACTGCAGATTCAAGGATCACTTACAGTCCTTTCTGTCACAGCCTGGTGAACACAGCACAGTTTGCTACAGACCAGATAAATTATGATGAATGCAACTGTACAATAATGGGCTGGTTGCATCCCTGCCAATGTCATAGATCAAATTTGGTTCAGTGTTTCAATGTTTTGACTAAACTGAGATCCTGAAATATTGCATCTGCTAATTGGGAGTTAAATGGTTGAACTCAGTGGAAACTTGGTGGCTGACTGTGATTAATTGTCATATTTTAGTAGTGTTGATGTTATGGACTGTAAAGTTTGTTTCAACAAAATGCCAGCTAAAGAGAAACTTAAATGTATTAAATGGCAGGAATGGTAAAATGGTCTGGGCAGAACACCAAGCTTGGGACTGGCATTTTTTTTTTGCTTCACTCTGCTCCTGAGTAACTATAATAAATATCCTAGGCTTTTTTTTGCCTTCCCCCCCTGCTTCCTCTATACCCAGCTCAGGAAAGAGACTCTCTCTTCAGACCCATTTGTGTGGTGCCGCAAGAAATGGGGCTGTAAATACTGCAGTGTGTTCCTGTGGCAGAAATACTGGTAGTTCTGTCTCCCCCAAAACATGTTGAAAATATGGTCATTTCTTAGAGCAAACACCAGCTGAGGTGAAAGGTCGTCTGAGAAAGGTCATGAATGAATGTCGGAGGGATAAGGGAGATTTCCATCGTGACTTGGGAGCCAGGCAAGATGGTGATGGGACTAGTCACTGCCTGGAGCACCAGTGGAGGAAGGAGAGACACTGGCACAGTGGGGCCTGTCCTGGGCAGTGACATCTCTCCCAAGTGCTGAAGTGATGGCCAGTAGTTTTCCTATATAGAAAAACATGGCAGCTTCATGATGACTTTAGTGCAGAATTTTGGAGGACTCAGACCCTGTCCCTGACTTCTCTGATACCTTATTTTGATTGTCATCCTGACCTGCTAACAGCCAGACAATAATCAGAGCCCATTGCTGCTTCTTCTTCATGTATTAAGCTCAAAATAATTTTCTTGTCACCCTGTGTCTCCTTCTTTCAAGACGTTTTTCTTTTTCTTGGCAGTGAGACCACTTACTCCAGGTATTTACTCCCCTGTGGTGCTGCAATTCTCTACTCCATCATGTGAAGATCAGGTTAAACACAACCCCAATTCCATGGTGTCCTTGGGGGAAAATGGGACCTAATTGCCTTTTTTTTTTTTTTTTTGTGAAGAGGAGAATATTTGGAGAACCTATTGGTTTTATTAAATTTTGAGAGTGTCTGTGGGCTCAAGACCTCCTTAAAGACACCTCTCAGCATAATGTTTTAAAAGAGATCTTGTCTAGTTGGTAAAACTTGTGTTTGTGTAGTGATAAAAACAGCAGGGACCAGTATGGGAGATGGTTTAACCCTTGTTAATATTCTGTGCTGTGTTATTTACTTGTGCTGAGATACTGACTTTGCCCAACTAGAGAGTTAAGGCAAAATCTGTGGAAACTGTGTGATTGGTCAACAGGCATTAGACTCAACATGAAGTACTGCTGAAGGCTGGTCCACAGTTTACAGTGGAAGGTGAGGCAGTTTGTGAAGAAGGCATTGCTGAAAACTAGCAAATTTACTAACTTGGTATCCTTTAAATACTTCCAGCTTATGTGCTGGTGGGCAGCCAAGGGAGGTGTAGGAGAGAACGTGAGCAGCACAGGAGGGCAAGAGTCTTCTCAGGGTAGTGTGCCATAATCCAGCTCCAGGAGACATCATCAGGAGTTAGGGTATGGCATACAGCTAAATGGAATTTTAAGCACTGGAAGAACCAAGTGTTGAATATGGTAGAAGGTATTTCTGTTTTCTAAACCCACTATTATTGGAGAGATTTGTGTCTGGCTGTGGCATGGATTAAGGAGATATTGATCAAGGAAAACTCCCTGGAGGCTCCAGTGATTTTGAAGGAGAGACCAGGTGCTATCCAAGGTGTCCCAAATGTCCTGTTAGACAGAAGGGCATAGGATTCCCGTAGTTGCTGTGTGGTTTGTGCCCACTCCAGGAGGCTGTCTGATACCCCAGTGCATCCCAGATGGCCCAAGGTACCCATTTAGACTGTAAAATTGTGCCTCTGTGTGCATCTTTTAATCTTTTTTACCTTATATGGGGAATCTGCATTTGGCTTACCATTAAACAGTTTGGCAGCTGGATAGACCCACTATAATCTATGTCCATTGCTCATGAAATCAGCTTTTGTTTCATCACAACCAAGTCCTGTCTTCCCTACCAGAGCAGTTTTAAGAGGGTTTCAAGGCAACTGAAACAGGCTCTCCCATGATGTGCTCTTTTAAAGGAGGGCACAGGTTCGTACTTTGAAGGTAATCCCATCCCTTTGGTGCTGAGCAGAGCACCATTAACTATATCAGACATATTTTAGCTGTAGGAAGGCCTTAGCCCAAGATCTCAGACATTTTGACTGCTTAAGCAATTCCTAAATGCCCCTATATTTCTGTTGTTATTCTATCTTTTCCCTGGTTGTTTTTACAGAAGATTTTTTAGGAGGAATTGGCAATTAATTACAATAACAAAAACTATGATTATTAGCTGTAATAAAAATAGGGATAGAACAGAGCTTACCCTCCACATAAACCGCCACCAAACTGAGATGAATGAAATCACCATAGAAAATATACGAGTATTAAATTCATAAAGTAATTTCCTTCAGTGTTGTTATCATATCTTCTAGTGTAATCCAAGAAAATAGATGCTCACAATGCAGCTATAAATATTCATCTGTGCAACGAGCTCTCAGTGTCTCATCTCCTGCTCTTGGTTTTCCATCGTCAGTAATGGTGTTGTGTTATTCCCCTCAAAGCTGAGCGTGAGGCAGCATCAGGTGCACAATAGCCAAGTTAGAGATAGCACTTACTGAAATTAAATTCACTCCTGTTGAATCCAGATAAACATTTATCTCCCGAGCCACTCCTTTGAAGAAAAGTTTTTATAATCTATTTGGCCGTTATGGGGAATAAAAGGGCTCGTGGGCCTGTTTCATCCTGGAATAAAGGCTGTGGACATGTGCAATGCCCTGCACGAGGTACCCCAGATCCTGCTGACTGGTTCTGAGCTCCTGAGTTAATGCAAGCAATATTATGTTCCCTAAAGGAGTTTTATAGTTAGAAAGAGTTATATGGTAATAAGAGTTATATAGATGCAATACACCTGGGGTGTATAAAAATGCTCAAATTGCAACCCTTTCAAAGAAGTTATCATCCTTGGAAGCAGCTATAAACATGTGTGAGCAGGAACTGAGGGCTGAAAGGGGGGTAAAAAAAACTCAGCTGAAGTTTTCTACTTGTGTTTCTCCTGCCCCCTCCTATGAAATTCAAAGTTATATCAAAACCTATTGAAGTAACTCAGAGCCCTGTACGATGGAGCAATACCATCTTACGGGGAACCATAATGCTGGTAAGAAGCCATAACCATACAAATAACCCTCCTCACCCTCAAAATAAATGACCACCACCACAACAAAAATAATCTATAGATGCAACTCTACACACACAACTCCATTTCATTTTTTCTTTTTAAGAAACCTGTCAGGAACCCTACTGATGTGATTTTAATTCATTTTATTATAGAGCTATTTGTTTTCTAACCCTCTGAGGAAAATAAAGTAAAAGAACATGTACTCGCGCTTTTAATTTAAGTTAAAAATATTTGTTTCTATTCCACTTCTGCTTTCACTCTACAATCTGCTCTTTGAAAAACAAAATAGATTCAAGTATTTGCTTTATTTGAAAATTTCCTGCTGAAAAAGGATTTAAAGGTGACTACAGAAAAGATTTCATTGTAGAATGTAAGCTACTTTTGACAAAATCCTGTTTTCCAGGAGAAAAATCTGATTTATAATCTAGTCCCCCCTGTTTCACATAGCAGTGAAGTCACATAATCTTTCTTAGGGTTGATTTCAGAGCCATTCCAGAAGAACTGACATAGCAAGACCTTCACAAAAACCCAAAGCAAGATTTTAATGGAAACCAACAGATAAGCTCAAACCCACTTCTCTTTTAACACTCAGGTGTATACAGAGCTCACTGATCTGCACAAGCAAGCTGTAGAATCTCCCTTTCAAAATGCACAGAGATGGTAGTTGTGAAAAAGCAGATTTTATTTCCACCTCTATATAACTCATTTGAGTTGTTTCAAATTAGCTTTGATTAAAAAACAGAGATTTCATAATGAAGTCTCTTTTAGATGGGTTTTCCATGATACTTCTCACATATTCAAGGCACATGTGTTGGTGAGCTAATATGGTGTGTGACCTCCTCTTTCTTCTCACCTTTCTTAACACAGTAACATATATGGAAAAGGTTTTCCATAGACATCGGAACCTGTGGGGAGGTATTTTTACCAAGGAACAAGACGGAAGGCAACTACAGATACAAGGCAAAGTGCTTGCAAAACTGGTTGCATGTTTATGAATGGCTTTTGTATAAACAGTAATAAAAAGTTAAAAACTAAAGTGAGCTTTAGAAGCAACTCAGTTACACTTCTTTCATGAAGTTAAAAACATGCTTGCCAAGCTGATAGTTTTGAACTACATGAAATTATTCTAGGGGAGTTGTGCTTGCACAGCAACAAAATAAGTGAAATTTGAGCTACCTGTTTTTATTGCTAAGATCAAAATCTCTTTCAACATACTCAAAAGCCTGGCAGGCTGGATGGAAGATGAATGACAGCCATTGCAATGCAACCTTGGGGAACAGCTTTAGAGTGTTGTTCTTAACAACCCTTTTACCTCTAAACCAGGCAAAGCAATATCTGTGAATTAACTGTTTATGCTGTGACTCAGCACTAAATTTGGGCTACCACATTCCATTGATTTAGCATAACTACAGTCACGTTTATGGCACCAAAACACTGAGTTATAATGCCATATTTAATCTCGCATGCTGATTTCTAACAATGTCGAGTTGAAACAGGTTGTCTTATGAACAGATTAAGAATTGTAGATGTCAAATGTTTCCATGATAAAAACTTATTCCAGACTTAACTGATGAATACATCTCAAGGCTTTTTATCCTATTGCCTTATCAAAAGAAGCCCAAATAACATGTGTTGAAGGTAAGTAATTTGTACATTGCTATCCATACTGATACCATTGATTCTCATATGACTTCTAATAAAACTCCTCAAAGGAAAGCTCTTCCAGGCAGGCAACACATCAATCTTTAGATGTATTTTAATATACAAATGTTGAAAATGATCCATCTGCTCTGGTTTTTGGAACAAGATGGAGGGTGGGAGAAATGTGTGCAATCCCCTGACTCTGGTCAGAGCACTCGTGGTGCTGCAGTTGTGAGGTGGTGAAATGCTGCCCAAATTATATGGTGATCAGTGACATGGTGCCAGTGTGAGTGCTGCAGTGGGATTCATCTGGGGCAAAACAAATTGAATGTCTGTAAGATCAAGGTGGGGGTATCCCAGGAACTGTCCTTGGTATTCTCAAGCTTTACCCAACTCTGCTTTTGCTTCCTGTGCTTTCATCTGAATTTAGTAATGATCTTGGTGGGAGACTGAGGAGGGATTATTTTTTATGGTTTTGGAGGTGCAGGCCCTTACCCTCTCTTTGCTCCTTGTAGCCAGTCCACTTTCATTCTCAGAAGCAGCAGTAATGATGGATCTGGGGTGGCTGTTAAAACTGATACTTGGGTTTTTAGTTTGATAACCTGGTGCCTTGGTCACTGAGTACTTTGTGCATTAGTCAGGGACATTGTTACAGAACTATCAAGAATAGAAATAAAACTGCCTGGATGGGGATAAGGCAAACTGTTTTTCCTTGCAGCTATGTATCTTTCTGTCTCAAGAAATTGAGTTGATTTGCAGAAGTGTCTTTCAGCACTTTGTAAAAGCAAGTAGAATGGATTTTTCCAGCCAGGAGATGATTACTGAGCTTGTGTAGCAGTGAGGCTGAATGATCGAAATTGATGGCATGATCTCCTTGCAGTGGCCAAGGCTCAGAGACCCAGTTCTGGTCTTGCTCCAAAGTCCTCTGATGTAAAGGCACAGAGCAATGGCACAAACCCCAGAAGATTTGCTCTTGGTCACACTCTGCTCTGTCTTAGCAGACTGGAAACTGAAACCAGCTCCTTGAGCTCTGTGGCTGCCATGTTTTAATAGGAAAGTCATCTGTGTAATGAGCTCCTTGGGCTCAGCTGCAGGGCCAGCCTTGGGCCTTTCCTCAACTCTGCATCTGCTGCCAGGGCTTCCCAGCCATGTGTGTCTGTAGCTCCATTCGAGCTCCACTAACTCCTTCCAGGAGGCAGGAAGGGGAGGAGAAAAAGGAGGCACCTGGTATAGGGAGGGGACACCCCCTAATAGGGAAAGCTTCCAGTGGGGGAGTTTGAACTTTCTCCCTGTCCTTTGCCCATGGAGCTCTACAGCTCGTTGAGCTGGGAGGAAGACCCACTTTGCAATAAATTCAATATGGCAAAGAGGCAAAAAGTCTCAGCCTCCTGTTTGTCTAATGTGGAGCAAACATAAAAAAGATGGGCAGGAAGATGTGAAGGGAGTATTCCTGGCTTATGTTTGTTTGTATGCAAGTTTCTTATTCCGTTTTTAAATTGCAACTGATGTATTTTTATTGGACCAAGATGTAAAACCTGAATTCAATTGCAGGCTTGATTTCTGACCCACTAAGTGTTACTGAGAATTATCTCCTGAGGCAGAGTAACTACTTAATACTGCATATCCCTTGTGTTCAGTCATGAAAGCTGCCTACAGGGTCTAGCATTTCTAAATTGAGTGATTATCTATTGGTAATTGCACTCTCTAGACAGACCTGGGGAACAGACATATGGTTAGAAGAATGGCTCCATTTTTTTCTCCTTCCTTTTCTTTGGCTGCTTACTGCTAACGACAGCACTTCAGCTGTTTCCAGACTCTGAAAAATGTTATAAAATCTGAAGGACTCAGGAAACAACAACAACAAAAAATCACAAACAGCAGCTTCCCTTGGCAGAAATGTTGTTACCCCTGTCATTTCAAGGTGCTTTTATGCCACACAGCTAAGCTCAGTAGAGAAGTCATTAAAATTAGCCTGGTCAAAACTGGAAAATAGATGTTGGAATCTTGCATTGCCCCTGAGGAAGGCTTAATGACCTAATTGGTCTTTTAATGCAGTGGCCATAGCTGCAGAGAGAGCCTTTACCCTGCTGTTGGTGACAGCCATCACAGCTTCACTAAGCAAATTGTGCCCCCCCCAAATTTAGTGACCTTCTACATTGGGGTTATGGTTTTGATGGCTGAGGGAAGAGCAACTGCCACCATCCACCTGGACAGATGCAAAGCTTGTGACACTGTCCTGCACAACATCCTTGTCTCTAAGCTGGAGAGTGATGGGTTTGATGGATGGACCACTTTTTGGATAAGGAACTGGCTGGATGGCTGCACTCAGAGTTGTGGTCAATGGCTCAGTGTCCAAGTGGACACCAGTGCAGAGTGGTGTCCCTCAGGGGTTGGTGCTGGGACTGGTGCTGTTTAACATCTTTGTCAGTGACATGGACAGCACCCTCAGCAAGTTGGGAGATGACTCTGAGCTGTGGGATGTGGTTAATATGCTGGAGAAAAGGAATGGCATCCAGAGGGACCTGGATAGGCTGGAGAGTTGGGTGTGGGCAAACCTCACACAAGTGCAACAACATCAAGTGCAAAGTCCTGCACCTGGGCCAGGGCAATCCTGAGCACAGATCCAGGCTGGGTGGAGAATGGACTGAGAGCAGCCCTGGGGAGAAGGACTTCAGGGCACTTGTGGATGGAAAACTGAATATGACCTGGCAATGTGCACTCATGGTCCAGAAAGCCACAGCTGTGTCCTGGGCTGCATCAAAAGCAGCATGGGCAGCAGGTTGAGGGAGATGATTTGCCCCCTCAACTCCACTCTGGTGAGACCCCACCTGCAGAGCTGCATCCAGCTCTGGGTCCCTCAGTGTAACAGGGATGTGGACCTGGGAGAGGGAGTCCTGAGGAGGACACAGAGATGCTCTGAGGGCTGGGTACCTCTGCTGAGGAGACAGGCTGAGAGACCTGTGTGTGTAGCATGGAGAAGAGGAGGCTCTGAGGAGACCTCTAGCAATTTCCAGTCCCTGAAGGGCCTCTAGAGGAGTGGAGAGGAACTTTTGATGAGGGCATGTAGTGACAGCACAAGGAGGAATGGCCTTAAACTGAAAGAGGACAGGTTTAGATTAGATATAAGGAAGAAATTATTTTCTGGGAGGGTGGTGAGGATGCCCCATCCTTGGAAGTGTTCAAGGTTGGACAGGGTTCAGAGCAACCTGGGCTAGTGGAAGGTGGCCCTGCTGGAGTCAGAACTAGATGGTATTTAAGGTCTCTTCCAACCCAGCCATTTTGTGGTTCTGTGATCTTGCAGCAGTAGAGATCAGTCTCTGCAGGGGTAGGAGCAGGGACCGGTTGCAAATGCTGTAGTAACCTGCTCATGGAAAGTGCTTGAGTGTTGCAGGTACTTCTGGGAACGTGGTGTGGGAAGGGATTTCTCAAACTGTGAAGTCAGTTCTCTGCTTTCATAGCCATCTCAATCAGTTAATCCCATCAGAAACCCACCAAGATCTAAAATCAACCTTGGTTGTGTTTCTTCTGCTGGCCCTACTAGGCAGGTTCTTGGTTATCTGGACACGCCTCATTTCCAGTATAAATCTGTACATGAAGCAATGTATATGACTTGACCTTTGCACCTTTAGTTTAAATAACTCTTTCTCTTTGTTGAGCTTTGTCTCTTTTCATCTTGTAAACTGAAATTAGAAACAGCCTTTGCACCCTGGGAAGTCCCACTGTATTTATAGTAACTCTGATTTCAATGCGATAGGAGTATGGATGGTATTGGCACACCTGATCTAGCCATGTGGATCACAGAGTATGAGCTAGGGCAGCATGGTTCATGTGGTAGCTGCTGACCACTGTGAAGAGTGATGGCAAAAGCTATTGTGCAAAAGGGTAAAGCTGAAAGTCTGTGATCCTTATATGTGGAAAGTTCCAGACAGCTCTTGTAGACTTGCCCAAAATTTTGGCTACAAGAGAATTTGCCCATTCCCTGGTAGTTATCAATGCTCAGGTACTTTTCAGTGGCTGTGGTAGTTCTACTTTGAGGTCTTAATACTTTCATGGCCTAATTTAATGAACAGAAAATCTGGAACTAATATGCATATGAGTCTATGAAGGCAGTGTCTAAATCTTTATACCCACAGAGCATATTGTAGCTGTGATAACCTCACAGCTGCTGCTCCAGCGAGTATTTTGAGGCATCACCAACTCTGTTCCCTGTGGGCAAGATTATGGCAGTCTCTTGAAGTTTAAGTCATCTTCTGAAGTTGTCACTGGAGCGATGCAGTAAGGGATGAAGAGGTTAATCAGTGTGGATAAAGATGTTGCAGTTAGTACTGCAGCAAGGGGAAGTTTTTCTCCAAAGTATAGCTTGGCTGGAGATGTGCACAACAGGTAAATGTACAAAGCATCAGAACCTGAATCAAGGTCTGTGAACTGCTGGATGTCCTTGGAATCCTGGAAAGCTGCACATGCCTTCATATTGAAAAGGGATCTTAACAGAGCATGAAGAACCACTTGAAGGAACCTCCTAAACTCTCATTGCAGTGGCTTTCCCTGCCACTTGATCTTGTAGATCAGCTGCTTCTCCCTCTATGACACAGGACCTATGTTGGGGCTTATTTATCGGAAGTGACCTTTGAGACAGCAAGCTGCTTTCACAGAAGGACCAATGCAAAGGTGGTTGTCTAGTGCTGTACTGCTGATTTTCAGCACGGCAGTGTTTGGCACGTAGATACAAATTAAAGCATAAGAAACAGATGCTTGGATTAGGAAAATGTTTTTATTATGGAGAATATTCTTGCTGACTGGTAGTTCTGCACTTAAATGGATGTCATCATGCTCCTGAGCTCTGTAAATAAACAACATCCAAACATTTAATATTAATTAGAAATGTTACATAGGCATATGTTAATGTACAAACACAGTGACATGTTCACAGATTGCACAGCTGGAAAGAATTGTGAATTTCTGAGAAATACAGTCCCAGCTAGAATTACTTCTCTGGAAAAAATACAAACCCAAACCCAAAGAAAACCAAAAGAAAACTTAAAGTGACAAATTCCCATGAATGGCAACTGATCTGCAAAAGTTGATCAGACTTTCCAATAGTTACTTGCCTTGGTGACAGAATGTGTGTGTCCAACAAGGGAGCTCTGTGTACTAAAGCAGATGTTGCTGCTTCTCTCTGTGCCCCCTCACCACTTTGGCAGAGGAACAGAGAGCTGTGGAGTGAAACCTTCTGAAACCACCACAGGTGGCTGCTGCCTGGTGTGTTTGAGCCCTTTGTTCACAGCCATGCCCTGTCCTGCAACAAGTCTCAGCAGCCACTTGTTCCTCCAGCCCATCTGGTGTCAAACACATGAGGTCTCCCTCTCCCTGGCCTCACTGCATGACCTCAGCAGTGCTGCTGCCTTTGATGCTGCTTTCCAATTTGTTCCTCTTCCAAAGGATGAAGTGGTTTTAGCTCCTGGGTTGCTCTGCCAGCTGCCCTGACTCCAGAATCAGTGTTTTCCTCACTGCATGGCCAAGCTTTAATCTGTCATCCTGTGGCTTACAGAGTTGTATATGGGAACTGAGGGAAGAAAGAGGAGGCAGCTGAAGATAAGACAAGGATGTGGGCTTGAGTAGGAAGAAGAACTTGTAGGAAATCACATGACTGATGATAAATCAGCATCCAATAAGCTGTGGGTGACCTACTGCTACTGAGGCCACAGAACTACCCTGATACATGCCTGAGCTGATCTTTCCTTCTGCTCTGTTCCTCAAACTGCTGTCTGTGTATCTTCAAAGGCTTTCTCTGTAGATCTTGTAAATCCTCACCCTCTGTGCAGACAGAGACTTGCTGGCCTTGAGATGCCTGGGTCTCCCCTTAGTGTTTTCAATCTTGTTTCTTCTAACTATTTGGATAGCTCTCATGTCTCAGTCCTTAGACCTACTCTGTTATAACAGGAGGCAAATAATCATCTAGGTTTTGAGATCCATGAGGATTCAAAAACTCTGGTGGAAGGAAAGGGGAAATATGTGGACACTTGTCTTTGGAATTAATCCTCCAACTGAAATTTAGTCATTAGAGAAAAAAATATATCCTGGGAGCTGAAGTGCAAATGACTGATGATTTACATTTTAATCACTCTAACGTGTGCTTTGCTCTGAAGAGCTTTGCTGGAGTGGCTGGAGCCTGTAGATGGATGAAGAGCAGAATCACCTGCAAGGAAAAGCAGCAGCACCTGAATTTTATGCATTTATAGAAGGACTTGAGTAATCACACTCTGGAACTGAGTTACAGGGTTTTGTGGGGAGTGGGAAGAGTTGTCAGCCTTCCAGGACTCTCACCAGGGTAAGTGGTTGCAATAGTTTGAGTTTGCCCTTAAAAAGGAAGTTATTAGAAGGGAAACCATTGCTGTAGCAGGCTGATTCATTGGCCCTTTTGCAGGGTGGTCCACTGAGAGCTGGCATCTTGTTTTTCCCTTTACAGATGGAATTTTAGCACCAGGACCTCTGGCTCATTTGGCTGAGGGTGGCAGAACTGGCACAGTTAAATGTGAATCTCTCCTCAGACAGTGCAACCACAAGGCCCAATCAACACAGTGTCATCAGTGAACCTCAGCAGCCTGGTTTATGTTGTGGCTTGTACCTGGATTAGATGGGCTGATGATTTTCTTTATAGTGTCATCTTAGTGTGTATTTGACTGTTGTGGTCAAGCAGGGTGGACCTGATTCAGCGTCTCTGTCTCTGCCTCTAAAATAAGCACTTTTATGTTGTCTGAGGCTCCTTCAAATTCCTCCCCACACCACAACATTCTCCTCCCTGGCAGCCTTGTACAGTTAAAAGTTAAGGACTGAGAGGAAGCAAAAACCTATCTAGCAAAGACAAATGAACAACGCACAAATAAAGAGCTTGCCTTGAAACCTGAATTGGTTGCTAACTTTGGGTTCTGACAGGGAAACAGTTTATTTCCAGTGCCCTGGAATTAGGAGCTTGGCTGCTTTTCAGTATCTGACTAGGGCTTCAGTGCGAATTTTGTTGTCTTCAGCACCTGCAAAAGCAAAGCTAATAAGTTACTGAAGTTTCAAGGTGGAGTTTGATGCTGTTGGGTTTGTTAATTGAATATTTATCCTGACTTCCTAAGGAGGCAAAGCTTGCTGATTGCGGGCATGTGTCTTGCCATTAAATTTTAAACCCAGAATTGACTAAGAATGATAACCACAAGGCATAAGAAGTGTCCAGTTACAGATGAGAACTTATTCCTAGCCCCCAAAAGGGAAGAAAGAAAGGCAATGTGAGGACTTATTTGAATATCCTTGGGCAAATCCATGTCGAATCCTGTTGCTGAGGGCTCCAACCCATCACAGAGCCTCCACCATGATCTTGCACCATCCTGCTGCCTTTTAGGCTTTTATGAGCCATTTCAGTTGTGGGCTGAATATTTTGGCAAATATCTCATGCCTTCTGTGTGAGGGATTGAGGGTTGGATCATCATAATCTTGTTGACTCAAAATAAGTATTTTTGCCTGCTTTGTTACAAACATTAAGCAGTAGTATCTTGTAAGAGGAAGAGATAGTTATGTAAAAAAACGTTATGACCAATGAGACACTGATTTTGCCATCTTTCCTACCTCTTTCAACAAAAAAATCCTCTTAAAATGGTCAAGATCACGCTAAGAAGAAATCAGTTCCTACAAGTAATACATATCAGACTCTCAGCTCACCAGGGACTTTACAGTTTTTTTCTATTCACATTATTGTATAAAAGGTGTTGGGCTGTTATGCAGAATGAAACAGTTGGATGGAATGAAAGTTGATTACAGCCAATTCAAGACATTTAGAAGAAAATACCTCAAGTTCTTCTGAAAAAATCACACGAATTGTAGTGGTTCATTTGCTTTTATTCTTGTGAACATGGTCCTGCATCAACAAAGATTTGTGCACATACCTGGCTTTGCAAATGGATAAATATGTGCTGCTTGTGCATTTAAAGCACATTATCCTTCAAGGGGACTCTACCAAGAGCATGAAGTTAATCACATGTCACCGAAGCTTTGCAGAAATAGATCTAACTAAGGGTGGCTGCAATAGCCAAGGACATTGAAACTGGGGAGATGATGTCTCTGAATGAGCTGAGCTGAGAGTTCACATCCTTCAACTCCTCCTTCTGGGATGACACTGCTGTGCCTCTAAAGAAACTTTTGAGGCTCATTAGAGGAGCAGAGGTATATATCTCACCTTCTGGCATAGCTGTATGGTCCAGCAAAAATTATGTTTCTCCTTCCAGTAAGAAGATGCCAGTAAAATGCTTTGTTGGGAATAGATTCTGGGTCTGTGGTGGGAGGTAAAGCAGTAAGAAAGGTCATTGCAGTTTTATGGGTCTGAAAACCAGAAACAACTGCTGTAGAATTGTTCAGTGCATTGAACCAAGCAAGTTCCCTCAGTCCCTTTGGGTGATCCCTACTGATGTGCTTGGGACCAATGACTGTGGAGAGGCTTAGCAATCAAAAGATGTTGATGTAATTGATTTCATCCTCTGTATTTGCAGTCCAAGCCTTGCAGGTAGACCAGACTCAGCTTTGGGGTTTATTTTTACTCCCTCCTATCCTTACCAAAAGCTTCTGGATGATTCTGGTGAGGCAGGAGACTTTGGTGCCATTTGGTTTAGTGTCAGCATTAGGGAAGATGGAAAAAGCAATTCCAGCAATTATTTTCTACAGAAATATCCATTTGTTTACAGCTGCTCTGATTGGATCATTTTTACTTGAGAGGAGGCTGATGTAGAATGCTCTGCAGGCCTTAACAGAAAAGCGATGTGTGAGTGAGACTTCCTTCATCCCTGAGAAAGAGAAGAACAGCGATTCCACCTTCCAGTTTTCTTTGCCGTCACCCTGATGTGTAGGTGAGGCAGCAGAGCTTCCAGCCTGTCCAAACTGGGCTGGGCACTGATAGGGAGCAGGAAGGGACCTGGGAAAAATGAATCTCTATGCCTCTTCATGAACAAATTACATCTGGTAAATCTGTGAGGGTGTGATGCAGAACTATTTCTGCCAGTGGTCCTTAAACTGTCATCACTTTAATATTTTCTGGAATAAAGTTTTTTATTAGGTAGTTGATGTGCTGAGGATCATGTCCTGTTCCAGAGCAGAAGGGGTGGACTGACAGAACATCCACTTTTGCAACACATTTTGCAAGTATTGCTGTTTGCGGCTTCCTTACCCTCCCAGTAAACTCTGCTGCAGAAAGCCTTTGGCCTTAATTTCTGCACAGAACAAATTCTGGTCCTGTGTAGATGTAGGAAAAAAAAAATCTCAAAGTTCAGATAGAATCCAAATACACCTTTTAAATAAATCGTGTTATCATGAGCAGACAAGCCAGCATTTCCTTTAGATTGCAACAACTAATAACTGTCAGCAATTAATAACTCACATCCTTTGAGTTTAATGTCAGGATTAACACCAAACACCAGGTCTCCCCTGCAGAGAGCTCAAGCACAGGAATTCCGACACTGCATTGTAATTAGCACGTATGGGCAGCAGGGGGTAGTGTATTACACAGAGAAACTTGCATCAGGCTACCAGAAACTATTTTGCGTGTTTTTCAGAAAACCAGAATGATAGGAAACATTTAAATTGAGAGCAGGGCGGCCCCTCCCTGCTGCAATCCTGTGTGGCAGGGCTTGCTGTGTGTGAGCATTGGAGGCTGCATTGTTTAAAGATGATTTATTAGCAATATTTTTCTGTAGAAGAATTTTTGTCTGCAATTAAATACTTAAAACTTCTGTGCTGTACCAAGGTGTGGTGCTGGATTTGAAGTTTGATTTCCAGGTGTACATACAAACGGTATCAGAACAAATTTTTTCAGGGTTTTGCCTCTTGTGCATCTCAGCTGTGTCCCCTTCATACTGGGAAGAGATAAGAATATGCCCTGTCCTTATCTCCCACACATTACACTACTTACCTTGGAAGAGATGACACAGCCCACTCAGGAGGTCCCCAGCCTGGGTCACCAGGGACGGTGCTGTAGGGCTCACACAAAATCACAGGCCATTAGGTTCTGTGAGGAAAAAAACCTCTAAGATTATCAAGTCCAATCATTAAACCAGCACCACAGTGTTCACCACTAAACCATGACCCCACATGCCACTTCTGCATATCTTTTTAACACTTCTGGGAATGGTGGTTCCACCCATGCCTGGGCAGCCTGTTCCAGTGCCTGACAACCTCCTCAGAGAAGACATTTTCCCTGATATCCAATCTAAACCTCCCCTGGCACAACGTGGTGCCATTTCCTCTTGTCCTGTTACCTGGGAGAAGAGACTGACCCCCACCTGGCTACAGCCTCCTTTCAGGTAGTTGTAAAGAGCCCTATGGTCCCTGCTAAGCCTCTTTTTCTCCAGCTTGAGCCCCCACAGCTGCTCTTCATCAGACTTGTGTTCTACATCCTTCCCCAACTTCACTGCCCTTCTCTGGACACAAAAGAATACAGCTGCTGCTCAGTGTAAATGTAGCTTTAAAGAGCTTAGTCCTATGGGAGTTCAGAAAACCTGGATATAGTCTGGGTTAAATACTGTGAGTATTATCAATGTACCATCCTTTTCCATCCTTCCATCTTAAATGAAATTACTTGCTCAGGCACTGAAGAGCAAATCTGTGCCTTCCCAAGCTGCTCCTTCCTTTTCAAGAGTATTTGAAGAATTAAAGTGGTGTATAAGTCTCCTTTGTGCTTCTATTTCACCTCTATGCCTTTCATGGCTCTGGAAAATTTGTAGCAGTCCCTGTGGAGAACATCTCACCTTTTCATCTCACCTTTTCATCTCAATGGCTCCGGAAAGGAGAGCTCTAAACAGGTCATCAGTGATTACAGAATTTCTCTGCCTTTCTGGTAACTTAAGAGATGAAATTTGGTAACTAGTGCAATGGGAAGCTGTTAGAGAACAGCTATGCTGTTTGAGATTATAAGTGTATATTTGCACATTAATGTTTACAGATGTTCTTATGCATGAGAATTTTACCTTTTTTTTTTTCTTTTTCCCCAAGGAAGTCCTATTACAAACACTAAATGGACTTTAATAATGTAGGCAAGAGCACAGAGGACTTCTTAAGGATACTGGAAAGACCCTTTATCACTCTTTGATTGATGCATCACAGTAAATATCCCACTGATAGATGTCCCTAGGCAGGATGGTTTTCCTTACATCTTCTTTTGGATGAATGAGGTCAATGAACAAGACGTTCCTGACCTTTCTGGTTACTTTGCTTTGAGCCTGAGCTGGCCCATCACCCCTTGTGTCTCCTACTGAAAGTGCCTATAGGTAATCACACCATCATTTATTAGAGCCATAAATTTCTGTAGAAAGCAAGGAAGCTCCATCTGGAAGACACCCAAAATGTAGCCAGTGGGCAGAAACATCTAAAATAACTGGGAGCAGTGAATTAGGACCAGGGGCTGTGCAGTCTTCTGATTCATGTTGACGTTGTTTGGGTGCCCTGAGTCATCATTGCCACCAAGAGCTACCTGTGCATCTCTGGCTGGGGAGCTCTGGGATAAATGTGCAAGGCAGAAGGAGACCGAGGACTTTAAGTCACTTAAAATTATTTCTTTTTTTGGTCACTCTATGGGAAAAAAAAAATTTTATATTTCAATCATTCTCTAATTTTCCTAATCTGTGGTAACCAGAAGAAACAGCATTCTCAGGAAAGTACTATTTCAAATGGGAAAAATTTTATGGCAGTTAAAAAATTCAGAAAGTAAAAAACCCATACGCTAGGGAATTACCTCTATCCCCCCTACACAGAGACAGCTTGAATATGGACAAACCGGCATTTTGCAACACTGTTTAATTACAAAATCCTTGCCAACTTCTGCTGGCAATGATGATGCAGTGAAAAGAAAAAGGAAGTCAAAAAAAGGTAAGTGATGCTGAGGAGGCCGTGTAGGATGGGATGTACAAGGATTGGAGCAAACACCAGTGCCTGGATGGATTGTGCTCAGTCAGAACCATGGTTCTCTCTGCTGCTGACGTTCCCTCTGACACATAAATTCAAACTAACCTGATCTTTTTGACTTAATCAAGTGGATTTGTCTCTCCCATTTCCTAATGATCTTCCTGAACACCTGCCAAGATGCTCATAACAAGAAATGTTACGAAGCCCATTTCCTAAATGGTTTGGTGTTTAATTTGGTCCTTATGGCCCTGGATAATTTAAAGACTTTTGATCTGTTTAATCACAGTTATTTGTTTTATGGTCTTAGGCCTTTGGGTCTTGCGACAGTCATTCATCCATTTCTTGCTCTAAAATGTTACTTTCTGTCCTTAATCATTGTCTTGCTGATAAAGGTGATTTATAACTTTGCTTTTTCCTTTTCAGAGTGGGATATGACAGCTACAATCTCTCAGGTATACTGCAGACTCCATGGAGCAAACCATTAATTCTAGCACTCCAAAGGTGTCTACCTAACTGGTATCCCCTTAGATAAATGAAGCCAATTAAATCTCCCATTAAGATCTTTGAGCTTCCACAGATGGTATTTTTTTTTTCTTGTATGATAATCATATTAAAATTGCATGCAGAGCCATTTGTATATTTTAATGTTAACGTTTGCTGCTCCAAATCAGCTGGGGGAAGAGGGAATTGTCACAGTTTTCATCAGCCTCTTTTGCTGTCATAGTAATCCTTCCAAAGGGAGCTGCTGCAGCCTGAGTCATTAGCAGCTAAAATGACTTTGCATGAGCAGGTGAAAAAAGTAAAATGCCAGATCCAGGACTTTCCTGTGAGTCCATTGTAAAATGGAACTTATTTTTTAAGAAATGAACAGGGCCAGGGGATGCCGTGCCCAAGGTGGCTCTTCTTGGATTCTCTGAGCCAATACTTTCAGCAATTGAGAAGAGCAAATTTGAGCCTTACAGCTCTCTGCTGCCCTGGAATCTGGGGCTGGCCAGTACTGACTGCCCTCAATTTTCACTTGTAGTGGTGAAACCAATGACAGTAGTGGAGAACACAGTAGCTCGAGGGTCAAGTTGTCTATAACAAAAAAGGAGGACCTTATACTCTTCTCTCAGTGTGAAGCTCTGTCTTAAAGAGTGTGGGTTTTTAACTCTCTTGTTTAATCTCCAGTGGGTACTCGATTTAATGGAACCTGTTTCTAATTGTTAGTTTAAATATATTAATGGCTGATTTTACATCAGTTTTTCTTTCTGTCAGTGTTTTCCTTCAGCTTCAGTGTGCTTTTCTCTGTCTTGGTGCAAGCTAAGAGGGATTAGACACCCTTAGCTCTCTGCCAGGCAAGCCTCGTTTCAGAAGAAAGGTTCTTCATCCACATCTTGTCCTCAGAACAAGGCAACTTGTCTTGTTTCTACTGTTTTTCCCATCTCAGCCTCACCCCTTGTAGATATAGAATAATTTCATTCCTTTGTACAATAGCTTTACTGTATATTTACTTCTGCCTGGAAAGGCATAGATGCCTGCCTTGAGTTAGGAGAGAGAAACACTGCTCTGACAAACAACGGAGTATGAACAAAGTCCATTGTGGAAGTACCTGTCTATTTTATTGGCATTGAGGAACTTGTGTTTCATCCTTGCACATGCAAGGCCATCCATGGACTCCTGAACTTAGCATTTTGAGTAGAGGTAGAACAAATTCAATTCTGACTCACACCCACAGCTCTCAGTGATTTCATTAAAGTGGGTTTGAGGCCAGAAGAACCTCTAAGACAGTCTGTGGTATATGTGGCCTCCATGGAGATTAGTGTGGTAACAGTGGGACATGTAAGAAAATATGCCATCTGTGGTACATTGTATGCAGCATTATTACTGGTTTTCTAGGAGAGGAATGCCATGGGTTTACAGCTGAAGGACAAAATCTTCATCAAAACTTAAAAAGTAATTAATTTTACTTCTCATTTGTTTTACTTTACTACATTCATAGACAATGAGGTTTACTGCTTAAATGAAATATTTCTTATAGATCTATCAAGTCTGCTACGAAAAGAACACTGATTATTTGTTCTGTTCTTGTCAAAGGGATTTCATTAATGTTTTTGTGATCACCTACTTATAGTTTATGTCTCAGTTCTCAAAGCAACTAAACTGGAGTCTATTCCTTTTACATTGTCTCACTTGCAGTGAAAAGGGCCACACAATAAGAATGCATTAATATCAACCTCAGCAACTTTTTTTGATGGTGGGGGGAGAGAGTACACTGTGCTCTAACTCTTGTTTGTGAACTATCAGTTTAAGTATGGGACTAGAAACAATGAAACTCAGAGCTTGTAGTACTCCATTATAGCCTTGGGCAAACAGTTCCACAGCTCTCAGTTACTTCCCTCATTTGGAAAGGAGAGAATCACAGCAATGCAGTGATGTGCAAGCAAATCTTTGGCTTTAAAATTTCTATGTATAAAACTGAGGAATAAGTAGACAATAATTCAGCCACTTCTGAAGCAGTTTTTGCTAGATAATATGCAGTAGGAATTCGGTAAAATACCAAATAACAAGGCATGACTGTGCAGCAGTTTGGGACAGAGAATGCAGAGAGGTTCAGAAACCAGAGCATGGTACCTACTCTGTGTATAATGAACTGGGAGAATGATGCACTTGGAAATGGTATTCATAAGCACCCCTTAGGGCTGACAGGTAATGGGAAATGTCTGGATTCAGTCTGAGCTCATGTGGATATCCCTGACTTTGGTGTCCATCTGTAGTTCCTGACTGCCTGCTTCTTTCTAGGGAGATTTACTGGGCAAAATCATACCTCCCATCTAGGTTTTTAATTAATTCCTGTATTTTTTACCATAGGAAACAGGCCATTTTTCCTTTAAAATGGCAGGGGGTAACAGTGATATCTGCCTACTGTGTGAGAGCTTGATAAGAGCATTTGGTCCAGTAGAAGTATATTGTTTTGTAGTTATTTTCCCTTAAGCCTCAGGGGTTTAAACTTGCATCACTTTGTTTCCCAAGCCACTGGAGCTCTGTGCTATTGAAGAGCACTGCTGTGTCATCATGTGGCCAAGGGTCCAACATGTGGGCCACGATGGGAGGGCAAATGGCTTTCCTCCCTAGTACCTAAACACTGGTCTAAATACGTGGTGAGAGAGCTGGAGCTTGCTGTCCCTGCTCCAGCTTTGCTTTCTATCTATTCTCCCACAATGATTGCCAAGGGCCAAGGATGCTTAGCCCAAAGCAGGCTTTCTGGCAGAGGGAATTTGAACCCACAGTCATGCTGTATGAGAGCAGATATGTTGGTCACTTTCTAGGTCAGGTCAGTCTTTCCTCTTCTTCATATCCTGGACGGTGGGCCCAATGCATGGTCAGATTGCACAGTGGAAGTCACTGTGAGACCTTCTGTCAGCTCCAGGTGCTCTTCAGGAGGAGTTTGTGAAGAAAAACAGTGTCTCTGACCTGACTGACAGTGTAAGCTCTGGAAGATGTCTCAAGTCAATCCATGAACTGTGAGTTTAAAACTGCCCACCACAGCTTCCCTGCAGAGAAGTGACTCTAATGCAGTCCATGGCTCCTTGATGCACACAAACTAAAAATCTCAGAAATGGCTTTTGGTTTGAGAGCTGTAGCTGAAGGATCGATGCAAGTTAGGGCTAAACATTGCAGTACAATTGACTGAGCCCCTGGGTGCTCACAAAATGCTATTTCTGTGATGACAATAATAATGACAGCCATCATAATTATGGCTTTTGGTGGAAAGATTTAATGGACAGAGTTGAAGAACTTAAATGTCGATAAACTTAATGCGGTTTCATAAATGCTGAAGTTCTACTTTCCAAAGGAAAAGTTCTCAGAGTTAATCTGACTATCAGCATTAAAATGGGCTTGTTAGGTGGGGATAGCCTTCCTCAGCTGTTAGAGTGCATCTCATGTGGTTTGCATGCCCAGCTTCTCAGCTGCTGAATTTATAGGGAGTCTGCCAGGGCAGTATTGTGTTTTTCTGATTTCCTTCTCTCCACGCTGTGCCTCACTGCTGTGTGTACCCTGTTCCATGCTGTGTATGCCAGGCTAATGCTGTAAATTACACCATTGTGTAATTGTTCATAAAAGGCCCATCAAGCCACATGTCCCTGCAAATGACACCAGAATGCCTTCTCAAGTGGCACATAAGTCAATGGTGACTGTGAGGTCCAAGCTAAAAACTCTGGATAGAAAAAATAATTATTGGTACTTACAGTCTTACCTTCAGACCTTATTGTTTCTGTGTTTTATTTCCAGAGCAAGTAGAGGACAATTGTCAGTGCTTTCATGTGGCTATTAACTGAGAGTGATTACCCCCTGTTTATAGTGCTTGGTTATTCTTTATCAATTCAAAATTAGAAAGAAAAATAGCAGGGGAAAAAAACCACCAAACCCCTCCCACCAAAAGAAGAAAACTTGGAAACATGGCTAATTTGCATAGAATGGGTTCACTGTTCTACTACTGACATTTTTCCCTAGGTAAAGTCACCTCATTGTCATGGGGCATCTCAAAATGGTCCATGGAGTCAATCCTTTGTAAGGTAAATTATGGGTGGCAAAAAGCTAGAAGTGCTGCTGGTTTTGCCTTACTTGAGGTTGTGCAGAGGGTGTATCTGGGCTGAAAAGAGGGGGAATGTTGTATCTGTAGTGAAGACACCCCAGGTCCCTCCTGATTGTGGAAGAAAGATGTGGATACAATGGATCCCCTACTTTCCTCCTTTTCACCCTCAGTCCTTCCAAAGTAACCATCATACACCTACCTCCTTTTTTTTTTTTTTTTTTTTAATTAGTCACAATTTTGCTGCGTCCATACCCAAATTTGCCAACTCTGATATGCCTATTTACTGTTTCAGGTATTTGCAATCTCATCTTTACACAGTATTGCTGATTTAGTTCCTCAGGTACTGCTGTTAAACTTGGCTCCCCAAAAGGTCCCACGTTTTCTTGTCCAACATCCACCTAACCTGGCCATGCTTCACAGCACTATCTGTAATTTTATTGCTTTCTTGCATTGTTATTTAATACATTCAGCACTTTCGTCTGTCACACCTTGTAGTTTTCCACATCTATTCAGTTATCTAGACCTCAACCAGAGCTTTGACAGCTGCCTGCAGACCCAGCACTCCCAGCAGGGACCCACTGGGCAGAGGCATAGTAGGAATGGAGAAAGAATTGCACTGCTGTGTTTATTTCAATACTGATTAATCTACTCTCTTTAAGCTTTCTTTATTACAAAAGTTAACTCTTCTAGCTTATATTTTATTAAAACATACCTTTGGGGGCTCAAAAGCCTTTTTCAAGGAAACATATGGAGAAGGTCTAGGCACATCCATATTAGTTATTGTCAGTTCAGGATCAAATTTCTCTAACAAGTCTTTACCTTACTTCTGGAAACTGTTCATGGTTTATGTCTCAGATCTCTCACTGGAAAATGCTTGTGGCAGGAGCAGCTTGTCTTAAATCCTTCTAAGGGCAGTTGTTCTTTTGGAAAGCATGTCTGAGTTTGGCATTATCCAGCAGTTGTTTGGTCAGATCACTTGCCATTCATTGCTGTCCAGGATAATGCTGTGCAGCTCAGCCTTATTAATTCTCAAAGAGGCTGAGCAGTGTTTTAGAAGGATGCTGAGCTTGATCTACCAGTGCCTTGTTCTGCAGCAGCACTTCTACTGGTTTAGATGTGAATAAGAGGAGGAAGAGCACCCAGCAATTCTTCACTGACTGCTTACTTTGGCAGAAGTAGCAACATTTAAAATTAAGAACTGTTGAGTCATTAATTGCATATATTATTCAGTTCTTCTTCAGGGCTGAGAATTTTGCTGGAGAGCAGAGTGAAGGGATATCTTGCAAAAATTCAGTGATTTTTTTTTTTTTTTCCCATCATTACTTAATACAAATGGCTGTGTGATTTTCATAGGGCTGCTTGCCTAAGTCAGGAGCACTTGCATGTTTCAAATATTCAGGGATGAAACTTTATAGGAAAAAAACCCCCAAAATTCCAAATGAAAGCAACAAAAAACCTCACAGCATTTTGTGGTTCAATGACACCAGATCAGGAGAGAAAACTACAAGAATACAGGCCTTCCTGTGTCAAAAATAAATAAGAAAAGGAAGGGGAAATCCCCAAATCACAATGATTAGACATTAATTCTGTGGACTGAGGTTACCCCATACATTGAGTTTCAGTGAAAGGATAGCTCAGCAATGGTTGGATACATGCCAAATGGCAGGTCTTTGTAGGTAGGAGCCATTGCAGGTAACCTATGGAAAGAAATAATGCTTGGCTATCCATACGTGCACCTGGAGAGCATCCACCATCATTACTTATATTGTGCAGGCTCATTAGCATTCAGCTCACAGAAGCTAACTAATGGCTAAAAAATCAATGTTGCTAGTTGAAGAGAATGGAAAAGAGAGATTTTTTTTTCCCCCTTTCAAGTTGTTTAAAATAGAACTGTTTCCATTTTGGAACGTTGTCCAGAGGGGTGAAAAAATAAGTAGGAGGGGAAGAGGCAAAGAGGGGAAAATAAGTAAAATTCTATTGTAATCTGTGAGCAGCAGGCTCTGAAATGGTCTTCTGGTCTGTTTTAGCAGACAGAAAAGGCTCATGATGAAAGAAGGCAGAAGAAGCTTTCCCTAACTTTTCAATTTGGCAAGAAATTAGTATTATAAACTGCCTGGGCCAATGCTGCTCACCTAAAGCAGGTCCCAGGTGGTGGCAGAGGTTCAGCAGTTATAGAAATGTGATGTGTTTTCTGGATAAACTGATTTTTTCATGCCTTGCTTTCCTTTTCCAAGCTACTTTGGCAACTGTTACCCATCTTGTTTCACACATTCCTCAGAGCAGGTCAGCACTGAAGATCCCCTCATGAGTTAGGACCAACAGTTCCTGGAGATGAAGAGTATGTACAACAAAGAAAGGGAAAAGACTGACCTCCAGTTTCCATCAGGTTTTAAATCCAATGTCCCAAAAAGTTCAGGATCAGTTTAAACTGGGATTTCTTGTGGGAAAGCAGAACCACTTACTGGGGGTTGACTTGCTTCAGGCACAGATTACAAGGATGCCATGATGCAGTAGTGTGTTTGGACAGTTCTGTGCAGCACTGGTGAAGCGATGGTGCATCAGTCTGCAACACACTCTCCAGTCATTTAATTGAACATCTTGGTGGAAATGTGTTGTTGACAGCAAGCTACATCCTTCTTAATGATGGGGAGAGATCAGCATGTCTGTAGAACCACTATTGCATCCCTTGTGTTGCAGTATGGGTCCTCCTCTAGATTACAAGCCCGGTTAATATGTCTATCCTTCAGCTGGTTAAAAATTGGTGGGATTATTCTGGGTCTGTGTCACGTGTACCCCTTAAAAAGCCTGAAAAAGACAAAAAAGGCAAGTTCTGTTTCCTTATCCAGGCTGTAAGGATTCTCATAACTCATTAGCAGGACACAGTGTCTTAGAGAAACAAGTTATGTTATGGCTCACTTGCAAACTTCTAGCATTTGTGCGACTTATTTTTTCAAAGTCCCAAACTTCTCTAAGAGTAACTTTTCTGACATATTTTTCACGAAGTAGAGCCAAAAAGGAGGAAATGATTTTGTAGCCATAATCATGAAGGTCAGGAAAAGAAATGAAAGCAAGGTGTGCAGGATTTATACCTGCTTGTTCGTCTGAGTGCCTTCCAAGTAATCTGTGAGGAATTCGGTTTCAGGTATTGTAAATGTGCTGTGATGAATAACGCTGCAATTTAAACATTATCAGTGCAACTGGAGGTGGGTTCAGAGATCACATGCAAGCTGCTGAATGGGAGAAAAGGACCTAGTTAAAATTCTGCTGTGTTTTCTGCGTGAGTCAAGGCAGGCTTGAGATGGTAGGTGTTTGAATATCTGCACACCCTTTATTTTATAGATAATGTAATTATATTCTCACTTCAGCTCACCTATAAAAAGAACTCAAATTTGCAGTAAAAAGATCTTTACCCTTTTTCTGCTGATCGTTGCTTAGCAAAGTATTTCACATAAGAGTTTTGTTATCTTTAATAGCACTAAAATTACTTTAAGCAATTACCTGCATCATTTTAAACACTACAGAGGTTATTAAAATATTCTCATGGCAACTGTAAAGAAATATGAAAATAAGTAAAGCCTAAATTACACTTTGTCTCAAAAAGTCATTTGCCTAAAGCATGTTTGGTCTTTAATTTCTAAATAGGTAGCTTTGTTTCCTGAATTGAATATTCTCCTCTATGTTTGACCTTCCACATTCCAACTTTGGAGATAGGTCTTTTCTTGCAGTAACCTTTTCAATTACAGAACAAACAGAAGAAAAAACATGTATTGCAAAAAACCTACATGGCCACATAACAATGACATCCCTGGGCAGAAACGAACCTGAGCTTTGAAAACTACTATTAAATCTCCTCTTACTTTAGTATGAAGTATCGGAAATTAACTACTTAAAGTTTGATGTCATGTCCCATATGTGAATTGGATTACTTTTATTTGTCTTTGGCAGAAATTTCTTATAGCACCATGACATAGGTCATGAACTTTCCACTGCTCAGGTTTATTAAGTGTTGGTGTAGGCTCCCACCAGGAGAGGGGGAATTATGCAGGAATTTGTGGAATTATCAGAAAATCTTGTTGCTTAAATGATATAGTCTAGTAAGACAGCCTCATTTCTACCTGTGAAGCATCCTCTGCACTGATGCTCTTATGATTCCATCTCCCACATCAGCATAGTAGGGTGATGTGGAGCTAAAGGAGTGGCTTTTGATACAATAATGATGTTGAAGGAAATTAGCATAGTTCTAATTAAGGGACAAAAGGAGCAATTAATTTACAGAGTTTTGACTTCTGTTCCAGAGACATTACCCCAGCAAACCTCCTGGAGCAGGGCAGGAACATTTCAAAGCACAATGCTACAGCATGGCAATAGCATCAGTGAACATGAAAGCAAAATTAATTAAAAGAATAGAAAAGCTAGAGCAATTATGTTACCATTTAATTTATTTTTGCATGTTCTGTTGAGATAGCAGATTTATAATATCCACTGCAATTAATAATCCCATCTTGCTGCACAGCAGTTATTAAAACAAGTGGGTTCTTACAATATTTTTCCCCCACTGAAGAGCCCAGTATTAGAAAATTTGTAGGCAACATTTCTCCTAACTTCCTACAGAGTCCAAGTTAAGGTGGCAGCTTGGTCATGAGTTTCTGATTCAAGCAGCCCTGATTCAAGTTTCTGATTCAAGCAGCCCTTTTCTGGCAGTTTTGCACTTAGTGCTTCCTTCTCTCCCACCTCCACAGATAATAAAAGCTGGAATCAGAGATCAAAGTTTCCTCAAGTTGTTAAGCTTCTGGCATCTGCAAAGCCAAGAGTTCAGAGACCATGTCAAAATCATCACGGGCAATTGAACGAGAAGCATTTCTTTTTGCTCGTGATCATACAGGCAAGTCCTTTTCCCATCTTTCTCACATGGTTTCATAGAGTTTGAATCCAGAAGGAGTGATTAGATCATCTAATGTGACTTGCTGTGAGTTGCAAGTCATTGCATCCTGCTTAGATTCTCCCAAGTGACTTTGAACTTGAACATTCACCTCCACAGGCAACCAAACTGTTCGGAAATAGGAGAAATGGACATAAACTTCGTATCTGAGGCTCCTGCAGTGGCAAGGAACTAACTCATAATGCTGTGTGTGACCAGGTAAGTCTAATTCTCTGTGCCAGTGCTCCAGAGAAAGCCAAAATCTAAATGAACAGCTCTGAAAGTACAAGTGAGGGGAGAGTTTTCTCTCAGGCATCAATCTGCTAAAGCCTTTCAGTGTGCTGTGATCCCCAAGCTCTGCTGGTCATGTTGGTTGGTATTAGAAAATAGAAAAACTTGAGTATACTTAAGTTAGCATAGATCAGAGTGCCCAGAGCTAATTTGGAAGCCTGCCATCTCCAGAGATATCCTTTATAAACACAGTGACATCACCTTGCCCTCTTAATCTCTCTGCAAAGAAGTACCAACTCTGTTTCTAAACTGAACTAATCTAATGCAGTCTTGTTACCAGCTCCATTTTTATTTTCACCTTTCCAAGTTGAATTAGTAGATAAAGGATGAGTTTCAACAACTATGCATGTTTTAAGGTGCCCCATATGCCCTGCAGCAACTGCTCCAGAAGACCCAATGTTTCCTTTATGTCCTGTGTAGCATCTGCCAGATCTGATCTCTCTGAAACACCCTAGAACATCTCAGATATTTTAGGGAATTAATTGGACAACTGAATCCTGCTCTAGGCTTCATGCTCTAACACCCATGTTACAGCTGTACCATGTGTAAATGGTGGGAGTTCTCCAGGTTTTTTTATAACAAATTACAGCTAACACACACGGTATTTGATATTTTTGTATATAATGCATTAATCAGATGTGTAAGTGCAGGTCTAAAGGATGAAAAGAAATATATCATGAGATCAAGGAGTCTCCTTTCCAGAATTCAGACAAAACTCACATGTGAACTTACAGCCTAACAAAGGTAGTGCTACACATTTGTCAAATAATGAAACATACACGTTAAAAAGGCAAAAAAAGAGGAATTGAGCACATACAGATTTTCCATTGTGGCTGTGATAGTGAGGAAGTTGTCAACTTTTTTAGAGGGATAGAATAATTAAAAATGTGGAGATAAATGGAACAAAATGAAAACAGGGATTTATTGCATAGAATTCATTGCTATATAGCTTATCTTCTTTGTTAGATATTTTTAGACAAAGATAACACTTTTAATGTGTCTAAACTTCAATAGAACATTTCTGACTACCATGTGGAGAAGCTGGGGATTAGTACAGAAATCACACAGGAGATAAGGAGCTGCGTAGAAGAGAAATAACGGTGAGTTTGGGTGAAAACTGAACTGTCAAGTAGGAGGAATCTTGTTGCTGGAGCTCTACAAAGGCACATCTTTAGATCAAGGGTGTTTAACTTTCAATCAATGTCCCTGGCATAAGAAGTGAGACAATGAGGATGAAACTTGCTGATGACATGGAGCAAGGAGGAGGACAAGGTAACATGAGGGAGCACCTGGGTGACAGCAAAGAGGGAAGCAGCAGTGGTTGAATGAAATTCAGTGCTACAAAATGTAATATAATTCGCTCAGGAATGCATAACAAGAATTCCCACTGTAGGCTTGGAAATCATCAACAGACAAGAAAGAAGTCCTTGGATATACTTGCTGATCTTAGAATGGTTGTGGGTCTTAACAGTGAGAAAAGAAAATGGGATATGATGGTGTCTCACAGAAGGAATTTCTAGCAGAAACTGGGAATTATGTGGTGCTATAAAATCTCATTTAGAATGATATCATACAGTCCTAATCACAAATATTCAAGAAGGATTAACTAAAATTGAAATAGATGATGGAGAACGTACCTTCACAAAAAAAAAAAAAAGGTGCTAGCTTTGCTTATTTAACCTAGAAAACTGTAATTTAAGGGGACTGAGAGCATATTGACATGATGATATAAAAGACACTTTGTAACTACATCAGGAGCTTTAACAGGAGAAGTTTAAGGTAAATACCTACCCTGACAGCAATGCCAGTAGCTTTAGAAGGACCATGGCTACATTTCACCTGGGTCTTTGAAGGAAGTTGAGCTGCAGAAAGTTGTACTTCTGAGGTGACTTTTCATCATAGACAATAGAAAAAAAAAATATAGTTTAAGAAGAAGCCTAGTGCATGTGATGTTTTAGTTGTAGTGTGCAGTTATATAAAATGCATGGAGAAGGGAGTGGTTGAGTAGAGAAATTTCTCTCCATTTTATGTCTTACATTGAAAAGTATAACTTTTGGCCCTGATCAAACTAACCTGTGGTTTGTTAGTTTGTTTGGCTCTTTTTTTTTTTTTTTTTAAATATATTTTCATGCTACAACACATTTAGGCCAGAACTGATTTGATCTTTTCTATTTATATTGCTGTAGTTGATAGCAATTGATGTTCTTTCATTTGGCTTTCAAAGGCATGAACCTCATGATCAATTTATGCCTTGCCACAACTCACCTCAGGATACGATATATACCTGACATCTAGTTCCTGGGTAACAGATCTTTAGGACAGCTTAATGACTGATGCAGCTGTGCAAGCGGTGATGATGAAAAGAAAATCCATATTTCAGTTTTTGCTCAAAATAGGGGACATTCAATCAGTAATTCTGAGGGAGGACAAAGGCAGAGATGTGAAAGATTTTGGCCTCTGCTCAGTTTTATAGCCTCCAATAGAGATAGTTTATGTTGGCTCCTAGAGTTACTCAAAGACAGGGTGCAGATAGCCTGTTTGTCATTAAAAGAGCATTTTAATGCAAGCTTGACCAGGTCTGAGATGTTATCATTTAGAAACACTACAAAATGTCACTGACCTTTCTTTACAGAAGTTTGATGATCAGAGATAAAATGAAGATGAGAATGGCATACATGTCAGATCTGTAGCAAGGAAAACTGGGAAAGTCAGAGAAACCACCTTGAGGTTAATGGCCCCAATTCTCCGAGTTTTATGCACATGTCTGACTTTAGCACATCAACAAGACACATGAATGTACACAAAATGAACCACCTGCCTAAGCTGGTCCCATTTTTAATCTCCGTCTGGGATGAGACCCAAAAAGAATAAATACAGTAAATTGCCTAGAAAGAAAAGAAAAATTTACAAAACTTGCTGTTGTTTACTGACATTAGGAAATGTCAGCAGAGAGTTTAGGTCTGTGCAGTGCTCAGATCACTGACCCCTCTGACTCACTCAGCCTGTGCTCAGGAAGTGATGGTCATACTGAACTGAAAAGGGCAGATAAGTGTATAATTTTATTTATTGTTTGCAAACACACAATTTGTTAAATACTGGAATATGAATCCTGCTAGATTTGGAGGAAGGAGAACAGGGAATAAGACTAGAAGTCCACCAGAGATGCAATCTGTCTCAGTATGCAAGTAGGGCATGAGACGACCCCCATTAGATGTGAAATTGCAGTTAAATGGTCAAATGAGGGTTTGCTTTGGACTTGTGCAGTTGGGTTTTGATCTGCTTCTCTGGCCATCCTTGGTTTCATGTTGCAGTGTGGAAGAGACTGAGGAGTTACAACTGAGAGAAAACCCTGTGTGGAAGGGTTTTATCAATGGAGTACAAGGAGAGGGCAGTGAAAAGGGAAATATCCCAGACAAACAACACCGATTGAGAGTGGTGGTAAAACATATCAGTCTATAACCTGGTTTGAAATAGAGAGATGTTTCATCTGTCTTTTGGGCAGCAAAGTTCAGGGCAGGAATGTTCTGGTACAGATCAGTAAAAAAATGATGCTTCAGGTAGAAAATGGTGTGAACTTGGGCAGGAGCTGGAGTAAAGATGGGTTAAATTAGCTTTTACCTGCTTGGCTGGGCACCTCTCTCTGGGGAGACCTGCCACTGTACCTGGTCTCAGTTGCTGTCAATGGTCCCACAGGGGAACAGGACAAAACAAATCCACCTGCCACTTACCACAGGGAACCCATCACAACTGACACCTGTGTGGAGCCATGGGTGGCCAGGAAGTTGAAGTTTCCCTGCTGTCCAGAGTACAGTATTCAACCACTGTGGGCAAGTAATTGGACACTAATGCCTTTCCTTTGATCTGTGCGCTGCAGTGCTGGAGGATTTTGTTAGACATTATCTTTTATATATCATTCATGTAATATTGGCTGTTCTCCCAACATAGCAGGGATGGGTTTTGAACATATTTCTGATTTTTGGTAGTTTGATTGTTTTTAGAGAGCATACTCTCTGCTGAATTAGAACAGCTCTTCCTTAAGCTACTTACAGATGAATTTTAAGGGGCAGAAAGGGAAGGAGGGGAGTGAGTTACAACCGATTTCATGAGACAAAATAAAGTGTAGCATTGCAATTTTTCTGGTTTTAGCATAACAGCAACCTAGTCAGGCCAGTGATCTACACCTGGGAGGGAGAGCACTTCTCTCAGAAAAGATGTGTCAGGTGGAAAGGAAAAGACAGAATAATTGTTCTCATATGTTTGTGAAAAACAAAGCTCATTGTGAAATGGGAAATGGAAAGAAAGCAGGGAAACTTTTTCCCCACAGGCAAAGGAGCCAAAAAGCTAAACTTTTTCATAAACCCTTGCACTAAGAGGTATGTTGGCTGCTTCATCCTCCCAGGAGAAACATCTGCACAGGACAAGCCCATGGCTGCTCTCGGCTGGGGCAGTGGATGTTTTATGACTCTGAGAGCTTGCAGGGAAGCTCAGTCCCATGGATGATTCAGACTGCAGATGCTGAGGTACTTTCATTTTAGGAATCGCTATGAAATGAGGCTTTATATTGCAGCATTGAAATACTCAGGGAAAATCTATTAAGGCAGAGCTAATTCAGCTGCAGGACGGGGTCAGCAGGCAGCACAGCGAGGAGTGTAGGATACTCTAATTTAAACACACTATCTACCATGAGCAAACACACCAGGGGTGACATTTAAATGGTCTCTTCACTCTAGCTGTGTTACCAAAACCAGCAGCATGAAATAAGTAATTTGTGGATGATACTAGACTAGGAGGAGAGTCTGGTGTGACAAATGACAGAGCGGCTGCCCAGGGGACCTGGATTAATTTGAAGGCAGGGCTAAATTAAACTCCATCAGGTTTAGCAAGGGGAAGCACAAAACTCTGTTCTTGGGGTGAAACCAGCTGGGAGGTGACTGCCCAAAATGCAGCCCCACTGGAGAGGACCTGTGAGGGTGGTGAGGCACTGGAAGGCATTATTTGAGAGACTGGGGATGTTCCATCCCTGTCAGTGCTCAAGGCCAGGTTCGACAGGGCTGAAGCAACCTGGTCTATTGGAAGGTGTCCTTACCCACAGGAGGAGATCCATTCTGTGATTCTGTGGCCTAAGGGTGACAGGAGGTGCCAGGCAAATCATGATCCAGAAAAACAATTGCTGTGATGAGTCACATCCTGCAGAGCCACCTATCAGCAGAAATTCATTCACCATAGCTGGTGCTTCTGAGGTTGTCCCTGGCAAACTGGGTCCACAGGTGGAGAGGGACATGGAGAGGATCAAATGAAGGGCTGTCGTCCATCCAGGGCTGGAGCAGCTGTACTTCAGGGGTGGTTCAGGGAGCTGGGCTTGCCAGGGCTGCTGAACCAACAGCAGCCTGCAGCTCCTTGAAGGTGATCTGTGGAGATGGGAGAGCTGGGATCTTTCTCAACAAAGGCAGAGGAGGTAGCAGGAGCACAATTTGCAGGTTGAGAGGCTCAGACTGGGTTTTAAGTAAGCCTTTCTTCACAAGGCAAGTGGTGCAGTCCTGGGAAAGGTGCCCAGTGTTGCAATGAAATCTGTCTGAGAAGGTTCCAAGACTCTGTTGGGTGAGGCGTTGGCTGAGCAGATCTGTTACTGATGGTCCTGCTTTGAGTAAGAAATTGGACCAGAAATCACCCCTGAATAAGGTTTCCATGGCATGATGAAGGGACCAGAAGAGTCATCCATAAGTTTTATCCTGTGAGTGACACCATAAAGGGTTACAATAACAACACAAGGCTCAGAGCTTTTTTTGGGGGGGGTGGGAGTGGGGGGGTTTGCGTTGAGTGGAATTAATGATAGACTGGCAGAGCTGATGTCTTGAAGCCAGACTGCTGCAGGGCACTAAGGCAATTGGCCATCAGTCTCACAGAAAATGCCCAAGAATGAGGTTGCTACTGCAGTTTGCGGCACATGTTTTAGTTGGTACTAAGTTATGGGATTTGTTGTCATTTTTTATTTGCTTTGCTAGGAAATAATTTCTGAGGAAAAGGAAGGAGTATCAAAACAATTTCTCAAAGGTGTCAGGAGGCAGAGCAGGGAAGTGGAAATGCCCCAAATGGTTGATACCAGAGATGGATGAAAGTGATTTGACAAGGATTTCAGGAGTTTTCTGCAAGCTCCCTGCAAGAGAGCATCTAATATGAATGAAGCTTGAGCAAAATTTTTAAAGGTTGGACAAATGTAGCCATTAGCAACTTCAGCCAACCTTGAAAACTTATTTGCAGGAATATATCTTAAGTTTTCTGCATTTATTTGTAAGCAGATTTTCCTTGTTTGTTGGAGTGTTTTTTAAATTATTTTGCTCATTATGAAAAATTATTCCATGATATTTTCTGTGAGAATTTATTCTGATGTACACAGACATTTACTGCAATAGTGGCTTTCAAGATTTGCTCCTCTGAATTTCCCATTTATGATCATCTTTTCGTTCCCTTGATCATTCCTGCCTATAGGTATGAGCCCAGGAAGAAATCTGCAGAATATCACTAAGTGGGTTTGCATGCCCTGTCCAGGGAATTTTTACTTCTCATTTTAACAACTGTTAGAGAAGATCTGGCAAATTGAAAAAGTAGAAGCTTTAAATTTTCTGATAGAAATAAATGATTTGGCATTTTTTGAAAATCTACACGTTTGTCCCAAGACATTTGAAGATATCTGCAGTCCCCTTGCAGCTGTCTCAAAGGGAACCTTTATGTTGCCTATGAAATTTCATTTTTAGTACTAAGAAAAACTTCAAGAAAACTAAACTTTCCTTTTTTCCCACCTTTGAAGCACAGATACAGCTTCAGAAAATGATCTCATCCTGCTTTATCATTTTGCCATTACCTTATGAAAGATGAATATCCCTATAGGTACACAGTATTTGCTGTAACAAGTCAATGCATTTGTTTATCCGCTTCCCAGAAGAGTATGAAACCTTTTGAAATGCACATCCTTTTTTGTACTTCAGTATGAGAATCAAGAATAGAGTTCATGTCACTATGATCAAACTATAGGGGGTATGTAAACAGCACAGTAAGTCAGGACAATAGTTTGTGAAGCCTCTTATGGAAAACCTTGTATTCTGTATCATAGGAGTCACCTTGAACTAATCAGAGCAATAATGCACACAGGGATGACACACCTGTGATTATTTAATGAGCACCATTTTGGGACATAGCTTTTACAGCATGCAGTGTCTTACTCTTTGTAGTGTATAAAGTGTAATTCATAGACATAAGAAGCTCGTAAACTGATCCATTTAACTTCTCTCTTTCTATTTGATTCTTGAATTGTTTTTCTACAAAACTTCAAGCTGCCTGTCTTTAGCTATCTCTTCCTTATTGAGCTAAAATTGTGTTAAAATAGAGATTCCACCTGCCATTACCCAAGATGTGGATTTTTACTTTGAGAACATTACATGAAAAGTAAAATAATACATAAACATGCATAGGTACAACCCTCAGATATAATACTTTGGTTCTACCTAAATTACTGTGTTTTGTTTTGTTGTTGGTAGTTTTTGTTTTTTGAAAGAAGAGGATCTATGTACACGTTTAGAACAGCCTAGAGTTGTGTTTCTGCTTGCATAAGAAGCTTGACTGCTCACATTGGCTTTTGCATGTTCCTTTTCAGCATTGACCTTGTCTAACTGCTTCATGTATCTGTCAGTGCTATGGATATTATGTATTTTATTTCCATGAGAAAATTACTGCCTTGAAAAAACAGAAAGTAAGATCCTATCAGCATGGCTAGTGCTGGCACTGAATTTCCAGTCTTATCTATTCTTTTTGCAAGCATTTGGAAGCAGATCTCTTTAAAAAGGCAAAGCGCAACCACTAACACAGAGGAGAAAGGAGGGTTTTGAACAAATCCCCATCTCCTTCAGTTGACACAGCCATGCTGTTTTGACCTCTCTAATTTGCTTCCCAGTCTTTGTCATAGAAGACTGTCTAGAAAAGACTTGAAGAGCATAAAGAGAGAGTGAAAATGGGGGTCCTTAAACATGTAAGTTCTTCTATTGTCATTAAAAAGGGTTTATTCAGGGGTACTAATGAAAGTGTCTAGTAGGATGGCTCTGTCAACTGAAGGAGCTGGGGGTTTGTTCAAAACCCTTCATTCTCCTCTGTGTTAGCAATTGGAATTATTACAGCTGAGTGCTGAGCAGAGATTTGGATGATTCCTGCGGTTTAAGACCAGGGAGTGAAGCACATTGATGTGTGGGTGATACACGTGTGGGTTCATGCATGTACCGTGTGTGCAGGCAGATACATTCACGTTTTGTTGATGCAACATCCATCCACTGGCTAAAAATGACCTGACAAGTTGATGGCTCTACTTTCTCTGTCTGAAATTGCCCTATTATGTCAAGTTGTAAGATGTCATGTGAAAGACAGACACAGAAAAGTGCCCTCTGTGCAGGCCTAGAGTAATAAACTAACGAGCTATAAACAGCAAAATAACCATGTTCTCTGCATCTGAGACTGGAAGCCTGGCTCTCTGCATCCAAAACCACCTGCCTGGAGCTCTTGAGCTAATGGTAAATCTCTCTGACATCTTGCAGCAGCAGGTCTCCTCTCTCCTTGCTTCTCAGCCACATTACACTCGAAGGAAACATCATGTTAGAAGCCAGGAACTCTCATCAAATTTCAAAGGTGTTATAAACCCTGCTGTGCCTGGGTGCCTGAACTGGAATGTGAGGACACTCACCCTGCCGAAATATGGCTTGGGAGACCACTCACTGTGGCAGGTTCTCTGCTTCAGCTGCCTGTTGTGGAAAGGGGTGGGCTTGTGTACCCCACAGGGCTCTGGTGAGCACAAGGGTGTTACAGGCTGTGAGGGGCTCGTTGTCCAGAGCACTGGAGGGACATATCACTGAACTGACATTGTACCTCTAAATACTGTCAAGAAGGGTGATATATCCCAGGGAACAGCACACATCCCAGTGCATGTGCTGGTCCTCACCTCTGAAGTGATCTCGACTTCATCCTATTATAAGTGGTCAGGTCAAACCAGCTGGGTCACCAACGTGATGCAGGGTTGTTTCTGAGGCCATGAGTGAAAAATCTCATGTGTTTGAAACTTCTCATCTCCATCTGAAAAGAACATGTCCTTTGATTTCCTTTTCCTCGCTTTGCTCAGGCATTGTTGTCAGGAGACTCTGCAAATGTCAAAACCATTATCAGTCACAGGCAAGCAGGCTCTTAATTGAACTTTTATTTTCCTGTCTAACTTGCTGCACTCCAAAGAAAAGGCTACAATGCTGGCATAGAAATGGCCTTTGGAAATCACTGAGTGTTAAAAGTAAATTATCTAAAATTGAGATATATGTGTATATATATATGTATATATATTTATCCTTATTTGGACCTTTCTTTGATTTTTTATATGTACATGTATGAATAAATATGTAGATTTTTATACATTCATAATATGTCTGTTTACTGACATATATAATAATAAAATATAGGTCCAAATGTTTGAGTACACCTTCCCACTTGCAACTTCATTCAGGCATATAGCATCTCCCAACTCATAAAGTACATTGTTCTCTTGTGATGGGAACCCACAGAAAATAAATTAAAAATGTGGGAGGAAAAAGTGTGAAATAACAGTCTCATTTGCTGTCTTGTGCTGTCACCATCCTTCTTTTTTATCCTTTGTTCACATTGTTTCCCTTCTCCATTTATGTTGATTGAGACATGACAGGCAGACCTGATATTCTGCTGCCTTAGTCCATAAATGTCTCTTTGGATGATGCTATGCTCTAAACAAAGTTCAGGGCAATTGGAACAAATATCCTGAGTCCATTATTAGTCCTTCTGCTTTATTAGGACATTTTTTCCCCCTTTATGTCTCCCAAAGTGGTTAACTCGCCTCTTGTCAGACCTGCTTTTCTATGGGCTTCTACTCGATGGCAAATTCTATTTTTGCCATTAATTCCCAAAAGGGCTTCAGGCCATTAGAGATCCTTCTGATTTATTTCTGCCATAGAGTTTGACTCACTGTCCAGGGTCTGTGCTTCTGTATTGTGTCTTCCATGCGACAGAAATTCAAAATGCCTTACAAAGAGCCTAATCCTGACCATTTAGGAACCGAACCTTGAACCCAAGGGGATTTTTTTTCCTCCATGAATAGCCTCCCTTTCCCTTCCATACAGAGTAACCTGTGCTGAACTAATTTTTAATAGTATGCAATGTTTTCACAACTAAGCAGAAAAAAACTTTTGAAACATATCTCATTTTAGTCCCATTCAAGATTGAGCTCATGTCTGTAAAAAAAAGGCTGTTTTGGGGTACCCATCTTCAAGCAGTCTCTGATTTGTATTGTTTCCAGAAGTAGGACAAGGCAGAGTTGTCAACTGAATGTGTGTTTCGGATGGTGTGTGCAAGAAAGTTTTGCAAAGCTTTGGTGCAGCAGAGCACAAGGGGCAGAACTGTCCTTATTGGCTTTAATCCTAATCAGACATGCCAGACATGAATCACTGCAGTTATGGAGAGCAGGTCTGTTAATCCAGTCACAGGCTTGGTCCTGGCTAATTCTCCCCCAGCTTCTCTGAGATCAATGGAGTCACTGTTGGTTTAACCCCTCAGTCTCCTTTGCATGAGGCCACAGTACTTCCAGTACAACAGCTGGAGATGTAGCAAAACATTGGCTGAAGATCAGCTGTTAGTCAGGTTTAAGAAGAGGGACACTTCTGCACAGGGAAATGGTGGAATCACCATCCCTGCAGGTGTCCAAAACACATGTGGATGTGGCACTTGGGGACATGGTTTAGTGATGAACACAGTGGTTCTGTCTTAATAGTCTCAATGGTCTTAGAGGTATTTTCCAGCCTTAATGATTCTATAATAAGACAAAGATGACTTTGGTATCCCATGAAACCTGCTTTTTCTTCTCATATGTGTGCAGTGAGGTGGTGTGTTAGGGATCAGCAATTTTCTTTTCCTGTCACTGAAGTCAAAATCCTTGTGGGAGTTGGAGTGTCCATGTCAGGTGGCTCCTGTGGCATCTGTTTTGAGGTCACCAAGGCGGGAGCAGGCCAGGCAAAGGGAGAGACTGCAGCACAGACACCACCTTTGTGGGAAACATCCCAGAGAGTTGGCTTTCCTCTGTGGTGTCTCAAAAAAACCACAAAAACACCAAGGTCTGCAGGACCATGCCAGAAAACCCTCCCAGATGTGATTACTAGTGTTCCATAGGTTTCATCCAATTATCTCTTACTTTTTAAGTTATATTCTAGACATAACCTGTTCTGAACCAAGTCATAGAACCATAGAATGGGTTGTGTTGGAAGAGACCTTTCCAGACCATCTAGTCCAGCCTCCTGCAATGAGCAGGGACATCTTTGACTAGATCAGGTTGCTCAGAGCCTTTTCCAACCTGACCTCTAATGTTTCCAGGAATGGGGCATCTACCACCTCTCTGGCAACTTGTGACTGTTTTTTACCACTCTCATTGTCAAAACCTTCTTCCTTATATCTACTCTTAATCTATCTTCTTTCAGTTTAAAACCATTACCCCTCATCCTCTCAACATGCCCTACTAAAAGTCTGTCCCCATCTTTCTTATAAGCTCTCTTTTAAGTACTGAAAGGCCACATCAAGCAGTTCTTCAGCCTTCCCCCAACTCTGCTGAACCCACTTGTATTTCATAGTAGAAAGGCACTAACAAGCAGTCAAGGAAAGGGTAATGGCAGGCAGATGGTACCCAACCTGTGACAGCTTTGCTGGTAGCACCAAGAAGTTGCTTTTATTGCTCTCCACCATGATTCAAGAGTTAAGAAAGGCCATGTATGTAGATTTTTTTTCACCTGTGCTACCCACAAACAATAGTTCAGTCTTAATGTTTACTTTAATTAGGCCGTTTTCCTCTGCTGGGGTTGCAGTTCACAAAGAGTTTTTGGTTTCCCATGGCTAACCACAGATACCATGGACAGAGAAGAGACGGGAGAATATTAAATATGTCACATTTCTGTGTTAGCTGTTCTAAGGGGCACAGACTTCCTTTTTTGTTATTGTTGTTTTGATATCTTCACTAAAAAATCTTTCCATCACTTGATGGCAGTAGAGCTATAATGTAAATTTATAGGTACTGATTCTGCATGGATGCATTGACGAAAAAACCCCACCTCATATTTATGTTTGTCCACATGTTTTTCTATGGGTTCTTTTTTGTATTATAAGTTTTAAAAAGACGTAAGGCACAGGAAAGCTTTGTATTTCCAGAAGGAATTAATGCAGAGGATATTTCATTCATTCACAGCCCTCGTAAATAATAGTTTGCGCAATGAAACATCCCCTAAATTTCTTCTGCTATAGCTTCAAACTCTGCAAAAGTAAAATCAACTTTCTTCTTGCATTTTTAACTTCTGTGCATTTCATTTGCTTTCTGTTGTTAGTGCTGTGGTAAAGGCAGCAGCTCTTGTAGTTATGAGCTTGTGAGATTTCATGTTATTGGCAATGCTAGTGCTTGCTCTTTTACAGTGAAGATATAATTATTAAATGCAACAATACTGATATAAAGTTACTCTCAACTCTCATTACCTGAAATGCAGATAAGTCCCTGACAAATAATAAGACTTTGTTATATAACCAACAAATGCTGATGCCTCTTTGTAGTAGTGCTCCTACAATCCAGATGAAAGTAATCTTCATAAAATCAAAACTATCCCCTAGATGCCCTTTCTTTCTCACCCTGAAAGGGTACTTTTATTTATGATATACAAAAAACTGGCTCCCTAGAGGCAAACCTGCAACCCAGGTTGTGTTTAATGCTGCACTGACTTTGCAGCAGTGTAAATTAGTTGCTAACTAAATTGTGAACCAAAAATAGGAGCTGGTTGCCTCCCTTGTCTTTTCCCGCAGGTGACTGACATGCGTAAGCAGTTCCATTACCTGCGGCACTGAATCCAGAGTCTGCCTTGCCAGAACCAAGCCTTTATTTTGCTGCCTGGATGTTGTGCGAGCTCCAAAATATTTCCTCGCCTGGAGTTATGAGTGTACAATTTCGTGTGCTCCAAATCTCGCACAAAACCGGCAGTGCCTTCCAGAGTTAAAACCTCTCATCGCAGAGCTGGTCACCCCTGGCTCGTATTTTTACTCTGCTTTGACGTCAGACCAAGCTGTTTTCTTCCCTCTCTTTTCTTAACTTCCAGTCTCAAAAACTTTTGCACAAGTAGCTGTCAGTAGGGCAGCTGCAATATTTCTCTGTGGAGGGCATTTCCCTGCAGCCATCCCTGGCTGGAAGCAGAGCATCCCTGCAGAGAGCAGGCGGCGTTGCACCGTAACCTCTCACCACAAGCCCGGGGGCTGTGCCGAGAGACATCCCCTCCTGCCTCCGAGCATTTTCCCCAGACACAACGATTTCAGCACTTCTTCCCACTGCTAGAAGGCAAAGCTTTTGCTTTGCTTGCTTTCCCAGACGTGTTTTTGCAGGCATACTTGAGCTGTTGGTGTATTCACCTATAGAAGGGATGCAGACCCAGGTCTGCTCCTGCAGTCAGGGCATCGACAGCTCCTGCGAGCCCTTCCTCCCCCTACTCCTCTGAAGCGGTTCCAGGAAGCATTACTTATCCTTTCTCTCTCACACACAGGTCTCTGGTTCAGTTAATATTTAATTCTTACACTCGCTGGGACAACCTGAACTGGGGAGATGAGGGAAATCTTGTTTCAGGCTGCATTGGCTGTCTGCTGAACAGCTGCCTTGGGAGGTGGAAGACAGAGTCATTTATCCCTTCTAAATCAGGAAGAGATGGACTTGAAAATTCGTCCTATTGCAGACATGTCATATATAAATAGATTTAGGATTTTGTTCTCTCTTCCCCACTGTCACCATTCAGAGAGAAAGGAGATGGGTGATTTTGCTGTCCCAGCTGGTAGATGACCAACACCATCCATTACCCTCTTCTGAGCCTTACCCTGAAAAGTACATACCAGATCTAACCCTGAGACCTTTCCCTAGAGGATATGAGTTCATTCAGGGGACAGAGCCAAAGCATGTACACCACAAGCATCTCTGAGCCCTTGCCCTTTCTTTGAGTTGCTTGTTCTGCTTCTGAACTCAGCAATCCCCTCTTAGCAGGACCTGTCCTTTATGATTCCCCAGTATTTTGTTCAATCCACTGTTAAGCGAGGCAAGCAAAGGAAAACAACCCCTCTTGAACCAGATAAAATGTTGTTATTTCACTCCGAGGTATTTTGACATTAATAATGTCGGGAACATTCAAATAATGCTGCCAGGGGAATGGAGTAGTATTTAACTTTCTTTTTACCTTGATCTTATTACTTGCTAGAAAGCCTGTTACAGAACAACTGCTTTTTTGTTTATGGAAGGAAAAGAGGAAAAAATACTCAATAATTTTAAAACCTGAAATTGCTAAAGACAACACAGAGATTATTTATCCCAAAACAATCTCAGCTTTAGCTACAGTAACTTTATAGGAACTGCTGCAGCTTTTCAGTTTTCTGCATTTTATGACTGGTGAGGACTTTCACTATAAATCCAGACATTTGCAGTTCCTTTATCTGTCATAAGAAAGTGGTTGGTAAATGAGTGAAGTGCTCCAGTTCTCAGGGATGTTATGATCCAACATCTGCTAAGTTCATGGAAACACTCCCTGTTGACTTCATCCAGTTCTGAATCAGGCAGTTTTGAAAAAGATGGAAAAGGCAGAATATTTTTGCCTCTTTATCATTTAGCAGTAAGAAACATGTTACTGTGAAGTTCCCTTCCTGTGCCAATGTAATTCCACTGGACTCAAGTCTTCACTGAAATGGAATTAGACCAAGAAATATTAGGGCTAGATATCTGAGTAAAGAATTATGTTTGTCCTCAGGAAATGAACTCCTGTACTTCAAATCCCTGCAGGCTGTGGGAGCCAAGCTCTACAAAACATTACTTTATAGATGACTCTGCTAGTTCCAGTCCTGACCTTCCTGCAGTAAGCTCAGAAACTACAGAATATAATTTAAAATATTACTGAGTTGGTCTGATTTTTTTACCCTTTCACAGAAAAACATTGGCCCTCTTTGTTTAGACGCCTCCTGAAGTAATTTTTGCTCTGACAAGCCCACACCTCTCTGAGGAGCGTTCCCTGCTGCCGTTTGCCACCAGCACTGCTTTTGGGGTACCATTGCTGAGCTACAGGAAGATTCAGACTTGGGACTGATTTCTTCCCTGTTTTACTGTAAATACTCCTGATGTCTTCATAAAGAAAGTCTGATAGGAACCCACCAGCTGTCTCTGCTGAGGATAATATTTTTAAAGAGGTAATTTATTGTGAGGTTTTCCATGGAGGAAAAAAATTATCTGTTCCCTTCATCCTGAAAAAGAGAGGGCAAAAGGTCCAGGTTGGTGTCAGTCACCCTTCTCCACTGATTCCACTTTTCTCTCATTTTCAGCTCTGAAATTTGGGGTTAAACTGAATTCTCATCCCCCCCAAAAATTAATTTTCATAATTCCTTGTCCCAGCACCTTTTCTTTATTGCACCACCTTCACCTTCAGCTCACTTGCAGCAGTGCCATCTGTTAGGATGGAGCTAACTCACTGCACTCGGAGTATCCAGCCCTGACTAGGTCCAGTCTAAATGTCCTCAATCTGCCCTACTATAACCCCAACTTATTAAGAAATACTTTATGCCACCTCAAACTTGAGCACATGCATTTATAAGGATCTTTTGTAAGTCTTTGTGTCTCTAAATCAATCCTAAACTGTGAAACCTGAGATTAATAGTGCCTATTTCAGGCTCCAGGCTTCTTTTATGATTTTCAGTCCACTCTTTCCATGCAGTTTCCTCTAAAAATTGCTATAGAAGTGTCAAATTTCCAGGAAAAAGGCTAAACAGTTTGTTTATTTTCTTCTTTTTTTATATCTTGTTTGAAATACTTGTAACAGGCTAGATTTCCTAGAAAATAAACCAGTTTTGATTTTGGAATGAAAGGGTGTCATACACAGCTCAGAAAGACTGAAGCTGATAGACCAAAGTGTTCATCTCAGGATAAGGCATGAGGCTTAATGTGTTTTTCATAGGGAAAGGATTTAGAGCCAAGAGAAGAAAAGCACAAGGAAATTGCTGATGGTCATTCCCTTGTTCTGTGTATTTAGTATGTGCTTTGGTCTCTGTGAAATTGTACCAAGTCAGGGCTTAGAGGTGTGTCTGTAAACTTGGATTCATGTTTAGGATGTTGAAGTCTGAGTGATTTCATGGATAATGGAGCAAGCTCTGAATCAGTGTCTGGACATTGTGTCACCTGCAAAACCATGCACAGTATAAGCTGTTGCAGTTAAAGTGCTCAGGCATAGCCTGAGTTTGGGGTATGAATTGCATTTTTGGACTCTGAACCTCTCTCCAATATCTTAGGAACTCTTTCTGCTGATACCAAAGTTCCTGGCTGCTCCTTGTTCACTATAGACCCTTAAAACACTTTTACACTTCTTCGGTAGTTTCAAAAAGCAGGCAGGCATTTGCTTTAGAAGGAAAAGCTGAAAGCCTTTATAGCATTAACATTGTTATTCTGGTGATGTCTCTTCTGTGTCTCCATGGACTTAGCAGTCAGGAGGTCTTCTGACAGGCTGAGCTTTGCCTCTGGTTCAGAGTGAGCAGATCCTTACATACAGTCCAGTGAGAAGGGGAAAACTCAGGAGAGTTTTTTTTTTTTTAATAATAATTGGCCTATTTCTGTCTGATTTCTTGCCAAACTTACATCCTCTATCCTGTCACATGAGCTTTGCCATAGGTCTGAGCAGGGACATGCTATTCTCCCTCTGTCCCTCCCAACTGGAGCTATTGCAATTAGGAGGGTTATTTTATGTTCAGGAGGAGGCTTGCTGGCTCTAGCTGGTCCAAACCCCAGAACTGTGAAACAAAATGAAGGGGATCAGCTGGCTTAGTTTTCTGGGTTACATGCAATCTGCAGTAGCGGCTTTGCACAGCTCTGATGTTATGTGTGCCTCTGTGCCTTGGAAATCTCCTTTCTCATGTGTGGGATACATTTCACCTCATTATAGACATTGAAGATTTAATCGTTCAAGCTGAAAGAGTCTGTGTGGGCTTCTCTGTAGTCATTAAAGAGAAAGTTTTTCCAAAGGGGGGATTTATTTCATCTGTTCTAGGATGCTATTTCACAATTTCCTTAATACCTCAGTCTCAGCTGTTGCAGAAAATAAGTGATTCTATTACCCCCCACTCCCTCTGGCTGTACAATCCTGCCTGCTCCCTTGTGCTAAAGCTCATTTCCATGAGGAATTTGGTCAGGGAATTGAGCTGACAGAGAATTACCCTCAGAGTTTTTTGTATTTTTGTTGGGGATGTGTGTAGTTTTTAGTTTGGTTTCATCCAGTGCAGTTTCTCGGACACTGCACAGCCAAAGAAAATCTAGCAATGACAAAAAGAAAGATAAATGAATAACTGTCTGAGGGAGAGAGGTGTTGAACTAATACCAGCACCTTGAGCCCTGGGAGGAATAAAGAGACTGGAACTGCACCCTTAAAGATGAATCTCTCTTTGGGGGGATGTCTCTCATAAACCAAATGAGCTTTGAAGTTCTCCACTTATGAAGAGGCCAAAACCCACCCTGAGAAGGCAGGTTATATTGTCCCTGCCTATGGCAGGGGGCTTGGACTAGATGGCCTTTAAACATCCCTTCCAATCCAAACAGTTCTATGATTCTATGCTATTCATTTATTGTTCCCAAGGAACAGTAATAATTGCTGTGGATATGAGTGCTGGAGCTGTATCTGGCCTGTCTTGGCATATTCCCTGCCTTCCCTTTGCTGTTTGTCCATCCTGGCTGCAGTGCCACTCTCTTTTCCTCTGGAAGCAGCAGGCACAAGGCACTTCCAGCATTGTGGTCGACTGGTGTGTGGTGGACAGACAGAGGTAGAGCCCCATTCACAAATCCTTTTCTTTAAAATTTACATCCTCTGCTGCTGCAGATTGATTTATTCCCACTGAAGTCAGCATTAGTGAAGATCAGAGCTGTCTCTCTGTGGAATGAGGGACAGGTCCATTAAAACTGATAAGACTTTCCATTAGGTTAACAGGTTTTGGACTGGGCACCACATTACTTGTGAAGAAAGTACAATCTGTGTGTTTCTCTTCAATGAATTGGCAAGAGAAGAGGAACAGAAGAAAACCAGGAAAAATTTAAAGCCCTCACTCTCCAGTCAGCTTTAGCAGAGAAGGGTGCAGATAACACAGGAATGCAGATGTGATGAGGGATTTCTGTGGCAGCTGAAGTTCAGCAGAAAAGTTCACCAGAAAGCAATCCCAGTAAAGAAATTGCTGCAGGGAACTGGAACAAATAAGGATTACAATAAAGAACCAATGACAAGAAAGCAGAAATGACAGTTTTTTCTGGAAGCATTTCCTGATTTATCTCCAACCAGAGTCTCTCTGAGTGAGCATATTAGAGCTACACTACATAGCAAAGAAATAATGAAACTCACTTAAAATACAGGCACTCTTGCTCACTGAGTGATACTGGTTGCTAAAAGATACTTAAATAAGGGAATAGCCTTGAAACATGAGATGACCAGATGAACAAAATTGTTTTAATGTGCTGCCACAGATAAGTTGGCTCTTAGTGTGGTACATATACTAATTCTACTCCCAGTACAGAGTACAAATAATAGCAGGACCATACTGTTTTCTCTCTCCTGTATTTCCTGACTGCAGTGCATTAACAGAAATAATATTCCAGAATGATCATAATACCCTGTGACTGCCACACATGCAGTGTAGGCAGAGATCACATCAGTTTGGCTCCTTCTGCCCTAGGCAGTCTTCCACTGCTGCCTCAGTATGGCCTTGTCCCTTCTCTCATATACATGCTCCAACTGTGCCCTGGAGCAGGGACATGCAATCCAGACTGACGTCATGCTATGAAATCCCCACTGTGAACCCAGACTTCTGGTTATTTTGGGCACTTTGTGAAGGAAGGCAGTTAGCAATTATGGATCAGTACTGCAGGGACACCACAGAGAGCTCAAAGGAGATCCTGGATGAAGTGTGGATGTAGCCAATCTACACTGGAAGGTGCTACTGTGAGCAGTGTGGACATGAACCAGAGAACTCCAGTTGGATAAGGAGCCAGGGTCCATTCTCTGATGGAATTCAAAGACGATAAGGATAAACCCATTTAGGTTATTGGATTGGTCTGGGCACTGTAGCAAGCTGACAGACTTCAGCATCTTTCTGAAGCATGTTTAGTTGTCTCACTGTCACTGGGCTGCATCTCTTGTGTTTTGGGAAGGCTTACAATAACCTGGACATTTTCCCTAGAGTGAGCTGGAAACTAAGGACTCTTATCAAGGGAACTAGTTTGCCAGTGGACCATGGCAAGTTCAGTTGGCAAAGATTAGGGATGCTAGTGACTCTTGTCCCTGTGCTATAGCCATGGTGCACCGGGTTCAGTGCAGCAGTGTGCAGGTGGTACCTGGAAAAGGGAGGGATGGGTGGTAATAGCTGCATTTTAGGAAAAATCTCCTTCTAGCACAAGTCAAGTACAATAAATGAAAACCAAGAGTTAATAGTTCTACTTTAGATTCAGACACTACTTTTAAACAGACATTGTCTCCTGGTTTCTGCATTTCACCCCAAAAAGCGGAGAGACAGGATGGGGCAGGGAGGTGGGGAGGAATGAATAATGTGGCATTCTCTTCTTGCTAAGTGACCTTTTAAAACCAAGAAGCTGAAATCTAAATACCAGGGGGGAGCCTGGGGGAGAAATTACAGACAGCATTGCTGTTACATGCTCCAGTCCTCTATTGTAGAGGCAGTGCAGGAGGATGAGTTAAAGCATGGAGAATAGGGTCACTCCTTTTTCATTTAGACAACCACTTCACACTTGGAAGATCATTATTAAAAACCTACTCATAAATTCTGATTCAGTTGGTTTAGAACTTGAAATTACAGATTGAGATAGCTGCAGAGTACAGGGAAGTATTGAAGTTAGTAGTATTTGGTGCTCACATGAAATATGACATGAGTTTACTTTGGTGTTTGCTGCAAGTGGACAACATACTGAAGCCAGTAACATTTAAACCAGGATTATGCTCCTCTACATTTTGAAGCCTTTTTTAAAGTCAATCAGAGCTTTGTGTGTGTTTGAACTCCAGGAACTGACTTGCAGGTGACTGTGAGACACCATTGATCTGGCTGAGCTCTTATTTACATCTGACTCATGTCCCTGTCCCTGTTAAAATTCCTAAAAGCAGAGACCACTGCATCAGAAAATCAATCTCCCAGCAGTAATGCTTGACCCAAGCCCCATGACTACCCTTAGCAAATGATCCTTTATCGAGCCTGAAAGTTTCCCTATAAGAGGTGCCAAGATAACATGAAATACTAGGAATGACCCTGAAAGTTGGTACTGCAGCTTATAAAATATGAAGAGCTAGAAAGGCAATGTGGGTTGATGTGAAACCTGTGAAATGAGGAGGATGATATGGCCCAAAATACCACTGGTTCTCACAGTGTCACTGGTGGGTCTGAAGAGGTACTGAAGAGAAGCAGGTCTCTGAAGCATCTTTCAGATCCTGTACAGAGCGTCAACTCTGCTGTTTTGCCAGATCCAGAGGTCACTGAAGGAACCAGGTAGTTTATTTCTGTCTTCTCAAAAGCAGTGACCACTGGCAGCAGGTCATGGGTGGCTGGCTCTGATGGCTTTGAGCAGAGTCCATCACAGTGCGACCTGCCCTGAGTGAATACTGACAGAAGGTGCATTTGAACATCAGGGTGACCTGGAGACCTCGTGAATGCTAATGAAAGGTTTTAAGTTTTAATTGTCCACAGTTGCTGGCCTAGTTTGAGCTTCCTGCAGAGTAGCAGAAGTCTGCGAAGACACAGCACTGAAAATCTTAGGCTATAAAACATCTGCTGACTTTAAAATGACTTAAATAGATTATAGTCATGCTGTGAAGTTGTTTGTTTGAGTTTCCTTGTTTAGATTATACCAGAGAATTGCATTTGGGGGGAGGAGGTGATGAAAGAGAATTAGATAAATAGTTGCTCCAAAGCCTTTCTTTTTCATGGCAGGCTCTGGAAAGATGTCACCTTTTCCCTGCTGGTACAGGACTTGGAGACAGCAGGGAGTCAGATGGCATCTGTCACCTCTTTGAGTGTTTGATAATCAGAGATGCACTAGGTTATTGCAAAATCAGCCCCACAGCCAAAAAGGGCTGTTGCCCAAAACTGCTGCAAAGAGTGAACCTCTGATACTGAGGAGTGGGGTTGTGAGACAGCTACAGGCAGCTGTGCTCTGATAAATCAGCCCTTCCTGCAGCAGGGCAGAAGCTACCACACTTTGTTCACTTGGGAAAGGTCAGATAATCAGTATTCAGTCAGGAGGAGAAAAAGAATGACCTTGGGATTCATCAGTGTTAAAACAAAAGTTCTAAATTATGCATAGCCACTCATTTACCTGTGTATTTCTGTTCATAAGATAGTTGAGGGTTTTTTGGAGGTCAAAAAAGAAGACCAAAACAAAAACCCCCAAAGCTTCTGGTTTGCCTTAGTCTTCAGAAACTACCCTTTGAGTTGGTAACAAAGTTGTGCCAAAGAAATAAATCTCTTCATGCTCCTAAATGGTATGATATTCCTTAGGGCAAATTTAATAAGCCAAGACATATATATGGGTTTTTTTTTCTGTTATACCATAATCCTTTAACAAGTACTTCATTCTGATACATTATCTCCACAATAAAGTGCTGAAAAATGACCAGTTTTGGTTACTCTTACCAAAAGGCATAAACCCCCTCATACCTGAGGTTTCAGAACACCAGTTGCAAACTTCTGCAAGAATAAGAGGCCACATGAGTTTAAGGCAATATAGATAAGGGTGATGTATGCAGTGACAAATGCATGTATGTCAAAGGGAACTTGTCTTTGGACATCAAGTCTTGCTGCCTGTATTTTCAAGGAGCTTTATTACACAGATCACTTCACCAGAACCTGAAAATAGAGCAAAAGAGGAATTTGAGAAGCTGTTAATATTGTCATGAGATCTTTCACTAGGATTACCATGCAGGTTGTTCCTGCCATACATTTTCCCAGTCTGTCTTTCAATGCAGAAGACATATAATCTGCATAATGAATTCCAACGCTTTATCTATCATTACATTATTTATCCTAATGCCTTGTCTGTATTTTTTATATGTAATTCAAGATTCATTCTCACTCCCCTCTCAGAGGCACCAAAAATAGATTATCCTTTTTGTAGCAAAATTGGTGTGCTGTCTCTGTCTCTTGCTCTCCTCTCCTCATCAGCATGAACAGCTTCACATCTATCAACCCCTCTCCCAGGGGACATGATCTACAAAGCTCTATGGGCTCTTCTCCTTCCACTCATCTACATATAGTCTACATCTTTCAAGTGTGGCACTCAAATCTAGAGTTAAGAAGAGCCAAAAAATTTGTGTCTCATATGGTCCAGTATGGTGTTTGGCCTTTTTAGCAGTATGAGCATATTTGTGTCCTGGTTTGATCTGCCAAAATCTGCCAAATACTGTGCTGAGGAGCAATGGCTTAGGCAGCTGGATCCCACCCTCTATATGTCTAACTTGATTTTTATTGAGGGTTATTATTTTACACTTGTCCACACTGATTTTCTCATACTTGTTCATCTCACAGAGCAGTTTTCCTGCTCTTGTAGAAGCAACAAAATAGAACAGGCATTCACTGATGAAAACACTGAAGACTGCAGGACCCACTGCAAGCTCTGTGGAAAACTGCTCAGTACATCACTTAACAGTAAAGCTTTGACAATTTCTTTCTGTGTCTGATTATTCCACTAGTTTTGCACCAATTCTATGGTCGTTTCTCACCGAGTCTGCTTCTGTCACTTGTTTACAAGGATGTCATATGAGGTATTGTCAAAAGTCTTAAGTAAAACTGGCATCTCTTGTTACTCCTTTCTCCACTGGCCTGTTATCCTGTCATAAAGGGAGATTATAATTACTATACATGATTTTTTCTTAACAAATCTATACTGGCTGACATCTATTTCTTCATTAATTGCCAGGAAGATTATTTATTTGTTGTTTTCAAACTGCTCAACTATTTATTTGAGGAGGAGGAGAGTGTTTATATTTTCAGACTTCTGAGAGCTGAAGTTACCCCGATATCCTTCCCTTTCCTTTTACCCCTTGCCTTAGCCTGTAAATCTGGCTATGTACTCACTCTGCTCCACTCTTTTCATTGTCCATCAAGCTCTATGTTAAAAATAGCTGGCTTTTCCTCCCTGTTTGTCTGGCTGGATGCTTTCACTGCACCTCACTGCTCTGGCTGGTAGAAGCCTTTCCTTTTGATTTTCAGACTGGATTTACTCATTTCTGGGCAGTTTACACCTACTTTCTCTTTTGCTAGGCCTGTCCTTGAACTTAAGTAGTTCTTTCCTCCTCCTTGCTGTTTATCCCCAAGGAGAGATTTGCAATTTCATCACTTTCAGACTTCACTTTGCCAGATTAAATAGAAGTGGTCATCTATTTTATTTTAATTTTTAAAATTTTTTTTTGTCTTACGTAAAATAGAATATCCTATTAATTCCTGGAATATGTATTTTGCATCTTTGACTGTTGAATTTCCTCTTGCTTTGAAACACATGACCTGACTTTCCCAAGTACCTCAGGCAAGAGGTCAGTGGATGATGATGTAGCTGCAGGTAAAGTTTTCCTATTCCATGGCTGCCTCTGGCCAGTGTCTCAGTCCAGGAGTGACTCAGACCATTCTAACTCACACCCTAGAATAGAAATCCCCATTTTGCATCCCGACATGCATGACATCATTTTATGCTACAGAACATAATCCTTTTTTTATTATTTTGACAAGCTTCAAAGGCATGTGGTTATTCCTGTGTGGTTTTTCCAACTCTCTTTGTATTCGTGCTGCTCTCCAACTTCGTATCACCAGCATACTCTGTGACTTAACTCCATCTTTCTATGCAAGACTTACTCACAGAAATATTTGACTGAAATCACTCTCCAAGAAGTTTTGGAAGAATAATTCCTGTTTGCTTTCTTCACTGATACTTTCTCCTGCTCCTTCCCTACCAGTGCCTTCCAGATGTGTCTGCCTTTTCTGGAAACTTCTACCATGATATCAATCCTGAAATGCAAAAAGAGGTGGGGACATCTGCTTCATTTCTTACATATGCAATACCAGGTCTCATGAGCCACCAAGCACTCTGGGTAAGACCAGGGCTGAACCAGACCCATCCTTGCTCTGTTAATGCAATTCTAGGCACAGGGTTATATCCTACAGCAGTTTCTTATTTAGGATTAACATCCTATAGCAAACTGTACAATTCTCCACTATCTCTCCTGAGCAGAGAGAACTGATTACTTTCATTTAATTAAAATAAGATGTCATGCTTTGGCCCTCGCTCCCCCACACATTCAGCCCAAGCTGAGCAGCAGCATTTCCTGGAGCCTGGCTTGTGGGTTGGTTTCTTTTTTTTTTTTTGTTTTGTTCTAGTTTGCCTTTTCTCTGGCAGCTCTTTGCATTCTTCTGGTTTTTGAGCAGCATATTGTCAAGTCAATATGTGAGAATCACCATTTTAGGTTTAGGTATCTTTGCAACAGCCCTTTGCCTTGGGGGAATATATTATTCTGGAGGTGTTTGGGGTTTTTTGTTGTTTTATTTTGTGGGGGTTTTTTGGGGGGGGAGGGTGGAGGGTGGGGTATATGTGTGTGTGGGGTGTTGTGGTTTTGTTTTGTTTTTTTTTTTCCAGGCAGGGAACTGAAGCACAGAAGCAAAGGGTCAAACCTGCCACTGCAAATTTATCCCAGTGCAATTCAGGGAAGCAGACAGCTGTATAAAACTGCACTTACACAGTGATTAACCAAGCTATTTGATTTGCACTTAATGGTTTATTACAGTCTTCTTTTAGTTTGGCTATATTTACTAAATCTGCCATGCAGCAGCTTAGGGTCAGGATGCTAAATCAACATAATGATATTCAAACACCAGGCACTGTGTTGCTGCAGGGAAACAAATATATTTTCACATGTCTAACCTGCCAAAGTGAAATGTGTGATGCAGCAGCAGCAGGAACTCTGCACACCGAGAGGTGGGTGACACCCACCTCTCTGCACACCGAGAGGTGGCTCCCCAGGTACAAACCCCTCTGCCTCTACTTTGTGCCACATGGGCGTGGATTATCTGGGGACACACTTCCAAGTGCCATTACTTTTGAAGGGAATTAGGCTGTCTGAAGTGTGATTTATATCTAAATAACAATAATTGACTCAGAGCTGAGTGCTTTGACCCACCCGACTTTGATGTTCACGTGCTTTCCCCAGTGCCAGGTTGCACTCACTGGCGACTGAATTTTCCACTTTTCATCCTTGCTTTGAGCTGACTGAAATCTGCCTTTTCTCTCAAACTGGACAGCTGCCACTGTCTGCCTGCCTGTTGTGAAAAAGCATAAGCAGGTTTTCATCTTCAGGGGTTTGCTGGAGGGAAGGATCATTGAATAGGCAGCAAGAAAGACACAAAAAGTAGGCTCAAAAAAAAAAAAAATTCCTTTTGGTTTGCCTGCGAATCCTTTCCAAATGGCACCCCTTGTTTATGGGGAAGGGTTGTGCAAGGTTATTCCTGCAGCCAGAAACCATCTTTGGGAGATTTCTTGAGTCACTGAACAAGCTGATTTACAGCCAGTGGAAGCTGGGAAGTGAAACTCTCTGTGTGGGTATTCTTGGTTTAGTGTCTGATGAGGGTTAAAGCCACTAGGCCATAAATAACCTCAATATGCTCCAAATCAAACCAGGCAGCAGCAATGGGTCAGGCACCTCTTTGCAGGATGGGTGCTGGAATGGGGTGAAGTTGGCTGATTTGTGCCGGTTCATTTAGTCCCACTTGATACCCAATAATATTTATGAGCCACTCTGCACTGAGGGAAGGGGATGCAGTTCCTGTACCTCACAACACAGTTAAATCAATGCAGTGTGAAGCTCCATAACCTTTCCTGATGCCTCACCTTGTGTCAGGGCATGCAGACAATCCACCCATCCAGTCTGGAAGGGAGTGGACAGGCACTGGGGTTATGTGGGGTCTGTCTCTCTAATTAGGCAAAGCAACTTCTTCACCAATGAGCTGTAATCCATCAGAAAATGCTAGGAAACAGCACTGATTTTATGATTTCTGGCATAGGGAACCCCTGACTTTCAGCTCTTGAATAGACCCTGAGGCTGATTTTGGTGCAGAGGGGAAGAGAAGCAGTTTTGTTCAGGAAGGCAGCAATAAAAGTTAATGCTGAGGAATTATTGCTCTGTGTCCTTATAGTGACCTTTTAGTTTTTTTACTCCTCCAGTTCTGTTAGTTATTCTCCCATTTCCTAGAAGCAAAAAGATGTTGTGTTTTTGTTTATTTGCTCATTTGGTCTCTTCCTCTTTTCATTCCTCTTTTTTCCTGGTATTAGCCAACTCAGAGATCTCAATGCTGTGAAGCCAGCTGGGTCCCAGGAGGGATGAGGCTCAAAGGATAAAACCCAAGCTTGCAAACCCAAACCACATTCCAGGACAGCCAAATTCAGACTGTCTGAGCCTATTTTCAATCAGTTGCAACATAAATGGTTTGGGATGATGACAAACCTTTGGTCACAGCTCCCCAGGAACTGGATCCCTCCTGGTGCCACAGGTGTTGGCTGTCTTACCCATATCATTATCTAGCTGGAAAATGTGTAGGGATGCTAATTTAAATGTCAGCTCTACTTAGTATTTTATCATCAAAAGGACAACGTGCAGCTAATATGTGACCTGCACAATTTATCTCAGGGAATGCCTCCTCTGGCGACCCAAAGTTCGTGGCAGATCAGCACAGACTGAATATAAAACTGGAATTTTATTAGGCTGCTGTTTGAGGATGAATCCAGCTGAAAACCACCTCCAGAGCTGCCTGGACCCCCTTCCAACTGTTTAAAACAAGTGCCACTAAATCAGACAAATGCTGGTGCTGGGACACAGCAGGCACTAATTTAACCCATATGCTCTGGGAGTGCTTCTACATCTGTTTGTTCTGGGCACAACTAAATAGTGGGATTAAATTTTTTCCTTCCCCTATCAAGTAAAATTGTATCACAAGCTAGCCATGCAATTTTAAGCCCACTGGAAGGTAAATAAGAGCAATTTTTGGCTGAGGAGAGCACCAGCAGTAGCTCACTAGTTGGTGTTCACACAGTGGGAACTGAAGCACTGCTGAGCAGTTCAGGGCTGGTGTGTTGGGTATGCATGGCAGGGGTTTGGTAGTGGACAGGCTGCAGGGGTGGCTTTTGTGGGAATCTGCTCAATACTTCCCCATGTCCGATGGAGCCAATGCCACACAGCTCCAAGATGGATCCACCTCTGGCCAAGGCTGAGCCCATCAGCAATTGTAACGTCTCTGGGATAATGTCTGCGAGAAGGGGAGGGGGGAAAGTCCATCAGCTACAGTTGGAGAGAGGACTGGGACCATGTGAGAGAAACAGCCCTCACTGTAGGAGGGGCAGGGGCTGCTCCAGGTGCCAGAGCTGAGGTTCCCCTGCAGCCCATGGGGCAGCTCATGGTGAGGGAGCTGTGCCCCTGCAGCCCAGAGAGGTCCAGGGGGGAGCAGAGATCCACCTGCAGCCCCTGGAGGACCCCATGCTGGATCAGGAGGATGCCCAAAGGAGGCTGTGACCCCGTGGGAAGCCCACACTGGAGTAGGTTTGCTGGCAGGACTTGTGATCTTTTGAGAGATCCACACTGGAGTAGCCTCCTCCTGAAGGATTGCACCCCATGGAAAGGACCCACACTGGAGAAGTTCATGAAGGAGTGTCTCCCGTGGGATGGACCCCATGCTGGAGCAGATAGAGGGTGTGAGGAAAGCTTCCATCGAGGAGGGACTAAAACTGACAGAGATGACGTATGATGAACTGACTGCAGGCCCCATTTCTCAGTCCCCTGGTACCACTGGCAGAGAGGAAGTAAAGAATTTGGGAGTGAATTTGAGCCCTGGAAGAAGGGAGGGGTGGGAGGAAGGTGCTTTTAAGATTTGTTTTTATTTCTTGTTACCCAACGCTTATTTGATTGGTAATTAATATCCCCCAGTAGTGTCTGTTTTACCCTGAACAGTAACTGGTGAGTGATCTCTCCCTGCGCTTATCAAGCCTTTTGATATGTTTTCTCTCCTCTTTTCAGCTGAGGACTTTCCAGCTGAAGAGAGGAGTGACAGAGAACCTTTGTGGCCACCTGATGCCCAGCCAGAGTTAAGTCACCACAGCTGGAAATCAGGGATAAAATTGGCTTGGTTGGAAACAGCTGCAGCATTAAGGAATTACCTTTAGAAAGATGAATTATTTGGTGTATGGAGCAAAATCTTTTGGTTTCTGTAGGAATTTGCCTCTAAACATTCCTCTCCCCCCATAGCCCAGGCTATCCCAGTGTGCCCTGTGGAAAGTTATCACCTCTCTAGTGAAACTACATCCCATATTTAACTGGACACATTGTTGCTGCTTTTGTGGAATATTTATGCTTCCCATAATCTGTCCTTTCTCTACCTTTTTTTTGTCAAACATCTTTACTCTTTGTCATCTTGTTCCTTCACTGTTTCACTGTATTTGCAGTTCTCTTACTTATGATCTTGTCTTGCTCCTTAATAGCTCAACAGCTAAGAAAGAGATAAGACAAAGTAAGATCAAAATGTAGTTCTTATTCTTTTAAAGCTAAAACAGAAGCCAATATAACATCAATACCTGGTAGGAATATATAGTTCAAATAGGTATAAATGCCTTAATTAGAGCCAAAGTCAGGTTTCAAAATGCTCAGTGTTTAGTGTTTGCATTGTCTATTTTATTATTGTCATTATGTTCTGTAATGTATTTGCAGCTCAGTGATAGAAAATAAACATGGACTATCCATCACAACCCTAATGTCAGTATTTTGTGTTGAAATCAGTATGAAAATTATCTCAAAATACGTTGCTAGAAGAAATTTTTAATTTCTTTTTGAGTATATGAAAAGGATATTATTGGCATATTTTCTTCCAGTAATTTCAAGCTGTGTTATGCCAGGTGCATGCAAACAGTAGAATGGTAGTTTGATCGTATCAGTGCATATTATATCAAAATATTAGCCCTTTTGTGATATTCATAGGTGTTTTCAAGTTGCTTGCTTTTGTAAAAGAACATCCAAGCAAAATAATGCTTATTAAGGCAGGGAAGACTGTAAGGTACATTTTATTGGGCTTTCTGAAATATGTGAATATAGATTTTCATCAATAATTCTGTTCCTCACCTACTGACTTCAAGCTGACATATCTTTTTGGAGAGACATTTAGTCTTGATTTAGCAATTCCCAAATGAAAAAGAATTTACCATGAGCCTCAGTAATTTGTTCCAATGGTTAATTATCATGCCTTAAATATGTACATCTTATTTTCAGCTTGCATGGAGGTTTACTCATATATTAATTGTATATTTGATTGTAATTTGCTCTATATTAGCTAGTTAAATGCATTGCATTCTTTTTTTAATTCCATGATTGGATGACATCTTTAAATAACCAGCTTAGTATGAATTATGAAGTTTTGCAATCAATCATACAAATGCAAAATTCAAGAATGGAATTTCAGCTGAAAAATGCACAGATAGCTTGTTCTGCAGGGGGCCTCCAGTTTTAGAATGTGTAGAATATGTGCAGGAAGAGAATTTCAAAGAAACCTGTCCTGGTTTTGGCTGGGGTAGAGTTAATTTCATAACAAGTCTTTATCCAAGCATACCAATTTCTTACTGTTTTCCTGCTGATTTGCTCAAAAAAGCACAGGAATACCCCTAATGTGTAGGAACCTTTGAGAAACTTGGTCTAGTTGAAGATACACCTGCACCTTGCAGGGTGGTTGGACTAGATGGCCTTTAAAGGCCCTTTCTAACACAAATCATTCTGTGATTCTATGACTTAGGAAATAAGCCCTGATTTTAGATTTGGAAAATAGACCCTTATACAGAGAGATGATATAGAGATAATATAAATGTCTGACATAAAAAGGGCGTTATTTTTCTGTCCTCTTTTCATTAACTAAAAAGAGAACCTAAGTTGAGAAATTCATATATAAATGAAATGAGATAAAGTCTTATTCACTCACTTTTCTGTATTCCATGTGCTCACTTCGATTTGTGCAAAAGAATCAGAAAAAGGAAAAAAAAATGTAGATGAAAATTGAAAAAAAGACTAACATCCTCATTGAAATGTTAACCTTCATTGAGATGTGTATAATTCCATCAGGATTCCCTAGATTCATCTTGCTTTTCAACCAAATGTTTTATGTAGCAAGCGATTTGCTAATGAGTTTAATTCTCATTGGCATGAGGGGGTTTGGAGAGGGTTGGAAAGGATGCCTGCTGTGAAGGCTAAAGTGGCACTAGAAGTGGGACAATGTTCTGTATTGCAGTTGACAGGATCATAAAGCAGGGAATAAGAGGATAGAGATTAATCTGTTGTTAAGGAAGAGCAGAAACATAAGGAAAGGATACCAGGCATGCTGGGTGGGAGGCAACTGCTCCAATTTAAGTACCTAAAAGGTGGGTCTCTAGGTGGATCTCCTCATCACTCTTGCAGTTGAAGGGAATAAATAAGTTACCCCAGGGAACGATGATTCCAGCCTTTCATGTGGATAACATTCATTGCCTTATGTGCCAATCTCTCTCTGCTGACTACTAAAGAAAGCCTGGCATGATTACTTTGATGGCAGATGAATTCCCAGCGCTGACTACTGTCCATATTCCCTCCCAAAAGATGATGTGGAAGGAGCAGCTGATTTATCTAATCTGCTCTTAATAACCTGCTGAAAAAGGAATCAGTAACTGCAGACAGCCTTTTATCAGAAATCTGCAGAGGGTCTTTCCTCTTACTCAATTTAAGTCCTTGCTGTTGGACATCATTTGGGTTGCACCTTGCTCTGGATTACAGGACAGGCTATGCAAAATGACTTGTCACAACATTATTACCATCTTTATTGCATGTTGTGCTTCTTTGCACTGCCCAAATAAAGTTAGTCTATTTAATCTTCCCAGAGCTGTCTTTGAACTTTTTATCCTATTTACTTAATCTTCTTACGAACTTTTTCTGAACTTTTTATCCGATTTCTCTGTTCCATGATCTGGGATGTTTCATAGTCCTCATTTACTTATAAACTCAGTTTCCATACCTTTGTCAACTTTCTAGCCTCACTGGGACTCACTGCAGATGAGTTCCTGCCAGAGCACCAGCCTAGGAGAGAACAGAAAACCTGCATTTAACATTAGTGGGGGAACATTTGCATAATCCAAAGTTGTGTATTTTTTGTCATTAGCTGGAGGCATCTTACCCTCACCTGTTCCCACAGGACTATATATCTTGAGATGTGTGAGTGTGCTGCTGTGGGAACACACTTCATGGGGCTGCAGTCTGAAGAGCATCAGGGGAAATGCTTTTGGATCCTCTTCTCCCCAGCAATGCAGCCAAGAAATAAATGTAACAAAGCACCACATAGAGATGTTTGATTCCTGGTGTGTGCTGACACACACATATATAATCTAGGCAGTAAATTGGGTTAATGGGTGTAAACAAAAGGTCAGTGTTCAGAGGGGAGAAAAGGGCCGTAAATTGTAGTGTAATGGGAGATTTTTATATGGCAGAATATAACTCCCCCCCCTCCCTCTGAGGAAAGGTCACTGTTGAGATCCTATGAAGACAGGCTGAGAGAGTTGGGGTTGCTCAGCCTGGAGAAGAGAAGGCTCCAGAGAGACCTCATTGCAGTCTTCCAGTATCTAAAGGGGGACTACAAAAAGGAGGGAGAGTGACTTTTTTACACAGACAGGTAATGATAGGACAAGGGGGAACGATTTCAAACCAAAAGAGGAGAGATTTAGGTTAGATGTTAGGTACTCCTGCTCATTGCAGGGGAGTTGGATTAGGTGAACTCTAAAGGTCTCTTCCAGCCCAAACTATTTTGTGAGTCTATGATTTTATGGTTTCTATTCAACTCCCGTGGTGTATTTGCAGCTTGGAAGGCTCAGTGTCTTATTCTTGGAAGACCATTAGGTGGTATCTCTTGTGAGGAAGAGGTTTCAGTGATGGCCAGGGGCTCTTCTGGTGTTCTGGTATTATTTGTTTATACTGTCATCTTTGCTTGGATGTTCAAATTGCAGCTAAGCACAATCCTATCCCAGAACAATGCAATCCTAACAAATCTCCTTCAACAGTAGATTAATCTGTAATTTGCACTTCCCATGATCTGCTTATATATTCAGCATCCTACTCTTCTGCAGTTCCAGAGCCCTGTTTCTTTTGTGATTGCTTGCTCTGACCCTGTTTTCCAGAATCAGGGGAAAGGAGCAGTGTGGAAGTGTTCTAATCCAGTATACTTCACTCCACAGTTGAACCTGATGACTATAAATCAGTTGACAGGATGCTTTCCCCAAGTTTCTGTTTTTCCCAGTCCCAGTAATAACAGTGTAAAGGAGTCCACATAAATGAGATTCATTCTTTTCTTTGTTTTTTTTTTTTTTTCCCCTCATTCACCTTATAACCTTTTATTTGATCAGGATGAAAGACATCCTGTAAAGAGGCACTTGGAAACATGCAGAGGGATAAAATAAAGGGTTAAGATTAATTTTGTTTACTCTTATGTGGTAACTGGTACAGAATCAAGTGATCTGATTTCTTATGTTAACAGAAATTTGTTAGGAGAATAGGATCTTCAGGTTCAAGGTCTAAAAGAGAAGCATCTGTTTATTTTCTATACATTTATATTTCAGTGGGGTTTGTTTTCTTGTGTTTAGGGTTCTATTGATTGCTGTTTGACATGCATCACATTTATGTGGTTCATGGTGAATTCCTCATTTTGTAAGTGTTTGCTCATATCAGTGTGCTCCTTGTTCAGTTTAAATTGAATGCATGGCAAAGTAAGTGTTCTTGAGTTACAAGTAGATTTTCATCAATAACAGTAAAAAGACTAGATGCCCCAGGATGTTTCCTTGTTTATTACAGTGAATGTGATTTAAATGCATGGAAATACATAAAGATCCAGGAAAAAGATAGTTCCAAATTAATGTAGAAACAAACAGCAGTATGGAGTGACAGCATATTCTCTGTAGGGGTCCTGTTCCTCTAATGAGAAGTTGGATATTAAATAGCAAGACCTCTGCTGACTCTTTTGAGCTTTGTTTATGAGACTTCCAATATTTTCTACCTGGATCTGGTCATCACAGTTGGAGCAACTTGTGTCCCCATGCTGCAAAATTCTCCCTGATGTTTTTTTCATCTTCTCTGGAGGGAGAAAATGAGAGCATGAAATGAGCTTTTCAATTCCTGCATATTGGAACTTCTCTGAGCTGTGGTGAATTTTGAATTGTCTGGAGAGAGGGTGATGCTTCCCTGTGCTTTTCCACCAGCTGCAATGTACAGGACTTGTCTTACAAAATCAATTGGATTAACAAAATGTGAGCTCATGGGATCACTTTCTTAACATGAAGGAAGGAAAACAGAAATATTACTGGAAATCAACAGTCAAAAAAAAAATTCAGAAGAAACTATGACTGCTTCAGTTCACTATACCCATAAGGCTGGATTCAAGCTAAATACACTCTCTGATTTTCTTTTAAAGTAATGTCACAGATCAAAATCTCCATATTCAGGCTTTTCAGCTGTCTCTGCCCTGCTCTCTCAGGCAGCAACTTCCCTGGCAGCAACTCCAATATGAACAACAAGAGAAACAAAACCCCAGGGTAAAAGCCCAAGACATTTATTACTGATATACTTGCACACACCCTTCCACCACTACCAAGGCTGTCTGCATTTGCTGTAACCTCTTTAAATTAAAATTTGACTTTAGACCAAGGCCTCCATGCTTGTAAAATATGCAGTAATGGCTAATGCTTTCCTTCCATAAAGGTCAAATAAATGCTTTTAATTATTGCAGATTGTAAAACCCTCACCAGGCTGGGTGAATACTTTACTTACGTTTACTTCCATTTTTAAAGGAAATTAATTTGTCTGTTTCCCATCTTTTGCTTGTTTTTTATGAATACTCTAGTGTATCAGCTTTACCTCAACATGCTAATTTTTAATTTGAAGGGCACATTTCAAATGCAAATTAAGCACAATGCCAGAATGTAGGAATGTCATTGCAGGAGCTGTTGAGCACCAAGATGCATTTAAAGACTTAGGCTCACATGCTCCAGCACTACAAAAACCTCTGGATGCAGGTGGTGTAGCTGGGTCCTCAGTGTCATGCAGATGTAATTCTACTGATTCATTAATACATAACTTGGTAGTGACGCAGAAATTGCACAGGGCCAGCAATAAAAGTGAGCGTTGAGAATACACCAAATGGGCAATTCAAAGATCATGATGCCAGGTATTAATTGATAAATAAACCCATGAACTGTTCTGAATAACGGATAGTTTTCAGAATATGACACACTGCAATTGGAAACAAGGCAAACCACACACTACACAATATTTATGCTTGTCTACAGGATGGAATAATGTGGATGTTCAGCTACAGAGACAAGGAAAATTGGATGTGCTCCAGGGAGCTCATGATCCATGCATTTCATGAGATGAAACAGATGGATGAAGCAGACACATGGAGTGGGTAGGAGGAGGTGGGAAGATGTGTTAAAGGAAATGGCTTTGTAGAATTATTAGCCCTTCATTTCCTAGCACAGATTTCCCTACCACACCAAAGAAGTCCCCAAAGGTCAGGGCTGAGCTTTCTCTTAGGAAGCAATGACTGAACAGGTGATTGGAAGAATTTTGAATAGTGAGGAATTTGGGAACTCCAATGCAAACCATGAATATTTGGGGATGCTTGTTCTTCTGACACTGTGCTTAGGAATCTTGCTCACTGATTCTGCTCCTGATGCTCAAAAGGTAGTGGACAGAGCTTACCAACTGAACTGGGATTTGGAATTAGGTTCTACACTGTCAATGTTACTGAGCTTATGGATATAAATCATTCCTTTTTATAAAGCCCTTGAAAATCTGTAAGTGAAAAGACCTATTTTTAAGGTTTTTAAGAAAATAAAATACCTCAAACACCATTGCATGTACTTGTCATGGTTAGATACATTAACATGTCCCTCTCCGTGTGACAAATGACACTGGCACCTCCAGAGTTATTGCTGTGCTTACTCACAAGGGTTGATTATGTGTGAAATATTTCTATTCATTCCTGCTAGAAATGTCCTAAATGGTTGGTTGGATCCCCAAGGCAAGGAATTATCTTTCAACTAGTCCTGCCTATTAGAAATGAATTGCTCTTCTCCACTTCAATTCTTCACAAACTTTTGTCTCTGAAAAGCAGGAACTTGCTTTTTCATGTATCTGACCCATCAGACTGTAGAGGGTTTCTACTGTCTCAGGAAAACAATTCGCTTCTCTGGGTCCCAGGCATTAGTATTAATTGATGGGTGTTTAGAAACAGGAATAAAAACAAGTACATGAGCTTCTGATCTTCACAAATCACCAGAAACGAGTTCACCTCCTGTTGGTTAATAAGGGAGGGTCTGACTCACAAAAAGCCATGCAGCTTTAATTCAGTCTCATAGGTGTTGCCTGGTGTAATTAGAAAACCCCAGCATATGAGAGACCTCTGTGCAGGCTAACAAATACAATATAGGACTAATGGGAGACCTGTGCCCTTCTAAAGCTGCTGTTGGAGACCACACATCATGCTCTGGAGCCTCTTAAATCACATCAGAATCTTGTTTCAGCAACTAAATTGTGTTCTCCACCTCCAATGGCTAGGATGGAAATTCAGACCCCCAGTGAATGTACAAGACTGTGTTTAGGTGCCTTTGATCTGAGATCAGATCATTCTTATGCACTTGTCTTTCTCCCCTTGCTCCCTTCACATTTTTCCAGTGTTCATTGGGATCATGTCCCTGCACAGTCCCAGAAATGCAGAACCTCTGAGGCGCGAACACTTTGCAAACTACTGCTGAACTGTTGAGAACCAACTCCTGCACAGGACCCCAAATTTAGGTCAGTGAAAGATGAGATTTTGCTTGATGGCCTTTTTATATGCATTACAGTCTTCTCTTCTTCCTCCATAAAATTTTCAATATTATTCTGACTGATTTTTGAGGGCTTTTTGATCCTGCCGTGACTAGTTACATATTGTAGTCACTAACCATGAGCCATCCAGTAATGAAGAATCTTTCACAAAACTTGTTAGTTATTGACTTATCTTCATCTTCCTTTGAAACTCCAGAGAGAAAGCTCTGCTGAAATCCCTACAGAAAAATCCCCAAGAGCCAATGGATGGAGGCAGGAGAGAAGGGACAGCAGATCGTGTTTTGCTATTTCTATTAAAATATGTTTCTATGATTCACAACAGTGTGTTTGTGCCTACATGTGATTGAAGTAAGTTTGCAAACTCTTTGCTCTGGCTGTTGCTCTGCCTTTTCCTTTCATCTTTCTATTTGTCATATATTCACTTTCTGCCTCTTGTCTTTTTTGACATTTTCACTGTCTCAGGGGGCAAACACTGGCACTTTCACACATCACCATAATAGAAATAAAAGCTTGAAAGATCTAGATCTGAGACATTCCTATTCCTGGGGCATTGCAATGAGACATCATGAAACATGTAGCTTGGCTGGATCCTCAGGAGATCACAAGAAACCTGGAACCATAGCTCCTGAGAATAACTGAGCTGATGAAAACAGACAAACATCTCTGCACTTCTTTTTCTGGAGAAAAATCCTGTCAAAAATTGTCATTTTCTTTTTCTTTGCATATGGTTCAGATGAAATTTTGTTTTCCAGTGGAGAAGTAATGTTTTATTTAGGTTTTTTTTTTGATGAATAGCTCTGGCTTGTCTACATTGACACATACTTCACACAATGCAAGTGAAAACTCCCCAATGACTCTTTCCAAATTCCTAACAAGTTTCAGCTCAGGATGAATTAAAACATATATATTTGGGCCAAGGCTCTCTGTTATTTCAGGGTGACCCAGCTCTCATACAATCAGTTAAACCATATCAATTTATATTACCATAAATTTTGACACATAATTTCACCCTGAGACATACTAAAAGTGATTCCTGTCATCAGTGCTGCTGAATGCATGGTTCAGAGATCACCAGTTACCTTTGCAATCTGAGCCTGTGTCAGATAGCAGAGCAGCTTCCGAGTTGAAGTGTATTCTCTGTGTCTCATTGACAGCATAAAAAATGCTCAACTGGTGTAATGCATTGGGAGCAATTTCCTTTTGCTTGCAAGACCCATCTGCAGGACCTAAGGCATTTCCCAAATATTTTATAACCAAGGAATAAAGAATATCAAAACTAATCCAGTGTATCAGATCATTTTGGATAGCTTCACATGAATATTTGGCTACTAATTTTCAAGTCCTTTAGGGGGAAGTTAAAAAAGAGACCTATTTAGCATGTGCTGATGTGTGTTTGTGACAGGTGGTGCATGCAGAAACACCATCCCCAGATGGAAGAGCCTCAGCAGCTGCATCGCCCAGCACAGCGCCTGCTAATGCATCACCAGTCTCCATCCTTGGAGGCAGCTGGCTCAGGATACTCAGCATCTCAATCTGCCAAGGCTGGTTGAGCTCATGTTACAAACAAAGGATGCTCACAGATTCAGGGCCCTGCAGTTCTGACCCCCAGCTGCAGGGAGGATGTGCTGCTGGTAACAGCTTAGGGTTTTGAAAAATACCTAAAAATACAATATCCTCACTCTCCAGTTGACAGAAGTGATCTAATCCTTCAGGCATTCCTAAAACATCCCACCAGCACAGTTGTGGGGGTGCAGCAGGCACTGATGCCGAGTCAGGCAGCAATCATTTTTAATTTGGGGGGTTGACAGTCTGACGTTAGGGCTGCAAGAGCAAAGAAAGGAGCCTGAACATATCGAACCAGAGACATTCCTCCTGGGCTGTGGAAAAATAATAGCTTGACATTTTGAAGTGTCAATACCAGAGAGGGCTGAAAGGGACAGCAGTAGAACACATGGCTGATTGCTCTGCTTCGTGTGTGGACAGTAATCTTCTAATTCCAGCTGCATATACATTTTCTTCTGATCATAAAATATGGAAAATAACTTGAAAAAACACACTCACCAAACCCTCCCATCCTTCCTGTATTTGATTAATGAGCTCATTAAAAAGATGCATGAAAGACTCACAAAAAAGGGTTGAACTTTCATGCCACAGTGGCAATGTTGTAGTGGCCCGAGCATAGAGAAAGACCATTAGGGAAATGAGTGTGCTTATTAGCCTTGAAAGCAATTTTCACCCCTTTATCTACTCTATTGAAGAGACTGGAAAATAACATATGTGTGCTGAGGAACAGAAACAGTACAGAATAATGCAGCCTGAGAAATCCTTCCTGTCACAGGACAGTAATATCCCATTTTCTGCTGAGATTATCTCCCTGTCCTGTGTCCAAGAGCCTCTGCCCAAGATAGAGAGATGATGCTTCCAACCCTTGTCAGATCATGGTCCTCCAGGGCATCAGTGGGACCTGGTAGAGATCACAGCTTTGTGTCCTACAGCCTGTACTCCTGTGAGTTGTCCCACCATGTACTCAGGAAATAAGGAAATAAACCTTAGAAAACCTCTAGATTTTAAAGAGCCTCTGCTCAGAGACTTGTAGACCTGGTCTTTTTTTTGTTTGTTTGTTTTGTTTTGTTTTTTCCATTCAAGTGTTTGCTCACTGGGAATAACTTTGTAATGTTTGTCTAGTTCCTGACCTATTAGTGTCCTGAAGCATGGAAATGGGAAGATTACAGCACTGTGGGTGTGCAGGAATTGGCACTTTCTGCAGATTAAATTGTCTGCAAAGCCACATTCTGGATCCACACAGGAACAGGTTTCAACACTAAGAAAAATCTGATCTTCTGGACAGATGTAATGCAAGTTGAAGGCTCATGCTGAAGTTCTCTGTGAGTTTGGGAAGATTTTTTTGTTTCACTGTTTTCCTCTCTTAGCTGTTGGCATCAGAGGTCATAGGATAAAAGGATACACCTGCAGAAGTTGCCACCTACAACTCTGATACTTAGACCTCCCTTCCCTGCCCTTTCCAGCTTGCAGCCCTTTCCCATCACAGAGGAAGCCCCCACATTGTTCACCAGCCCTTCTCTAGTGACACTGAAATGATGTCTGACATTATTTAAACTTTAAACTGAAAGAGGAGAGATTTAGATTGGATATTGGAAAGAAATTCTTTACTGTGAGAGGGCACAGGTTGCCCAGAGAAGCTGTGGCTGCCCCATCCCTGGAAGTGTCCAAGGCCAGGTTGGACGGGGCTTGGAGCAGCTACCTGGGCTAGTGGGAGGTGTCCCTGTCCATGGCAGGGGAGTTGAAACTGGATGGTCTTTAGGGTCCCTTCCAGCCTGGACTAATCTGTGTTTTGATAATGAAAGAATTCTCCCTGTGTACACAGAAGTGAAGCTCATGGGCATTTGAACTGTCTTTACTCTTACTCAGGGAATTAGAATTTACTTTAATTTTCCATTGGGAAATAAATTTGTGTCGTTGTGCCCTACAGCCATGTTAATTCCACAATTTCTCTGATATTTCTGTGGTGCACCCAGCTGATGCATGAGTCACTGCCATCTCTTGACTTAGAAAACTTTTCCTCATTAGTAGTTGAAAAACAAGCACCAGGGGAAAGAAGAAAGAGAGGGGAAGGTGGACTTTATGGGCTTTTCTCAGAACTGAAATGAAACTCTGCATTTCTGAATGGACAATGATCTTTTTATTCACAGTCCTTTCATAATTTAATTCCTAATAACATCTGTAGCTCCAAGGATGCTCTCTCTATCTGCTCCACTTCAGAATTGGAAGGTGTTATCTGCACAGCTGAGAGATTTCCACAAATATTTTGCCTTGTTTACTGTGTTGACTGAGTAGTTCCTCCAAATCACTTCATCTGTAAGGTGACTGTAAGGTTTGTTTCAAAATATCAAACCAGGTTTTATTGTACTCAGATTGTAATTGACCTCAGGTATTTAGTAAGTAAGTTGAATCCCACTGCTGTATTATTTGTTTGTCATGCTAGGAGGTGTTTGTCCTCATGAGTTTGTGCAGTGCTCAGAGCAAAAGGATCCTGATCTCGACTGAGGTCCGTGGAAGCTGCAGTTGGAGACAAGTTAGATCTGATAATCAGATTGTTATTTACATATTGGCCCCCTTTCAATTAAACTGTTATTCAGGCATGTTCAGTAGCTTCATAACTGCCCTGGATTAACTTCCTAACTGGAAAAAACAGGTGACACTACCTGTGAGGAGCACACATTAGTGTAGAAGACAGATACTTTGCTCAGGTGTCTGCATTCCATATCTAAGCAGATTTCACTGAAATCACATCAGTGTTTAGCATCTCCTGACTTTTTCATTTGCCTTGGAAGGGGAGCAGGAGGAAAATAGTTTGGTCTTTTAGTCTGCTTTTTCATACTGATAAATGTCCTCTGTATTTCCATACTTTAAAGGTATGTTCTTTTATCGTGATGAATAGCCCTTTTAGACTCAGAATCAATTCAGACCTTTTCCATCCCAACACTTGAAATTCTTGGGAGGATACTCCCCTCTCCATAGTTCATTGTTATGCAACTGCTTCAGCATTAGAACAGAAATCAATCTTGATTTACATTTTTCTCTTGTCCAGGTGCTCAGAGCAGCAGCTTTTCAATGCTTAGTTAGTGGACTTTGCACTAAATAAATTTTTGGAACATTTACTAGTGTAGTGACATAAAATCTGGAAAATTATTATCAACTTAGATGCACATCAGCTATTCGTTGTGCTAAGGTTGGTCCATACTTTTAAAATACACTGACTGTCATTCTTGGTATTATTTTCCTTTCCATTTTTATTCTCTCCTCTGTTTCCAGATTGCAATTTCTACAGCTGCTTAATGAAATGAACTCTTCCTTTTCTAGTTTTTCTTGGCACACACTACAAAAAGGCTCTGAAGTCCTAGAAGAAAGACAAGGAACTATACTAATAAATATTTTGAAGGATAGTGTCTTCTCTGTGCTGACAGGTAAAAATATTCAAGTCAGTAATCAAAGAAAAGAAAATTATTTGAAACCCTGTTCACTCTTGATATTGCCCTGCCATGTTCAGATTGCTATTACCCAAAAAATCCACTCAGATGTTAGCAGGAAAACACATTCAAGTGATTTCTAATTATATCTAGCTGCTATTAATACCTTGAACCTTCTTTAGTCTGGAATTATGCAGAATAAGTTGGAATATCATTGAGTAAGCCCAGTCATCTGTAATGTCGATATACATGAGCCAGTCCCTGAATCATTATTAATGGCAGTGGCCCTCAGGCAGGACCTGGAAAGCAAGATAGATTCAGGAACCATCAGGAGAAGGTGAAAAAAACCCCCAAAACAAAACAGAAAAGTACCTATTTTTGAAGATTTTAACTGAAATATTAAGAAATACAGTAAAATAGTACAAATAGGAATATATATGCAGTTTAATTTTTATAAAGGTAGGAGCAAGAACCCTGACTTTTCAGAAAGTTTTAAGAAGATGAAGGCTAATATAAAAGGTGATAGGGCAGTTTGTATGGGATGCATCTTTTCTAAGCCTTAGAGATTAAACTGTGGTGATGTCAAGGTCTTGCATCTGCAGATGGGAACCAGAGCATTCATATGGCTCCAGATGAAAGGAAAGCCCTTCTTTCCTTAACTTCTTTCTTCTCCATAAATAAAGCAAATGGCTGTGCATAATTTCTCACAAGATCTTTATTCTCTGAGGTTTTGTAGCCAACATTATCATGTCTGATCCTTTTTTTAACTGTGAAGGTGTAAATTTCATTGCTTCTAATGCCTATTACCTACAACCTTTTATTTTCATACTTCTTTTTTTGTTGTTGTGAATGTTTTTAACCTTAGCTCAGAAGGAATAACAAGGAAAGCATTGTAACAGGGCTGCTGTAGAGGTCTGTTAACATCATTGTATACCTTCCAGCACACATTGGCTATGTATGGTTTAGATAGGAAGAGTTTGCGCTTGATATTCAATGTGCTGATTATCCATCACTTTGGCTTTTATGTCCTGCTGATAGAGCTCCAGCAGTGGAGAGGAACAGAGGTATCTAGAGGCATGGTTTATTCCATCCTTCAGGAGGCTTCTCAGATGAGACAGATGGTTTAGTTGCTGGTTTGATTTTTTTTTTCATTGACTGAGATCAGATGTGACATTGAGTATGTGTGACTGGGAGAGGATAAAGGCGGGAGAGAACAGATGAGATTTGCAATCAAGTCTTTTCAAAACTTTCAACTCCTATTAAAAAAGTGAGAGAAATTAGGAAACCTCCCAAGACACCTGGTCCTGTTGCAGGTAGCATCTCAGTCTCCCCAACAACTTGATTTTCCTCTTTACTGATTCTGGAATTTTCCCTGGCCCCCAACAGCACGATACCCATAGAACATCCTCTTAAACCCTACTGAGAGAGATGGAGTTCAAAATATTTAATAAGTGACTAAAAAGCCCACAATTTATTATCTAACAAACAGAAGCACTGCAGGATGTAGTTTTTCATGGAACTTTTTGGATTCCCCCAAAAATTAAATAAACACGATTCATTCTCTAAGCTACCACACAGCTTTTTCTCAATGTCAATTCTTCTTTCCTCCCTTTCTCCCAAGACCTGTGGTGACTCCACCAAGACATCCTCCTATTTGTTTTCTTGCCTTCCTTGATTAATTCCTTTGTGTAAAGCTGAAAAAGCAGCTTCCTGCATTTTTTTTTCTTTAAGAGATGAGATTGCTTTGTTCTCAATTAAAAATAAAGGAAAACAAAGCAAGAGCAGTCACCTGTGCTACACTTCTTAAATATTCCTAGTTTTGAATTCATTATCAAGAATAAGTTGAGGGGGAGCAACCTGAGAGGTAAAATTACTCTTTTTTAGTGAAATAATATTGAATAGTCTGTTCAGTTAGTGGGAAGGTAAGCCCTTATAGTTCAGATCTTTATAATTAGATCCGAAAAGAAATCAAGACGCATGGCTTGATCCCATTAGATGATGCTAAGATGTGCTGTTAATAGACAACGAGAACATGGGAATGAGTAACTGGACAAAACTCAAATTTTCATTTTGGGGAAATAAAATTTCCCCCTATTTTATACAGAGTAGCTGAGGCAAAGAGGAAGAGCAGTAACAGAGGCATCTAATCCTCAGTAATCTAAATGGGAGGCAGGCATCAGGATATTTTCTTTGTCAGAGCCTCAAAGCTTTGTCAAATCCATGGCTAGACTGGGAACTGAAGAGAAAGAGTCTTAGAAGCAGCAACCTGACTTTGTGCTGATACTTGCACAGCCTTTTAAATGTTCTTTCAAATGCACCAGTCTGAGGTCTCCTTATGAGCACAGCTACGGTGCCCACTGTTGTCTTGAGGCTGCCTGTGTCGTGGTGTCCAGCTGGGATGCAAATGATAATGAGGGTATTTTCCTTGCATTTTGCTTGTTAAAAAGCACATGGACAAGCAAAGAGGGGAAGAGTCTGTGCTACTTTCACATCCCAGTAAGAGTCACTTGATTCTGTTGCTATGATTTGTGAGGTGCACTAGGTGTGTGCCTGAACAAGGATAATGGTGTTTGGGGATGTGAGGACTTAGCCAGTGGTTTGTTCATCTCATCTCTCATTTGGCTGTGGGCTTAAGCTGTTGATTAAGTAAAGCAGCCCTTTAAAGTCAGGTCTGTACAACACACCATCACATGCTTAGGAAATTTCTCAGACAGGGGCTTTGAGGCAGCAATTTTGACAGGACAGAAGCTGATTCTTTGGGTTATAGAGGAATCAAAACTGCTTCTGTAGATTGAAAGTGAGCAGCTATTTAATATCTTTTTGAAAGATTTGTACCTTCTAAAATTCTCATTTCTTTGAAAGTCTCCATTGCTATTTAATCGGCAGTTATTAAATATGGTTCAGAAGAGCTGCTGATGGCTGAATACTGCTTTCTGTTCCTTCTTCTGCAATAAATGATTGAAACATAATAATTTAGGAATTTGCTTTAGGGACATCTTCCCATTGAGAAGAAAAATCATACTTATATAACCTTCAAAGAAAGGATGATGATAAAGGAACAGAGAAACCAATCACATTTCTACAGTTCCTGACTTTGTGCACTTTTGTCTCACTTTTTGTTTCTTTAATTGTTGTTTGGTTTTGTGGTTTGGTTTTTTTTTTTGTTGTTGTTGTTTGTGGGTTTTTTGTTTGTTTTTTTCAGTTTTGTGGTTTTGTTTGTTTTAGGTTTTGTTTTTAACTAGAGAACTTGTTAGGATTTTATTATTGTTATCTCAGTTACAAGGATGAGATGCCTCAACAATTAACAATTTAAACATCAGGTGAATTAAGGTAGTTGTTTTGCTCCTTCTGTGCTCAATATACAAAGACCTCAGCACTATTACATGTCTAGTTAAATGAGATTATTCCTATGTAAATGGTGATTTAACTGCATTGAAATGTCTTACCCTCATGTATCAGTGGGACATACAGAAAAGGGGATAATGAAGAACTTCTGTGAGATATGAGAAATCCAAGTGAAAAATCCCTATCCCAGTAAACTACAAATTCCCTGAAGGCAAAGATGCCCACTGCAAAAGGAGAAGGCAGTATCTCCTTTAGAGCAACTGGGGTTAAAATAAAATTTAAATATAGATCACGAAAATCTTTAATAAATTTCCAAAAGGGCATGCAACTGGCTACCTTGTATTAATTTTCCTTGAGGCTTATGAAAATCTTGAAAATATCTTGATTTTGTCTCCATACACAAAGGAAAAAAGTTTTCACATATCAAACAATGCGTGAGGTGAAGAAACTCCTTCCTGCCCACCTCTGCAGAGAATCTTAAGTTATATGCAGTTCTGGAACATAAAACATTAACTCTATAGTATGAAACAGTGTCATATACAGTTGATAGAATCAAACACTTCATGTAACATTTATATTACATAAACATTAGATATTCACAGTGTAGATGTGTGCTAATCATCTCACATCTCAGCTAATAAGCCAAGGATCTCTTCACAGTCGATGGAAAGAAAAAGACGTTTTTAGGGCACAATTAATTTGCCATATTTTGCAACGTGCTTTAGAGTGAGATGAAGTGCCTATTTGTCTCCAGTGGGTTTGTGGGAACCTATGGGGACTCAATTCAAATGTACAAATCTACATTGCAAAAGTCTACAGTCAGTCTGAAAAATCACCTCCTCAATGCCTGTAACAGAGAGGAGTGCAGAGTTCTAAAGAAAGCCTGTAACTATTTTTATTTTATTTTGTAAGGGAAGTTTCTCTTAATGAGTTCCCTTTTCAACTCTAATCCCCCAGCTTCTTGTTTGGGAAGATTTCTTTAGATAGACTCTTGTATCATTAATGTTCTGGCCTAAGATTGCTTTCTTACGAAGTCTCCAGCTATCATTAGTACAGATACCCTTCATGTATAATGCACTCACTGCGCTTCCCATGTGTCCTTGCTTCTCTCTTGCTTTCTCATTTGTGTCAAGCCCTGAACACTGGAGTGGGATGTTTGGCTGGCAACTCTCCACTGCCTGTGGCCAATGTGGGTTTTGGCTGGCCAGACTTTTGTGGCACTTCATCAGGTGTTCTGCCTTGGGATCTCTGCACTGTGGCCCATGAGCTGGGTGTGCTCTGAGGGCATATTTGCACTAAAGGAAGCTGTACGCCTTATTTTTTTGTGCAAGGTTCACAAGTGAGCCTAAGCTCAGCCCAGGTTTGAATAACTGGTCCTGGCCTTTGGGCTGTGTGGATGCACCAGTCCACTCATATATGTGATTTATAACTGAATATACAGTGTAAGCTAAAACCCCACACTCTTTAGACCATTTGAGAAGAGAATGTGTCAGAAGCTGGAGGCTTGGAGTGAACTTGAGTTGCTTAAACATGCAAGGGTAATGCCTGTCCAGGCCCAAAGTTACCTGAGATATCCTCATCCGGCAAGACCTAGGAATGTCTGAAGAGGCATCTGGAGCCAGGTGAGTTACTCCAAGGGATCTAAAATGGCACAAGACCCACTCTGAACACTTCCTTTGCTATATCCCCATGTTTTTGTCACTATGCCTCCTCAGTAGTGTCACAGCTTGTGTTACTGCTTACCTTTGTGTTCCACAGCCATTTCAGTATAATAAATAAAGTTGTCTTCCTTGGAAATGGCACCAATGCACTATACAGCACTTCAATGCCCTTTCTTTCAACTATTGACAAAGCCCTTACTTATGAAATTTACTTTTATTTTTTATTACACTTTATTTGGACGTGTGTTGCCACATGGCAGAAATCAGGTCAAGACACTGGTGGGTTGTAGGGACAAAGCCAAAACACAGCCTTGAGCAAAGGGGTCAGATCTAGGCTGGTTCTTCAAGCACAGCCACAATTGGTCATCACAGTCCTCTGAGCAGTGTGTTTTATTGACTTAGTTTTGCCTACTTGCCCATTAGCTTTATTTGACCTATTTCATGCTATTTAGCTTCATGATAATATTGTGCTCTTCTCGGAAACCTTTTCCAAATACAGTCTGCTGCTTGATGATAGTGCATACTCATATATGTACATACTCATACTGTGGCCATACTGTTTTAATTAAAGATAAAAAAGTGCATGTTCCTTTGATCAAACATTTTGTGTGTAATAGAATTGTGACATAAGGTCTTGCATAATAAAAGAGTGGCATTGTTAATATGGTCCTTATACCTTGTATTTTCTGCTGCTGGGTCAGGAACAGGTATCAACTAGAGGGACAAATAATGTCCATGGCAGTGTCTGAATATTAAAGTGTTTGAACTGAAAAAATGAAAGCTAACCTCCACAGAAGCTGTGTTACAAACACAAAGGGACATATTCTGGCTCACCCTGTGCTCTTGCAGTGCAACGAGACACTCAGTATGCCTGTGGTGTACATAATTAATAGCAGTGACAAGTAAGTACATGAGTACTACTAAAAATAATAAAAGGCCCAGGTTGTTCATAGTTCAAAGTCAAGCTGTTTCAATGCTGTTGTCTTTGAGGGGAATCCTGAGAGACCTCAAGGCTTGATTTCTTTTTATCTTTTTCTGAGAAAGACATTTCCTCTTATATTTGTTTTTTGGGTTCAGTGCTGCTGGTGAGAAGGGAGACAAGAACATCCAATAGGTTTGGGGAAGACTGGACAGAGGAGAAAGAGGTAGATTGAGAAGCTGAGGAAAGTCTGGAAGGACTTTGGGGATATTTTAAGATTATTGTGTTGTTGCAATCCAGAACTGGGACAGGTAGAGAAGCTGAGATGGGGAAATCTTGCCATGGAATAAGACAGCAGGTCCAAGAAATGAGGAAGTGCATTATTTAGGGTTGAGTTGCCACCTTTGGGTGCCACAGGGGAAGAATAGAGGTGTTGGAGAAGATGGCTAAAATAGATGGCATTAAATATAAATGCTTTTGATCTCCTTGTGGCTGGAGGATGAAGCAATTAGATCAGGGTGAAGCAGAATTAAAAGGCCTGCCTCTCTGTTCCCCGCTGCAGAAGCTTAGGAGAAGCTAACTCTGGCTTTGGAAGGAAGATGCATCAGTGAGAGGAAATCAATGGTGTGAGTGGTGCTGATCTGCTCTGGGGTCTTCCCAGCGATGGCAAATCTTGGAAGGAGACTGGTCCCACAGCTACCATTTGGTTGGAGCTCAGATTGCGTCCTTCAAACTCCCCAGGACAATAATGATTTTGCTCTTGGAAAATCCAGCTTTTGGTAACACTTTTAGAAGTTCATTACAGCTTTGTCTCTTCATTCTCTCAGATGACTTCTGGCCACCTCATCAAGTGAGAACTTTATTCACAAATATAGGTGTAATTCTGGACTGGCTATCTTTAAAAATGGAAATATTGATTGAAGATAGGAGATCAAAGGCTGAGGAGAGAACACTTTTCACTGAATTTAGGAAGCTTATATATTGCTCCCTGAGGAAGAGGCTGCCAATCCTGATTTATTTGTCATTTAATTCCTACTGATCCAAATTTTTTATGGCAAACAGATTCATTTAATTGTGTCACCTCTGGCTTGTGTGTGCCACAAAAAAGACCTTTTCAGTTTAACAGTGGGTAACAAAGGAGAAAGAGTTTTGAGTGATAATGCCAGGGGAGCTGGCAAAGACATTATAACTATGGGTGGTAATGCTTTATTTCAGGGTGAAATTATATGAGATGGGAGCACAGGCTTGTAGTTTCAGAAAGACTTTCTTTCCAAAGAGAATTGTGCGTTTAGCATGGAATTTAGCTAAGCTGCTCAAAGCCTTTACATATTCTGAACTCAAGAATATTTGCTTTCAATAAAATGGGCAGTAATAACTCTGGAGATTAATTGCTTGGTAATATGTACTGGCACATAGTGATAGCATCTGTGTCTAATGGAAATACAATGAAAATGGGCCTTCGCAGATGAGTTCAGCTAAAACAAACAGCCAGAAAACAATCTGAGTTCCTGGCTAAGGATAAGAGAAGAAATGAAAATTAATGTATGGAGAGATTATCTCTGGCAAATTTCTCTTTCTCCTTTCCCTCTCAGAAGATTACATTCTGGCTGTTTATTCAGAGCCAGGCTGATGTTCCCTGTGCTGTCAGTGTGTTAGAGATGCTGTCTGCAGCACGAGCGGCCATGCAGTGCCAATGAGCTGCATCTGCCATGAGCATCCTGTAGCAGCTCAAAAGGTCCATCATGTGTTTCCAGCCTCTCTCTGTAATGTGCTCCCTCTGAAGCAGAGTATCCTGGTGAGAGCCTGTTCTGAGATGACATATCCCTCTCCCTGCATGACAGGCTTTCCCCAGCACAAGGACATCGGGGGCTCTGTGCCTCCACTCAGACATTTATGAAGCCGATGCCAGGAACAGATCTGATGCTTTACATACCAATGCCATCCTCTCTGCAGGAGTAAAACTCTAAATCTGGTGGCCAAATTGGTGTCTCAGCTCCAACTGGATGCACAGATAATTTTCCTGGATTGCCTTTTTGAGCTACTTATTGCACGATCACGAGAAAAACTGAGTTAAGGTTTCTTAAGATCACGTTTTGTGTTTGAAATAATAAAAAATAATGCTAAACTCGTATTTTGATTTCTCCTCACAACACAATGATTTTCCAGTAAAAAACACATTTCTGGGGATGCAGAGGGGATGTAATTCAAACTGTTAGAATAAACATTGTGGCGTATAAGACACAGTGGCGCATGACTGAGCAGTGACTGGCTGGGAAAAAAAGGGATTACAGAGACACTGCCACAAAAACCTTATCAAGTTCAAGGGATGTGACCAGTAAGAGTAGATACAGGGTGGAGATTTTGGAGCTCACAATGGTTACATGAACACTAGAGTTACAAGCAGTAAGGCTCATAAATAAATGACTTTCCTCAAGAGACAGAGCTTGCTAGATCAGAGGTTCAGGCAGGTTAATCCAACAGCTCTGGCCTAGAAACACAAGTTATATTTTCAGCCGGGCATGCCTGCAATAGAACATGATGTACCGGCATTGCTGGTGCCTGTTTTATGATCCACTGAGTGTGGCAAGCCTGCCCAGTTTCTGTAGGTCTTTTTTTTTTTTGTTTGTTTTGAGAAGCTCTGCTTTACCACATGCACAACAACAATTTGCAAAGCAGATTATCAAGCCTGTTAAATTTTAAAAAATCACACACAATTTTCTGTCCTGGTGTTCTGCCTACAATATGCTATTTTCAGGTATATTGGGAAAACATAATGAAAGCTGTAGTCAAACAACCATAGAAAGTGCCTGTCATGTTTTAAGAGGTTGCTTCCAGTGGTGGTTGTTCCACTACCCTCAGGTGGAGGTTGTGTCTAACACTGAAGAAAGGAACCTTGTGATTATTCCTAAGGATTCAGAGTGCAAGGGCAGCACAGCCACCTAAAAAACCATCCTTGCACTTGAATACCTGTGAAACATGCCCAAATTTCAACCCCCTTTTTTTCATAATTGGGAGAATTTGTCAATTCAAAAGAAAAGACATACCTGATTAAGGACCTGGCTGGTGTGTGTTGAAATTTCACTCTGTTCAGGAGAGCAAGGTGAATTTGGGGCATGCACTGCCAAGACATGCTGGGTACAGACCAGGAGAGGCTGGAATCCTCAAACCTCAACATTTAGCCTAGGATTCACCAAGGACCAAGAGAGGATTTTGGAAAAAGCATGGTAAGTATTAATGAATACCTACAGAGCTCAGTCCACTATTTTTGCCATCCTTTTATCTTGTTTTCTGAGTTTCTGACATTAAATTAGGCTTCAAATCATGTGTCACCCTGGAGTGACAGTTTTCCTAGTTTTGCTGGGCCTGCTCCACACTTTTGAGTGTTGTTCCAGGTTCTCAGGAGCAATATATTTATTTTACTGTTAACAAAAGAGAAAGATTGCATCATTGTCCTGCCCAGTAAGATGGTAGCATAAACCTTATTAGACAGCCATCAGATCAGTGTTTTATGGTTTGTCAGTGCATGTGTTTTCTATAGTTGATCAAAACCAGTAATTAAACAGGGAAAAAAAAACCCTATTAAAATGAGGTTTATTTAATCTGCTTCTTTAAAGTTCTAAAATCACACTGGGAAATGAGGAAAATTTTTATGAGATGATGAAGAGAGAAGGTAATGCATGATGTAATTTTCCTTGTACTGCCTCACTCTGCCTTCTTGGTGCAGTACTAGGAAAGGCTTTAAAGCAGAAAAAACTAGGAACATAAAGCATCAGATTCAAAGGGATTTTCATGATCACAAGGTCAGATCTTGAGGTATCACCAGCACTCACAGAGAAAATGTAGTGAGATTCTTCTGAATTTGGCCTGTTTCTTCAATCCATATACACTTCTACTGGAACACTATCCCAGGCCCTCTTGCCTTTCATGCTTAGAAAACTGCAGTTTATTTCCAGCCTTAAAACATCACCTGCTGGTGTGTGGCATTTCTAGTTATTTGTTCAGTCATTTAGAAGATGCCTGTGAGATCCCTCACACTATTCATGAGTTATGGCTTATTTTTCCAGAGGGAAGGTCTTCCCAGATATGCTTCATGAGGAATCAGGTCATTGATACAACACAGGTGGGCTCTGCCTGAGGAATCAAATAAGCCAGAGGAGTATCAGATGGTTGCTCTTGGTGAACTCCAGCTGTGCTGAGTGGAGTTGGGACATG
>JAWWEV010000134.1:68582967-68615046 GCA_035583235.1 Hafferia zeledoni
AGGAGAGAAAGAGGCCCTAGATCTCTTTATTCTCAGTAAATCTGTTGCAATTATTTCCCATATAGGAGCAGGAGTTCAAGGGAGAGAGGAGCTGATGAATGGCAGAGTCAACAATAATCTGATTTTCCAGCACTGTAGGTCATTTGGGTTAATGAACTGACTCCTGCTCACACACAACCCTACAGACCTGCATGTGCAATTTGGCTTATTCACAAGTCCCCTGCTATTTGCAGAGGGTTTTTTAACATGGATATAGTCTGTTGGTCTTTACAATCTGGACTTAATAATAGGGATTATGGGCTATTTTTTCCCACCTCATTTACTGATACCTTCTGCTTTCATTACAACTGTTATCACTTCTTTGCTTTCTCCCACTGTGTCTTCCTCCTTTTCATTCAATAAAATTACAGAAAAATCTCTTTCAGGATTATCTTTCTATTTGACTGAGGAGCTGTGTGTATTTTTCATAGTTTAGTTTAAATGCCTTGAATATGAAAAGCACTACCTTAGTTTTTTCCCAGAATTTTGGATAAGCATATTTTAAAATATGACTAAAACTAATCTACACAACATTTTATGTAACGCGCAGGAGAGATTGTAAACTGTCCTACTAAAAATAGTTGAACTTTCTGTATCAACATTGCTTTTTATTGAAAATCATGGCGTAGTTAAAATTGGAACGCTACAAGCAAGCTGTTTTTCTATTAAAGAATATATGGCATATAATCCTCTTGAAAAAGCTATTGTTTTGTTCATTCTTGGTTGGTTTTAGGACACTGAAAATGCAGAAAGATGTATCTGAAACAAGTTTTGATTTTTTTTTTTCCAGAAAAGACCTGATTTCTTTATCTATAAAAGGTATATAGAAGTAGTACAAGGGGAAATGGCTTCAAGCTGAGAGAGGACAGGTTTAGATTAGATGTTAGGAAGAAATTTTTCACTGTGGGGGTGGTGAGGCCCCGGCACAAGTTGCTTAGAGAAGTTGTGGCTGCCACATCCCTGGAAGTGTCCAAGGCCAGGTTGGATGTGTCTTGGAGCAACCTGGGCTGGTGGAAGGTGTCTGTGCCCATGGCAGGGGACTGGAACTAGATTGTCTCCAAACCATCCTATGATTCTATGATTCTACAATTCTAAAAGTATTTCAAAAACACTCACTTTAAAAGTAAATAAATGGCAGCTAAAATTTTTTCTCACACTATTTATTTCTCTCCTTCAAAAATTGCTTTCAAGAAAAAACCCCAAGAGATTTAAAAGCACAGCATTTTGCTGAAACCTATTGATACTTAAAAATGCTAAACCCAACCATTAAAGCCTCACAAATCCATACTCCTCAAAATTAAGGTTAATCTAAAATCTGGAGTATACCAGTATCTCAAGATGTCTTGGGGAGGGAGGAAACTTTCCATAGGAGTATAAATTACTGGAAACTGCTGTGGGCAAAGTGCTTTAGAGAGAGACACAGACAACAACTTCAGACTAGGTATACAGTGAGTGGAAGTCTTTCAATTGATGTTACTTGTTTCTGGATCAGGTGTAAAGCTGATCTCCTGCACTTTCTCTTCTGCTTCACATGGCAGGTTGAGTTATGTATGTCTTGGGAACAGAGTGGCATTTCATCTGACCAAACACAGAGCTCAACATCTGAGCACCAGCCTGCTAACAGGCTCAGTGAGAGGAGCAAGAATTTTGGAGGCATGATTCAATCCATGCCAAAGTAGGACAAGAGCATAATTTCCTGAAAGTGCCTATTATTCTCCAGGCAGGTGCTCAACTCCATTAGAGGCCGTTCTAGTGCAGATATTGAGAGTCTGGTGAGATGAATCAGAGCCATTGAATTTTAAAGCACATGTACATTGCACACTGCAGGGGGACCTGGGGTACAAGCTGGCTGCTGGTTAGTTCATATATCATGATGAAGAGAAGCTATCTGTACTCAGGGGCCAGAGGGTATCGGCTTCACATTTCTAGGTGAATTACTCCAATATATCTTGCCTTTTGATACTGCAGTGGATCATATTCCCTTGTTGTGTCATTGTACACAGCACATCAACCTCATCTCTTGTGCTTGAGGAAGGTACTTAGTGGACTTCATCTAATTGCAAACATTGTACATGGGTTAAAAAAAAAAATTGGAGAAAGTCTGCTGGGACTTGTAACATGATGTATGAGCTCCTAAAGTTCCTTAAACCTTAGATACCAGGAGATAGGAGAGTGTGTTGAGAAGAGCAGCTTTCTACACTTCCCTTGTTTTGGCATCCTCCCCCTAACCATGCACTGCTGGATGTTGAAGATGTTTTTTCTTCTTGGTTGATCCTTAATGTAGCTTTGCTGGGCTCTGTGGGTGTTGTTTTGTGCAAGGGATGCAGGGAGTTGAGTGCAATTGGGGGGAATCTGACAAAACCCACAGAACAAGAAGTGGCAGATTAGGAAAAACAACCCCATTCAGACACGTAAATTGTCACTTTGTGTGCAGGTGACACTTTCACGTTATCAACAGATGACAGCACTTTTGCCTAAGACCTTTGACAAGCTTTTATCATAGGTCAGCAAAGGCAGGAAGCAGGATATGCATGTAGAGTTTTGGGGAAATAACATAGATCTAAACAGTTTGAACACCAAAGGTCTTTGTATGCCAAACAGTGTTTTATGCTGAAGTGATCACATTTTGCTTGGGGAAATTGCCAACACATTTTTTATTTCAGCAAAATCGACAATGTATTTTCATCTCATTTCTTGATTCAGAAACTTACATTTTTGAAAGATCCAAGACCACATTCATTACTGTCCTTCCACTTAAATAATTTTTGGCAGGTTGGTCTTTTAGTTTTAAATAAGCCAAAATGAGCTACAGATATCTAGAGCTCTGTGTTCCTATTCTTGAAATAAAATCTGTGAAACTAATTGAGTGAGACTCTTTAATGAGACAAACCTCATTAAGATGGTAATTCTTCCCTGCACACTCTATCCCCTTACTCCTTCTGAATATTCAGCCAGTACTTTCAAAGATTTAGAAAAACATTTTGTAAAGCTTATTTGTCAGAGTACAAAATAAGAATAAAACCTTACAACAATTTGCTATATGTTCAGCTGATGATAAAAGTGTTCATGAATCAAATAGATACATTAAGTCTGAAAGGCTTTGGTGTGCCCTGTGATGACTGAGACAGCCAGCAGAGCTGGCAGATACAGCAGAGGACCTGTGGGAGACTCCTGCTCTGAAGAAATTTCCCCTGGTGGGAAAATCTGGTGCCCTGTGTTTAGAAACCTTTAAAAAGGCACGTATGGGAATCCAGTTAACATGCACAGAATGCTTTTGTCAGAGTTTAGAGGAAAAAAAAAAACCCAAGTATTCCAGCCAGATGCAGTATCCAAAGGCTTCTTCAAAAGATTATTAGGCAGATACATTTTTACTGATTGTAATCATAAGAAACCATGGCTAAAGTGCCTCTGCCCACAGAAAGCCTTTCAGAAAACACAGTGCAATTCATCCAGGCTCTTGCTGAAGTGAGGCACTGAAGTTTTCTCCAGTGGAGAGAGATAGCACACAGGAAAACTTACTTTGATTATATGTGTACTTTTAGTTGGTTGGAGTGAAGATCAGTCCCTCCCAAACGTCCTGAAGGTCCCCAGGGCAGCTGAGCTCTCCAGGCACTGAAGTGAAGGAATGAGGTTCAAAGCCTTAATCCATTTCAAGTCAGTGCCAGAATATCTTCTTAGCTGATAAAGGAGACACAGGGACTGTCACTTTCTCTTTTGGGTGATTCTTATTATCTTAAGCATCTCAGCAGTTTGCTCACCAGCAACTGTGATATCCCACTATCTCTCCCTGGCTTTCCCATCTCTGCCTTCTCTCCAGAATCCTTCCAGCTGTAAGGCACAGGGTTGTTGAACATGGTTTTGTCCCAGCTTGGATCTGCCACTCCTTTTTTCCCTTGGAAGCACCTGTGTGTGTGCGCTCCAAGCATTAACCTTATTTGCCTTCATGTGTGGAGGAAGAGAAGATGCTAAATGAGGATTACAGCCTGCAGTCAGAGAACCCTTGCTGCCACATGGCACAGTCTGGGCACTTGCACCAGCTGATACATGACCTCCCTTGAGCTTTCTGAAGTCCTCTCTGCAGGCCGCTTAGAAACAAGACAGCTGCCCCTGTATTTTCAGGACTGTTTGTATCCAGTCTTTGACTCCAGTGGCTGTGCTGAGCTGCACACATTGCAGGGGTGCCTGGAGAATACCAGAGAACCACAGGGAGGGGAGTCACTCTGGGGAGATGAATTGCACAAGCCAAACCCCTGCTTTAAAATTCAGTCATGCGGCTTTTCTGTTTCTTTCTTGCATTCAGACTAACTCAATGAGTCATGGTCTCCCTTTATTTCCAAAGAACAAATACTCATATATGTAGAATCATAGAATCATTAAAGTTGAAAAAGACCTCAAGATCATCAAGTCCAGCCTTCAAGTGAATACCACTATGCCCAGTAGAAGTGCCATGTTTACTAATTTTTTAACACTTTCAGGGATGGTGACTCCACCACTTCCCCAGACAGCCTGTTCCAATGTTTGTTTAACCATTCTTTCAGTGAAGAAATTTTTCCTAATATCCACCCTGAACCTCTTCATTCACCTCAGTTCAGTATACCTCATCACTTTGATGGTGTTCTCTAGACTCCCTGTCTTTTCCTCCCTTTAATGAGCAACACTCAGAAACCATTAGAAATTGAAAAAACAAGCAGAAGAGCAAAGAAATAAAACACTACCTTTTGAAAAGCCCAGCTGCCTCTCTGCTGTCCTCAACTGCTCACCTTTGGTGTATGATAACAGATATATCTTCTCTCATGTTTGAATTTGCCTCAAAAACACCCAGGAGAAATACAAGAATGAGTTAGGAGGAGATTTGAGCCCATCATGCTGGCTATGATGCCCACACTGACCCAGCTGGCATGTTCTCAGTCAGCCTCTGCGGAGGCACCAAGCCACCTTCTCACTGTGCAGTTTCTCATCTTGTTCCGACCAAGTGGGTGTGTGGCAGAGGAATAACTCAGTATAGCTCAGCTTGTGAAGGCAATACAGATGGATTGGCACAGCGGCACAAATGTGTTAGCACAGCACCTCAGCTGATACCTTCTGAATCAAGCAGGTGTTTTGCTTCTGTGCTGGAGCAAGTCCAGCTGGGCTCATTCTGAGAGTGTGGTTTGACTGTGTGTATTAATTTGTTCCTGGTTCATCCTTGAGCAGACAGTGTCTCCTTTGAGACAGGAGATAAATGGTTACACAGGGAGAAATGAGACAGAAAAATCAGCTCGCACAGTTGCTTATTATTGTGAGACTTAAATGGTTCAAACCCACTGCCTAACACTTTAAAAAAGAATATTTGCTAGGAAGCATCTTCTCTGGATTGCCAGAGAAGTTGTGTATGCCCCATACCTGGAAGTGTTAAAGGCAAGGCTGGATGGGGCTCTGAGCAACCTGGTCTAGTGGGAGGTGTCTCTGCCCACAGCAGGGAAGTCAGAACAATACAATCTTTAAGGTCCCTTCCAATCCAAACCACTCTGTGATTCCATGATGCACATTGTTACAAGTGATGCCAGGACTGAGACCAGAGTATCTTGCAACTGAAAAGCACTAAATCAACCCCTCTAGCTGAGATCACTGTGAAAACACACAATTTACAGCCTCCTGTAGCAAAATGTCAGCCACATAATTCCTGTTGCTCAATGAACTGCCGAATGCTTTTGTATTTACAAGAATGCACAGTGAAATCCAGAACAAGACATGCTTTATTGCCCTGTGTGTGTGTTGTTCTGCACACCAAGGGAATTGGTTTAGTGGGCAATAAGCTGCTAAAAGACTGAGACACTGGTAGCTAATATCCAAAGAACCCAACTGCTTGGAGCTGTAACATGAGCAGTGGGTCTCATCAGTATTAATGACTTATCCTCTATTCTGCTTTCACATGGAGAAAAAAACATAAGCCTCTGATAAAAAGAAAAAGTCTTTACATTTTGCTAAATAGAGTACAATGGAGTTATGACTGAGCTCATCACAATTACTCTTTTGCAATATCTTTTCCCTAATTATTGCAGGTCACATGCATCAATGGATTTATCAAATCTGTTCATATGCCTCTGGAAATGAAATGGTGCATTACCCAGTTCAGTTTTGAAAGGAAAAAATTTAGGAGCCTTTTGGCTCCTTGTCCAGACTAGTTAAGTTCATAATAAATGGGTGGGATTCCTACAACTGTCAGCAGTGCAAGTCCTGCTTGCTTACTTCCTTCTAATAGTTATTAAATATTCAATTTAGATGCTGGAGGCCAATTGTCTTCTTTGTTTGATCTGTCTTGGGTGACAGCAATGTCAGTGCAGCAAAGCTTTTGCATTTCCATACATATGGCACTTGTCAGATCTCATCAGCTTTCTGCAAGGTCGTATGAAGGCGCAGCTCTCTGCTGTGGTTTGGAGCAGTTGTCAAGGAGTAATCAAGTTTATGGCTTTGAGACTCCATTCACATGTGCATGGTTTGAAGGAGTCCTTTTAAAAAATGAAATTTTGATCCAGCTCCTCATTAGGAAGCTCACATGTTTCAAGGGATTTAGGTTCTGTTTCCTACTTTGTCAGCACAGGTGAACATTGTAAAATTCATGCCTGTATCTGATTTATTCTCCAGCTGAAAAGTTTTCAGGAGTTTTCTGTATTTATCCCATCTTGTCCTTGATTCAGGTTGACTATTGTTCACTCAATTATGAAATATCATCAACTGAAAATTAAATTAGACAATAAGAATATATTTGATGGTGAGTATATTCAATTTCAAGAACACAGAGAAAGATCACACAGGATGAGTGCTTCCCCTGAGTAGTTATGATGCACTAAAAATATATGTTTGGGGAGTACATATATAATTAAAATGTGTTAAATATTAACACATTGATATTTACACATAATATTTAAATATTAATTTAAGTATCTACATATAGATATGTATATAAATATATTGATTAGAATGTTTGTGCTAGGGTTTTTTTGAATAATTATATATTTTATTCTTATTTGAGGTTCCTTGTGGCTGATTTCAGCCCTAATAAAATGTCTATGGGTCTTATAGGTGTCATTTTTACTAAAAAAATCAATTCAGGGAAAAAGGTGCTGCTACATCAGTGATGAAGAGAACAGAAGAGGAGGGAATATTTGAAGAGATGGCTTAAAAAAAGGACGGGAGTGTTATTTCCTGGATCTCTCTTGGATTTTGGAAGCAACATGATGTTATAAATCACAAACTGGGAAAAGAAGGAGAAAGGAGTCAAAATGGAGAAGGATTAAGAGAGCAAGAGGAAATGGAGAGGGAGCAGATGAGTGAAGGCAAAAAGATAGGTAGTGAAAAGATTAATTAGTCTCTTATAGAAGAGAATAAAGAGCAAGGATGTGATGGATATGCAGCTCATTTCCTTTCAGAACAAGCTGACAAATGTAATAGAATGCTTTTGGAAACAAGACATCATCAGTGAACTTCACTGCTGCTGGATAAATTAAGGAAAATAGTCCACAAAGGTTGAAAAAGCACTTAAACAAGAATAAGAACTTCAATAAAACCTCCCAATTAAACTACTGACTGATAGTATCTTCTTTATTTTTGCTATTTTGAATAAGACCCTTCTTTAACATAATGTTGAGTTTGGGTTGAAATAGGATTATTTTTTTCTTTCCTCATAGAAATTTTCAGTTTTTCCTTGAAAATCTGAAAACTAATTTTCCCCAAATACTCTTTCCCTTCCTATCTCCGTGTTTGAACACAAGCATCTTTGATCAGGATTAATACAGTAATTTTTATTAAACAGTTTCTGAAGGAAGAAAATGGAACATGTTTGACTTCAGACAACGAAATACAGACCAATTTTCATCATTTAGTATTATTTAAAGCTTTGCCCTCCATACTACACAAAGGACAGGAATCTGAGGCAACCTTTGGCTGGTTTGGTAGAGAAAGGGTTTTTTGCTTAAGTGAAATTTTCCCTCTGTTTTTCCTAAAAGCAAAATAATTTAACCTGTTTTATTTTAAAAGCATTTGGGGTTTTTTCCCCAAGAAAATGAAATGTTTTATCAAAACAGAACCGTAGGTCAAAAAGAGATGATCTAGATGATTAAACTCAACACTTTATTTATGGAGGAAGAAATGTTTTCATAAGCTAGCTTCGATTCCAGGTAAGATGATTCTCCCCTTTCCTCACTCACACAAAACTTACTGCAGAGTGAGTTGCTCCACAAGGATTTCCCCCTGTTGCTGGCTAAAATGATTGATGGTCAAATTACATTCTTGTCTTCCAGCAACATCATCCTGTAGCTCAAATAGCTGAATTTTAGTGACAAACCATTTTCAGTAGGAAAAAAAGAACCATCAGAAAGAAACAGTTCATTCAGCTTTGGTTGTGAATCTGCTTTGGCTGCACTTGACCAATCTAGAAAAAGATCATAGAATCATAGAATCACAGAATGGGTTGAGTTGAAAGATCATCAGTTCCAACCCCTGGCCACGGGCAGGGACAACTTCTCCTAGACCAGATTGCTCAGAGTCCCATAGAATCTGGCCTTGAACACTTCCAGGAATGGGGTATCCACAGAATTTCTTTCTAATATCCAATCTAAACCTACTCCCTTTCAGTTTAAAGTCATGGACAAATCTCACAGGTGTCTACAGAAACTTGGTCCTCTGAATCCATGAAGAGCTTCTCTTGCTCAGTGGGGTCTTAGTCCATAGCAGAGGCCTTTCAGAAAAGCAAAAATTTTAGGCCTAAGATTTATGAATACAGAAGTGCAAATACGGGGCTGTTTCTTCTGCTGTACACAAATTAAAACTGACACAGAAATGTCAAGCACAAGATTCATCTTTATTTGGGGAAGTGATGCTAATGTAGCATTTCCTTTCCTTTCTTTTCTGCTTTTCTACAGGTCTGACACAAAGCCAGCTGGATCATCTAGGAGAATTCTCCCCCTGGCTTTCCATGGAATTCTTATATTCTGACTTCAGTTCTTTGCTTTACATTATTGTGAGTCTTATCCACGTCAGGGCTACCTCCTTATCTGAGAGACATATGAACACATTAGACCAACTTACCCATACAGAAAACTATCTTGGTGATATCCAAAGGAAAGCGTGTAAGGTATTTTAATATAAAAAGTTGTATAATACTCTAAATACACAAGCATAATATTTTATCTGAGAACACAGAAGCAGTACAAAAATTATGAAGTTTCTCAGTAGGAATGCATTAGCTTTGTTCTTCTGATTATTTTTGCAATTTATAAACATAAAGCAAAAACTCATGGTGCTGGAAGAAGTTTGAAGAAACTTGAAAGTTTGTTGCATTTTTAGTAATTGTTTTTATTTTTATTACTATTATTTGTAGTGCTTTCATGCTACTTAAAGTTTCAAAGCTGAGAGCTAGGAAAGTCTTTTTCTAATTTCATTAAATAATGAGTTGTAGCTGAAACAATCCTAAATTAATAACAATTTCAAATGGCCCTGATACTACTCTAGAACATAAAAGGGAACAACTCAGATGCTCTGTCATCAAGAACCTCTGTAAGAGCTGGCCTGCTCTGATCACAATCATCTAATTTTTCTCATCACTTTTAATAAAAACAAAGTAAAAAAGCATATGAAATTTTAATTAAGAATCTGTGTACTGTCAGTGTGATTTCTACAGCTCAGTGGTCAATCCAACATTTTAAGATTTAGGCGAAAGCCACACTAAACCATATAAAAATAAAAACAAGAAAGAGGAGAACAGAGAAAGAGTAGAGGGAGTAGGAGAATATTAGAATAAAATAGAAGATGATGTTTCCAGGAGAAAATGAGGTTTCACAGGTGTGACTGGTGGCCAGGATGACTTGGCATAGTCTTCTCCTGGATGAGGTGGCTATTCAAAGGGAAGCAAATGCAGCAGCTATCAAACACAAAAGAAATATTTCTTGCAGACTCATGACACAGCTGACAGTATTTTCTGTTTGGATAAATGCTTGAAATTATTTATTAATAGTTAGGCTAAATCCCTGTCAGATATATGTGCTCTATCTCTTCCCTGCTGTCATAAGCAGCAGTGAGGTGCTGCCTTCCACAGGAGCTTGTTTTCCAGACAAAATGAGTGTACTCTGGTATATTTTCCCTGTATTTTCTTATTGCTCAAATTTGTGAGAAAAGACACACCATGGATATGCCATGGGAGCACTTACAAAGTGCGCCATTGGGATGGGCACAAGTAGCTGGGTAAGAACTTCAGTCAGGATCTCAGTGGTGGGCAAGAGATGATGGATGGATCAGTTCCTGGCCGTGGGAATCCTGCAGGTGCAGGGCAGCAGGTTATGTTGGACAGGCAGAGTCTCATCCACCCTGAAGCAGGTGTTCCAATTGTTTATCCCAAACTGCACATGCCCATGAGTGCCTGTGGAGTAGAGGGGAGCAGCTCAGGTGTAAGTCTAGGTATGTCAGATGTTTAAAATTGGGTCAAATGAATGAAATGCAGTGAACCAGGCCTGGATGAGTGAGAAGGGTGAGTTTAAATGACAGTACCCAAACCCAAGCTGCAGAAGGGGATCTGAATGCACTGCCCTGCAGAGTCCTGTTGAAATTGTAACTGGTGAGTGGGATGCCCTGGGAGGAGTTCACAGACAGAAGGGGAGAACTCAGTGGACGTCATTTGTTTGGTCAAATGGGGATTTTCAGTAACAACACAGGAGAAAAAAGCAGAAGCAACAGGGAGAATCTGAGAGTTGTACAGAGAGTGAGCAAACCCAGGGGAACAAGAAGTTTTGCTGGTGGCAGAACAGGGTATGGGGTGGGTAAGGTAGGAAGGTGGCAAGGTCCAAGGTTGAGAAAGTATTTAAATGACAGAAATGTCACTGTTTGATCAGGAAGGCAGAAAGGAGTATTTCTTCCTTAAACCTTAAATCACTTCCTTCCAGTGAGCAGCACTGAATTTCCTCCTACTCCTCCTCACTATCTACCAGCAGCTCAACACTGGGGTGCAGAGCCCAGTCCCTTCTCAGCGTGTACCACCCTCTCCCGTTGATCTTTTTGCATTTAATGCCTCTTCATCTGGTTTTGGAACAAACACATTTCTTCTGGATGTGAGTGTGGAGGTTTTGTGTGAAAAGAAATGGATCTTAAAGGCTGGCTTATGACATCTGCATTTTTAACTCTATAGATGCTATAAGACATAGATAAGATTTTATAGAGCACTGTGTTCTAGAGGGGGTGTAGTTCACAGTGTTGGTTGACAAAACCAACTGAATATCAGCAGGAGATTTATGAAACAATAGTAAGAATAAAATACATTTCTATGTTGGAAGAAAAAAACATTTATTAAAAAACCCCAAACCCTGCTAATTTGAGGGGGACAACTGTAAAACTAAAGCATTTTCATTTAGAGAGCTCAGACTAAATCTTGATGCTGCCATATCCTGATTTTTCTCCTTCCTCAGCTCATCAGCCCATTTTTAGAAGATCTTTGGCAAAGTATGTAGCAAACAACACCATAAGTATAATTTTGCTAATTATGTGTGATAACAGAACTATAGTTTCTTCCAATTCCCTGTTGTGGAAGTTAATAATTTATTTCATAAAGATACATGAGACTGGAAGCTGATCTGCAAACTAAAACTTCACTGACAGCGTCACCAGATGATTTACAAAGTCAAGTGTCTAATTACACACTCTCATAAATATTCATTCCCATGTTCACAGTTATGGAGGAGAGAAAGTGAACACATTGATTAATCAATTGATAGTATCTGATTCATCTGGTTAGACAAATGGGAAAGAAAAGGCAGCAGAGCAATTTCCAACAAATATAGGCTCTAGCAGATTATGTTGCTTAGGAATGTTAACTTGGAATGAAAAATTAATAAATGCTAAAAATTAAAGGGTGAATGGGAGCAAAGGCAGCCATGGAGACAAAGTGAGTAGATTTTCCACATCAGTTGGCCCTGTTGATTAGTTCAGGTGAGAGTATAAAATTCACACTTCCCACTCTCAAGTTCTTAAAATTTACTTTTTTAAGCTTTGTCAAATTTGAGAAATTACAGCCAAATAGTCTGATTCAAGATGCTTTTTAATTTGGACAGAACAAAAATGTCTAAGTCTTTTTTAAAAAATGTAACTAATAAGAAATAATTATTTTATCTAAATTAACAAAACATGAGTTAAGTATAAACCCTTCAATTACTAGTGCTAATTGCTATTAAATCTAGAGCAGGAACACAATGTCTGTCACTTTTGTGTGAGAAGTTTATTCTGGAAAGAGTGAGAAAGAACATCTGTATTTTTGTGCATTAAAACCTATGGAAAATTGCAAGTTCACATCAGAAAATTGCCATGTCTTTGCAAATTCAGCATCAACACAGCATCCTGGAAAACCTGCACCTATTCTTGGCTGCAGAAATGATCCACTTTTGGGACAGGATTACACTGGTGTGCCCCATAGTTCCTGGAAAGGAGGGAACAGAGAAGTAACAAAAGTTCTCTCAGGCAGATATGAATTTTTGTGACATCTCTCTCCAATGACTCTCAACAACCTTTGGTAAATTAGTTTGTAATTAGAGACCTTAACTGTGTAGCTCCTGTTGGACTTTGAGGGTCAGATCAGAGTGAGAATCAGTTTGGGGTGTTTATTCCTATAACAGACAACCAGAAGTGGGGAAGAAAGGTAGGGAAGGGTAAATAGATTTGTCTGAAACCAGACACAAATTCAGGAAAACAACACAACTCCCTGCTCTCTCTCTGCCCCATTAGCGAGACCACTGGGCTTATCTGAGGTCACCTCCTGCCAGATCCCTCTTGCTCTGCTCAAATGAATCACTTCACTGACTTCATGGCTTTGTGGCTGTCCACACCTTCACACCTTTTAATTATGATGCTGTAACTCTTCTATTAATACACTGCAAGCTCCTGTGCTTTTTGCTAATTACTGCTTGTTCTGATAATACTTTATCATATGCTGATATAGTCTCCACCAGAGACTCATACTGAAAGTCTCTTTATCTACTCAGAGGTCTGTTTTCTGGGAGTTTGACTTTTGCTCTTTTCAGCTAGATTTATTTCCTTCTGCCTTCCTTACTTTTAACTCTCATTGCGGATGGTTTATTGAAAACACTGTCTGTTTTTTTGCAGTGCACAAAGGGGAAGTCAGGAGTGAGAATGTGCAGGAAGGACATGTACCTATCACTCTGACAAAGAAGTAATTCATTACCTATTCCTACAGTAATTGTAACAGTGATATCCCTATTACGACAGAGTTATGTGCTTAACACAGTATTAAATGTGTTTTGTGTGTATCACTCTGTATATTACAGACACTCCTGTACATTATGGGCATCTTTTGATCTGTCTTCATAGTGTACATCAGATATTTGTATATCAGCTATACAATTAAAATATTCATGTAGGAAATGTTATTTGAGTGTGTGTGTCACTGTCAATAACCAAAAATAAATCCAACCTTTCTCTATTTCACTGCCATATTAGATATGCATAACCAGTCAGTCACTTTTTCAGAGGTTATAATGGAAGACTGGCTGCTGTTTATTTTTTCTCCCAGATTACTGAGTGATTTTCCTGTAGCAGGATAATAAAATAAACCATTTGCCACTGGAAAAGTGTCTTGGCTGATACAGAGTTTGCCTTTTACTGAAGTTTTTTCCTATTTCAAGTCATACAAATTCCTAAGAATAGAAATTTTTGTTTTGGGAGGCAGGCTTAAATTAAAACAGCAAAAGAAAAAATTGGTTTTCAGAGCTCCCAGAATATATATACTAATGCAGCCAGGACTGGAGTGGTCCAGACTTCTTGGGTCCTAAGCTAAGGAATTTTGTATGTTTTGGATTTTCTGTTTGGGTTGTACATTGTTCTTCCAAAACTCTTTTTTTTTTTAAAGTGATTTTTTTCAGCTTCACAGTCCCATTAGTCTGCACGAAATACACTTTCCCTGCACACAGAGAGCTTTGTGGAAGGCCTCGTAGCAGCCTCTTACCTTCTGCATCAGCTACTCTACTCTCCAGGTAAGCAGCCTTGTAGTGCACTCTGAATGCCAGTCCCAGCATGCCCAGTGTACTTATGGCCACAGGTTGCAGTGGCTGGCTTGCATAATTGTGCCTCTCTAGTGCCACTTTATATCTTCATTTTCAAGCCTATAGTGCAGTAAATTGGTTCCCAAAAGGCTGTGAATAAAACAGTATTTTTTTGGACGCTACATTTGTTTTTATGATAAAAGCCCATTATGTGCGAGAATGCATTAAACTGGTAACACAGTTATGGTTCCCAGACTCCATCTGGGGGGAGGGACGAGTGTGACCATTTTTCAGCATTAATGATTCCCAAACCATCATCTATGAAAATGCTTCTGTCCCAACCATGAAACTTTACTGAAAATTGGAGCTATGTACTAGACTCTTCCATGATTTCAGTGATTTTTCAATTAGCAAATTAACATGTAGCCAACATCTAAGAAACATTTTGAAATTCTACGTGGCTTTGCCTTGTTTATTCCTCTTCCCATATTGCTTTGCTTTCAATCCTGATCATGGTGCAAATCACACAGGTAATAGGGCAGTTTAGGGCAATTTGCTCAGCTGGCATTCAGATTATTTGCTTTGGTTTCAGGAGTGACAGCACAGAGCATGAGCTGAGCTTTGCATCAATTGAAAGAATCCTAGAATCACAGAACGGTTTGGGTGGGAGGGGACCTTAAAGGCCACCCAATTCCAATCCCACTGCCGTGGGCAGGGGCACCTTCCACTGGACCAGGTTGCTCCAAGCTCTGTCCAACCTGGCCTTGGACATTTCCAGGGATGGGGCAGCCACAGCTTCTCTGGGCAACCTGTTCCAGCACCTCACAACCCTTACAGTAAAGAATTTTTTCCTAATATCTAATCTAAACAAATCCTTGCTCAATTTAAGGCCCCTGGACTTTTGCTGGCTTCACAACTGTGAACAGAATTCAGCCAATAACAAAACCTGGCATATAAATACCTGGAAACGAGAGCCAAATAAGTTGACAAATACTGTTGTTTTTTGCCTTTCTGACTGTGTCCACAAATTCTAGATGACCTTAGAAGAATAATCTCCTAGGAATGGGAAACTGAAAACTCATTACTAGTAAGAAAAGCTTTAGAGGACAAAGTTTTATTACATTTACAGAAGTTAATGCTACTTCAATTCTCTCTCCTTTGACCCGTTCCAGTATTATGAGATTAAATATATTCTGTATAGCAGAATTCTGATTCAACAGTCATCAGAAGCAAATAGCATTTGCAGAAGGACTTGCCAGTAGAGATTTTTATTCAAGTGCTTTATTAAACCCACCTAAAACACTGATTGAACTGACCTAATGGAGTATAGGGCCAACAAGGTGAGCATTTGAGAGCAGGCTAGCTGTCTAAGCCTGGATTCGGTCATTTATGTCCTTCCTCCATTGATATATTCAAACTTAAGCTACTTTAATATGTGACACATGATTTTTTATGGTGTCTTGAAGACCAGAGCCAAAACTTACCCTTGTAGCACTCTAACTTTTTATTAAATTAATTAAGTCTTGGGACCCTTTTTGGGCTGTCCTAATTTTCAGCATATTTTTCAGCCTATTGCTGGGGAAGGGCAAGAATCCTCTGGGCATTTAGTTAACTAAGGAATTGCAGGTCTCTACTGTTCTTGATTGTACTGAAATTTAGATAGATCAACAGAAAACAAGTATATTTTATACCTCACTGTTTTTCTCCCTTTTGTAATAGAGAAGCAACTAATCAGATGATCCGAATACCCAACATTATTAAAAAGAGGTTCTCCAAATCCTGAGATGATTTGCAGACTTCTCCATTTCTGTGAAATGCTCAATTTTTCTATGACCAAATGGTCCTCTTTCCCTCATTTAATGATTTTGTTTCCAAGTAGAATCATAGACTCACAGAATTTTTTGGGTTGGAAGGGACATAAAGACCACTCATTTCCAACTCCCCTACCATGGGCAGGACACCTTCGACTAAATCAGGCTGATCCAAGTCCTGTTCAGTCTGGCTTTAAACAATTCCAGGGATGGGTCTTCCACAGTTTCACTGGACAACCTGTTCCAGTGTCTACTTTTTTTAAAGACAGACCTATATAAGCTTATGTAGAAAAATTATAATGAGGAATTAGAGAGTTTATTGCATGATATAGGATGATCATTAACACTTCAGTTCCAATGTCTCTGTAAAATGTCTTAACTTTCCTATACACAGTTTTGCATTAATTTCCCTCCTTCTCTTTCATAATACTTGTTCTTGTTGCTTCCTTTACTCTGTAGATTAATATTTGCAAAATGGCTTGAAACTGAAAAAAACCTCACTGGCATTGTTATTATTAAATGTGCTTGGCTCCTCAGATCTTGATGCATGAAATGCATGAGAGAGAGAACACAGATTAACGTAAAATCTCTCTTTGCAGTTTGGGGTCTATCTTTATTGCTAATTCCTTTTTTTTCTTATTATGTCCAAGCAAACACAAAATACAGGCTTAAAAATTGGTACTGAAGATCCTTCCACTTCATATATACTCAGCCAAGCAGGCAGTTTCAAACATGGCCCAAAGATTCCAGGCAAGAAATCAAGAATGTTTTTTCTATTTTTTCTCCAGTACAAACATGAACTAAACCCAAACCAACAAAATAAAACAAATCTTCAGTAAGTCAAAGCTAATTCTGAAACCATCCTCGAGGGTACCTATTTTTTGCAAAAGACCTTCTCAAATGAAGGAGTCTGGATGCACAGACATGGCCTAGGTGTTATTGCATGGAGCAGAGGGAAAACAATAACTGTGGCAGGGATATTTTGGGACCATTGATAAGGGAGTTCAGAGGAAAAGGGAAATGAGAGTAAAATTGATCTGGTAAGCTAATAATGTGCTTTAGTAATATAAATGTGCTTAGGAGCTTAGGACACAGATAGAGGGTCGTTTCAATTAAATTACAAGTGTTTCAAATAAGAGGAAAGCACATTTATCAAAATTAGATGTTGTGTGAAAAGCACCACTGATATGAACAAATTAGAGCTTGCTGCAGGTTGATGTCAAGCAGGAGAGTTCAGGAGAGGGCTTTCCTGATGGCTGAAATTAAGGAGTGACATTTGCATTATGCCTGAGCCTCTACCACTGTCTGCTCCATGGAGCCCAGCTTGGACATGTGGCACTTCCAAATCAGCCGAGGGAAAAGCCTCTGGAGCTGTTGTGGAGTGGAGAGGACAAGAACACCTTCTGCAGAGCTCCTTGGGGTGTTGTGCTGACACATGTGGAGGCACCTCTGATTTCTGCTGGTCTGTTCTTGCTGTGGTCCCTTGTGAGTCTCAGTAAGAAAGGCTGTTTCTCAGCACCTCTTCACAGAGGTGATATAACACCAGGTTTCTGTCTGAAATAGCTATTCCCACTGCTCTAGAGGAGTGCTATACAGCTTCCTTCTACCTCTTCAATTAACCTCAATGGGTCCTGCATGCCTCTGGTGAGAGTGCACACTGCAGTGTGGGGCCAGACCCTATTACTTTTCCTCAAGCATTAGACTTTAAGTGCTCTCTTCTTTCTCACAATATAAAGTACAGCTCATCAATAGGAAAGATCCCTAAGTGACAGAATGAAGTTCATCTGTCCACGTTAGACAGTCACTAGATAGAAATTGGTATCTTTCCACATAATGGAAAAAACCTCAGACTTATATGAATGGAGAAATGGGCTCATGACCTAGAAAAATACAAAATAAGAGCTAGATATGGAGTAATTCACAGGAGACATGTAGGAATGCTGTCAATCTGTTCCCTCAGGTTTGTCCTCTGATGGTGAGAAGGAATGCCCACATGCCAGGCTGGACAAGATGAGCTCCACCCCAATCTGATATCGCGGTATATTCACGTATGTGATATATTTTAGGAGCAACACTTCAGGCAACCTGCTCATGTAGAAAAAAAAAAAAGGCAAGCATTCTCAGAAAAACCTAGGATTAATGTCTCATCGACCAATATTTAGCAATATAGACCCTTAATTAGGAAAATGGTAGCTCTGAGTTAACTTTGTAGTGAACATGGAAAGTGAATATTTCTACAGAGCTGCATTTCTGCCCTAAAATCTGACTCAACCACTGCAAGCCTGTTTTTTGCCCTATTATCTATTTTTCCCATGTTGAGCATAGAAATAACATGGGACAGCTGCTCCCAACTGCTGCATCTCACTCAGCTGCCTGAAATAAAGTCGGTAAATCTGCAGCTCTAGTAGTTGAGGCAGGACTAGATTTAAATATGTCATCTTTGGCCCCTGCACCTTGGATTTTAGTCAGACCTGAGATTTCTATCTTTTTTTAAGTTAGTGGGTATTTTAGGAACCTCTTACCATGACTTTGACTTACATGTATGTTAAGGAGTTGTGTGTACTTTATAAAAAGCCTGTAAAAGTAAAAACTTAAGAGGGATTAGTAGAAGGTACACAACTGTCACAGTGCAAAAATTTAGTCACAGAACAAGAGTTAAAAAAAAAATCTAATTACTTCTAACTTGGAATCTGATATGTCCATAAAGAGGATTTTACAATAAGATGTGCTATTTAAGGTCTCACTCACACAGGAAGACTCTTCTTGTCACGTTGGTGGTTCTGCTTTGTTGAGGAAATGTGGGATTTGCAATCAGAAGTACAATATCTTAGTCATTGTCAAAACTATACCAAGCACTGTAAGTATAGTGCATCATCTTGGCAAAAACTCTAAAGAGCTCACAGTTTTAGAAATACTCAGGCTGAAGGGGACAGTTTGTCCTTAAATTGAACCAGGCTCTTCCTCAGTAAAGAATGAGTTTATTCTCATGCAAAAGTCTCTGTGGCACAGAACTGGAGATTTAATTTTGCATGCAGTAGAGCAAAGAACACAAATAAAAAATGTCTGTTAGAAAGCAGTCCATTACACTGATACACTATCTGTACACATTCATCTTCCTCTTTATTCATCATAATTTGTAAAGAAGTATTATTGCTTGCCATCCAGTAGTGTTCATCTCATATTTATCCACAATGTTAAGCAGATGGCTGTGAGTGTAATTAAAGGGAGAGGGGAAAAAAACATTGTTCTTTATTGATAAAAGATGCAGAATGAGACAAAATTATTTTGTCAGTTTCTGTGCTGGTATTTTGTGACATTTACATGTAAGTAAAGGGTCAGATAATAGGTCTTAAAAATATACAAATGTAATTCTCTCAGTACTAGAGACACAGACAGGCAATTTTCCCCCCCTGCTTTTTAGAGAGAAAGAAATTTCAGAATTTAGTCCAATCTTTTGTGTTTGTGCTAAGGTCGGAAGATGTTTTATATTTTAAAATTGTCAAAGAGCAGCTTTCAGTTGTGCAAGTTTGTTTTTAAGTGTCTGCTTTAAAATACTATTGTCAATATGAGATACTGGTTTATTTTGCCTCTCACCATAGTCCTCCAGTGCATAATTTCAAGACCAATAGAGAAGATCTGCATTGGAAAGACAAGAAAAATATCTTTCAGGCTCCACATAAGTGCCACGTCAAAGAGGGATATTTATGAATCTGCCACTGTTACTTTACTGTCTTCAGTATGTTCCTAGGTCAACACAGAATCACAGAAGATTTTGGCTTGGAAGGGCTCTTTAAAGACTACCCACTTCTACTCCCCTGTCATGAGCAAGAACACCTTCAAGTAAATCAGGTTGCTCAAAGTCCCATCCAACCTGGCCTTGAACACTTCCAGCCATGGGGCATCCAGAGGGCAGCCATCACCTCTCTGGGCAGGTCATAGTTTGCACCTTCAGGAAAACTGAGGTTCCTCTTCTAGTCTCTCAAAATTTCCTATCATGCTGAGTGTGGAACTTGGGGATCTCTGTCCTACCCTTTGTGGGAAACAGGACCTCCCTAGATCACAGTAATCCCTTTTTCTTTCATTCCCCTCAAGGATCACAACCTTCACTTGCACCATGGCCTTGCCCAGCTCAGGTAACTTATTAGAGAAAGGACGGACCACCACCAGCCAAATGAAGAAGAGGAAGGAAGTAAGACGTTTATCTTAAAAGCATCCTCTCTGCTCCCCTGGTAATCCCTAGGGTGGGGTGCTTCAGCAGAAGGTCACATTCCACAGAGGACATGTATCTACTGTGGAAATGACTAGGTGGGAATTATTCCTATCATTCCATTTCACTTCAGGCCTCAAACCCTGCCCTGAGCAGAGACACAGGATGGGTGCAGATGGGGCAGAGCAGCGTAGTGTTGCTGCTGGATTAGCATTCTTGTTTGTTCAGCAGGATTTGCTCCATGTTGCCCCTGGGACTGGCTGGTTTGCAGCTGTGACACCCTGTGAAGTGTTGCCAGACAGCAGCCACATGCTTGGATCATACTTCCATCAGCAGTGAGACATTCTTTTGGAAATAGCTAAGGGGTTGATCTGTTTCTCTGCAGAACGCTATAATTCAATCCCATTATTTTGGTCATATATATTACAGTAAGGCCTGAAGATCTCAGCCAAGATCAGAGCTGAAAACTTTTACAGCAAAAGGCAGTGCCAATGCTCTCAGAAGATGCTGCTTCAGTACCAGTTTCACTGCTGTGCTTGCAGTAAATTCTGGTTCACATTTATGTGCAAGCTTGGAGGCTTGAATTCTGCATTTAGATCTTGCTCATAGAAGTGATTCAGGATCATACCAGTACCACCTCCAGCTTCTGATACATTTTTAATAGATTCATAGTTTTTAGGAAAAAAACATTATGTCATCTAGTCTGACCTCTGCATCTTACACACTCAGGCCATAAAATTCACCTGGTTACTCTTCTGTTGAGCACTGAAGAATATCTTCTAAAAATGGCTCCATCCTTCAGCTGAGGGACAGTTTGACTCATCCCATGGAAATTTGTGTCACTGGTAAAGCACACTCCCTGTTCCAGATTCATACCTTATTGCTGAGAACTGTGGGTGTGGAGAACCTTCTATCACTTGTTCTTCTGAAAATTTTCCTCATTAGATTAGAGAGACCTTTTTGGAGTCCCTTCACCATTTGCTGTTTGATAAACTGAGCAGATAACAAGGAAAAGACACAACTGCATCTTGTTTTAACTCCTGGAGATAATTTCCTACCCTCACTGCAGATTTCTTTACTTTTGGTTCAAGTCAGTGACTTGAGGCTCAATGGTCTGAATTTTTTGTACTTATACGAACTGGAAGCTCTTCCAATCCTGCCCAATATAATCACTATTCATACTGTACACTGCCATAGCTTCTAATCTCTGAACATTTCTTCCCAAGAGAAGCCAGCCATGAACTGCATCCTCTGAATTAAGTGTGGACTTTTGTCATTGTTTGAAACAGATTTGAAATGCTTCTGAGACTCAGGCAAACTCCCAGTCAAAAGTTAGCAACATGAGTGGTGACTGGCCATTTCCATTACCTTAAAATTGTTTGTCAGGAAGAGACATCTCTGCTCCTTGGGTTGTAAAATGAAATCAGAGCATACCAACAGTTATACTGAGCTATCCAGCTCTGTATCCTGCACTTGAAGCAGTCAACTGTGGATGTAGAAGAAAAGAATATAAAACACCATTCTTCACATGCCCTTTCAGTTCCCACAGTTAGTGGTACATTTTCTTTTTCTGGAGTGGAGATTAGACCATCTTATTTAATCCTCCTGGATGGCCTCCTATACACATTTTTAACCCAATCCCACCCTTCAGCAGAGAAGTTCCACAATATAAGTATTGTACGGAAAATATGACACTCTTTTGTGAGGTTTAAACCTGTCACCCCAAATTGTGGTGTGTGTCTCTACTCCTGTTTTTTGAGGAACTGGGGGCAGTTTTTCTCTCTTCATGTTCTTTACAGTTTTCATAGCTGTAGAGCTCCCCCTCAGCCTTGCAAGTGTTTAATTTCTGAACAGAGGAGACATATATACTTAGTGCTGTTCACACCTAAGAAATTTCAATCTGTGCTCATGGTTAGACTGAAGCAGGAGTCCTGTGGTCATGTAGAACAGCAGATTCCAGTGACAGGTTGTCCAGAGACAGGCATGGGGCCAGAAGTTGAGAGAGGGTGACTAATATCAAGGCTTGGGCTAAGATGGCTTTCAGTTCACTTGACAGCAGCTCTACTGTTGTAAGATCACATTTGTTCTGACTGGTTTCACACCTCAGCTTTCCTTGCCCGTTTCATTCTGTAGGTACACACTGCACCCACCAACAATCTGCAATGTGCCTCTGAAATCACATCTCCAGTCATTGCATGATCACCTACATAATGGAACAGCTTTCATTGACATCTGAGGAGGTTTCCTTGTCAAAGACAAGCCATGTGTTTTACATTTGGAAGGGGAATGCTGGGTTTTAAGTGTAGTGATCATAGATGCAGCTGCCACCACCTTATGTTCCGTTTCAAATGATTAATAATATTTGTTAATTCTGATGTGGCACTGTGCTGTATTGCTGCACAGCTTGCTCCAAATGATGGCACTCTCTTTTGGATTGATCTGATTAATGCTGGATGAATCTATTTCATTTAATTGTAAGCCTCTCTTAACCAAATGGCTGAGGTTAAAAGAGAACAACCTTCACCAAATGTTATGAATTATGCCATCATTTAAAACATGCTTTCTTTCTCTTGTTGCTAACAGTTTAGTGACAATACCTGAAGAATTGAACTTAATCACTTCTGATCCAGCCCTGCTCCTCCGGATATAAGCATCCCGCAATTTTATTTTTATGAGTTCATTTTCTGCCCAGCAATGAAAGCGTCCTTCTGTCATTACAGTGCTTTATGTTCTACAACAGATCATTTCAACACTGCAGATGCCCCTCTTGTTCCTCGTTAAAATTGCTCACGACATCACAAAACCCTTTAATGATTTATCTTGTTTCCTCTGCGCCCATTGGAAGAGCTGTTTTGACGCAGTGGCTGCAGCACCGGCTCACAACAATAAGATGGGTATTTAGGCTATACATGGTTCTATTGTTATGTAACCTGAGGCTTTGTTTTCACATCAGTTGCTTGTCCAATTCCTTGTCAGTCTTGTTTAATTAGCTCTTATGGTCCTGTATGGCAAGGACTTTCTAATGATAGTTGTTTGCTTAGTGCTTAGCTCAAGGGTGCCTCCATCTCTGGTATTGTAATGCACAGAATAAATAATATTAATAGTTTAACAGAAGACATCAAGAAAATCTTCTGAGTTTCCTCTGTCTCCTAATTAGTATTACCCTGATATTCTCTGTAGTTAACACTGGCAACCATATGCTAATGGCAATCTCTTACAAAAAGTAATAGCAGAAGTTTAAGAGTTGACTACTAAAATAAGTTACAGACACCAAGAACAGGTTTTATGCATTAAAACCTGTTGAAATATGCTGCTCTAGTGAGAAACATGACTTCTGACTATAAATGTTTCTCTAGGTGTCACATTTGCCACAACCTGTGAAGGAATTTGGGGGAGGTTTACTTGTCTCATCCTTCAGAGTCCTGCCAGGATAACAAGAAATATAAACAGCAGAACCACAACTCTTTATAAAGAGTAAGAATTGGTCTCATCCAGAAACCTTTTCTTTTCTGAGACTCCTATTAATAGTTTATTTGCTCAGTCACTCAAACCTTAAGTGTATCCAACATTTCTTGTCTTGAAAACAGACAAGGGATGGTCTTTTCAAGATGCTAAAGATTTCATCTTCTGAACTGTCTCACTGGCCCCCTTCTTCCCATCCTGTCTGCAAGCTCATGAAGTGGCATTTTCAGCTCTCCTTAGTGTAAGGAATTAATGCAGTCACCTAAAGGAAAGATTTATTTCCTTGAGTTCCTATGCAGGTAATGTAAAAACAGAGTGAATTTAGTAAACATTAGTGAGTTCTTGTCCAGGACGTACAAAGCCTACAAGTTCTACAACTGGATTGCTGTAGGCAGGATAAACCAAATTTAGGCAACATATACACCTGAACTCTGAGAGTTTTCTACTTGATTAAAAAAATAATAAAATGTTTATTTTCAGGGAAAGGAAAGCCTTGAATGGGTCATATGTTTTATTCCAGAGTTTTGGATTACAAGATTTATTGCAGTCTATCAGTCTTTTGTTTCTCTCTGTCTGTCTTTTGCTGTCTAAAGACACTTTCCAAGATCACTGTGGATTTCAATTTTATTGGTGTAAAAACTCAAGAAAAGTAAATATTTTCTTTAGGTAAACATACAAGCCAAAACACTGGACATACCTAAATCTCTCAGTTATTAATGATTTTATGTTTGCAGTAGCCTGAGAGAGGTGGATTTCCTCTCCAGAGGATAAACACAATTCAAATAATAAACACAATATAAAAAATAAACACTATTTAAAATGGGAACTGGACCAAATGAAATCAAGGTAAAAATAAACATATGAGTTATAATGAAGTAGAACTGGCTTCTCAACAACCAGTTCTATTTTATCCATTCTACCACTCCCTCTTACATCCTAATATCTGACACATATCTGCCAACTACCAAGACCTGAAGAAAGCAAAAAAATTTTTTAAAATAATTCATTTTCTGCCATGAAATCAACAGCAATGATTGATGGTGCCCACGAGACAGATCTGTTTAACCAGAATTTTAATATGGTAATCTCAGAGTACTCATGATGTGTTGACTCATGATGTGTTACTCAAATACTGTGATGTGTTGTTATACTTTATATTTGTAAAAACTTCCTTCCTCAAACTCAGCTGGGCTCAGGATGCTTCACATTCACCTCAGGAACAGCCCACAGACTTTCTAGTGAGCTCATTTTAGTGAGATCTGACTTACTCAAGTGTTTTCACCAAAAGGTGAAAAAATGAAATTAATGGTGGTAGAAATTTCCTTTAATCAAATTTGTTTGACCTTTAAACTACATAGGAAAGCCAGGCTTAAGGAATCCAGAGACACTTTGCAGAATTAGGCTATTTTTGTTTCCCTCCCACAGAAAATGAACAAATTACTCACTGCATTTCTCAGTCTAGACCACTTTTATTTTGGAGAACAACGCATGAAGAAACATAAAATATCTGTGGATGTGAGGGAAAGTACACAATGATTCTCTGTAAAAATTTGCAGAACAACATAAAAATAGTGGTTGAGTCACAGCTGACCTTTCTGAAAAGGTAGATTCTCATCTACGTTTTAAAGGGTGCAGAATACTAAAACCAGAATGGCAGAGGCTTCATTATGTCACCCAAGTCCTGTATCAGAATTAAAGTAGTAGAAGGTCTTTTATTCTTTAGGGTGCCCAAGTAAATTGCTCTGTTTTCATTTTCCATTTCCCCCCTTCCCCCCAAACTCTTAAACTCCCCTGGATAGGTAACTTCATTCAAGTTGTTTGGAGCAGCTGCTTTAGTCTGGATCCTATTCCAGCAGAATTCCATTATCTCATGCCTGAGGAAATTGTCTGGACATAGGATTTTTGCCTACTTTTTTCCAGTGAGTCATATTGGGGTTTGCACAGAGACACTCACTCAGCTCCAAAAGCCACATGGCTGGATATTTCACCACTGCAAGAGGTCCAGCTGATGCAGAGAGATTATCCAAAACTGAGAGTGGAGGATATTAGCTCTGATAGACCCAAGGCGTCATGTGCAAGTCCTTAAGAGTTTAGTTACAAGATAAGGAAAGCAAGAAGTTCCTCTCAATCAAGAATCAGATGCCTCTCTCTACACCTGTAGGTGAATTTAAAGAAGCTTGAGTGATGTGGGGTTTCCAGAGATAACCTTGTTCTTCCTCAAACATCTCCCTGTAGCACATGAGACAAATGAGGCCTTTGTCCACTTTCTGATTCTTCATTAACCACTTTGCATTGACAGCTGTGTGTGAAGCCTACTGTTAGTAAGTCTCAGAGAACAATTTGAATAACAAATTAAGAAAAAAATCCATAAAGACATGCTGCATGGCAAATTGAACATGTTTGTGATGAAGAGCAGTAGCACTGGAGTGGTAAGTGCACTACTTCTCTGCATTATCTCATCATTGGAGACAATTACTGGTCTATCAAAATACAGTTAGAAGACAAATTCAATAATCCTTGTACCAGGCAGGGTACATGAACAACTCATTTGGTCACTGAGGAGGAGTGTTTTGCAAGAGACCAAAGATATCAGACCAGCAAGACACAAAAGAGTTTGCTGTAATTTTTGCTCCCACTGCAAGGCTTTTTATTATAATTGTGAGATGTTATTAGTGAACCCCAATATAAAAAGAGTATCTATCTATGCTTTTTAGAGGACAATGTACTTTTCTTGTTCAGCACTGTGAATTCTGTTTTTATTAGTTCCCATATTGGAGACATTCAGAAATGTGTCAGTGCTTCCAAGCATGTAACATAATTTTATGTGGATGTGACCTTTCCTTATCAAACCTGCCTTTGAATGTTGAGACAAATATGCATACCACATTTATTTCTATATTTATTTAACCAGTTATTCATGTTTTAAAACTTCATGTATTTTTTTTAAGTAACACTCTTTAGTTTCAGGAGAATGGATTAATTCTGGATAGGGGAATTTGTTAGGTGGCTGAAGACCTAAGAATTGATAGTTCTGCTACAATATGTCTTGAGAGTGGTCATGCAATATAATACATAAACATCAACTCCAACATCTTGGGGTGGAGTGTCCCTGAGATTCCATCATCAGAGTTCAGATCACCTTGCAAAATTTTGTTGATGCCACTTTTGGCAATGCCTAAACTGGAACATTTTTACATTAAGAAGCCTGTAAGCAAGTGTTACTTTAACAAGGAGTTTCCTTCTTTGGAATGAGTTGCATCTCACCTTGCTTTCTTGAGGCTCAGCTGCTCTTCTAGGCTGATGGAAGGTAAACTGTCCTGATATGGGTGCTTCAGACTGATGAGGTGAGTTTCCTTTTGGAAGGTACCTCTCCTGTAAATAGTTCAAGACAACATCTGAGCCGACTGACAGGGATAGAGGCATAATTAGATTGCCAGGTGAGATAAACCTTATTCTTCCCAAATCAGCTGGTGCTAATTTCCAGCAAAGGGTGAACTAGATAAGATTTTCTTCTCTGTCCTGCACTACAGATCGACCCCTTTTTTGATGAGAGAGCATTACTGTCTTCATTGGGCACAACAGGTTGCAGGCAGGCAGCTGACTATCAGAGAAATTATGCTGTTCATGTTCTAGCTGGATGGTGACTACTAATTGGATGCTAGCACAAATTACATCATGACTGCCTGCAGCTGTGAATTTGCAATGCTGCATACTTGATATGCCCATTCAATCACATTCACTCAGACTCCTGTCCAATTTGTAAATGTTTGCAAAAATCCAAGCACCATGCTTCCAGGAATGAATGTGGGTGGCCTGAGTGCTCACATCTTTGCCCCACAATACATTTGGGGTTAGAAAATGTTCCTTAAAATCCACTTCCAAAAGATAATTTATCTCACCTGTGTTAGGAACCTATTTTAGAATAGCTTGTATATGCACCAGCTGCTCACGTTTTTCTCTTTGTTCTCCATTAATAATGGATCTCTCCTTAGTTTTAAAAGATAGAAATATAAACTGTTTTTAACAAGTGATCAGATGCTGCTGTCCTTTACAGTGTGCATTTATTAAATCTGCTTATGCCACATGATACATATTATAACTTGATCTTTTATATCTATGTTAACATAAATCTGAATTTCCCCACTGGGTGTAATCATGGGCTTCATGCATGAGGATTTAGAGTCACCAAGAGAGCAAAGGCTAATAAAACACTGAAGATGGAATATCTCATGTCTTTTATCTAATTTTCTTTCTTGTTCTCCCTCTGACTTCAGTGTTAGATGAGTTGGACCATTAGTTATTTTTATTATAAGGACAAATGCAAAGCTGGCTTTGACTGAGGTATAAGATCCCTGCAAAGATGGAGACTTCATTTAGATAATGGCTAAGCCAGAGAAGAACATTGTGTGTTGCTGTCCATGAAGTCCAGGATATAGCAAAGAGATTTATCCCACCTGCTCCACTAGGATATCAAAATGGGTTTCACTCCAGTCTTCAACTCAAAAACTGGAAAAACCTCTCAAGACTTGATGCTTGTGTTCTCTTTCTCTTTTCTTTTTCTCCCTACTGATTGAGATGTGAAAAGGGAAAAGGTTACAGTCACCTTTGATCATGATGATACTTTTCTCCTTTCAAGGCTGTGTTCCTAAGGGCTTGCTGGGCCATTCTCAAAAAGCTAATGGTGAGGAGCCTGCCTGTTCAAAGACTTTCTTTTTAATCTTTTTTAACATCAATTGCTCAAATGTTATAAGTCACTGATCTCCTTCAGCTTAAGCCCTATTGGTCAAAATACAGGTAGTTTCTCTCGTGCACTAAGGACTGGATGTCAAAGCCTGCAACCTCCCACTCTGCACAGAAGCTAAATTGCAGAGTGAAAGTATCTCAGATGCAAGCTTTGTTGCTACTGCACAGAAGTCACCACACACAGTCCAGATGATGATTTCCATCTAAATCATGGCTTTGTGACACAAGTGAAATAGCTTGGTCTGGCAAGTTCCTTCCAGTTTTTATGGATGGCACTTTCCAAATGCCTTGGAAACCCTCATTTTGTGCATGCTTTGCATTTCTTATTGCATCCATTAAGTTCACACCCACGAAGGCAGTTTTCAGAGAGCTGAGTATCACTCTGTATTGTCTCATGAAGCGGTTCAGTTTGTGAGAGACAGAATTTTCAGGACAACTTTCTGGAAAAGCGGCCACTTTGCAGGAGGTTCTGGCACTATTCAGCAGGAAAAAGTCTGGTTAGTGGAAGTTCACCATTGTTTGTGATTTAGAATTTTTTTTTTTTTTTTTTTTTTTGTGAGCCAATGCTTGTGTGTGTGGCTGTATGGCTTCCAAGTATGGAAGCGTGCTGGGAGAGTGCTCGTTCCCACCACTTGTAGCCTGGCCTTTAGTGCCTTGATCTCACTGATGCATTTTAGCCTCAGGAAAGCCTTGTGGAGTAGTACAAGATGAGCCTCCTTAAATTTAAATTACTTTCACAGAGTCACAAAGCCAGTAAATAGGGGTATTGGGGGACAGAACTAGACACCCATCATGTTCTGTGTGATGTAGAGACCCATATGAAATTCTGACTCCTCACTTGTCCCTTTGTCAGGGATTTCAGGTGTTACCCAACCCTTGAGTGTCTGTGCATCCTCCACTTTCTTCTCCCCCTGAAGACAGTTTCAGTTGCATCCTTGCCACTTTCAGGGCTGAGTTTGAGTCCCTGTGACCTCTGTGGGTCCCTTGAGCAGTTCTTTCAGCCCTTGGAAGTCAGAGTGACAGCTGCACTGATGCGTGTGCAGCTCAGACCATGCAGCAAACCAACTTTTCTGATTTAAGAAGACCTGACCTCAGGACTCAGCAGCGTTTTGACAACAAGCTGGGAGGGAAAAGATGGTCATCCAACTAATTATTGCACAGATATGCTCTGGTATAGGCAGGTCAGGTCGAGCAAAACTAACCTCTTTATGGCACCAGTTCCTCAGTTAAAGCCCTTAAAATCCACTTGCCATGTCTGCCTCTCTCTTCAGCTTTTCTCTGTTTCCTCTGAATTTCTGCCTATTTCTCTCTCACTAGTAGTAAGTGTAACTCGTGCAAATAGCTGAGGAGCCCATGCCCTCTCACTCTCCTCCCTGTGATTTATTTTATTAATAACTGAGATATTTTAGGCTTTTGCTCATCAGGCAGCTTGTACCAAATCAGCAGCCTGCCTTTCAGTGTTGCCAATCAAGCCTTTCGTTCTGCTTATTGGAGCAGAATTCTTTGTCCTGCTAGGGATTCTTTTCAGTCCTGCTGCTGCTGCTACCCTTACCTAAGGCATACATTTGGATTTGGATGTATTCACGAGTGTGTATATGCAGGGGGCAAATAAATACGAAAGCAGTTCACATTTTCCAAGCCCCCCTCTTTTGTAGGCGCAGCAAAGACTGCAGTACCAAGAGATGAACATGGTCCATGTGGCACCTGCCTTTTGACAGAGTGCTCCTTGGCCTGGGGACACCTGGGATGCTGTGGAAATGTTCAGCGTGCTCTACAGTGCGTTTGTTTTCATTTTGAGTTTGAAAATCTATGCAGCGCAGTGAGGGAGGAGGGTGGCTGTTAAAATGACATAAATAGTTGTACGAAACCAGATGGGAAAAGCAGGATGGAGAAAGGAAGGCAAAAAGGATGATAAATGTTAACAATATAAATGAGTTACGGGGCATAAAATTTTTAGCACAGCCTGTTGTGGTAGGACAAGGGGTAATGGTTTTAAACTCACAGAGGGTTGATTTAGATTAGATATAAGGAAGAAGTTTTTGACAATAAGAGCGGTGAAACACCACCACAGGTTGTGCAGGGAGGTGGTAGATCCCCATCCCTGGAAACATTCAAGGCCATGATAGTTCTGTCACCTTATCATTATTGTCTTGGTGAGAGATTTACTTTAAAATTTAGCATAATTTAACAATAGTTATTATTTGACATGTATTTTTAAAATGCACCATAATTTATCTAATTCATCTTCTGACATTAAGAAAAGGTAACGTTCCAGTTTCTCCTCCTCAGCCTGCCCTCTCAGTCCAGTTTTCTCATACATCTCCCATATGGGATTGCTAGCACCACAACCAGTCCCTTCTGACAACAAAAAGTCTCTATAGAGAGTCCCCCATAAGTAAGGCCCAGTGAGGACTTAACTCCTTCTTTGGGCATCATCCTCTCTTTCCTATTCTTTCTAAAAGACAAGAGAGAAAATACTTTCCTTCTCTTCAGGCGTTTTTCTCCCTGTCTTCCCTTGAAACATCTTCTTATTTTTAATCTGTTTGATCCTTTATGTCCTTGTCTCAACACCACAGGAGGTATGCAGAAGCTCAGGAGAGGTTCTTGTCCCAGCTCACTGCTCTGCTTCTTTGGCAACATCTCCAGCAAGCAGGGTGAAAAACTGAAATGCTGAGGAGTCAAAGGTGAAAAGTCTTTTAAGTTAATGGAAACAGCAACCTGTAAGGGAAAACTACAGCCTCACAATCTGCTTGTTTTGTGTATTGGTCAGGTGAGGACAGCATCTTTAAATTTCATTAGATGTTATTTTAGAATTGTCCTTTTCGTCTCATTAAGGAAGAAACAAGAATCATGTTGTTTCTTGGTAGCTCTTTGCAGTAATTTCATCTTGATGACAGTCAAACACAAATGGACTTAGACTCAGGTTGCTTTCAGTATAATTCTTTTTTTTCAGATGTGTCTGAAAACATAAAACTTCCTCCTCCTCTAGTGGGCTTATTGTATTCGTAACCCAAAACTTGCCCTGCTCCCCTCACCCTCCACATATCAAATTGCCAATTCAGATCCTTCTGCAGCACGTTCAGTCATTTGTTAAAATGTTCTGTCATTTCTTATGCAAGCTGACAGCTACAAGAGCTTGATGTTTCTGATGCCAATGTTCATGGGAACCAAGCCTTGCATTTGCAGTTTATCCTGTTTGTAGACCTAAACTGACATGTGCAGTAGGTCACTGATCATGGTCACCTTCCTTCTGCTCCCTAGAAGGACTCAGGAACTTGCAATTTATGGCCTACCTTGTGTGTCAGGGCATAACAAATTGTTATTAAGGAGAAAATAAGGAATCTGTGGGAGGTGATGGTCTCCTGAGGAATGGTGGGGGCTGCCTGAAATTCCAATACACACAGATTTGATTTAATTTGAGATCAGTCTCTAAAACTAAGATGGAAATATTTATGTAAGTGGAACTACTACCTCATGTAACTGAACTACTGTGTTTTGCCATATAAGCTTCAAGAACAGTGAGCCAAGTCTATATAAGCCATGGAAAGTCTACATAGGTCATTCCTTGCTTGGGAGGTCACTGGTGGTGTCCAGAGAAATGTCTCAGTGTCACAGCACCAAGTGCACTGGTTTTGGGCTTTATCAAAACTGGAGAGTAGAGAAACAGTCACTTTTGAGTGCCCCAAGGTGTACTGTGAGCAGAGTGCTACCATGGTGCACTAGGCTGTCGGAGGAGACCCAACCAGGGAACAACTCATCAAATGGCAGAGATATTATAAACGCTGGATGAGCGGGGATGCGG
>JAWWEV010000134.1:68632298-68670301 GCA_035583235.1 Hafferia zeledoni
TAAATTGTAGCTCTGACTTATAATCTCTCTCGTGTTGAGTTCATTTCTCCTGCTGGTTTACCTTGAAACCAGCACATCGTATGTAAAAATTTATCCTTTTAATACTAAAGAATGACGCAAAACAGAACAAAGAATTTAGTCAGAAACAAGCCTGAACTGAAAAAACAGGAATGTGTCACCTTTCCATTTGGAGACTTAATCAAGACCTTTTTAATTATTTAGTTCATGAATGTAGCACCCTTGACATTGCAGTCGACATTTTAATTTTGCATGAAATACAGTGCAATTGTGACCTACTGAGAGAAATGACAGCACTGTTTATGTCACTCAGTAGAAAATTGCAATCAGATGAAACAATTACTGTGGCTTTATTTTTGTTTATGAAGAAAATTATGCTTGTGGCTTTTTTCACACCCTGGGTACCTGATGGGCAACTCGTGACAGTAAGACAATCCCATGAAGAAATTCAGAATTATTAAGATAATTTCTCAAAACCACTTCTCTAAGGCAGATGCTAAATTTTTACCCACCATTTTTTTTTATTTTTAATTTTAACATGATTTGTGGTGGAAAGTAGGATGATAAATTAATGGTGTTAATATTGTTCAGGCAAATTTGGCACTGCCTGGGCATAACCTTCATCATACTCGAGGTTCAACACACTAAATTATACAGAGATTTAGAAAGTGGTTTTTGATCATCATTAGAAGGAAAAAAACCCCCAAACCTCAGAAAACTAGAGCAATAGCAAAAATATAAGCCAACAAAAATGATAAATCCCCTGAGAAAAATGTTTTAGGCTGGGTCCTTGAAATCATCCAGACATACCAGTGTGAGATGGTGGGACCAGAGGGTCACTAGAACCAGAGATGTGCCTGAACACACCAAACACATGCTGATTGAGCTATAGTACTTTGCATCTTGGAGCTGGCTGTTTGACTTCTACTTGGAGGAACTACGTGCATCTGCTCTGGTAAAATAAGGTCTCCTTTCCATGGCCACCCTACTTGTCCTTTGCTCCACCTGCTCCAGTTTGAAGTCCTTGTGTGCTGAGAATGGGAATGTTACACACTGGTGCAGACAACTAAATATTATATTATTTTATATTACACAGAGAAGCTGTGGCTGCCCCATTCCTGGAAGTGTCCAAGGCCAGGTTGAACAGGGCTTGGAGCAACCTGTACTGGTGGGAGGTGTTCCTGTTCATGGTAGGGGGGTTTGAACGGGATGATCTTTAGGATCCCTTTCAACACAAGCCATTCTATGGTTCTATGATTCTGTTCTATTCTATTACACTGCATCAAATCACAAATGTCATATAATATGATATTATAATGATATACAATATTATTATAGTGATGTTCTACATAAAAGTGCAGTGCTTTGCCTGAGGCTTCATCTCACTTTTCACCCATCACATCAGTAGCGTCCCATCAAGGACATGAAGGTCTTTGCCATGGCATTGGCAGAGTCCTTTCTTGTAGCAGCAATGTATCAGGCACTTCAGACAAATATTCCTACCCTTTTTGATACAGGTATAGGAATTAGGAATCTCAGAGAACAAACACTAAGTTTCCAATAATTGCCTTTTTGTTCTTGAACAGTAGCTGCTCAACTAACTGTTCACCAAAGGTTTTGAGCAATTTAAAGGATTGTCCATGGGTCATCTGCTTTCTCTCTTCACGTTTTTTTAACCTGTTAATTAATTTACAAAAAGAAAGGAGGAAATAGAAAACTGGTAGTACTGCCTGATAAATAGTTACTTGTTTTCTCAGGGGTTTGTGGACATTTATTACTAAACAATATGCTTTGTAATTATGAACTAAGTAAATATAAATATACAGAATATTAACACGTGCAAACAGCTGATCTCAAATATTACCAACCTTAAATCTTGTGTTATTTGTCTACACTAGTCTACTTCAAAAGAGTCCTTGTGACTGATGCTGGTACACTGCAGGAGTCTTCTTCTTCCAAAGCATTTGAGGAACTATCCTGAAGCAGCATAAATAGCAGAGCTTCTCTTTTGCTTTAGTAGTTCAATATTCCTTGAGTAATTGTTTGCTTAGGGATAGGAAAATTTATCCTGGTTTTAGCCTTGGACTTGGGAGACATAGCATTGGGCCCCTGCTTCCTTCCTCACATTTCTGGGAAGATTACAATCTCCTTAAAGATGGACTTGAAGAAACACCTTTTTAACAATTTTTTGAGAATTATCAGCCAATTTGACTCACGTAATACTCTCAGAAGTAATTTTTCTGTGGATCTTGGTATTTCCTTTGAGTATTTCTCTCTTTGCTGAATTGTCCCCTTCTTAACTCTCTACACAGATAGCTCTGAGCTACAAAGTAGTCACACCAAAGGTGAAGTGGCAGGGTGAAGCAGAGAGGTATAGAGCCCAGTATGCATATTGATTAATGTGCTTTTAATGCATCTAATTGAAATTCAAATTTCAGATCTATGCAAAAAATCACCTGATGCATTGAATCAGAGGTGTTCACTATAGAGATGACCTCTGTGTTTGAAATCGAAAAAATCACATACACGTGATGAAAGGAATTGTCCCTTAGAGATGCAATCTGTGAAGAGCTCCAAATGACCTAATTACTAATCCTTTCTAACAGTGTGATGCCTTCACACTCAAACTGTGAGTGTTTAGCACTGGGGAAAGAACCACATTCTGGAGAGATGGGATGAAAAGTAGGGATATGAAAGGAACCTCTGGAAGCAGATGTAGGCATCCTTTTTGAACTGAGTTTACACAAGTTCCTTTTATGGCAAGCTGCTCTGTAATGGCACCATCATGTGCTGGGTCCACCCTGGCTAAATGAACATCAAGCCTGTTAACTGTGCAATTTGCATTCTCCATTGACATTTTTTTTCATACACCACTGGGACAGTTTTTCATTATCCGTGAATTGTTTTTTTCTTAAAACACAAGTGAGATTATGGTGCTGCCAGCCACCCTTAACAGTCATCTTTGAAAATGCTTTAGTGTTATTACATTAAACCCATTAACCTTATTAAAACATCTACTGATGTATGACCATATTTTCTGGCTATGAACTGCAAGGCAGCCAGTGTTGTACTAATGAGTCCTTTGAATGCTGAAGTTTTACAGCAGGTACCCTCTTGTGCCTCTTGAAGAATTTCTCCAAGAAATCTTTATTTTCAGCCCTATCTCCTTGGATACCCAGTTGTCTCATTTAATAAGCTGTTATGAAGCTTAGCACAGAATCCTTTCCTCCATAAAACAGATGCAGAATTGTGTTATTCAGTGCTGAATGTAAAAATTTTATTTTAAAAGGCTGTTCTTTAAAGCTTTGTTCTGTTCAACTCACCTCATATTTGTAGCAAATACTCCCTTGGACAGACAAAATGAGTCAAAAATTTTGTAGTTTCTGATTTACATGGAGCTTGCCAGAAGACAGAATTTAGAACAGCACATCCTGCTATAATATATTTCTGAGGAACCAAGTACCTTTTCACTGTTCACCTGCACTTTTAAAAAATTCATTTATGCTGTTGAAATGCCTCAGCTTAGCAGCTTTGGAGATAAACATCATGTATCTACCCACAGAAAATGGGCTACCTTAGGCTAAGCAATCCCACTGACTTCTTGAGTCCACATTTGTAGGGATGGCTGTTGGGCTCCTTCCCTCATAAAATTGCTACTTTAATGAGCTTAATTCACCATCCAGTGTTACTGTGGGAATCCACCCATCCTGCTTCAAGAAGATGTGGGAATTCGTCTGTACTTCTTTAGAAAATCCAAGGTAAGAGGTTCCTGCCATGGGAATTACTTAGGCAGACATTTTTTCCAAGTCCTGAGTGTTGAATGAAGCAGCACACAAAGCAAAAAGCCTGATAGAGCAGTGAACCTAGAGCAGGTTAATGTGATACAGTCCAGAGATTGTAGAGGTATATTGTTCTTGGAAGTGGTCTCCACATCTTCAGACCATAGTTGGATGGTGAGATTGGCCTGGAATTGTTCAAGGTCAGGTTGAATGCAGCCTTGAGTAACTTGATCTAGTGCATCCTAGTTGAAACTGGGTGATCTTTAAGGTCCTTTCCAACACAAACCATTCTGATTCTGTGAACCTAGAAGCTGAAGCCTTAGGAGAAGAGATGCTGAAGAAACATGCATCAGTTATCAGTATAAACACATTTCAAAATAATCTCACTGCCATGTTCTCCATAGACCACACCAGAAGGCAGCATTCAAATATTGGGTGCGTTATGGGTCTCAGTGGGTGAGGAGAAAAAGGAAGTTATGCTCCGAAACAGTTTTCTTTTTTTTCAAGGGAAGGAAAACTGATGAGTCCTACTGCTCTGAAGTGCAAAATGGCTTTTTTATTTCTTCCCAAGAACCTGCTGCTGACTTTCCATGCTGCCTGGCTCCCTGGCAAGAAGGTAAAATCATTGATCACCAGATGTCTCATGGGGCAGGAGAACTGCAGGCAGCAGCCTGTGAACCAGCCTCATTCAGATGTCCGTGGAACCTGGTATATCCTGCCCCAACTTCCTTTGTGCCCCAGCTGAGGAGCTGTGGATCCCAGTTCTGATGCAGACCAATAGGCAAAGTGCAGGGACATCCCTGAGCAAGGTGTGTAAAAATCCAGATGACTGGGAAACTTGGGGGTTTACCTGCCAGCCAGCAGAGAAGGCAGTGAGCAGGTGGGCTGGCAGGAGACCAGGATCCTGGAGATCATAAAGCGCTACAGGTTATGTTTAATTTTTCATAGGAGCCATGAAAAGCACTGCAGGAGCAGCAGAAGGCTGAAGAAATTTAAAGCAAATAGGATGTTTGTTAACTTTTAATTGAACTCTATGACAGAAGACAGGTATCTGACAGAAATAGTGATATGATTCATAAAAGAAAGGTCACAGGTACTTGGGGGATAAATTTTGGACTCTAAGTTGGGTAATAAGCTTGTCATCAACAACAGAAATTTTGGGGCAAATACATGAGAAAGTTGCTGCCTGGAAATGAGATATTCCTAATAGTGTTTGAACAAAGGGTAAACATCATCATGTTAAGGATATACTGTGATGTCCTTGACGGCATCAGAATGATGCACTCCGTAGAGCAGTGGACAAAATATTTGAAGAAGAGCTCAAGTACCCTTTTTAATTGCAAACAAATGAAGCATGTATTTGAAAGAGCCACTTGTCCCTGTTTCCCATTAGGACAGACCCTCTCACCAAGATAGAGTTGTAAAGAACAAAGTGGATACCAATGTTTTCAAAGTCAGACTGTGAATAGAAGAATAAAGGGAGTGAATTGACTTCATCATTGGTACCAGCAGGCAGACAAGAACAGACTCGAGTTTTTACTCCTGAATAGCCACTGAGCAACTCAGCAGGTATGCAAGGAATAATACTGTGATGTCTCCAGCACTGGGGAAGATGGCTGTGAGTTTGTCATCATGCGGTTGTCTGCTTGAGAAATGCCACTTACATCGTTTGATGCTGAGGCTGTGGTTTGTACCCAAAGGGCTCCTGACATAAATATTAGCACTGTGCAGCAGGTAATGAAAGGGAATATCATAAGCAGCTCTAAAACAATGTAATAAATGAATTTTTGATCTGAGAAAAGATGGTAGTAAGTATATCCACAGCCTGTTGTGAGATTTGAGATAATGGACTGAAATAAGTAAGAAGCAATGAAGGTTACATGCAACACAGGAGAAATCTGTCAGTGAAGCAAATCATAGAATAGTTTAGATGGAAAAGACCTTTAAGATTATCAAGTCCAATCATTAACACAGCACTGTCATGTCTGTTTGCCTGCCCTGTTGGATGGGCTTCTTTTATAGGTGTGAGGGAGATTGGCCACCATTGCTCCTGGCCCTACCCAGGTCCCATCAGCTGGAATCAAACAGTTTGATCACAGTAAGTGTGGTGACATCCATACTGTGTTTATCCCAGAGGAGAAAGAATGTGTATAAAGATGCCTTGGAACAAAGATATATGTACCTAATTTATCTGCTGAAACGAGTTATCTGAGAGCACTGCAGTGCTACGATACCCAATGACAGCAAAGTATAAATCTCAATAGGAGTTTGAAAATCTGGGGAAAGTAAATTCTAGAAAACCTTGTCCTAAAGAACTTCTGGTGTGATTCTACTTTAACAGCTTTACCTGCCTGAAAGTGGTGTGCCTTGTCAACTCAGTGTAGATTAGGTTAATATAGTAACTCTTGTTTTGCTCCAAGGTAAATTTATCTTGTCCAATTTTATCAAAAGATAAATTGCTAAATTTATCTTGTCCAATTTTTACATCTGTTTTGGAAAAGGATGTATTTCTTGCTATAGTTGCCTGTCTTCCTCCACAGATGAAAAAAATGCCAGGGCACAGTAATAGAAAAACATTATTTTATTTAATTACAAGGATGTAATATTTTCAGGGATTTAATTAAGAGATGTTATTGTCAGTCTGAAATGGCCATAAAGCTTTTAGTACTGTGGACCTGAGAAACCAGGCAAACACCACTTCACACCTTAAAACACAAAGACTGTGTGCCCTCCTCAGCTGCAGGTGTGTGCCTTTAAAATTGAATGCAAACCTGGGTTTCTGGTCTTAGTCAGAGTCTCCAGAGGATTTGATACAATGCAGTGAAGCAAAGCCATGATCAGGATTGGAAACAGTAATAGCAGATACCAGCATAGAGTGAAACAGAGAATATGTTCCCTTTTCCCATTAGATTTTAAGGTGGCACGTATTAATAAAGGGACTTTTATCTCTAGGTAATTAATCCCTATGTTATTAATATTTAAAATTATACAGAAAAAAATAATTTTAAAAGAGACATGAAACAAAATGTAGACATCAAATGTTCTAAGAGAAAAATTAGACACCTTTTTTTTTCTGGGCTCAACAACTGTTGCTTCTGAACAACTGTAACATCAAGGAAGCTATTAAGGGATGCATGTTCTGAAAATTCAGGTCAGCTTAGAAGACCACGTTAAAGGCTTCTTGGAGGAAAACACACAGGCATTTTTATATTGCTCACAGGCAGCTCACAGTCCCAGACCTGAGAAAACTAAACAGGCAACTGGTGAAATCAAATGCGTTTTTGTTTAATGTGATATGTCTATCAGAATAAACCTAACAAGAAGACACATTTTAGTAGGCATGGAATTGAATAAGGAGTATATATAGGCAAAGCTCAGTTATGGTGTGTGAATCCCATTTATCTCGTTTAGTCACTTGTTAAACCATATTCACTGAGAGTTGGAAGAACTGAGTGCCTCGTGGAGGTCAGAGAGGGTTTCAGTATCAGATCCCAGCAGGAGAAGCCTGTTCTGAGTTGCTTTCTGTTGCGTTAACCTCTGTGAATGTCTGTCATCTAAAGGAAATTATTGTTTGATATTTTTAACATCACTACAGTTGTGCCATTTCATACTCTGGTGTTGAGTCAGTTTCACTGACCTGTCTAAAAGTTTTAATAGTTTGGCTGTTAAACCAAGGAGTAAAGTTTGTAAAAAACAAAAGTACAGGCTTGGTAAAGGTGCTCTGAAAAGCAGCTGTCTGAGAACTCAGTTCAGAGCTTAAGGAGATCTTTCTTGCAACTAACTATTCATCTTGTGGAAAGGAACAATCTGAGCTATTTTTACAGGAAGTGAAAACAGTCTTTGACATGGCCAGGTGAAAGCATCTAGTATTAACACAATTTTGATTTATTTACTGTTTTAAAGAACTACAATTGCTGACTATTTTTAGTACAAACTATTGACCCTTATTCCTCCTGCCCACTGACAATGGTTTCACTTCACTAAGGCATTTTCTGGGCTGCACAGCCAGCTCCATCAGACCATCATCTCTTTTTCTCACCAATGGTCACCATAAGCTTTCTCCAGTCTATGTTATGTGACAACAGTACAACGGACCCACCACCAGCAAGAGCCCCAATCTTGCCTCCAGTTCCTCCAGGTGTGGCAGCACAGGGCTGCTGTTCTCCCTCCTCAGCAGGTTACACTCCTTCTGGGATGCAGGCAGACCTGCTTCCTCACAGGACTGAGGAGGATTGATCCTTATGGGTTTCATTTGTATAACACAATGACAATGTTAAACACCCGCAGTCAATGGGGTTTACAACTAGGAGTCACAGTTTAATTACCCATTGACTTTGAGCCTGAGAGTGGAAATTTCAAGCAAAGGAAAGGAGAAATCTGAAATACTTCAAGATTAGTTAAAAAACCCCCACATTCTTCTATTATTATTACGAAATGTAAAAATAGCCTTTCACATGTCTTTTATAATATAACATCCTGGTATCTCTATGAAAATACTCTGAATGCCTCAGCTCATGTATAGAATACTGTGAAAATGGTATCTCACAAGAAGAATGATGAAGGATCACAAAAAAAGGGAAGCTTTCATTGAGAAATCATTGTAATGTGGGCTTTAAAATACAGTATATGCAGAATTACATTTCATTAAGTATTTCTTTTTCTAAACAAGCTCTAGGTGGAGACATTTATCCATAAAATTATTTTCTTTAAATGAAGTTTGAGAGATGAGCAAACTAGACCAATTTGGAAAAAAAAAATGCTTTGAGAATTAATTTCCAGACTCAAACTTTCTACAAAAACAATATAAATTATTGAAAGATAACATTTAACACAAATGTAACCAAAAAAAGTGCTTTGCAAATGTTAAAATAAATCTGGAAGTAAATAATGTGCTATTACCCTATACATCTTTTAATGATAAATAAATAAACAAACAAATAAATATACAGATAAAAAGTTACTTTCTTTATATATTCCCTTTTGACTTAAAATGTAACTAGTGTTGAGATCAAATTGGTATTTAACTTTCTTTCTTAAAATGAACAACTGTTAAGCGACTGTCTTTAAAACTTTGGGAAGGCATATTCCATAACATTTCTGGAGCATATTCCCATAGGTATTTAATGAATAATGAGATCATTCTATTTAGTATAACCCATGTGTATCTTATATTCATAAATACAAATACATACATACATATATGCATATATCTATATAAAACAGTATTGGATAAAAGCAGCCAGATATTATTGATGTTTCACAATTAAGCTAATGACATAAATAGTTGAGAATATAGTGAAGCTCACAGACAGACAAACTGGCAGACATGTTCATTAACAAGCTGCTTATAACATTAATTTAAGTGAATGTTTCCATTCACTGCACTCTTTCAATTAAGTGCAGTAGAAAATTTGTCAGATTCGGTGCAACCAGAAAACAGAGTCAATTCCTCTATAATTTCATTGTGGCAAGAAAATTGCCTCAGTTCTGTTGACTACCATTTCAAACTAATCTCACAATATTTAAGTCTCTGTGTATTTCCAGCAGCTTGATCAGTCCTTGCTGTAAGACACACTGCCTCGTACTTATGTATGTGACTAATTATTTGCAGGGTTTCTTCTTCCTAAACCAGCTGATAACAAGGGAAAGAAAAACAAGATGTAAAACATTCTGTCTTTACACATTTGAGTTGTTAGACCACTCAGAGCAGCAGCCCAGTTCCTTCAGCACAGTCTGTCTCCACCATTGTCAGAACCAGTTGCTTTAGGAGGGGCTGGTAGCAACTCTGTCACACTGATAGGCAGTAAACTGTGCTGAGCATTATTTTTAAGAGAGAATTGCTCTCTCTCCCTTTTTATTGACTTTAACTCTTCCCCTCTTTCCCCAATCTAAAGGAAGCCTGGACTATGAAAACATAAAAAATCATGAGAAATCATTTAAAATTCACAGTGTGTTTGTTGGGCTACTTCAGACTTCGTAACATCTGCTTCTTGCCACGATGAACTAGATGCCTGCTTAGTTCTTCCAGTCAAATTTGTGTGTGTTGCCCAATTTCACTCTCCAGCAACAGACTTCAGGTACCAGCTCGGGCAGTGAGTTTAGACTTGTTTGCACAGTGTCCTTTCTGGGAGTTACTACTCTTCCTCTCATCACTATGATTTATCCCTAAAATTGCCATGCTAACCCTGTTCCTGCTCTGACAAATAGGGGACTTTGCTCTCATCTGGTCTGGCTGCCTCTAGAGAGCACTGCAACTCTGTTGTAGGAACACACAGTATTTGTTCTCCAGATGCCAACTGTGAAAATTCAGGTTTCTAATAGAAATCTTAAAATCCATTATGCTGAAGAGAAGTGAAATCTCCATGAATACAGTATCTGTATTAGGAATTTCATGTCTCCTGGTGTTAGTCACCTACATAGAGGAATTAGTCACCTCTGAGCCTTCTTGGTTCCCTGGTCTGAAACTTTTATTGTGCTTAAGGAACTTTTCTGAATAAAGGACATAAAAGTTATTAAACGAGCACTGTGTGGGTTACTAAAGAAGTTCATCATTAAAAAAACCCCACTTCTGCAGCTAATTTACTTTGCCATTCAATCACTTCTAAGAAACACTTGCAAAGTTGGCAAAAGTTCATAAAAATCAGGGAAAAAATTTGGGTAACCACTTTGTTTAATATAAAATCTTTGCTCAGTATTTTAATTTTACATCTCCTAGTGCTAGAAAACCCCACAACAAAACAAACAAACAAACCAACCAACAAACAGAATGTAATACCTAAACCACTCCTCAGCTTTAAATTCAGCACAGACAGGGGAGGTGTTGCATATTTTCACTTCCCCAAAATTGCTCGTGATAGCTGATAATGAGCCCTGCCAGCACTGACTCTGATTAGGACTGCAATCTGCAACAGCTCCATCCAGCACCTCAGACATTCATTTAGGTCCTAAAGTGATCAAACTGCTTATCTGCAATACAATGAATCTGGAAAGATAAAATCAAGTTCCATTCTCAGGAAGTTGGCAACATCCAACAACAGAGAAAAAAAGTTTAAAAATGTTATTTTTGTAGAGTCTCAGTATTTTTCCACATGTTGTTTTCATTCCAGTTAGCTATACTTAGCATTTTACAAGGAGGCTGGGATGTGTTTTCTAGATGTTTAATACAGAGTTTTTAAAATTTGAAAAGCTCCACTTTACCAGCTTTTCTCTCACCTGCATCTGGATGCGATAACTGTTGTCTCCTGCATTCAGCACTCACACATACTCCATGCTGTTTCATGGGGTTCTCATCAGACTGTTAATTAGTACTGATATATTAACCCACTATGCTGTGAAACAAGTCTTGGAGAGAAAACATGCTTTACTTTCCTCTTTATGTTATTTTGTAGCAGTAGAACTCCATCATTTTCTTGGTGTTATGCCCAGTAAACACCGGTAAGAGCCACGAAACAGCTGAGGCTTGTGAAGAGGAGAGTGCCTCCAACTCAGCTTGAGAAGAAAGCAGCAGAAAGAATCGCGGAATATCCGGAGCTGGAAGGGACCCACCAGGGTCATCTAGTCCAATTCCTGGACCTGCACAAGACAACCCCAGGACTCCCACTGTGTTCCTGAGAGTGTTGTCCAAACATTTCTTGAGCTCTGTCAGTCTTGGGGCCATGACCACTTTCCCTGGAGAACTTGTTTCAGTGCTCAACCACCCTCTGGGTGAAGAACCTTTTTCTAATATGCAACCCAAAGGTCCACTGACACGGCTTCCTGCCACTGAATGGAAGCTATTGTTTTCACCTTGGTCAGTGATAAATACAGGCAGCTTCAGAGAGACACTTCTCAGCTTCCTTGGAAGATCTTAATTTCTCCAGATTTCTTCTCGCTCTTGTAAATAAACCTAATTAAAAAAACTCCATGTTAAATAAAAGTACGGCTCTATTCCCAATAGCACTGCATATATTTCACTTAATGTATGCTTCATCTTTTCCTAACTTTTATTGGAGCAGACAGATGCTAGTTGCCCAACTGGTTTGGATCTCCAGTGCACTCACATCACTGTGCATGTTTATATGAACACTTAATCACCAGTGTTACTTGAAAATGCATGTCTCTGCCATGCATAGGTAGGAGGATGCTGTGACTTCACTCAGCAGTCCCTTTGTTCAGGCATGGACCCTAGTGCTAAATGGAGTATGCAAGTGTTTCCATGGAAACCAATCAAAATTCATGAAAGGACTGATTTGACTTGCTCCAGCCAGTGATGTTTTATTTCATTTGAGTACCCAATAGCAAAAGATATTACTTTCATTTACTTGAAAAAGCGAGTGGATTAAATTATTGTATCAGTTTGATGGCAGCAAGAAAAATAGTGTTATCCAGCTGATTGCAGGAAGGTTGTCTGTTTATCCTTGATTGCCACAACCAGCTCTGTAGCTCCATGTGCATCACAGTGTCACTGAAGCAGCAGCAGCAAAGCAGCACAGTGGAGCCAGTCCCAAATGCTTCCCTCTCTTGCCTCTAGCCCCTGTGCAAATCAAGGAGGATCCTGCTCCAGGGTCCTGCTCAGCCATAGCCCAGCTCTGCCCTCTCCCCACCTGCCTGCAGGCACAAGCTTCTCAGCTGCGTTTTGGATGCAGCTGCAGTGCAGGGAATGACAGTCATATGTTTAGAGGGTGATGTGCCCTCAAGGACAGACTTTGGCAATGCGGGCAAGACTGTGGCTACTGTATAGCTCCTCCATGTGAATGCAGGGACACCCTGTACAGCAGATCACAGAATCATGAAGTCATAGAATCATTAAGGTTAGAAAATACCTGCAAGATCATCAAATCCAACATTCAATCCCACAAGGACAAGCATCCACGCTGGTTTGTAAGGCACAAGGTCACTGTGGATGCTACCAGACACAAACTATGTTCACTCACATAAGCTGTCCCCAGCCTGCCCATGGGAATCTGTGACTGCAGGTGGATTGGAAGAAAAGAAGCATCACTCCTCAACCATTAAGAAGAGCACAGTTTGCACAATACAAAGCCTCAGGATATTCTGATCACAGCTTTGTTTCCACAGCTATAGTCTCCAGCAAACAGGGAAAACATTATCCCAGTTACTTTCATTGATTTTAGTAGGAAAATATATAATAAATTCTTACTCGCCAGATGAGGGAATTTGATAGAGTTATTATTCAGTTCTTAACTAACCTCACTTTACCACATATTTAACACTTAGTCTTGATCTGTATAATTTTTTTTCAACTGGAAGAAGAAACTGCATGAAGTTTTATGCCAGACTTTATTTACTCTCTTGTACATTGTTGCAGTAATAAACTCAGCATGATTGCATGCATATATTAGTTTAAAGCTTTGAAATGGAACCATTTACATGTGTGATGTATCTTCAGTTTGAAGCTTCTCCTCTTTGACCCAGAGCAAAACTATGTTGTGCAATGATTCTTAAGAACTGCATCCCAAGATTCATTACAGTGTTCTAGTACTGGGTTACATGAGAAATAACAGCAGAAGGAAATAAAAAGGTATGGAGAAGAGAGGAAGGACAAGCTTGTATTCAGCAAAAGTGTCAGAGTTGCTGCTGCTGCATGATTCATTTAGACACATATTGCAATAAGAAACAGAGGCTATGACATGTGAAGCTGCATTTTTGTTCTGTATGGAGCACTGAAGTGCCGTGTTTTGTAGTATCTGAAACCTCATATCACGTCAGATTCCTTAAAAATAATTATAAATTTGTGGCAATGAATAGTTTCTTTGGGAAAGCTGTTGTCAGTAACTCCTTCCCCTCTTAATTACTGAATTGAACAGGTTTTGGATCAAGACTTATCAAAGTACTTGAAAAGAGAATGATCAAACATAGGAAAGAGGGAAAGGAGATGAGAGAAAGAAAATACTGTCTTAATTCCCCAGTGATGCACCTTCAGCTTAAACTGAGTGGAAATTCAGCATCACTCTCTGGGTAATCTCAGACCCCTGTGGGTATGTCACAAGACCTGTAGGCACTTACAGGACAGGGATTTAACAGAAAGCTGTCCATGATGCCACAGGGAATGGTTACCTCACTGTATCTGTGATGAACCAAAAGCAGTGAGGAAAGTCCATAATCTGAACTGACCTGATAATCGACCCTTTCCCAATAGAGGCTTTTCCTGCCCCACACAGCCCTGAAGAGTTGGAGGTACTGTGTTTCTTTGAGTAAAATGTTGGAAATAAGCAGCTGAAATCCATTTAAATCTAGGTTACACATCCGAATCCTGTTTCTTATCTGGGCTATTAGTCATTTTAACATCAGGAGAAGAGCTGTTTGTTATTTTAAATAGCTTAAACTCCTTGCAAAATAGCATGTCTGCCTCTATATTTCTTTCTTTTAATCTGTCATTCTCAGCTTTACATTTATGGTTTCTTGGCTATAAAAGGAGCTGTACCCAAACATCCCTTTAAAATTTGGAAGTTTGCACGTCACTCCCGCTGTGATGCAACACACTTTCAAAGAATGTGCCTTCACTTTCACAATAAAGTCATATCCATTTTTTGTTGTGTTCAAAGGACCTTTAAAGAAATTTCCTTTAATAAAGGTTTACACTCTGGAGCTCAGACAGAAAGAAAGGGACCCTTGGGACAATTTATCACTGGAGTAATGTGAAAATGCCAAGACTAGCTCATCTGTAAGATAAAAATATACCACCTTTGTCCCAGTTCTGCAAACATATTGGTGAAAACCCTGTATGTGGGAATGACCCCACTCAAGGCACTGGGATAAAAGTGATGTTTGAAGAAATAAGCCCAGCTATAAGCACTTGGAGAAATCAGAGCATATTGGAGAAAGAGGGACCGATTATTTTGTTATGTTGCAAGAAAAAACACCTACTTAGTAGCTTTATCAACACTGCTAAACCAGGGGAATACAACTGCAAGTTTTCAAAGATGGAGCAGGTTTCTTGGCATACTGGTGGTACAGTACAAAGGGAAATGTGCATCCAAAGCAGTGTGGGCAGTAGGTGAGGGAAGGAATTCTGCCCCTCTGCCCCACTCAGGTGAGACCCCACTGCAGAGCTGCCTCCAGCTCTGGGGCCCCCAGCACAGGAAGGATATGGAGCTGTTGGAACAAGTCTAGAGGAGGCACCAAGTTGGTGAGAAAGATGGAGCACCTCTCCTATCAGGAAAGGCTAACAGAATTGGGATTGTTCAGCCTGGAATTGGCCTAACTGGGATTACCTAATTGCAGCCTTCCAGTACCTGAAGGGAGCCTATGAGAAAGATGGAGACAGACTATTACCTGTAGTGACGGGACAAGAGGGAATGGTTTCAAACTGAAAGAGAGTAAGTTTACATTAAGTATTACAAAAAAAGTCTACTATGAGGGTGTTGAGGCAATGGAACAGGTTGCCCAGAGAAGTTGTGGCTGCCCCCATGGAAGTGGCTTTCCTGGAAGTGTTCAAGGCCAGGTTGGACAGGGCTTGGAGCAACCTGGGATAATGGAAGGTGTCCCTGCTCATGGCAGGAGTATGGAAGGAGATAATCTTTGAGATCCCTTCCAATCCAAACCATTCTGTGATTCTATGAGTACAGCATGGGTTGATGAACACTTGGATTTACTGGGGTGGGGAAAGGGGTTGGGCCATGGTCTCTCTGCCAGATCAAAATCTCTGTCTCCATCACTAACATGGCAATTGAAAACATGTCTTGGAGAAAATCTCCCCAAAAGCACACCTGGTCTGCCTCAGTCAATTCTTAATAGCTTGAAAAACAAATGATAGTTCTTAAAAACAAATCAGCATTTTATACATTTTCACGTTGTCTGAAAAATGCAGCCCTACATTCCACCATACATCTAACTGTTGTTTTACATGTTATATTCCACTGTTTTCATATGTCATGTAGTAAATTCAAAATAATATTTCCTGGGCATACAATTTGTTAATGTATTTATTTATTTGGCTTGTTTCTTGTTTGATGTTTTGTCTTAAAAATTTGTATTATGGTGAAAAGTATCACTTGCAGAACTGAGTCTTTATAATACAGGTGACTAAAGTGTCCAGCTTTCAGAATAGCAATGAAAACAGAAAAGAGGAAAGCTAGTTCCAGAGGAAAAAAACATTCACTTTGGAAGCAAAGGCAGTCAGTGCTAATGGCTTTAAATTTTTTCCTTACACAATTAATAACTCAGTGTCACGGATCTTTTCAGGCTATTACTGAAGAGCTGTGTTTGATACCATTGTCGTCACTTTAACAAATTGTTGTATGAAATGGCCCTTCAGAGCTTTTGTTGATTGATAACTGAGTTAAAGAAACTTCCTTTTGTGGAAAAAAACGGTAAGGTGGAGGGATGCAAATGACTTCTCACTGCAGATCATAAAAGGGCCACTCCATCATTCTGTCTGCAGCTTGTCAACATAAATTTCAGTAAGTGTTCTTTAAAAAATAAAAAAAAAATAGAAAAAAAGAGACAAAAAGGAAAGTAAGTAAGAAAGAAAAAGGACTGAGAGTGCCATTTAAAGCATCAGTATTTCAACTGAGTTCCCACATAGTTTACAAAGTGGGCTGAAGTTTTACGTAAATTAACAGAGAGAATTTTTCTTCAAACTCTTGATCACATTGACTGATCTTTCCCATAATTTCTTCTGTGTATCATTTATGCTTTAAAAATTCCCCTAGTATGAAAAGGATTGTAGCTACTATTTTTTCTTTTTAAGCTTTGCTTTTTCTCCCTTTTCTAGCACTGGGACTCAGCTGTTGCTTTAAAGACTTAAAGACTGTTGCAGGGCACAGGTTTATATGCCTATGGAAAGTCAGGTATATAAATCTATCCTGAGGAGCAGAACATATAAATACTGACCTATATAGACCTCTGTAGGCTGTGCCTCTATCATATTTACTGGGTAAGGCAAGGTCACACCACCCCGCAAAATGGAGATGGCTCTTTAAAGCAAGGTCTGTAGGTAAAGGAAAAAGTGCTTTTCAAACCCTCAAGGAGAGAAAGGACAGATCAGCTGGAGCAAGATAAATCCAATACAGAAGGTTTCACCTCTGAAATAATGTAAGAATTTTGGGCCTGATGCAGCATGCTTTGATATTCCTGGCTTTAATTTTGAACATATTTCCAAATGCTAAAGTTATTTAGTTTTCTGAAAGATCAAAAATGTCCCAGTCAAAGTAAGAGCCTTTGAAAAACCTTATTATTTAACTCTAAAGACAGAGAAAATGCAGTAAATATATGTGTTAACCAGCGTTTATGCAACATGAAAATTCACTTGGAGTTCTTCTTATGGACTAGATCATCCTTGACTGCAGGAGAGGTAAGAAAGCAAGCAAGAAAGGAGAATTTGAGAAAAAGCTGATTTAAATAATCTCAGTGTATAATTTTAACCAGAAGAAGAGACATGCTCAAGATTTCTCTTGCTTTGGACAAAGCTATTACCAAAGAACACCCACGGATCTGTGCATTTCTGCCCACTAACACTTCAAATTCAGTAATTACAAGATATATAAAGTTGAAGAGAAAGAACTGTGTTCTTAACAGGTTATGAACCTGTGCTCTGGTTAAAGCACAAAAGCTGCCTGCCTGAAAGACTGGGAGGAAGTTTTAGAGTGAGCACAGGCTGCATTTTTTAATCTCTGTGATGAAATGGGTGTTTCATTTAAAAACTGCATTGCGGGCAGGCCAAGAGGTCTGTGTATTTAAGGTTGCCTGACACTTCCCATTACAAGAACCTGTTTTCAGACACTCATACCTTTGACAAATGTGAACTGTTTGGACTGAAATATCTCATGCCAGGTGTCTGCCTCAGAATTAATTCTGCGAGGAAATTTTGTCAAGGAAAGTTTAATGTTTTTCAAGTATAAGGCAAGTAACAAATACTGTGCTTTATTCATGGTGAAAATGTGGACAATTTTTTTTTAACTCTTAAGCAGGAACACATCTATCTTGTAGAGGAGTGACTCAAAGTTTGCTGGGAGGGTTTGTCTATTTTTCAGTATTTTGCCATCATCCACATAAACGTGATTATTGTGCCCTTTTAAAGTCACTGTTGGGGATGGACTTGCAAAAAAGCAACTACCAAAATATCCATAGAGAGAATGTTCCTGCTGAGAGTTGTTGTAGACTAGGAAATAAATCCTGAAATTTTAGTCCTATATTGACTTTGAGTCAAGCAGGATGGGGAAAGTGTCTTTACTGACTGGTCCTGACACTACACTGAGATACGGGAGGGACATGAAAAAAATAAGGATTTTAAAAAAGCACAGAAAATTGGACTTGCCTTAATTCTGGTATTTCTTAGTATTTGGAGGTTGCTTTGTACCGTTAAGTTTTCTTAAGTACAGTTAAGTGAATATGTTGTATGGTATCTATCTATCCACCCAGACACCCATGTACATGAAATATCATCTGTTCCTAGACAGTTTCTGGCATATTTATGTTTACCTGTGCAGCAAAATAGTGTCGGTTTGATCTTAAGGAAATATTTTGTTCTTCTGCCAAGCTCAAATAGTGTATTAGGGGAAGACCGATGTCTCTGCAGGATTTTCCCAATTCTTTTTAGCAGGGCAACAACACCAGAAAGGCAACCATGTGGATGTTGAGTGAGATCAGGTGGATGCAGACTCACATTGGAATGGACCTTGTGCCACTCATTGGGCCAAGTGATGCAACATGATGAAAGTCCTCATAGTTATCCTGTTTTGCTCCTACAGTAGGTGCTCAATCTTTAGCAGTGGTGCTGTGAGCCTGAGCACAACACCTGTGACCACAGACTCTCCCCCACAGCTCTCTGAAAAGTCTCAGTAAAAAAAGGTCATCTTAAATTGGTCAACTGTGTCTTCAGATCATGACAGACTTCTGTGAGAAAGATTTTGGGAACTTATTTTTACATTTGGTCCTTTTTAATAAGAGGATGCCCAAACATCAGTGAAAAATATCACAGGTAGAATTGATCCCTTCTCACAGTGAAAGAACAGGTTCATTCCTCTTTCAAGAGTTCTTCGAGCCCTATTTCATGTGATTTTCAGGTTCAGTGATTCTCTTGAACAGTGTTGACATTGAACTCGTGCTGCTTGGTGCTGTGGGGCCGTGGTTTTACAGAATGGATGCAATTCCTTGCATGGAATCAGGTCAAAACTAGGGTGGTTACAGATGTCTGCAGATAAACTATTTGCCTCAACTCTCACTATGATTGGCAGAGCCATGGAGATGGATTCAGATAGATAAAAGTAAGTGCCTGTGCTATTTGAGGTATCCTAAAGTATTCAGTGACTTGTTTTGAAATTCAGTGGATGTACAGGTATCGCTCTGCTATTGCAATTTCAAAAATGCATCTTTAACTGTTTTAATTCTTCCCTACTAACATGATTATAGTCAATCTAGGCCAATCAGGAGAGACATTTATCCTAATCCTTCCAATTTACAAATATTTTGTGCTCAAGAGTGTATCCTTTACTCAGAAAAGAAATTATATCCTTACTTTGTTTCCACAAATATTTTGTGGTTAAGCCTATGGAGGCTTTCTCTTGGGAAGTTTTCCTTTGTAGGGCTAAAGTTCTATGAAATCTTTCTGCTTCACTTTCCTATGACTTTCTTCTTTCTGTTAGGATATATTAATGGAATGATTACTTTGTTCCTTTTATTCATGTAAAACCCAACAAGAAACTTTCTATTCCCATCTTTCTAAAATGTAAATAGCCTGAAATGAAGAAGTAGCACAGTGTCATTGCAGATTGGCCTTTTTGAGTTTAAATGTCCCAATTAAAACCTAGTGCTTGCTTCAAAACATCTGGTGAGTTTATGAGAATTCATATATTCTGGAGATATGACAATTCATACGTACCTATTTTATTGCACTGTTCTGGTGAAATACAATTGAGACAGAAATATGGTCCCCTTGCCTCAGTATGCTTGACAAAAGAGAAAAATAGGGCCACATAATTTTGAACAGGTTTGGAAATTTATCTGATCTGTGGAAGGTAGTCCTAAGAGGAAGACAGATGTCTTGTGAGGTGATTTAGATTCAAATTTTTAAAGACATATAGATATTGGTCTGCTTTGCAGGGTAAGTGAAGCTGAATGCTAATTCCTTGTGTATAAACTCCACAAGCGTTTTGACCTGGAGGAATGAAAAGGGATTACCTGGTGTCTAGAACTGGTGATCAGAGGTGGGACATGTGGACTGGTGTCTCCCCAGGATGAGGACACCAGTGAACTTGATCTCTTGCCTACTGTTCTGGGTTCCTGTTTAGAGGTGGGTCTCCTTTCTCTTCCAGTCATGTCCAAGTGGTGGGGCTGAAGCCTTTGATGGACTGGTTGCTGTTGTGCAAGTACCCAGGCTGAGCGTTTCAGGGAATGTAAGCTGGAAAATTCCTAAGCTGTCAGCCCTTCCCAGAGTCTGCCAGATCCTCATCTCAGGGCTGCAGGAAACAACTCTGAAAATATGTGGTAGGAGAGGGTCAGGACCACCATCAAACAGTGCCCGTGGCCTCTCAGCTCCCAGGGCAGGGGAGGCTGGGGCAGCCCCTGTGCTTGGGTGGGCACAATCTGTTCACCTTTTGTGACAGACACTTAAACATTTCCATGTGTTTCACCCCAGGCTACTCATTCCTCAATGAGGAGATTTTTTGGGCACAATTATGCTCTTCAAATTAGGCACTTGAGAGCTTTCAAGGAGACTGAGGAGACACTCTGTGAATTTTAAGCAATCTTAAACAGGTCACTGTAGTGTGGGGAGTCTTGGTTGTGGGATTCCAACGCCTTAGATGTGGTTATTAACTTCAATCTTAGTCCCATTTCCTATGGTTTGGAGCCTGTTCTCTGTCATTGCCTTCTCCATGACTATAAATAAGTAAATTCACTTTCCTGGGTCTCTTTCTTTCCAGCCCTTTTCTCTCTCATATAATAACTCTTCTGAGACAGAGTCAGACTGGTTCTGTGTGTTATTCCTGCTCTTGTGAGGTATGGAAAAGAAGGTAAGGAGGTCATTTGGTACTTCAGGGACACTGGTGTAACAAGCAAATCCCAGCTTCTCATGGTACATAGATATTTCTACATTTTTAATGGTTAATACAAAATGCTTTAGCATGAGGATTTGATGTAAAACTCTGACTGCTGTAGCACCTGGGAAACCACAAAATGCTTTGGGATTCTTATAGTCAGTCTCTGCAGCCTCATAAGTATCCATTTGTTCTAAATTTCATGGAAACTCTGCTGCATACACAAAAATCAATTTTTTTTCCTGCATTTAATTCTGCCATGGTTCAAGGCTCTAAAACATGACACATTATGATTAGCCATTCCCACATCCCTAAAATATAAAACAAATTTCTGTCTTTAAAAAAAATTATTACACTATTTTTCCAATAGCACTAGAGAATTTAGAAAGAATGATAAATTAATAAAAATGATCCTATGGGTACATTTTTATTCCTAACCAGCTTATAAATAGATTGCATTAAGAAAAACAAACAACCCCCAGAGTACATTTTACTAAGTTAAATAAAACTATCCCGATTTATTTCAGCTTCAGAAACAACAAACAAACCAGCTGAAAAATAAAAATATAGAGTTTTACAATGTTATGAATGGCAAGGTAGAAGCTGTTATTTGTATGAAACTCATTTAAAAATCAGCATGCTTTTAGCAAGCTATATAACATTTTTCTACAGTGTATTACTACTCAATTTTGAATTTTTTTTTTTAATGAATGGGAGAATTGTAGTTATTTCCTGAAGCACTTTGATCAGGAATTGTTATACTGAGATATCCAGCTGACTTACTAGCTTGAAAACCAGAATGCAGGAAAGTAAAGGGAAAGCAAAAAGGAATCAATGGATGCTAAATAATTCCAGCTAAAAAGAAAGCTCATGCCACAGATGCATTTAAGCCTGACATGTCCAGGAGTAGTAGGAATTAGCATAACTGCTGCCATGGAAATCAGCAAGAGTTTAATCATCAAGTTCAATGAGTGATGACTCAGAAAAATGCTGCTTGCTTTTGAAAAATCTCACTCCAATAATTTTTTTTTTTTTTTTTTTAATGACTTGTTTCTACTAAGAGAAGGGGAAAGGAATAAAAGACTCTACTCCATTTTGTCACATCTGGCTTGGTGACAATTTCAGTTGTGCAGTGTAGATGTACCATCACAGAGTTGGAACCTGCTAACTGAGAACACCAAATACTTGAGGGGTTACAGGCCTGAGCTTTATGAGACATTGGCATTTTTCATTTTGTGAGTGAACTGTTTTGACACTCCTGAAATACACTGCCATTTTTATTTCATTCAAAACCACGTGGATAGATCAGCCTTAAATCATAAGTAGTTTAGGCAGTCCCAAAACTGCATTTTCAATGAATAAATGACTTGTCCCTCCCAGAATCTCCACATTTGCAGTTTGTGCTAAGAAGTGGAAGAAACAGGCTGCTCCACAGCTTGTGTTAGCCCACCAGAAGCCAAATGGCAAATCCCTTCCTTTTGCCTTTTGATAAGTTCTGAGTGGCAGAGATGGCAAAGCTGCCAGTGAATGCTGACAGCACATGACATGTTTTAAACTGAGTATATTAGGGAAAGAGTGAACCAAACTGAGGTCAGAAGTTTTTTTCCAGTCTTTCTACTACGAAGTTGTATCATATCAGAACCATTAAAAAAAAAAAAAAGCTGTTTCTTTTCTGCTCTCTGAAAAAGAAATATGAAAACTTTTTAAGAAAAAATTATGATATTATTAAATTCCATAAAACAATTTAAAGTAGACTGAAGAGAAACCCAGTTCTTTGTAAAACACATTGATTTAAAATGTGAAAATGATATGTGGAGGCAGGAGAAAGAAACATTGCTTGTTGATAATTACTGAAAAACCTCTGATTTGTGTAGCAAATAAAACAGAATGAAATAGAAGAGATATATTTAGATAATGTAAGACAAATCAGATCCATATACTCTGGCAGCAGATCAAGAAAAAGTGATACTGACATTAATATTTCCTATTTCAAGTATCATTTCTGTCTCTAATGCTTTTCTGTTGTTTATTTCTGTCCATAACTTAAGTGATTTAGTTCAGGAAACTTACATATGTTTTACAAAGTAGGTAAATATAATTAATAACTTATTACATAACTGTAACTCTTACAGGAAAAATGTCTGCCTTTTGGACTGGGAATACAGTCTATGTCATCCCCTTTATTCATTTCAGCACAAAAGAATATTGCTTCCTTCAGCCTCTTTTATTTCTTTACATCTCATCTCCAACAACTTGGACCCAAGTCCCTTCAACAAAGGTGTCTATTTCATTTTCTTCTCTTAAACTTCCCTGCTTTGCAATCTATTTTTTGTTCCTGTGGAAAGATCATTAGTGATGTTGACCTTCCACTTAACTCTGACAAATGTAGAAGACATCAGATATAATCTACTACACCAACTTCTCCTCTAAACGTGTTGTATAGGTAAGTAAGTACTCTTCCAGGAAGGACATGAAGTCAGCATCCTTCACACCTGAGGCAAAGTAGCTATTATAGGATAAGTAAGTATCTCACCTTGCTTTCAAAGTCTTGCAGTATCGTGTTCTGCCATGTGTGTCTCAGACAAAAAAAGACACGAGTTCACATTTCAAGGTGTTTGTTCAACATTTTGAAAAGAAGTGAAAAAATCCCTTTGATTCTAGCTAGTAAATGAGAATTTCACATTTCCTTTTTGCAGAGAAAAAAGTCAGTGTCAACTTTTACTCTAGCACTTTGAATGGAACAAAAGCTCAAGAAACCTGGCATCTCTTTCTTTGCAATTTTTAGTGACAGTTTAAAAAGAAATTCCTAGAAGTGGATTTCCTTTCTTTCTCCTTAGGGGACATCTAATTCAGCAGGTGGCAATATAAACTTAACCAGATAACAAAATGATTCTCACCCATGCCACTTGGAAGAATAAGTTTTGAGGGGAAAAATAAAGTTAAATTTTAAAAATACCCTTTTCTCATACGAGCAGATAAGAGAACATCCAGAAAATTGCAATTGCACAAACACTTTAAGGCATTTATTCCATACTTACTTGCTCTAGTGTCCCATTGAAGTCAGTGAGGGAAGGAATGTTTCATCAGGTGGTCTCTTGTTCAGATTCTGTGCTTGTCTTCGTCTACCTCAGTGATGGATCTCAGATCCAAATCTCATTGATGCCAAGGTCTCATCCTTTGAAAGTCTTCAGTAATTCTTCACTTGTTACTACTTCCTCTCACATCTTTCCTGACAAACACATCTTTCATGAAGGAACATCTGAGATGGGCCAGGCAAGAGCTGGTGTAACCTTTGTATTGATTACTGGTGTCATCAAGCACCTTTTGACTCTTGTGAAAGCTTTTTAGCTCCACTTCTCACTTTGTCCTATTTTATTCTCATTCTCAATGCCCACTATTTCCCAGCTTTTCTTTTTCCTCTTCTCCATACTCTTCCTCATCAAATGTGATCTCTATCTTTCTCTTTACATTGTCTCTTCTTCCACTTCTCACATCCTCAGTTCACTTATAGCATGTGTTGCAATTACTTAATAAATAAACACAAATAATAACCAAACCCTCAATATCAGCCCAATATCAACTCCCTGGAGATTACTTATAATTTGAGATCCCTGGGCCTGATAGATTTATTTCCATGATAGCTCCTTCCTCAGTGTGGCTTGCCCATGGAGGCTATGAAATAATTCAGCCATGGAGAATCTCTTGTTGCATGATTTGTACAACTGGGGCTTGAAGCCTGGCTGCTCCCAACTCTGACATTTACAATAATCCTTACAAACTTTTGTGCCAGCAGCAAAGATCACAGGTTTGCAGAAGACTTGCAAAGAAGTCAGCACATGTTAAGTGAAGGATTGTGGTGGTTCCTACATACACACTCTTACATGATGGCAATACTTCATGCGATCCCTTTTGTAATAAATAGGCCAAACCAAGTCCATTATCAAGTTTGGAGCAGGTAACAAGGATTCAGGCAAACAATTTGCACAGCTCCATTGACACATGGCAGCTTGTGAAACTGTTGCATTTTTTTTTCTGTGCAAGCCCTCAGAAAACATGATCCAGTTTGCTTTTGCTCTTTTGCTAAAACTGGTACTAGGTAAGGAATTAAATAGTCAGTAGTTTAGACAAGGAATTTAGAAGCTCGAGTTTGATTACTGAACAAACATTTCTTGAGTGACCTTGGGTCAATTACAAATTGACCCTGTAGTTCTGGGTTTTTTTTGCTAAACCTGCTATGAGAGTAAACTCCATGAATAGTTATGGAATACCAGGATTCTGCAGCAAGAAAGACTGCAAGAATACTTGAAAGAGAAATAAGTTGCAGAACATAATGTTTTCATTTGTAAGGTGTCAATTTTGAATTATGTCAAAATATTCTCTATGTTAGGGAGGAAACCCTGGTGATCCACATCATATCATGCCGTGCAAAATAAATTCCCCATTAAAGGGTATCAAGTCTTACCTCATTTTTCACACAACATCACTTTTTGCGTAAACATTTAGAAATATAACTTCAGTATCTCTCTATTTGAAGGCAAATAATATGCCCTTACCATTCAATGGAAGATTAACCCTGAAAAAAATAATTTACCGCCCATTGTTTTTGACAATTAAGTTAATGGAGCTTTTCAATTAATAGCAATAAAGTAGACTTTTACACAACATAATAATTTTATACAAGCAATATCTTCACCTTTTTGCCCAATCCAGTGTCATAATTTTCTTTGGATTCTCTCCCAACTCAGGGATATTATAAGAAAGAACTGATAGTTGGCTATTGCTCATCTGTTTTAACTACAGGCAGTCATGGAACATTGTTGTAAAATGCCTAATGGGTTGGAAAGTGCTTTTTGGAGCAGAAAGAACTAGTGCAAATTGCAAATTTGTGTGTGTATTTCCCAAGTGTCTGCACTTACAATACCTTTAGTAGATACAATAGATTTACACGGGCAGACAGTGACAGGACAAGGGGGAACAGTTTAAAACTAAAGAGGAGAGATTAGGATTAGCTTTTAGGAAGAAGTTCTTTGTTCAAGTAGTGATGAAACACTGGAACAGGTTGCTCAGAAAAGTTGTGGATGTCCCACACCTGGAAGTGTTTGAGGACAAGTTGGATGATCCAGTGGGTGGCATCCCTGTACCTTCAGAGTAGATCTTTAAGACCTAAGAGTTTTGATGAGTACATGATTTACCACAGACCAGAAAACTACAGCAGACACTGGTTGTTTCCAATGTCCCCATGGCTCTGAGTTTCACCTATTTCTAGTTCAGTGCATCATGATCCCCCAGCAGTTTTATTTCATGTACCACAGGTGTAGAGCAAAGGAGATCACATAGCCAAGAAAAGAGGTGTCTCTTCCCATTAGCTCCTGACGTGAAATGATGCAAAGGAGGCAGATTTGATTCCCTTCTTCTGTTCCATCCACCACTGCCGAAGGAATCTCTTCACCTGACTTTAGCTTTCAAGTCACACAATAAAAAAGGTCTTCAAACAATACCATGAACCCATTTCTGCATTTTGAATGCAGATGGCCCCCAAAGGGAATGTCAGTCAGTGAGTCCTCTCGTTGAACAAATAATTAATTCTGTAGTTCAGCATGATCATGAGCACATGCTATTGAGCCTTACTAACCACACTACAGGAAAGGATCTGATATACACACACCCTAGGGTCTGGTGTGCTCCTACTGCACTTCACTGCTCTGTCCCATGGCTTGCCAGAAAAGAGGGCTTGCTGAGGTGAACTTTACCTATTTGCTTAGGTTTACTTACAAAGGAATAGGTGAAAAGATATCTACTTAAGAGTCACCCTGATGTTATGTCAGGATCTAACCAATTTGTATTTCCTCTTTCAGGAACTGCTGGAAGGAAGCATTGTGGGTAACAACTACCCTGCAATAAAGACACAAACATTACACTGCAGTCCCACTCAATTCTTTATTATGTCTTTGTTCCTGAACAAGAAGCTGTGCACCACTAGTCTATTTTAATTAGGGAACTTCCATGTCTTGATTTAGCTGCACTGTCATGTCTTTTTCACTTCCCTCAGAATGCCAGGAATTTGTCATGTAGTGAGTACCTCTGTGTGTGTCAGCTCAAGGGCCCAGGTCCATCTGAACTTGAGCCAGTAGAAATTTGGAAGTTGATTTAAAGCTGCTCATCTTCATAGTCATTGAGACGGGATTCACTTATGGTAGATTACTCATTCCAGCTATCTCAGGCATTCATTTTAGGACATGTTGGAAATCTCTAACTTCCACTGTCAATAAGGTACTCATTTAAATAGCAACTCTTGGGAACTTGAGGTAGTTGCCTAGATCCCCATAAGAGATATGTTACTCATCTCCCATGGAGACACTAGGCAGACAAATCAATTGCCCTCATCCATATGGAGAAATATCTCAGCAGGTTTAATTTCAAGCTGAATGTCACCTTCATGTCTTAATCATCAGTGGACTGAAAGTAGGTGAGCTACATGATGCCTGGTTCACCTTTGCAGAAATTTAGAATTGTTACCCTACTTTATTTTGGGACATATTTCCAGTTTCTAACTGGTGATACCAGACACAAGACCATTTTCCCACAGCTCTAACACTACTTGCTTCTTGTGGACAGTCCCCAGGAAGCACAAACTCTGTGTTGTAGAGGATAGAAATGATTTGCAAGCAAATGTCACATTCTATTCTATTGGGAGTAGGTGGTAAGGTTTTGGTAATGGGAGGCTCCAGGGGAGGCCTTGGTGGGAAGAAGTCAGTGGCTGCCCTGTGCCAGACACTATAGTCCATGGACCCACTGCAGGACAAAGCTGAGCCCGTTAGGGAATTTTGTGGTGTTAATTCCTGACTGCAATGCCTACAAGATGCTTGTTTCCCCACTGAAGGGGCAAAGAGTGACCTGCAGAGATAACATGGAGGGAGAAGTGTCTGGATTGAAGCTGAGTCTGGGAAAGGAGGAGTGTGTCTGTTTTGTCCACAGCAGTAATAGGCAAGTGATCTCTTTGAATTTACCTTGATCTACAAGTTTTCTCACTCTCATTCTTCCAATTTTGGTGAAGGGTCTGGAGCACACATCACAGGAGTGACTGAGGAAACTGAGGGTGTTTATTCTGGAGAAAAGGATGCTCAGGGGGGACCTTACTGGTCTTTATAACTGAGAGGTTGTAGGGAGGTGGGGGTCAGTCTCTTCTCCCAGATATTAAGTGACAGGAAATGTCACTCAAGTTGCATCAGAGGAAGTTTAGATTGGCTATTAGGAAAATATTCTTCACAGAAAGGGTTTTTAATCTTTGGAACTGGCTGCCCAGGGCAGTGGTTGAGTTGCCACCCGTGGGGGTATTTAAAAGATGTGTAGACACAGAATTCGGGACATGGTTTAGAGGTGAGTTAGTCAGTGCTGGGTTAATGGTTGGACTTGATGATCTTAGCGGTCTTTTCCAACTGTTAAGGTTTCTATGATTCCATTCCCTCCCTGTTGCTGCTGAGGCAGAGAGTGAATGAGTGGCTGCATAGGTGCTTGGCTGCCCACTGGAGCCAACCCATCGTACTTAGGCCCTCTATTTTTGGTGCAAAACACATTGGGAAACCCTAGAGATAAGTATAGGATGTCTAGTAATGTTAGTCATTCTACTTTCCACAATTTAGGAACAATTTAGCAAGGGCTTGATTAAATTCTCCACTTACAGGTGTGAAATGGGATCTGAGACATCATAAAGTATCTGAGACATCTGCAGAGGCTTTGGGGTGTGGTAGAGCACTTTGGGTCCTTTGACATGACAGCTGAAGGACCAAAAAGATAACTAGGAAGTTTCAAATGCCCATAGATTCTTTCCAATGTGCACCTGAATTAACAACTGATTGTCTATGTGTAGGAGTCTTAGAATCGGACTGGGGCCAGTTCAAAGGAGCGACACATTCCCATGGGACTACAAGAAAACATGCTAAGGGTTTGTCCACTTTTAAAAAAAATACATTACTGAGGAGTCAGGCCTTTGAAAGTTTTCATAAGCAGAGGCACCAAATCTAACAGCAAACTAAAAAAACCCCCAGAATCTAACTCAAATTTGAAAGGATTTACACTCATACAGTTGCCATAGCAACTTTGCTGTTGACAAGCAATATTTAAAAAAATTCTGTGAATTCAAACCGCTGGTTGTTGCTGCTCAGGAGTATACAATGAAATGATTCCATTAAATGTCCCCTGGAGGAAGCACTCGAGTGCTTGGATGTATCTCAATTATGAGCACACAAGCCACAACCAGGTACATTACTGACCTTTTGGGTATCACAGGAGATTAGAGTATGTGTCAAACCTCAACCAATTTCAAAGCATTTTGATAAAAAAAAAAGAAACAAAAGAAATGTGAGCTTGAAGCATTAACTCCTGCAATGTATTAGGGCTATAATCAATTTATCTTACAATGGCCACAGATACAACATGAATCCCCACTGCTGCTAATCAGACAGTTCCAGTCCATGATCTGCTAAAATTTGAATTTGTTTTCTACCTGGTTTTCTTGTACATCAACAAGCTCAGAGAGTCTTATCTTTTACTTCCTTTAGATGTAAAAGTTTTCTGCAAAAATCAATTTTGTCTGTTGAATGAATGATGAATAATCTGGTGGCACTTCTGCAGACCCGAAATCTGAAACCTATGATAACATTCTTCAAAAATGACTCTCTTTTGTGTAACTTATCTATGAAGCAGAGTAATTAGCCTGCAGCAAGTCCAGATTTTGTGATTAACAGAGCCTTTCCTTTCAGCACTACCAAGACACAATAGTTCCTTTTAAATTTTCTTTCCTCTAAGGAAAAATAATGCCTGACACTTTTAAAATAAAACTATAGAGAATGTCTTCTCGATCTTTTCTTTCTAGGAAAACATATAGTGTATGAAGTCTTAAAAAAATTACTCACACTTATTTAGAATGACACAGAAATAATATTATGGCTCTTAAACCTGTGACATGGTCCTTTCTTCCCTCGTTCATACAGATTAAAGCTCTGGAAAAAACATTTATGGAAAATGAGGATTCAGAACATGAAAGCAGATGTAAGATAAAGTGTATCCTCTCATATTGATGTACCCATGATCCTCATGAAAGATTCAGAATACTACAACATTGTCAAGACAGAATATAGTAGGACACAACTTTTAATTTATCATAGGTCAAATAATTTATACTAGAGTCATATTGGTAATTCCGATAGAATGAACACCTCAAGTATTTCACAATATGGGGCACAGTCAATGTTGGTATGAGTTTTCCTGTTACCAAAACACCCTATGGATCTAGGTAGGTGTCTTTAAAGCACATGAGCTATGCAACTTCCTCCAGACATGACCCTTCATTTGAAAGAATTTTGCAGTTTTATGAGCAAATAAAGATATTATTGAAGACAAGTACTGTAAAATCAGCTACAAGTAGTTCCAGGAGGGCCCTTGCAAAGTTCTTTCTTTTGAAAGACATGGGGCTTGATGTCATACATAAAGTCTTTAAGATCTGTTCAACCGATTTTAGAACAACCAAAATCTTCAGCTTAGTGAACTTTTCTGATGTTACACAGAAGTGCATTTGTTCTCAGCACAGACAGCAGGATTTAGAATAAAATACCTACACATCCTTTTTTATACAGGAATTTGATCACTGATATATGCCTAGGACCTGCACAAGAGTTCTTTGTTATCCTAGGTCTACTTCTCCTGATTTCTGTTCTGATCTCACTTTCTATGAGTAGCTGGTATGAACACTTGTCTCTTAAAATATCCAGACATTTCCAATAGCCATACAACACAGCCAGCAGGAGTTAAAATGCTGAAAATATGATCAGGATTTGAATGGGATTCAGAGTCATGCAGCTGACTGCTTTTAACCTCTTCCACTCTCTATATATCATCTGGTATAAATGGGGAGACCTCCTGCTGGAGCTAAGAAAGCTACACTGATTTATACCAGCTGAGCATTACAGGGCAATGGACTGTTTAGAGAATTTTATCTACGGCGCTTAGTTGTCAAATAAACAGCTGAAACTTCACTTACTTAAATAAAGTCTTCCTTGATTTATGCTGGTGCAGTGACAGTAGAGCTCCATTCGTGTTCCACTCCATGCTGCACGCAGTGGTATTTGGGAGGTTATAGAATGGTAGCTGCATTTATAGACAAAAAGAATTTCATTGCATTTAATGAAATTGCCCCAGCAAAAAGATACTTTATATTTTTTATAAGAAAACAGTAACGAGTTACTCATTTGTGTGATGCTTCCAACACTGCAAAGCTCTCACACTCCACATTATGCCAGTTTAGGACTTGGAGCCTATGATCATCTCTGTGTTTCTTTCTAGTTGAATTCAGAACAACTGCACACTAGTTAGATGAAGTGAATAATTATTTTGTCAAATCCCATAGACACTCTTCACTGGACTGATTCTGTTTTAAAAGTCACACCATAGATTGGCTGTCCCCAAAAGCAAGACATTTCTTGCTGCTTATGGGAAATGAGATTCTTATAATTAGGCTGAGATTCTCTTTGTGATACAAGCCGTGTTCAACAAGCTCTGTCTGCTGCTTGTTTGCTTTAAAGAAAACATTTTTCTCTCTCCCCAACACGGCTTTGACTCCATGCAACTGCAGTCTGTAGGTTAATATATAAATGCGAAATAGTGTCTGGGCAAGCAATATGGGACAAATAATCCTTTAAATAAATCTCTATAAAGGCAAACAGGCCAAGGATTTTACCTTTCTGAGACCTTGTAAATGTTCTACATCTGTCCTTAACACCAATCATCTCTCATGTGCCTGTCCACGTGCACTTCTCTGGCATTTTTCCTGGATGGGTGAACAACTTTTCATCAGTGAGGTGCCAGTCCAAAGCCTGTGACCCAGAGGGTAATTTATCATGTTCCATTTTTAGGTTGAGGGTTTGAAAGGTATTGAGAGGACCTGCAGCCTCTGACAAGCCAAGGGTTTTCCAGAGCTTGAGTTCCTGGCAAATTCATGTACAAGATTTTGTTCTATGCAAAGATAGTAAGTATTTAGGGGAACATTCATCTGTTTTATTAATCTGTTTCCACTCATTTTTCTTTGTGAGATGGATGTCTTTAGTGGATATATTGTTGATTAAAATGATTTCCTTTCATTGAGTTAAAAAGTCAAAACAAACTGCTCCTCACCATAATGTCCCTGGATTTAAGAATAACAAGTGCTCTCACAAACCCACACTCAGTAATTACCAGATGAGATTTATCAAGTCATGTTACAGACAAAACCTGGAGGAAGAAACATCAACAGTTTCCTTATATTTTTTAATGATAAAAAGAAAAAAATACTGATGCAGTAGCAAGTAAGAAACCCACAGCTTAATTACAGGTATATCTGTTCACATCACATCTGCCAACAAGCTTGTACATATATCATTAGTATTGACTCAGCATAATATGTAGCAGAATTCCATGCTGGTTGCAGAAAATCCAATCAATAAAATCCTAAACCATGTGAGTTCATTACTTTAAAATCAAAAATCCTAAAAATAACTTTCAGCACCTCTTCTAATCCTATGCATGGATTACATTCTTATTATATCATTTCACGCCGTCATTCAAGAGTCATAAATAATCATATAAAACCTCTTTCTCAATACATCCACTACATGGATATCTCTGAAAACACAAAAACTCTCTTTATCTGCATAAGATATGTATCTCCTTCCATCTCTGCCTCCAAACCTGGCTCTACAATATGTGAGCATGGCCAAATGTGTCATATCACAGAGGTTTATAATTTGCTGTTTTCAACAGCTAATGCCCAGCAATATGGGCATATTTAGCTTGTACAGAAGAAATAACTAAACAGTTATTTTTTCATAAATTACATTCACTGCATCTCTTCTAATGGTAGATACCCCAGAAAACAAGACCCACTGACCAGGTCCTTGGTTAGTTTCCAGCAGGACCATACCTGTATTACACACCATTTAGCCCCAGTCTCTTCCAAACCTTACGTGGTACCTCTGCAGATAAATGTATTGGGTGTATGTTCATGTTTAGTTTTCAAGTACTTGAAATAATTTTAAAGGCTGTATCACATCCCACCATAGCAATATATTAATACCATATGTCTTGTGACATGAGGTAAACTGGACTGTTTGAGGGGACCTGGTCATATGAAGCAGTTTTCATAAGGAAAATAAGCATAGTATGGTTTTGTCTATGTTGTTTGCATGCAGCAGCCCTAGGAATAAATGATCCCCATGACTATACAGTGATGTACATGCAGTTTGGGTAACTGGAATGTTATGACATGGAAATGTATTGGTGTGTCAAGGTTTTTTACAACATACACATCTAGACATACCAGAACAAGGAATGACAGTAAACAAAGGGAAATTTAGTCTCATGTGTTCCTCAACCTCTCCATACATACTGTCAAAACTGTCAGTACTTTGAACTTAGTTAAATAAAGCTCACTAGCAAGCCAAAAATGGAAGTAAAACTCTTACAAACATGTAATTGCTGATCAGCCTATCCAACCCAAAATCTGGACACTGGCAATGCACAAAGGCACACATTGCAAATGAAAGAAGGTATTTAATTCCATCAGGAAGCAGACAAGTGGAATCTCTAAGGTTGGGTTACATTGTCACATTAATTTGACTTAAGTTTGTAATCTCAATAGGAAAGTCTTGCCTTCCCCACATTCTGTACATTCATTTTCCCTCCATCCCTTGTCTTTGAGTCATATGATAAGCCAATCTAATGCAATGATTCTGCTGAAAACAATTTCTTTTCCTCTCTCTGCTTTTCATTTTCAGTCAGGTAATTTTCTGCACTTATTTAAACAATAGTGCTGTTCCTCAGAAGGATGTTGGAACAAGTAGTTGGAGGTAGAAGAAAAGCTATGACTGGATAAATATAGTGATTATACAGATTTCCTTTGACTTACAGTCACAATGTTACAAAGAGATACCAGGACAAAAAGGAAAACTAAGAGAAACTGAAATCTAGTTGGAAAAGGAGAGAAGATTGATATTAAAAGGCAAGAGGGAAAAATAAAAATCAGTTTCAGAATCAAAAATTATTTGCTTTTAATTTATGATTTAGGCTAATAGGATCATCCTTTTACTGGAATATTGGCTAAAATTCCCTATCAAATATACGAAAAGCATTGATAAGGCCTTATAAAGATAGGAGTGATGACTGTGTTAAACTAATTTTAGACATTTAAAAATCCTTTTTTTTCTCTGTTTCAGCTGGTTTCCTAAGTTCTCCCACACCCCATGGAATAGTGGCAAGCATCTTCACAGTAGGGTTTACCATATTTAAGTCATGTGTCTGCAGCTGGTGGCATATGTCACCCTCTGAGGTGACAGACCTCTCTTTGAGAGTTGTAAAAGAAGGCTGGAAAATGAGATTATCCCCAAAACAGCTTTCCACATAGTCCAGATAAGGAGACATTAGTTGTATCTAGAAGTCAATGGCTGTAGTTAAGCACAAAACTAGCAGCTGTGTGGCCATATTTTGTAATCCTGAGGATCAAAGCATACAGTTGTCATCCCAAGGGAGGAGATGAAAGGGAAAATCACTCTGGATACAGGAGGAAGAGCACAGCAATAGATCTAACACACAAATATATCATTTGCCTGGCAATGTAAAATTTGGATCGCTGACACATGACCAGCAAGTGTCCATTGTATTGTATTTAAAAAAACCCCAAACAAATAAAAAGCTTCTAGGTCAGATTTTTGATCTGTGTAACCTGAAGTTTTGTGATCATAAGTGTTCATCAAGCTGCATTTTTCCTCCTTGTGTTGTAACTGAGAATCATGAAGCAATGTGAGAATTATAGAATCATAAAACCCTTTAGGTTGGAAAAGACATTTAAAATCATTGAGTCCAACTGTTGAGCCAGCACTGCCAAGGCCACCACTGAACCATGTCCCAAAATGCCACATCTACACATCTTTTAAATACTTCCAGGTACAGTGACCCCACCCCTGCACAGCCTGTGACAGGTCTGGACAACCCTTTTGGTGAAGAATTTTTTCCCAGTCTAAAAGATCTGAACTGTTCTGTGTAATTCTATTGCATTTAGTAACGTTAAAATAGTTTGATACTATTTGAAGACATACAAACAAAGTAGTAAACTGAATCATCTCAGAAACAATTTGACACTGAGTAATGGTTAGGGGGAATTTTCCTTTCAAGTGGCACTACTGAACTTGAAATTCTAAGTTTGTACACTGCCTTTGTCTCCATGGAAAAGGAGGAGAGCTCTAATATTACCTCTGCTATAGCGTGGACACAGTAGATATTGTAAAAGTGTTTGAAGGAATGCTTAGAAGAAAGAAGATATGATCTGTATTGATACAGGAAACTCATACTGTTCGCAAAAACGTATGTATAAAAGTCTTTAAACTTGGGTTAAGGTTTCAGTACAAATGAAAGCAACTGTTTATTCATTCCTTTTTTCTGTAACAACACAAGGCAAAAATACATAAAAATAAGATAAAAAAAGAGATTCTCTGAATCTCTTTCCATTCAGAGAAAAGAAAGAAAAAAACGAAAGATTTTTTAAAATTTAAAATAATGTCAAAATTAGATGTAATTTATTCCCTTTCAAGAAGAGCAGCATCTACAGTTTCCTTTGGAAGAAACCCAGATTCCCCTCCATGTACTCTGCCAGGCTTTAGTTAAGCACAAAGGCAAGCATGAAGTACTGGGTTAAAATTCAGAGGAATTGAGTGAAATTACAGAGAAGGAAAACCAAATTTTATGAGCTATTGGTTTTTTGGACCTTAGAAAGTTTTAGGATCATGTAGTTTGAAGCAAAGTAATCCAGAAGACTGCATCATGACAACTGGGACAGAACAAGCTAAATAGTGACAAAGAACCATATCCTGGCCTCAAAAGTTGGCAGTAACTTCAATAATATACTTTTAAACCAGTGAAGTTCCAACCCGGCCAGACCCTTAGTACTTCACAAGTACTGCTTGATGCACTTTAAGCTGCAGCATCTTATTAAAAGCCATCAAAATGACTACCTGGTTATTATAGTGTTAATGTGTTTTTAATAATAATTATTTATTGCATCCGTAATTTTGAGTCAATTATATACCAGGATGTCCATGTCAAATAACAAAATTTCCTCCAGTGTTGAAAACCTCCAGAGGAGCTACACTTATAATAGGCTATCATATGCAAAGCATATGGTAAGCCTTAATAGGCCTTTATTAAGTGCTTGTTTCAACAAAAATGTTGCAAAAATATTTATTCTATTTTTATGTATAATTAAAGTGCATTTGTAAAATTATACCTAATTGCCAGACATAAGGGGAAAAAGAGCCCCTCTTCCAAATCTCTTAAATAAGCCTACAAACACTGTGCATTTACCTTGCTTAATGTTAATGAGATAACAATTGCAAAGTATTTTGAAGCCTTAAAGGGCTACATTTTCTTTTAGTCATCATTGCCTTTTAAAAAAGGCAATAATTTTTAAATCATTTGCGTTTTAAAAAAAATTCTTTATTTATTTACATCTTAGAGTCATAGAATGGTTTGGGGTGGAAGGGACCTTTGAGATCATCTTGTTCCAACCCTCTGTCATGTGCAGTGTCACCTTCCACCAGACAAGGTTGTTCCAAGCCCTGTCCAGCCTGGCTTTGAACACTTCCAAGGATGGGGCAGCCACAGCTTCTCAGGGCAACCTGTTCCAGGGCCTCACCAAAGGCAAAGAATTTATTTCTAATACCTACTCTAAATCTAACCTCCTTCAGCTTAAAGCCATTTAATTTTAATTTTTTACAAAGCCATGTTTTTCACACCTCTTCTCCAGGCTGAACAACCCCAGCTCTCTTAGCTGTCTTCACAGGAGAGGAGCTCCAGCCCTGTAATGTTTTCCTTTTTTCTTGCTTCCTGTCAGGCTGTGGTCCAAAGGGGCTCTCAGGAGTGGAGCTGGTAGGAGAGCATGCAGAGATATCTATAGGAGATCCATTCTTCCTTCATCTACTCACTCTGCTGACATTCTATTTGACAAACATTATGGTGGGTTACCATGTATATAGACCAGGTATATAGACCAGGGAAGATGTAATTCCTGTCTATTACTTCTCACTGAGTAATGAGGCTTTCAGTGAGAGGTCCCACAGATGTCTCTGTCCCACAATTCTGCAAGATCAGAGATGGGGAATGAGTTACTGCAAAACATTTTCCCTTCCCAAGTCTCCACATTGTGCTTCAGAAGGCATCTACTGTCCATGAATGCCCTTCCCTAAATGTTAGCTACAATTAAATCAGTCCCTACATCAAATGTACAGAATTTCAATGGGATGAATTCAAAAGGCTAAAATCCCTTATTTTGCCAGAAGAATGTCAGCTTTATGATTTGAGGAGAGCAAAGGTGAGCAGAGACAATATCCTCCCTTTTCCCCCACTGTGAAACATGTTGCACTGCAGAAAGTTTTTTGACTTGTTTTTGCATATCTCTGACAGCCCCACATCTGTCTTGGCCAGTCAATACAATGCAAATGTGCTTTGGATTTCTGGCTCCCATTAACAATGCTCCCTCTGTACCAGGGCTGAAGAGCCACATCACATGTAATGGTTTCCTGTCTTTTCAGATTGCCCCCAAAAGGATGGATAGTTTCATCAATGGATAGACATTTACCAGCTACTTTTAGGCCAGGAGCTTGGTGCAGTGTGGGGTCACATTCTGTACTTGCTTAGCTGGAAGCACAGCACTATTTTCTTTGACTTGAATAAGTGACTGCCCTATAACTCATAACAAGGCAGCTGCTGCACTGTTTTGCCTCAAACTTTCCATCCATAAATGAGAATGGTTTTGAGTATGATGTGCTTTTATTGATGTGTAATATAAAACAAATGCCTAAACTGTATACAGGAACATTAATTCACCCTGGAATTGCAGGTAACTTGAGTGGGTGCAGAAACTCTTTAAAACCTATTTTGATGCTATAAATTAACACAAAATTATATTCATATGTGTGTGTTGTTGATCTATCCACATTTATATATCCAAATGGATATGCAGTGCAACTTTCTTTCATTTCTTCTCATTTTTGCAATGGTTACTTCCAGCCTGTCGGAATCAATCCATGCTCAGGAAGAACTGTTAGAGAATGTGGCAGCTGCACAGTCCTTACACAACTGTCTTGGTTTGAGGGGAAAGAACCAAGATGTTTACTCACAAGAGGGGGAGGGGACCTCCTCCTCAAATAATCAC
>JAWWEV010000134.1:68678111-68689844 GCA_035583235.1 Hafferia zeledoni
GGGAGTGGGAAGTTATTTCTTGTTATACATAACTTGTGTAAGTGTGTGTTATATTGTAGTTTCTCTTAATTTTCTCTGTTCTGTATGTATAAATATATGTAGCTAGTTTCGGCATAAACCTGGTTTTAGAGTTTTTTTTTTCCTCTCCCTCTTCTTTTTTCCCTTAGCTGGTTGGGGGGAGGAGGAACCCTTTCACTCTGCCTCAGACAGTTGGCATTTTGCCAGCTCAACCCTAGACAATTGCAAATAATTCCTTATTCCTTACATACATCCTCAATTTCTTCCATAATTTGTAGTACTCTGCTATAGCTTATCTTAGGTGATAAATTCTGTGCAGAGTATTCTTATACTGTTGAGTCTCCTGTAATGTAGAGTCATTCTCTGACTCTGGGTGTCATCATTGCCCACACTAGAGGATGTCCTGACTAGAGGTACATGTGCAATAAACAATAAAAAAAAAAAAAGAAAGAAAAAGAAGAAAAAAAGTGATAAAGGAATTCAGAAGGATTTTAATACATAGGATTTACATTTCATTTAGGAAGTTCCTGAGCTGAGAATGATTGATAAATAGTGAAATTCTAAGAGGAAAGTGCATGTTTTCATTTTCACATGCCCTTTTGTAGACGCACACAAGGACAATCAGGAATAGGATGCTGCTTGATGCACCACAGATCTGATCCAGTATGGCTATTCTTATGTTCTCCCTGGACTTATTCTAACTTCTTAGCTCAATGTCTTGCTCTGCCTCTTCCTGTACCTTTTGTAGTATATTTTTCTTCTCTGTATAGTTTTAGTTTCTTGTTTTGCTTTTCCCCCTTTCTTTACACAACAAATGCAATCAGAAGAATGGCAGGACAGTTGTGTCCCAAACAGCTTTATTTACTGAATCAAACACTCAATTACCTTGCTATAGAAGAACAATATTTTTTTGAAGTATTTCAAGAAGATTATTAAATACATGTATAGTAAACACCATTAAAGACAGAGAAAGTACTAAGGGATCTACCACTGTATTCTTATGTGTTGCATTTTTTCCAGGTTTATTCTTAATATTTCAAATTATTGTTCTTGCTTTCCTCCATTTTTTGTTTATCCATTACCTATCATGTACTCTGTTTTCCTCTACTTTTATTCCTCCTTGTCTACAAGTTTTTTAACTTGATGATTGATGTTTTATTCTATACACAGCTGAATCAAGAATTCCTACATCTTCTATATAAATAAAAAGCAGAACAGCACAAAACACAACACACATTCTTTCTTTTGGAGTAAATATAAAAAAATTTGATTGTTCTTAATAGCAAAGAACATGAGTGATGGAAAATTCCTGAGGGTTTTAAGAGACATTTTCCCATTACGTGCTTTTACATATTAATATGTATGTCAAATAAGCTGGGATGTAGAAAATAAACATTTAAAAAAAGGTAGCACTTGCCCTGGTGAGTAGACATACTTTGGTAAGAGTGATGAGAACTTACTTGCTGGGCAAATCAGCTTTTTCAAAGGAGAATGACAATTCATGTGAGAGAAATGACCACTGAGTTCAAAATTACTAAAGCATTCACCTTCAAAACTGGTATGTGCTGTTGGTATCATTATAAAGTTGTCAGACTATTTGTTTTCATCATCCAACCAAATTAAAGAGTCTCTGATCGCACCATAATGACTGGAAAACCCAGGTAATTTAGAGGACTGAATTTAAAAGCCTGAAGTAGAAGGCAATACAGAGGGGAGCACAGTCAAAGACCGAGACAGGTACAAAAGACACTCTGCATTGTACAGTAAAACAATTTGTTTAGCAAAATGGCTTCTTTTGCCATTAAAGCCTTGAATCTACTACCCTGTTCATGGAAGGAATCAGCTATTCATACATGCTGGATCAATGCCCTCTGGAGAGAAGACAGTACACTTCCCATGGAAATCTGAATTAAGGCAGATCTGACAAAAGGAAAATACACTGAATAAAGAATGAAGCCTTGAGGGACAGCGTATTATAATGAAACGAGCAAAATTAAATGGACAGGTAATACTCTCGGGGAATGGAGTGTCAAGAAACAGCATCAAGAAAGAACTAAAGCTTTTGTTTAAAAATATTTGGTATTGAAAGCTTTCCTCTCCCCTGTGTTATAAAAGTAACCAGGCTATCATGAAAACAACCAATTATTATTTTAAGAGTTGCGTAACCAATACACGTGACAATGCATTTCTGGTAGCTTATACTACTATTAACCATGAATAAATAGGAGACCATGGCAATACCTGCAAAAATAAGTTGGGTGATAATGGTTTATTTCTCCTAGAACATAACGTATATGAGGTTACTTCTCATTCAGAAATATGTGAGGATGTAGAGCAAGCTAGACCCCTGTTCAAATCAAGTTGAGTGATTAGAAATCCCTTGGCATTTTACAGGGCAATCATATGATTATTTTGTTAGTTGTGAGCAGCACATGTAACTAAGCATACTTTATATGGACATTATTTTAATTTTAGAACTTAGAGTAACCTAGTGGTTCTGATACATTGCACCCAAATTACAACCAATCCAGAAGAGCATTGTAACAGATCAAAGCTGAGTAAAAGAGATATTAGGCTGAAGAGAAAATAATATATATCTATTTTAATTAAATGATATTAATAATTATATATTACAGATCTGCATACCTGATTATGAAGAAGGGTGTTGGTACAACTATGTGGTTTTGCTGCAGTCTTCCATAATGCAAGAAGACACCTCTGTAATCAATGTTGGGCAGTGCTGCATCTCCAAGGGTGGAGATTCCACAACCTCTCTAGGACCCTTTTGCATTGTTTCACTAATAAAAATATTTTCCAATAAATTTCACCAGAATTTCCCATGTTGTTATTTGAGCATTTAAGAGTGTGGATCAGTTCAGAATCCTGAATGTCACTGAAACTGCTGTCAAAAGTGTTGCAATGGTAAACCTTTCATAGAACATTTGCACATTGTCCTACCCTATAAGGCTACTTTGTGCTATTTGTAGTTCTTTCCTCTCCTGAAAAGAGGTACAGATTGAAAGAAATAAGATTTGCAGGTTCCTTTTTTTTTTTTTCCCCCCTTTTTTATGCCACTCATTAGGGAAAACTGGCTTTGGTTAGTGATGAGCTGTGCTTTAATAATAAGCAGCCTTCTACTCATCAGAAGACATTACTCTTGATCAGTGTTCTGGGCAGCAGATTAATATTGTGAATACAGCTGATATGTAAAACTAACGGTGTCTGACAAATATATTTGCATTTAATATTAATTTCTGCCTTGGTTGCAGATGGAGGTACTGCACAGTTGTGCCCACATAGCAAAAATTTTACACTAAAGAATATCTTCAACACTATCAAAATCATATTTCGGGAGGCATCTGACTGTCTTAGTATCTTTCCTAGATTAGCGCCAATGAAAGTTTACTCCTCAGTTGCTACTTTTTACCAAACCTTCTCTTCTGACAACAGCAAAACAAGGTTATTTCAGAGGTGGCACAGAGTTATTGTGTACTTCTCACCCTGTGAATTTGTTATATTATCACTTCCTCCAAAGATTTTCCTTATTTAAGCCCACAGAAACATTTTGATGGTCTGCTTTTACTGTATCCATAGCAACCAGTGCTTTTATGGCATCCAAAATGATTTAATTTCACTTAAAAAGTATGGAATGTGAAGTACCTCAGTTTCCCTTATTAGGGAATTAAATATTAGGAGGAAGATCTTTGCTGTGAGGGCGAGCAGGCCCTGGCACACGTTCCACAGAGAATCTGTGGCTGCCCCATCCCTGGAAGTGTCCAAGGCCAGGTTGGACGGGGCTTGGAGCAACATGGGACAGTGGAAGGTGTCCCTGACCATGGCAGAGGGGTGGAGCTGGATGATCTTTAAGGTCCCTTTCAACCCAAATAATTCTGTGATTCTATTCTATAATATCTGATTCTACATTGCAATCTATAATAAACCTCCTAAAGCTTCTCCTGAGTCAACACAACAGAAAGATCAAGTAGATCTTTCTCTTTTCTCTTTCTGTGAGGTCCAATCCAATGATGCTCATTTTGGGAACAGCACATTGCTGTTCACTGTCAGCAAAGGACTCCACCACTGTACCTTCTAGTTTATGTCATCAGATTATGCCCATTTTCATTTAAATACTTACATTACATTTCCTGATATTTTTTATTCAGCACTGTCACTTGCAGAAGGCAACTTAAAAGTCCCTCAGGGGATTGCTGGATCTAGTAAGGAATAGACACAGAGACAGACACACATACGCTGGTTCAGAGCTGCTGTCCAAAGCATGAAGGAGCAACCACCTGTAAGAAGTCTCAGTGTAAGCACAGCGTGCATTTGAGCTACTCCATCTGGAGATTAGGATTGACAGCTGGAAGGTAACTGCAAGTGAAGCAACAGAACTTCTCTTCAGCCAGACATCTTGTAGCTCTAAGCAAAGTCCAAACAACCTCACAGAATCCCTTGTGATCCTGCAGGATCTCCATGCTGCAAAAGGACTTTACAGTAATAAGTATCCCACATCATAGCATTTCATGCAGGGCACAGCACACAGCATTAAAGTCTTTCTGCTTTTAAGCTTCCTGCTGCTGTAGTTTCAGTAGTCCCATTCATTTGCAAGCAAGTGACAAGTTTAATTTCCTTCCAGTTGTTTCTGCACTTTTTCAATTTATAGAGGCATCCACTTATCATGCAGAAATGCAGTTATGGTGATCAACCCTTTTGCAAAGCAATAGCATAAGGGCTTTAAGGACAGTAAGAACTTTTCTGACAAAGGAGTAAGAAGGGAATAAGACATTTTCAAGAAATTCTGCCTGTCTGGAGGAAAGGTGGTGTGGAAGTTCAGTCATCCTGGTATTCTCTAAAGCTTTTCAATTACTGATGAAAATTTCCCTCATGGATTTGTTTAGCATCAGAGTTGTGCACATTGTGCACTCAGCTCTAGATAAGACACTGATTCCTACTCATCCGTTTTCTTTTTTCCTAATGGACCGAGACATGCACTTCTAGAATACAGGTGGTTAAAATGGGTGATATAAATGGCTTCCAAGGGAAACCTATTTCTCTCTTCTGATTAGAAGATGAGTTCACAGAGCAAGCTCAGTTGCTGGTATTTAACCTCAGATATCTATACTAAGAGAGAATTCCAGTCCAGTCTGTGAGTTCCATGAGAGCACCTGGTTCTCATGGCAGAATCAGCACACAAGGTAAACTGAATGGGATCAAATATTTTCTCCCTTATACGTGGGCTCTTTGTCCTGATTGTTTGCCCTGTATCTTGTCCTATGACAGGTTTTATAAAAGTGCTATTTTCCTAGGTTTGTTTCAAGTTTTTTTTTTATAATTAAATGGTTTTTATCATCCTTTAAAAACTTTGGAAACTACTGATCTTGTATTTAAGAAAGTTTCTTTACTATAAACTTCTGAAATGGCTATAACATTGAGCTTCATTTTACAAAACATATTGGTGCCAAAAGTCTAGTCTAGAACTTTTTTTTTAATAATTTGCTGTTCATTTACCTAAAAAAAAAAGTTCATATTACAAGTTAATAATGTTGTCACGGAGCACAGAGACATCATTAAACATCCAAGATGAAGTTGGCTTGTCAAGTTTAACTTTGTTTCTTGTATACCTTGCTTAGTTTTGAAAGGCAGCCAATGTCTCAAGGAAGGGAGGAAGAAGAAGTGAATTAAAGTGAATCATACCTTATGGTGTTTCACATTTTTGGACAGTTGTCTGTTACATATCAAATTATGATCAAGTTCCAGACACATCAATTACAGAGGGAAGCATCCTGAAGGATAAAATAAGTCAGTGGGGGTCAGGCTGTAGAGGTTGCAGGAACTCAGGAAGGTATTGAGAACTCTCTAGTAACTCCAACAAAGTCACATATTGAATAAAGATTAGATCTGAAGTGTGGATGCTTCCCTTTGGCAAATACCATTTACACCACTAGCTTTTCTAAAATGGAATTAACCCCTTCCCATGTTGTAGAAAAGTCAGTGTAAGAGCCAAGCAGTTTATGAGGCCCAACAAAACTCCAGCCTGGTTTGTAAGAATCAAAAACTCATCATAAAGAAAGCAATAAATACTCTAAAATACACGTGAAATTACCAGGGTATTCCACATTCCTATGGAGCACCCTGGAACAATTTCATTCAGTTTTGAAATGCTTCCTGAGAAAAGTATAACAAGCAGCTGGAATATCTGACCTATTTCTATTTGATTGTGAACATAAAAAAACCTCAGAATTAACATCGCATTATAATTACCATTAATTATAATTTAAAAAAAATTAGACCTAGTCTTTCCTATGTCATTTTATATACCTTCTTCTGAAGTTGCTGCCACAATATGGGCTTGTAAAACTTCAGAAAAATGATCACTTTATAAAACTTATTATATAAATCACATCATGGTTATAATCCACACTTCTGCTCTGCCGTGGCATTTTATGACCTGCAAAATTAAAGACCAAATATTGCCCCACCAACAGCCACTCCCTTCTACTGGGTTTCTGCAGCTTAACAGTGAATAGTATGTTTTGTTTAGTTTTGTTTTGTTTTTATTCAGGAAGCTCTACTTGTTTGTGCCTTTGGTAAGTTAAAGTCATGTCCTCTGGTGCTTGACATGCTTTGTTTTATAGACCAGCAACACATTGCACAGTGGGGGCACTCCATGCCCATCCTCTGATTGATTAAAAGACACCTGCAGCCCCTTCCCTTGCTCCAGACACAATAAATCAAGCACAATCCAGGAGCAGGGGACTACCAGTAAAGGGGCATCGATCTTCCCCAGTGTCATGGGGTTGACAGGAGGATAATGCTGATTATTCTGAGATGCTAAGATTCAATGATTAAGAGGTCCATCCACCAGTAATGGCCACTGCTAAGATGTCCACTGCCAGATGCATCTTGGCAGAAAGTCTTTAAAACAATAAGCAAAGTAAGCACTGGAAATTTCTCAAATTAATTAAACATAATGAAAACTTTTTGAGGTGCTGAGAGGATGAAGGGGAAAAAGTGGATCTAAGCTCTTCATGTGATACATGATATTACTGTGAAGACAGAAATTTTAAGTGTTAAAGAGGCAAAGGTTGCAATTTACATTATCATGTTACGCATATTGTCTATCATACCTATTATATATATTTCTTTCATATTATTGTGATTATTTACTTTTTTTTTTAATTGCAAGGAAGTACACGTTATGAAAACTGAGACATTTCTCTCTATAATGGGTTATCATTATTGCCCAAAATATCAGCTAATACGGAAATTGGTGCCCAGGCATCATAAGTGCAGTATGGGTCAATGAATTTTTTTTCTGAAGTTAATAGGAATACAGAAAGGAAAACATTAGAGAAATTAACAGAAAATAGCATTTTCACTGAGAATTGTTTCAGTTTTGGTACAAGTAAATTGCTTTCATCATACGTCCATAGTAAGCCTGTGTCAGAACTGGACATGAGAATCTCAGATTCTCACTTCTGTACTGTCACCTAGTAGAGGCAATTTACAAAATTTGTTTTTTAAGAAGGTGCATGTAATTTTTAGCACAAATATTGATTTTGTTAATCAGAATTGGCTTTTAATCCATGTAAATAATTGGTTTTCTGAGTGATTATTTGCATTTACCCACCTCCCATTTAACTCAAAGAATAGTTATTTGTAATACCCCTCATGTACTGTATCTTAATTTTAGGGTGGTTGTTCCTTACATATATTCATCTGAGTCACTGTAATAAAAATCAGCTATAATTGCTCATCTTTTTATCTTCAAGTCCATCTCCCCACGTTGTGATCAGTTAGCATTATTGACCAAGACCATTAGATTTATTAGTCAGGGTAAAGTTTGATGACTCTGTGCATATTATTTTATTAGCGTCCAGTTGTTACAGTACACACAGTTTCTTAAACTGATTAATCTACTAGTGTTGCATCAGAAGTATAAAAGCAAACTTTTGGCTTTTGAGAGAAAAATGAATGAGAGATTAGAAACAGCATAAGCTGGAGGATCAGTAAAGGCCTTTGGAATATGTTGTAATCACAGCAAGAGAACAGAATTGAAGCTGCTTCCTTCCTCCTCCCAGGTATTCCCTCTGGCCCCAGTCAAACCTGTATCTATGAAATTAGAAATTAATGAAGCTTACAGGATACAGAATTAGGAAAATACACATCTATGTTGCTGGAAACTGGCCTGATGACAATTTTATTTTTCTAGTACTTTCCTGCCGCATTACAAAGCCTTTCACATATTTAACTTTTTTAGGTTATGTATTTCTATGTTTTCTATTTGATTCACAGTTCTAGATTTCAAAGGAAATTAAATAAGCAACTGGTTAAAATAAAGTGAAGGAGACACTTTTGAGCTTTTTAGAAGCAGTGACTGAAGAATGCAGCTGGATAGATTTTCAGATCATATCACGCATATGTTATAAATTCTGTCACTTCATAGAGACCTCCTGAACACAAAGACCTCTTCAGCAGAAAATTTACATTGCCTGTTTGCTTTATTTACATTTTTCCTCTGGATTGGTCTAGCACCTTTTCTCTTGCAAATCAAATTTACTAACCAGAAGATCAAAGCATTAGGTCCCCATTTTCTCCTTTAAAAATGAATGTAACTGTTGTAGATCAGGCTACGTGAGGTTCAAATTTGGTGTACAATGTGGTATTCCAGTGAATGAGATTAAAAAGATGTGCAGGACTGGTTCTTCAGGCCTGTGGGCTCAGGTGCAAAGCGGTGCTCCTAACTAAAAGGAAAGTTGAGGGAAGGTGGAAAAACTTCCTCTGTGGTTCAGAGCATGAATGAAAATGCTTCATCTTTCAAATGAAAATGGAAGTGCTGTGAAATCACTGACAGTGAGAAAAATCAAGCTCTGCATGTGGTCCTCATGAGGAAAGCTGTGCATTGATCTTTCCAAGCTGGTACAGGAGAATCCATGTTACACTTCCAAAGAGGATCAGGTGAAGCAGTTAAACAAAGCCATTTTACCACTTGGTGTCATAAGGGTATTAATTTCAGGTGAGTCTGTTACACTCCCATGGCTATAACACTATCCATCCCAACCACTCAGCAGTTTCTGAACCCTTCAGCCAACTGCAAACAAACCCAAATCAGTGGTAGTAATACAAAAATCAGCATAAATTTCCTGCAGAGGTTACAGGTAAGGGTCTGTGATCTGAATTGTATTTTTTTAGTATTTTCCCCTAGTTTTTATTTAGGAATTTATTTAATCTGTGGCTGAGAACTTTGTACAAGGCAGAGTTCCTTAGAGGCTTTTTGTTGAATATTCCCTTATTCACTAACCATAGGAGTGAAGTAAAACTGTCCTGAGTTATTTGTGCATGCTGCAATTAATTTCTGACACTAATGAGAAAGAGAATAATACAATGCACACTACATTAGCTTTCCTGCTCTGTTCCGCTTTGTATAGACTTGCAAATGATGGGTGTACAAACTTGGTAAAGAATGCTTTCAGAAAGTGAACTCGCACAATTCATTATAATACTTCAGCTATAATATAATATGTCATATTAACTCAACACAGCACAGAGCCAATAAAACTGGTACATGAAAACAAGGGTTTAATTTTCATGTAGCTGGTAGTCAGATGTTGTTCTTCTAGCAGAAACAAAGTGGAACTGACTGTTTCAAAGATTCAGCATTAGAACATGAAGTGATGTGGGTTAGAAATCTATCCAGAAAGCCTCACTTTAATGAGGATTCTAATTCTCTTACCTCTAAAGCATTTTGTTATTTTAATATTGAAAACACTCATCCTGACAGCACAGATAACTCCTTCTTTCAAGAGTCTAAACAAGGTGCAGCATGTGATTGGGAGTGAAGAAATGGTGTGTGAAGGGTGCAATGTGTTATGTGTGTAAGGAGACAAAAACTTATCCTGCTGTACTGCTAAAAAAAGCCCCACCCAAAACATTGCTCTGCAACTAAAATGGAAGTGGTGAACTTATTTTTCCATTTAAAATAGTTCATACCTTAAGATATTTTTGTGAGGTTGGGGATCAGGAAAGAGGATAATTATACAAGAAGTCATCTTTTCCAGAGAAAACGAGCCCCCACAAGTTAGAGTTTTGGTTTAGATGACATTTTACTTTCTGGAAGTTTTAGAAGACTTAAAAAAAAAAAAAAAATCTCAGCCTAAATATTGTTTTTCTCATATTCTAGAAGAATAGTATGTCAAAGATCCATAGCCGTTAGGATCTGGTTATTGTTCCTTACCAGTTATTTTGCCTGGAGTGAGAGAAAATAAACACTACTACTAAGCATTTTGTCAAGAGGTAATGAAAAATCTATGTGTTATCACAGAAATGGGACTTCAGAGGCCATGTAGGGGTGGAATAAATTTCACTTGAAGCAGTAAGAACAGGTAGTGAGATAATAGTGTTTTCATCTTGTGGCTAGAAAAAGAAGGAAGTGTTAAATCTCCAGGGTTTGTCTATTGCTGTGCTTACTGACTCATCTTGGACAAATCATTTTAAAGACCTTTTGCTGGTTTACCAACTCTAATATTGTAGTGGGTGATTTCAGTGACTTGCAAAGCATTTTGGATTTTCTGAAGGAAAATGTTGCCAAAGTCTGGGCACAAAGGATAAATATAAGCAAATCGAAATGCTGTCTGAAATGATGTAATGCAGAGAGGCACAAAAGCTGCACTGGAACAAATAACAGCATTTTTATTGGAATTGGAGAAGTTAATAGCTCTGATAGCAAAGGTGAGCTGGTGCAAAGCATAGAACACATGTTGTGAAGCAAGAAGCAAGAATGTCATGAGCTCTGAAAATGCAAAATTTTGGTGAGCTAAATATAGAGTTAGCAAACAAACTTGCTCCATGGGTGAAAGAACATAGCCATACTCTTGCAGTTTGGGGCATAAATAGTTCTTGCTACACTGTTAGTTACAGGAACAATGACACCACTATGTTATTTCCATATCTGAGATAGTTTTGCTGCATTGATATGTTGTCCTGAGAATATTAAATACAGGTTGATGTCAATATTCTGTAGAAATAGCTTCAAAAATCTAACAAGCTGTTAAAAATACCTGTCAGGAAAGTTAGGCTTATCTGCAGTTTCTCTAAGTTATGTATTGAAAAAAGAAGTTGATGGCCATGAGAATGTCAGCAGTATGTGAAAAATGAAGGGAATGGACGATAATGTTCCTTAGAATGAGTTTGGGTAATAATTGATAAAATCAGAACTGATCTGTGTAGGGACTCAAAAGTAAAAGAATCACCTCCACTCAGAGAATTATCATCACTGAGTGCACAAGGAAAGGTACACTCAGGTTGCCCATTATGCATCAAGACTCTAGAAACAAGCCGGATTCCTTCATGCTTCCCTCACCTCCACAGTAACAGATATTACAAAATCCAGCTGAGAAACTCAGAGTTAAGACTTAACTAGAGTTGAACACCAATTTTGTGCTAGGGAGAATTATATTTTAAGGGGTGGAACAAAGGCATAAGATTGGAGAACTTGCCGAGCATTTGGAGTGGTTTAGCTTTCCCCTGACTCCAGGTGTGTTTGCTTTCCTATTGCACAAACTTCCAGCAGAAACACGTCTGTATGCATGGCTCTGTTTCTGTGTTGGCAGGAATCCTGAGATGTTCAAACAACTCCCTCAAATCATAGAATCATAGAATCATAGAATTGATTGGGTTGGAAAAGACCTCCGAGATCATCGAGTCCAACCCTTGGTC
>JAWWEV010000134.1:68690111-68707354 GCA_035583235.1 Hafferia zeledoni
CTCACCAACGCAGAGTACAGGGGAAGGGTCACTTCCCTGGTCCTGCTGGCCACACTATTTTTGATGCAGGACAGGATACCAGAGCATGTGAATAAGTTAATTCTCATCTGACCACATTGAATCAAGTTCATTTTCTCACTGAGTTGAGGGTTAGAATAATAATACAAAAATGAAAAAAAAGCTGTTCAGGCATTTCATGTGTTTAACTCACTGACAGAATAATGTAAAGAGCACTCAACAATGAGATCTGACCAAAACCGATCAGTTTTCACAAAAAGAAGTTTACTACTTAGCTTATAGGTCTAAAATACAGTAAGAACACATCATGGATGTTTGTGGGTTACTTGTTCATATTTTTTATTACTATTTTTATTTGTTTGGGGTTTTCGTTGTTGTTGGTTTGGTTTTGGAGGTTTTTTAACAACTGAAGAAACCAGATAGGCAGCTTACAATTAATGTGACAGAGACGACAGCTTAATTTTTATAGTTCCCTCCTCATTTTTTTAAAGAGCATTCTGTAAAGCACGGTAGTTTGCGAAGTAAAACTTTTCTAACAAAAACAGGGAACTTTTTTCCTCTGCAAAATAATCAGGAAACCTGAAGCAATATTGATTTCAGTTGTGATGATGGAGGAAGAAAAGACAAATGGTATTTGAAGAAAGTGAATCAGATCAATTCCTTTCATTTTGCAAAGGCTGGACAGGAGAGTTTTTCTCTGATCTGCTGTTGTTTACCTGAGAGTCTTGTGTCAAAATCACTTTTTATCTATGTTCTAAAATGGTATAGAAATACTGAGGAGGACTGAAGAGGAGGAGCCTGTTCAGTCTATGCAATTGCAAATGATGCTAGCACAGGGGTAAAATCTTTCACATTCAGTTAGTCAGGTACCTAACAAGCCCAAAAGAAATGCATAGAAAAACTAATGTGTAAAGATTAAACAACAACAAAAAAATTATTTGGCTTTAATAATGTTGTGCAAGTGTGTCTCATATTTTATGTATGATACTTCATAAGTAAGCAGGTTTTCTTAAGTGTATTTGACCAGGTAAGTTTTAAAGGACAAATATTAATCAAAACAGAAATAAAAGTTAAGATTTTCAGGCCCTGAAAATCTGAAACACCATACATTTCCATCCTTTGGAAATCCAGAACATTGAATTATTTTAAATAATAATCTCAGTGATAGGAAAAACAACATATAGGAATCCAGTATCACTGACCCCTTTTTTTTTTTTTTTTTCTGAAATCTGTGAGAACATGCCAGTACTTTCTTTTGAACTATTTGTTTCTGTGATTGAGGCATTTATTTTGTTTAGATTTTAACTTTTCTGTGCTCTAAAAACCAGACAGATTTGAAATTGCTGATATGTAAGGGGAAATTAAAGAACCTTTTTTTCATTCTATATTTAGTGGTGGTTTACATTGCAGCCAATTATGGATGTAGCTTTTAATCATCACTAACACGTTCTGTGTAAGCCAATGCAGGTAGAAAGCACCATTGCTGAAGCTTTCTCAGTGTGAAGGTTACACAATTAATGGACCTAAGGCATTAAAATATATTCTGGTAGTAGGCAAGGAAATTGAGGTGCCTTCTTGCTATGCCTGAGTTCCCTCTGTCTCACTTGCTCTATGAACAACCTCCCTTAGAGCTAAATACTCCTTCTGCAGTAATAAGCAAGGTTTTGAGTTGCTAAAGATCATACAGTAAAGGGCCCTACCCTGTTGTTACTTGATCTTTATACTTGGCTCTGCTGTTCTAATGTTGCTGAGATTTCAGTAATGAATCATCTTTCAGGATTTCAAAATTACTGCATAGGCTGTTGCCTTCATAAATTTGACCTGTGGTCTAAGCTAAGGAAAAATCCTTTTTGCTGTGGGGCAGTCATTGTGAAAGGCAGTGGTATTTGAAGGCTACTCAGTTCTGGCTTTGTCTGAAATATTAGATGAGTTATAAGTTTTGCTTTCAAACCTGGTTACAGGGCTCTATGCATCTATTAATGTACATGGGTGCTGCTCACATGTGAGTGTTTTATAACACCTCTCTATCATGGACTCTGCTGTTTTTCTCTGTTAGATACTTGTTTGGAAAGTGTAAAGAAAATGTTTCATTTGAGGAAGATTGTGTTGACCCAAGGCCAGATGACTTTGTTCATTCTTTTTTTGTAGGATTGGTGCCTTCCAGTGATCCTTAGGCTTTCATTAAAACTACCTGTGGTGTTTTGTTGACTGTATTCTCTTTGAGGCCAAAATTTTTTTCCCCTTGGTTAGGTCTGACTGTGAAGGGAAATCCTTGGGGCTGGTTTCAATTACATAGTTCTGGTTGATCTTAAATTTTCACTTAGCAAACAGCTTGCAATAAAATCTTCTTGGTTGCCAATAACCAACACTAAACACCGAAGAAGGTATCGGGTCAAAAGAGCAGAGTTCCTTTAGTCACCTTGGGTAGATCCCATCATTATTATAAACCTTAATCAGAGTGGCCTTTCTGATAGCTTTTTTGAAGTAGAAATTGGAAGTATTATACAACCAAATTACTTCTAAGGATGCTTTGTTTTTATTTGCAAAATACATCTCTTACCTTCGTTTATACCGTGAGACATCTCTGACATGTCATTGAAAGTTACCAGTACAAGCAAAGTTGCCATAAACTGGATTTGTGTATTTTTTTTACCTGGAAATCAAGGCAGGATTCAGTTTGGAGATAAGCTGTGCATGAAAACATGCACATTATGGATTTGTCTGAAGTTTTAGCCTGTAAACCTTTATACACTCTCTTATAACATGCTGCTATTGCCACAGAGCATCAGTTGTTGTTGGAATGGGTGAAAGTGTTCAGTATTCGATTCTGTGCTTTTCCAGTGTTGCAGCACAGGTATGGTGACACTCTTCAGTCATGGTTACAGCAAGGTTTAATTGTTGTAGTGAGATTTCTGTTCCTGCAGACCAAGAACTTTAAATTTTCTATTTTCACCACCAGTTACAGCAATACCAGCCTGACTGGCCAATCTCTTCCTTCATAAACGTCTTTAGTATTCCCAGTCTATTTTGGGGATTCACAGCAGAACTCAAGTCTGTAAGGTTTCAATTATAAAAATATAGGTGACCATAATCTTAAAACAACCAGGCATAGAAGAGTCCTGCTCTTCCAGCTTGGCCAAGTCTATATTTCTAGGACCCAGGCAGAACTGCATGCAGAGTAGATGCTGCCAAATCCCTTCTCATATAATTTTTAATGTTAAAAAAATCGACAGAAAGAGAAATGGATAATAAAATTCCAATAACTAGCACCTTGGCTATTAATGTTTCACCTGCATAATTATACTGCAAATAATATACATTATACATGCACTATTAACACTCACCAAAGATGAAGGTCCTGAGGTACACTGAAAACTTCCCAGCTGGGTTTAAGATAATTACAAGATGAAATAAATGGTATTCATAAGAGGCCAGAACACCACCACACAGCCTAATGGATTATGGATGATGGTCTCCAAGATGACCCACTGCTGTTGATTTTTTTCATTCTTTCCCATTTCAGGGATGAAGCTTCCAGGGAGAAAGCTATCACTTAAATTATTAAGGAAAAAAAAAAATCCTTATCTTTAAAAACAAAATGCTATTTTTAGGAAACTAGTGGCTAAGAACAGTTTTGCCAGTCTGAATTTCTCCTGTAGGTCATACAGAATTAGGGTGTTTTTCCACAATTATTTCTACATAAACAAAGTCTATGTCAATATAGTTACATTTTGACGTTGTATGATGCTTGCAGGTTGTGATTTTTCAAAGGTTAGTTCCTCACTTAATTTGGTCCAACAAGTCTATTTTATGCAAATACGGGCTGTAAAATTAGAATGAGAGATTAATGAAAGACTGGGATATGAGTTACTTCTTAATCTTAACACAGAAGTGTCTGTGACTGGCTGATGGTGTCAGTGACGGAAAGTAGTTGATTTCTAGAAAGTAAAAAACAAACAAACAAAACGTTTAAGGTAAAAAATGGCTGGGTCCTTCAGAATCTCACAAACAATGAGTATAAATTACTATTATGAGTTTAAAATCTAAGCATATTATTAGAGTCTAAGATGGAAAATAAGACCAAACACCTGGAGCTCCACCCAAGCTGAAAAGTAGATAGGGATAACAGAACCAGTTATTATGTTAGAAATGTCTAAATAGCATATTTGGATGGAACACCTGATGGCTTTGTGTACATCAATAAAGAGAAATGCAATAAATCAATAAATAAATCCATAAATGCAAACATAAATATTGTGGGATGATATCTTCTGTTCTGCATTCCTTGCTATTTTTATTCTAACTATAGACCAGAGCTGAGTTAGAGTATTACTACTGCAATGAATATCAACCAGATGCAAAATGTTACTTCTAGTCTTTATACCACTCCTAATCCATTAACTGAGCCCTAAAAGCACAAGGGCAGAGCATTACCTATACAAATATTACTTCCAGTTTTTGACAGAGAAAAACTGAAGGATAAATCCTATATTTGAGCAGAACTAAGAAGATTTAATCTACTCATGGATTTTCTTTCTGGTTTTCAATGACAGAAACGTTAGGCTGTCTGCAAGAGATTTTAGACTTCCCACTCTATGTGTATCTTATTTATAGCTGTAGCTGAAGAATGTCATGGACAGATCCAGATTTTCCTGATTAACTCTCCTCTTCATCCATTTTTCCTTTGTCTGAAAGTCTTTCCAGCCATGCTATAGACTATACCTCATTCAAAGTGTAACTTCCACATTAAAGCAATGCCCTTCATTCTTTGCTTATTTGGAGACAGTTCTGTTCCTGAACCAAACAGCATGGATTTTTTTAGAGAACTTAGGGTTTTTTAGCATTATTATTTAGCATTTAATTCTTTCAACGGGAAAGTGGGAAGCAGTTTTATTTATGCAAACACAAAATAAATACCATTAATTAACACCTAAAACTCAAGACACCTTTATTTCTTCTGTATGACTGTTGATGTGGTAGCATGAATGAAGTTATAGGGGAGAAGGATTGCTACACGAAACCTTTCAGGAACCTCAGTTCTAGGAACAGATTTTGCAATGTAGGAGTTCAGTATTTATTTTTTTCTCTTTGTTGTTCTCCCTGGTAATAACTTCTCACTGAGACTTGGATAAGTCTCCAATGGTTAAATCCCAGCAAAGCTATGGGATTTTTGAAACTGCTACACTGTGCTACTGTGAGCTTCTTTAGACATCACATGTCCTGGGAAACCTCATACTCCAGAAGCTTTATATTTTCTCTTCCTAAAGTGGTAAAGAAGCTCTTACCGCCACTTCTTTCTGGTGATGAGACCCCAGAGAAGCTGTGGATGCCCCAAGCTTGGAAGCGTCCAAGGCCAGGTTGGACAGGGCTTGGAGTAACTTGATCTAGTGGAAGGAGTCCATGCCCGTAGCAGAGGGGGTTTAATGAGATGATCTTTCAGGTTTCTTCCAACCCAGGAGATTCTATGACTTTTTTTACACTGTTTCAAGCATGTTTTCTTTCCTGTTCCATCCAATGTCTGGGCAGCAGCACTGAGAGAATTTAGACATGGTGATGACGTTTTGCTCATTTAAAGCGTTTTCCTCCAACAAGCCCACCTGTGGCTCTGCTCGTTCTCATTATTCATTATTCATGGACAAAGAACCTCAGCAGAATGATTTGTGACCCCTTTATTCCATGAGTTGTTCACAAGATGATTTACAGACTTGGATTCTACTTATTCTGGCTAAAGGTGAGGAGATGGAGGCTCGCTTATGTAAGGCAACACTAAATAAAGACTGCCAAGGAGTGAGTGAGCCAGGCTATTAGTGCACAGTCAGAGAAGGGATAGAATTGCAATTAATTCCTTGTAACCTGTCTGCTGCCAGGGAATAGTTATTAATTATCTAATCTGCCTGTTAAATTTTTCCCCCAGGATCTCTCAAGGCATCTTGAGCTGAACCTGGATCATTCACAAGGCTATGCCTTGTTCTTGCAGATTGCCCAGGTGACAGTCTAGTTTTTTTGGTATAGTTGGTTTATTCTTAGGCACAAGGGCTTTAGAAGGCAAGTGAAAAATCTGTGTTTGCTGCTGTTTGTGTGTATGATGTTCACCTTGAAGAGCAATCTGTTCTGCATGCCTTGCATTTACTCTGTACAAGAGGTTCCTTTTTGTAACAGGTCAGGCTGACTTTGCTGATTTGACTGCATCTTCCTGTAGGTGTGTTCTTTCCACCCACTGGACAGCACTTTTATGACTAACCATTAATGTAGCATCAGCAGAGCCAGCACTCTAATGTACTAATAAAAACAGCAATGTCATCAGCAAAGAATGTTTTAAGGGTAAATGGATCTTATAACTTGTTCAAAGACTCCCTGGTACTGCTTTGCTTTCCTTTGCTAACTCACAACAAAGGACTTTAAAAGGAGAAATAGGAAGAGAGAAGTATTTTGAAAGGAAGGAGAAGTTTCATAGCACACTAGTTGAAATGGAAATAGTTTTTATTGTTGTCTTCCTGTACCAACAGTGCAGAAATGCAGCAGAATCCTGGAGGAGGAGGAGCTCTGTCTGCACTGCAGGTACGCGGAAGGTGTGTGAAATCTGCAAATCCTGGAGCACATGAAAACCCACAGACTGTGGAGATGGGTGGAAAGGAGGAAGACGCAATCAGATATGGACCCAAAATTGTGGGAGCGAAATTGTGGCTGAACTTTGTGGGAAGAATCGCAAAGGCACAGGAACTTGTCTTAGTTTTAAAAGTTTTTATTCCATGCTTAGTGTGGGCCCTAGGCCACAGTATTTCCTCCACTGACAGACAGGCCTGGCACCTCTGAAGTGAATTTGCACCTCATTTGAGGTGTCACTGATCTGCAGATACAACATACAGTCCGGGTTTTTGTGGAAAGTCCTGGCTATTTGGAAAAATTACCTGATGTTACTTGTCCTCCTCCTATTTATCAATGAAAGGACATCTGTGAATGTGGAAAGCAAGGCTTGTATACTTCTGTTAATTGCAACAAATCCAATACTACTGTTTAAAACAAAGGGCCACAGTATCAGTCTGAAATTAATGAGTTGTAATACAATTCTGAGTGTAATTTAGACACCAGATTTATTGCTACAAGCTGCTGCTCTTGCAGAAAGAACTTTTTTCTTCATTTAGGTTTTACACAACATAGTTGTACAAGCTGGCTAAGGGCGAACAAACACAAAGGTTGTTATTATACCAATCAGCACTGCTCTGACAATGTCTTGCTTGTAATTAATCCTACAAATTCTGTTACCAGACAACTCCGTTCTCAGAACAGTAACATGTGTTGTGTGGGATCTACCGCTAGCAGAGTTCAACTCCGTGCTTTCAGTTTATTTCTAACCTGCAATATCCTTTTCAGCAATCTTGTCTCAATCTCCTTTTCTTGTTTTAGTAGTAAATATCAAATCATGAGATACTGGTAATTTGCTAATGTCAGTCCTTGGTGACAGTATGAAGTAATTTTGGGAGTTTTCACATTATATAATAAGGACTATAGAGGTCAGAGAGAAAGATCATCTAATTCAGCAACCCTGACAGTGATGCGAAGGTGAGAGGTACAGAAAGGCAAGAATACTCTATGAGAAGTCATAAAATTCTTCCAAAATTGAATATTTTTGTTTTATTTTTCACTTCATTGTTGAGTCATTGAAGAATCCTGGCTTATTCTTTTTAAATCTTTAATTCCTTGGGTGAAACCCACTTCAGACTTGTGATCGTACTTCTTGTCCTTCTCTGAGCTGTGTACAGTTCTGTTATACCCTTCTCAAGGTGAGGGAACCAGAGAAGTATAAAGTTTTCAAGCTGTACCTGAAACACAGAATCTCCTTCCCACCATGTCTGTTTTCCTTCCTTCATTAAGCTTGAACTCTTAAGTTCTGCTAAGCAATCAGCTGGTTCTTGCAAGGGAATCGGGATATTTTTCTAAAGCAGAGTCTGGTTTTCCTCCATGAACATCACTTTGTATTTATCTGCATTGGATTTCCCCTGCCATTCGGTTGTTAAGGTACTTGGTCTTATAAAGCCCTTGCAGAATTCTGTATCACTGACCCATCCTCGTTATGTTAAATACCACAGTAACATGATTACCCCTACTTCAGCTTGTCACTACTTTCCCTTTTTCTATTCTCTGCAAATCAGCTCAATAGCATTTGTCTCAAACAGACCTTGCAGAATTCCACCTGAGACTAACTTACTGCAAGAACCCACCATGTACTTTTACCCACTGTTTCTCTTTTATTCAATAATTTATCCCTAGTGGGACCTTTTGTCTTAGTTGTGGCTGTTCCTTTTCATTTAAGGCATTTGATGAGTGACTTTCTCAAAAGGCTTTCCAAAATTCAAAAAGACTGCATCAACCAGACCTTTTGTTATCTGCAAATTTATTGATCCCATTTAAGAAACTCCAAAAGGTTTGCAATGCAGAACTTCAATTTGCAAATGCCACAGTGACTGTTTCAAAATGTAGCACATTTATACAAAGGTCCACTTGACCTATTCCTTACTAAAGTTTTCATTAATTTGGCCTATTCCTTAAGTGCCACTTAGAAACTTTTTCAGATTTGCTTTTCTTTGGTGTTGTTTTTGCTATTTTTTTCAGTCCTCTAGTAAAAAGCCGGAAACCACACACTGGTAATAATAGTAAAATACCTTGCTCATCCTTGAGTTTTCTGAGAATTTCCTGGTGAACAGCTATAATTTTTTGTGCGTTTCATGGTGGTTACCTCTAGCAATTCTAGAGATTTCTTACCATTCACTTTGTCAATCTATTCATTACATCTTTTTAAGTCACTTCAGTTTCAGAAAATAAGAAGGAGAATATAAAAATCTTTTCACCCTGTTTTGCAGTGAATACTAATAAAAAAGCATTGCTTTAGTTTCTAGTCCTTTCCTGAATTTTAAATTTGTAGTCCTGTGCTGGTTTTGGCTGGGATAGAGTTAATTTTCTTTATCCTACCTGGTATGGGGCTGTGTTTTGGACCCATGTTGAAAATACTGTTGATAACACACAGATGTTTTGGGGATTTTTGTTTATTTTTTTATATATTTTGGTTATTTTCCTGTTCATTACAATGTATTTTATTTATTTTATTATTTTATTTTATCTTATTTCAAGTATTAAACTGCTTTTATCTCAATAGGGTGTTTTCTCACTGTTACCTTCCCAGTCCTCTTCCTCCCATTCTGCTGGGATTATTCGATGCTGTGGGCTTTGTGGCAGTACTGCTGTTCCTGATGTATTTGAGGAAATACTTTATTATTTTATTAATTTTTTTGTTTGTCTGGTTGTTTGTTTGGTTTTTTGCTCCTTTCACTTGTTGCTCCAGCTCTTCTTCGGGGACCCTCCAACACTGTATTTTCACTTTTAATCTGCCAGAATCTGACTGCTTTTTGTTTCCTCTTTGGATACTTCAGCTTTTGACAGATACCTTGTTATGTATAACAACATCTTTTGCTCTGCTTCTAGGCCAGGTTAGTTTTCTTGTGTCTCTTCTGAACCCTGTCTCAAGACCTGGTATGTGGCAACTCTGTTGAGTGTCACAGTTTTTATTTTTTTATAAAGCCTGAGCTGCTTTTTAAAGGCTTTCTGTTTCTTTCTGTAGCTCCTACTTTTGAAGGTGAATGTAAATCCTGTGGATTTGTTGTACCTTGTATATTCTCCTGGGAGTGTGTAACTGTAACATAGTACTTCACTGAGACCAAACTATGGTATAGTTTCTTCAACTGAATACTTTTGGACTAGATCCTGTAAAACGAAAGGGTTATGTCTTCTCTTTTGGGTTGCCCAGCCATTGCTGTCTTAGTCATGGATAGCTTGTGTTACATCCTAATCCAATCTTTTCTCATCTGAAGATGGGTCATTAAAATTCCAGTTCCTGCTGCATTTCCAGCTCTCATTTTCTGTGTGACTTCTCACACAACGTATTTTATTAAATGTTAACATCCTGACTAGATGCTTCTTGTGTAGGCAATATTGGTTAAAATCCAAGGTTGCTTTAGTATATGGCTTTATTCCCTCAATCCAGCCCTGGCAAAGTCTGCTTGATGCTTAAGAACTTTGTAGCCTGGCATTAGAAAAATGCTTTTCTGCTCCAAACTGCCAGCATGCCTAGGATTTTGAAAATAAGGCAAAAATTTAAATGGAAGCAAATGAGACTCCTCAGAGACTCACTCCTATTTCTTAGTCCTCTAGCCCTTCTGTTGGAATATGTACCCTGTGGTTTTGACTCCCTTCTTGACACTCAAGTGAGATGTCAGTCTTTGTTTTCCATTACCTATGTGACTTTATCTGTTCTGTGACTTACCCTTTATTTGGAATATAGAATTTCCACATTATTACCCATTATTTTGTCATCACAAATTTGTGTTCTTTTTATTTGCATTACCCACAGTTCATTTGGAACAGGTCACACAGACCTCCTGAAGTGCCAGCCATTGGTTTCCTGAGGTTCTGGTAAAGTCTGTCACTCTTCTCAAGGCTCTCATTGTTCTAGAAGATGTATGCCCAATACCAAAACCATTTGATCCGTCCCAATAGCAAACCCTCAGCTTCTGATATGAGTGATGGTAGATTTCTGCAGCTGCAGTGACGTCCATCATCTCTCTGGTTTGGATTAAGAGCATACATGTTTTCAGAAGGATATTCTAGAGGTAAGATAAAATATGTCTATTTTCACTGGGGAGGATCTCATTTTCTTCTGGGGCAGGATGAATTTAATTTTCCTGGAGGTGAAACTACGTTCCCTCATGTAGCTCCTGTAGCTGGCAATCCTCCTGATTTCACCCACTTCAGCCACTTTGGACACCAGTGGGAAACACCAGCAGTTTGCACTGTGAGCTTGCAAATACTGCTCTTATAAAGAGACTGCTCACGCTTTGTTCATTTCATGTAGTAAATGGGTAACCCCTCTCTTTTCCATTTATTCCCATCTTCATGTCTTCATTTTGAATAGAGGTTTGGTATAGCACATACTGGTCTTTGCATCTAATGAATCTATCCAAGCTCCTCATGTAGTGCTGTCCTCAATCACAAAACCTGAAGAACATTCTGACTTTCTTTCATCTGTTGCTAAATTCCAACAGCAGCCAAAGTTAGGAGGATCTTCATAACCATGAGGAGAGAGAAGCCCTGAGGAAGGTGTGGAGTCTCTTTCAGTAAAGATTACAGAGAAGGATAATCCCCTGGCAGTGGTTAGTCCTTCCGTGAGATAGGAAGGCAGCTTCTAAGTTCCTGCACTGTTGGATCAGTAAAGGCTCAGATAATTTCTGAAACCAAGCTATTTCTTCCTTGTATAGCAGCCATTCATTTCCATAAATCAAAACCTTTCAAGCAGAAAGAACATCTTCTTCTTCTTTTGTGAGTAGGCAATGGTTTATGTTAAACTGAAGAACATAGCACCTCACTCCAGCTTAATCTGAGAGGCTGGAACTGATGGAAATCTATAGAGAAGTAAGATTAAAGTAAGAAAGAAATTATTAAACTATATTGTGAAGATAAGCTGTAGAACCCCTTATCAGACAATGTGGATACTCATCTTTACCAAGTGAAATGTACAAGAGGAAACCAGACAAACTAGTTAAAGGGAAATCCATTGAGAACTATTACATGCATAAAATACAACCCTGGCTCTACCCCACGAATATTTGTAGGCTGAGAAAGTTGTAGTGATGGGGGAAATATAATATCTGCTTGTCATGTGTATATATTTTTTCCCAGTGACCAACAGTAAAAGCGTATTAGAGACAAGTTGCTGGGATAGTTGGGCCTTTCACTTAAACAGTCACTGTCACATACTGGGGAGATGAAAAAAAAATGAATTAGAGTGCGCATAAAAGTATTGATAAGAGTAATCGTCTTGTTAGATCTCTCACATGTTTATTACTTAAATTATATAGCTACCATTAGCCATATTGATATGCAATTGCAGGTCAACCAATTAATTTTTCAGAAGTGTTATTAAAGGCTTTATAGAGTAAGGACTTAGTTTTTCAGCTTTTTCTTTTCATCATATACTTGTGTATCAGATTGGCTGTACAGCATCCTGGCTTTCCCTTTGAAAAGGTGCAAATGGGACTACTGACAACTCTAAAAGCAGGGTGAGAGAAGACTGGGAACACTTTCCTTCCAGAAAGGTTACTGGTGTTAAGAATAGTCTGTGAATTGAAGAAATGTGCCTTTTTGGGATTTTAATCTGGCTGCCTCACCCTTCACACCTGTAGAAATGTTATGATAATTTTATACACAGTGCTGGATAAATGTGTTATAAAATGACATTGATGATTTGTGCAGACACTGTTTTGAAAAGAACAATGCAATTGAAATTATGAAGTGTTTCATAATTGCTGTATCATTTGGAGCACTTTCCTGGATGCTTCTCTCTGGGTATTCCTTTGTGTTTATGGGAGGGGATTTATATTGTACTAATTTCCTTCCAAACACAGCTCGGGAAATAAACACATTAAAAGCAAAGTATAAAGTAGGAAAATAGCTTGAACAACAGAGAACAATGAAAAAGCAATGCTAAACTGATGCTTAGAGCTAGTCCCGGGGTGTCTCTGCTTGGCTGTGTGCTGAATTTGCAAGCTCTGCCAAAGCATAAGTTGCCAAAACTCCAATAAAATGCAAACTGAAAGTCTGTGGCTCAAATTATTTGCTCTGCTGAAGTTTCCTTGCTCGTTGCTATTTAAACATTCTGAGTTTTGTTTTTGAAGAAGACGGAGCAGAAAGAATTGGGAACTTGGTTCCTTTCCCGATGGAGCTGCGATGCCAGTTTGTGTTTGCACAGGGCTGGAGTAATAAGAAATTCTCTGTGCTCATCTATATTCTTTTACATTGGTAAGCACTGAGACTTGTACCCAATTCTCATGTCCCATTTTCAATCTGATAACACTTTCAGTCATGCTCCAGCGGGTGCCTTTGAAAAAAACTAAAAAACACCAACAAAATACCCCAACAAAACAAATAGACACAAAACCTGAAAACAACCCTCCCAAAACCCCAAACCAAAACATTTAACCCCTTCTCCCTCAAAACTCCAATTTCCTTCGAAAATATTCTTGTTATAGACTAGACTAAGCGGGATTAAAGTGAGAAGGAACATCATAAAAGGTTGGTACTGCTTCTTGGGTACCCATTAATTTACTGAGAAACAGCCTTTCTATTACCCTTCAGGTGACAGAAACGCAATCAGAGTTGTGAAATGCCTTCCTTTCTCCTTCTTCCTCTTATTGATTCTCCTGTAAATAGAAAACTTTTATCTTAGTTTCTGTTTCAAAAAAAAGTCTCCCAATTTTTTTACCGTGTGTTTAACACTGATATTTAGAAACTTGATTTCTGATCTGAAAAAAAATTATTTATGCTGTAAATGCTCAGGGTTGAAGTTTCAAAAGGCTTTATTTTGTCTTGGAACTGCTGACAGAAGTTCACATGTAAGTAGGGAAGACTAATAACTTCTTAATTCAAAGGAAGTTTAAAAATATTACTCCTAAGAACTCCCTCCAAACCCCTTTTATTGTTTGCGTTCTTTGGACTTAGAATCTTAAAATACATTTAAGTCCCTATTCCCATTCCAGGTGGATTTAGGAACTTGAATATCTTTCAAAGGGTTTTAAAAATCTATTCTCAACTAACTTGCCCAAAAGTGGATTAGAGACAAGAATCCAACTCAGGTTGTTGGAGCTTTATGCAATTGAAATGATCATAAAGTCATTGTTCAAAAAGCAAAAATAAAATTAAATGTAGGGTGAAAGCCAAATGCATCATTTTAAGTGTGGCTCTAACTCTTTTCTCTGGGAGCGAGGGGTCCAGTCATAAGGGTGGGTTATACCAAATTATCCCAACACAGGGAAAAAAGTGCTGTGGGTGAAGTGGAGGGAATGTCTGTCAGATTAAGGCCTCTTCTGGATGGAGCTGTGAAGACAGGAATGCTGGCAAGGTGTAACATGGGCAGAGCCTGACTGACAACCACTTGTCTGCTGAATCCCTTTGAACCAGGTTCTTTCTTCTGTTCCCCTTCAAATACTTTGTGTTTTAGTGAAGTAACAACTTTCTTGTTAAGCAAAATAAAGCATCTATCTGTGCTAGCAAGTTTTCAGCAGAACCAACCTAGAAATGCAAATCATTCATTAGCATGGTTTTCCTTTTAAAACCTGTGGAGGGATAAGTCTTATTCTTTCAGCACATCACTGGGGAGCAAAAATAGCTTTTGCCTTTTCCATGCTACCCAATAATGGTGTAGAAATCTGCTATTTAGATTATAAATACTGTGTAATCAGGCCTCCTTTGTCTGAACAGTTGTACAGGCTCTAAGCACAACAAGGTATTGATCTCAGCAGGAGGTGCAAAGCAAATAGCAACAATATTAAATAAACAGGTTGAAAAACTTGAGGCAGAAACACAGATCCTATCATTTATTTGAGAACAATATTCCAAATTCAGATTCTGCTAACGTCTATGTGAACTTATAAATGCCTTATTTACATGTAAATGGCCTTACAAAAGACTGCAGGACTCTGGTCTCTGAAGATATTATCGTCTTTGCTCTCCCTGCCTTCTCAAGAAGCCATAGAATTTTTATTAGCCTAATGTCTGATCTTTGATCAAACTAATTTGAAGTGTTTGCACTTTACACTCACAGATATATCAAATTTATTAGCTAAAATTCTCTATGTGCACACATAGCAAATAAATAGACACATTAAATAGTAAATGCTATTTTTAAACCAGTTCCTGGAGAGAAGAAATCTGATTAGACGGTGAAGATTCTATAGGAATAGCAGATTTCTTTCTTCCCTGTATTGTTCTGGAAAAGTCATATTCTCTCCCTGTATATTTATGCATTTGAAAGTCTAAAGACACAGTTACATGAAGTTACAAGCAGTTTTATTTTGCCTTATATATTTGTATATATCAAGGATTCATCACATTCTATTCTCCTCTATATCCATATTCTTCTCTCCTTCCCTATTGAGTTTGCTCAAAGACATTCAGCTGTGCAAAATATCAGAAGATTAGGATCATTTTTGTAATGGTAGATCAGCTAATTAGTGTATGCTTTGTCTGCTCAATTAAAGGAAAAACCCATCATGTGAATCTTCTTTGATCAAAAGCATCTCTGTGAAAATGAAAGTCATGTTTTAGGTTTCCAGCTGGAATAATTCACATAGGGCATGCCACTCCAGTAGAGAACATGCTTAGGAAGAAGGTTTTATCTTTATAACTGTTGCACAGAACATTCCAGCTCTGTTCAGAGTATTTGTCAGGTAAATGTTTGGATTCAAGGCTAGTTCAGGTTTCAATTCATACAGACCCTGTATGAATCAGCTGTATCAGCTCCTCTAGTGTTCTTCACTCTGAATTAATCTTCAATTTTCAGACATCAGGATAATTAATCCTTCACTCTTGCAAAATGGAGCAGTCAGCCTGTATTTTCTGAGCCAGTATTTAAGCACAATCCAGGATTCTGGCAGGAGGGAAACTGTCAAGAGCTGCCAAGGTCAGGCTGACTGAAATACCTGAGGAATGTAATTATATACCTACCCTTAGCCATGTCTCCAAAGTGCTGCTGAGACACTCTTGGGAAGCTGCAGCCATCCCCAGGCTGAATCAGCTCCCAGAGCTCCTTGTGCTGCTAGTGCTGCCGTGACTGTCTCTTTTAGATGGTGCCTTTGTGGAGGTGATAAAACAATGATATTTCAATCTCAGAGTAAACTGTATCAGGTTTAGGAGATGAAGAGATACTCAGATTCAAGATTCTGGTTTAACTGAAATGTAGGCATCCCGAGCGAGAGCCCTTACTCAGAATTCCAACATCTGTGGCATTCAGGGAGCAATGGCTGGGCAGGGCACCTGAATTTTGGTGCAGGCTGCCAATCTCCAGTGTTTAGTGAGTGGGGTTCTTAGTTTACCAGGATCAGGACATGAAGGAAGAAATATGCATCACCTTGGTTTCAGAAGTTGCTCTTTGTCCAAGTGTTTTGATTTAAAAATTAATTAACGGTCTTTCTCAGACAGTGAAAAAATACTTTGAAACCTTAATTTGAAACACTTTTATCCTAGAACTTAATTGGGGTCAGCAAAGTTTGGTCTTAAATTGGATTCAAAAGCCACTATCTTCTGAGTGCTACTGTTCTGAAATTTGGGCTTTGGAAATGTCACAATCCACGGATGCTGCAGAGTGAGATATTTTTCATTGCCTTGTGCTCATCAGCTGATTCATTTTTATAAAAGGCAAACAAGACCAAGGAAGAGAGTTTGAGAGAGTTAAGAAAGAGTAAAAAAACCCAAGCCAAAACCCCCAACCAAAGCAAAGAAAAAACCCCAATCAAACAAATAAAAAAACCCCCAAAACCAAAACCGAAACAACTTGTCCTCTCCCCTCCCTCCTACAAAGATGTATTTTTACAAACAGAAGACTTCTGTGAGAAGTCTGTCACATGCAGTGTGCATTTCTTAGTCTGCCATATCACAAGAGGTTAATATGACTCGTTTTAAAAGATAAAGACAATCCTAAAAATTATTTATTTGGATTGTTCTCCAGATCTGAATGTCCCAGTGTATGATGCTTCCCACTCTTCTAGACAGGAGGTAGAAAAAAAGACTTTTTTTTTTCCTAGAAAGTCCAATAACACAAACTCTGAAATGAATAATATGAAGAGAAACAGAACAGATGGGATTTGTTTGTTGTCAAGACTGAATAAGAAAGGGCCTGATAAAAATGTATAAAAAACTGAATAATCCAGGAAATTTAAGTCCTCTGTGATTCACAACATGAGAGAGATGATACTGAATGAAACTGAAAAATAGCATGTTCAAAACTGGCAAAATGAAGTATTTTTTTCATGTGACATCTGATTTCACTGTGTAGCTAAATGTTAGGAAAGTTGCTAAGGCAAGAACTCAGGACGAGAGATGGAGAAGAGATTTACAGAAGCAGATGCAGTTGGGGGACTCAGTATTTGCTGCTAAAAAATAAAAAAGGTAAAATAGAAAAACAGAACAATTGCTGGAAGAGGGTTATCCCATGATTGTATGATTGTGATGAAAACTATAAGGTACCAGCTTAGTTTCATGGACTCTCAGATCTGTACTATCGACCAAAAGCAGTCATATTTTCCTATTTGTATTTCAGCTGCAAGGTGGTCCCGTGGCGTAATGGAGAGCACTCCGGTCTCTGACTCCCAAGGTCACGAGTTTGAGTCTCAGTAGGGGACCGC
>JAWWEV010000134.1:68708618-68730621 GCA_035583235.1 Hafferia zeledoni
GTGGGGCCAGTTCTGCGCACGCTGTGCCTCACCTAAAAAATCCACTGTGCAGGCTGGAAGGGCACACCCACATGGGGGAGAGCCCTTCCCAAATCTTCGTTCGCAAAGGTTGGCCATTATTATTTCAGCTGCTGATATTTGCATTATGGACAAAAGAATGATTTTTGGCATCACTTTTGCAGGAACAGCCTGTGGGCAGCAGGACAGGTGCCCATTCCTGCAGTGGCTCTGATGTCTGTGTGCTCACAGGTCCCAGCACTGCTGTTGCTGCTGCCCTGAGTGGTGCCTGGTTTTAATGAGGTGCTTTAGAAGATGCTGCTTGTCAGTGTGAGGCAAACTACTGCGTCTGGCTTTAACCACAGAGGCAGAGGCCTGCTGAGGATTTATTGCTGGTGCTATGACAACAGTCAGGTGCTCCTTGGGCTGGACAGGTGGCACTCCAGCACTTGTACCAGTCCCTGGGGAACAAGATGCTGTTCACTGAGATACAGAGCGTCCCAGTTAAGGGTGTTACAGTTTTTGAGGCAGAGTGATAGTTCGAATCTTCCCTTCCTCTGGCACAGGGAAGAGAACTACCTGCTATATTACCAACTTCTCATGTTTGGCAGAGCTTCTGTAATACCCAGAGGAGATTTTTTTGAGTATGTGTACTTTTGACATGAAGAAAGAAAGAAAATCTTTGAAACACAAAATTGTTTCCCCTCTGTTTCATCCAGCTGCCACGATGAACAGTCAGGACATAAGACAGCACACTTCTATAAGACACAGTAACAGGTATTTTTTGATAATGTTTATTGAGTGCATCTTCTGAGTGCTGCATTTGGAGCATTGATGGGCAAAATCTGTCAAGAACTGTGCACCTACATCCATTACAATCTTCTAAAAATCACTCTCCAAACTAATTGTGAACAAGCATAAAGATTGTATTGGCATTTCTGTACTTTGAAGAGTGTGTTTTAGCTTTTTTTGGGAAGTGAACAAAAATGTATTGTTTCCTGTATTGACATCCTATTCTTTAAGCTGAGCCATTTTAAAGAGATGATATTTTGGAGACTGTCCCACCCATGTATGGATTTCTCCCATCCTGTTATCTGCACCTACTGGGATGCCATGTTGAAGATTGTATACTGATCTTCCACAGAGCTCCAGTCTTGGCATAAAACAAGCTTTCTATAATCAATCAAGCTTTGTTACTTGGTTCTGTCAGTGGTCAGTTTGGTATATGAATTGCCTGGGATGGATTGGTCTATATTTATTATTCTTGAAATGATATTTTATTAGAAGATCCAAGTTTAGGGTTATAGGGGATTAAAGGACCATGGTGGATTGGCCCTGTCACCCACCAGCTGCTTGCTTGTTGCCCCCTGTAGCAGATGGGGGAGAGAATCAGAAGAGGAAAAAAACCTTGGGAATTGAAATAAAGACCTAAAGAATAAAGTTTAATAAGTGAGTGAAAAAAAAAAAGCAAAGGAGAAGAAAAAGAAAAAGTGATGCAAAGGCAGACACTCACCACCAGAAGACTGATGCCCAGCTGATCTCTGAACAATGCCTGTTTTGGAAAAACAGGTAGTTATTGTGTTATTGCTGAGCATGATGTTTTATAGCATGGGATACCCCTGTGATGAGTTTGGGTCAGTTGACTCCTCCATGTCCCTTCCCAGTCTCTTGCCCACCCCCAGCCTACTTGCTGAGTGAGAAACAGAGAAGATCTTGAAGCTGTGTGAGCACTGTTTGGCAGTAGCTGAACCATGGGTGTGATATCAGCACTGTTTTAGTCACAAATCCAAAGCATGGCACCATATGGGCTGTTATGAACAAAATTAACTCCATCTCAGCCAGACCCAATACAAGGATGTACCATCAACACAAACCACTGGTAACATTATAAATGCAGGTAGGCTTAGTGATTTCATGTCTGTTGTGCCTTAACTCTCCATTCTCTGTGTATTTACTTGCTGAGCTCAGTAGTGTTGGTGCCATTTTCTTCAGCAGACCCAGAACTCACAAAGTTCTGCTGTAACTACAGGTCCAGACAGAAAGGATTCAGAAGGAACCAACTTCCATAAACTGTTTTTCAGTGCAAAGTGTTAATTGCCTCATTGCATTTGCAATCTTTGGGAAGTTCCTCAGTTCAGAAGAGTTGTTAGGCCGATGGAGAAAGGCATTAATGAAGTGCTGAATCTAAAGCATCACCAGATTTTGCTTCTGCTTATAAAGCCCTATAGGACCTGTGTCTGTTTGTGTCTGCTTTTCTGCTCCATACTGATGCAAATGCAATTCTCATTTACCTTATGAGACCAGAGAGACCTCTTCTTGAGCATTTCCAGAATTCAAGCATTTTGATGGACTGCCTGTGAGTTAACACCCTGTATGAGTAATAGAAGGCAGACAGTACTAAAGTTATTCCATTAGAGAGATTTCACACAACAGTGAGCAATTCTTCTGAATGCCTTTGAAGATTGTAGTAGACTTGACTACCCTGGAAGCTGATAAAATGGTTCATTTGTCCCATTCTTCTGTTTATCACAAGCCTTTCATTTTAACAGGCTGTTTCTAGTTCTGTTTCTGAACTTTACATAAGACTTCTTAAAAATAATTTTACTTTTGATACATACAAGCAACTCAGACAGGGCTATTGAGTAGGAGGCTCAAAACCAGAGGTTCCTAAGAAAAGAAAAAATGACAAAAAAGATGGTCATATTGACAATTGTTTGTTGTTCAGAATACAGTTATGCTCTGTGATAAAATATCATGCAACAGTGCCTTACAGGTTAAGACTGAAAGAGAGACTACACAGGGATAGGCACTGGAAACAGAAAGTCCCCTGGATCATAATGGGACTGGGACGGCTGTACACCTGTTATGTGACCTTCAGTAAATCACCTCATGAGGCATCAAGTAGAGATTGCAGTATTTTCCCTTCAGCATCTTCTGGAAAACCTGTCCCTGACCTTTACCATAAAAAATATGTTGTGTTTTGGCTATAAGATAAAAGAAGTATTTATTTCATGCTTTACAGATGGGGACCTGAGTGATACCACAATATGGTCTGTAACCTTCTGAGTAAAGAGACCCTTATGTGTCTCAAAGAGTGCTTGAGAGTTCACCCCAGACTAATGAGCCTGAATGATCTACAGAGAAAGTTACAATGTAAAGAATTGTATGTAGACTTCCTGAACTCAAGTTCTACACCAGAACCAAACCCAAACCTTTGCAAGTCAAAGAGGGACTGTATATTCCTGAGAAAAAGTGCATAAAACTGAGATGTTGCACTGTTTCCCTGGATATAAAGTTTTAACTATTTCCCTGTAAAATTTCTTGGAAATAGGACAAAAATAGGGATCCTGGAGCTAATAATTTAAATGAAACTGGATGCTTTTATTGGCAGATAAGTATATCAGGTGGCACCTGGACACACACCATATGAAAAAGAAATGTTATGCATCTATATATACATAAATATATTTAAAACTTATATAGATAAAAAAATAGATTAAGATATAAAATCTATCTTTGGGCTAAAGAGGAGGTAACACAGAAATGAAAAGGTTTTTGATATACGGGGATGAAAACACCTTTCTGCAGTTACTTTAATGTCATGGTTCGAAATGTGATTTGTGATTATCAAGAGGAATTGTAGTTTGGAGACAGATTTTGAATTGAATTAAATTGACCTGGTAATGTTTTGCAGCTTTGAAGTTCTGTTTGTCTGAGAAAGAATTTAACATTATTCAAAGTCTACTCTATTAATTATTATAAACTTTACTTGGCGGGGAAGGTGTGTGTGTGTGAACAGAAAACACTGAAATTTTCTCTTTACAAAACAGATGGGTCCTTTAAGTCTTATGCAATTATTGCTACATTCTGAACAGCAAAGCAGGAGCTTCAGTCTTGTTTACTTCATTGGTATATTGACAATGTTATTACAGAGCCAGATCCATCTGGCATGTTTTTATGAGCTGCTTCATCCCTAGGCTTGACTACAGGCAGAAAAGTTTGAGAAATCCAGCTGTTTCCATCTCTACTGGCATTGCTACTTAAATAGACAAGAGACACCTAAGAAACATCCAGAACCAAAGGGAGACATAGGCTGGGGACCACGTTCAGAGCTAGGACTTCACTGGGAACCTTGGAATTGAGTCAGCCTGGGAAAAGGCTGCCCTGGACTTGCTGGACCCAGGCCAGCTTGACAGCTGCAGTTATCAAGGAATGGGATATGAGGGGGAAATGAAACGCTAAGCAAGGTTCTCCACACCATATGTTTTGGGACTGCTCAAGGCCTTAGACTTTATGTAACAAAGCAATTCGATGACAAGATGCTGTTTAACCATATTTGCTCCTTGTGCTGCTCATTGGGGAGGGCTGGGCTGTTGCAGGAGGTATTTCAGTGATCACAGAGGGTGGTTTGCCCAGTCACTGCTAATTACCAAGATCTTAATTTGCTAGCACCAGGAATTCCCCTCAGGCCTTCAACATTATTGAATTAAGTCCTGGACAAAGACAATTAGCTACTCTTGGAAACGTCTGTTACAGTCCCTGGAAAATGTGGGAATGTTCTCTATTTATGTGAGTCAAGGACTGTTTTTCACTCAGTTGCTCTGAATTCTGTGCAGTCTATTCAAAGGGGTTTATTTCACTTTGTAGGACTCATCATTGCTGTGGGGGAGGAAGGTTTTCTTGCCTTTTTGTCTTTTCCTTCACAAACAGTCTATACATGCGATTCTGTCACCTAAGCCTGTTCAAAATGTTCAGTAAGCCCCTCTGCATGTGTTCTATTTGCTAAATCTTTGTTGAGATTATAGGCAGCTTAGCTGCTTTGTGCGATGTGCTTGTCTGTTTAAATTCTGTGAGGTACACAGAAGTGGGAGGGTGGTATCTAAATTGTAGCAGGAGAGGATGCACTTATGCCTGGCTGTAGGAAGAGAGCCTGGAAGAGATTCTTGTGCCATTTTTTTCATTTAAGCAGTCTGGTGTTCCTGCAGAAGGAGTGGAAAAGCCCTGGAAGATTTACCTTCACAACACACAAGCTATAGAGATATTTATGTTTGCTTGGAGTAGAAGTCTGATTAATAATATCTGAGTGCCCAAGGCAGCAAAGAAATTATTTTGGATTCACCTGCACTCACTATCCTTGGAAAAGAGAAAGTGTGGGGAGTGTTGGTTGATTTTGCCTCATTTCTCCTTGGGTGTAAAATCAAGGGGCATATATATGAGAATTTTTGTGTTGAAAGGCCCTAGCAAGCTGGTCATTATTTTTTTGCTGTTGTTGTTGATTTGTATCATTATAGTTTATGAGCATTCTAGGAATTGTTCTGAATGTGTCAGATATTTTGTTCATCTGTCAACACTCTTTGTATTTGGATCATGGTAATTTATATGAGTCTTGATGCCTTGGATATGGTTCTGATGATTATGAAGTAGAATAGGCAAGAAGAAGAAAGGGTGGACTGACAAACAAGTACAAACAATTTGTCTAATTTAAAACAAATTGGAAAGTGAAATCTAAGTTGAAAAACATGGTAAATAATGTTAAAATTATGTCTTTATGGACAGAACCTTCAAGTGCAGTTACAACATCCACAGTCAGTCCTAGACAGATATGAGCTAGCTTTGAAACAGAAACCTTATTATAACGTTTAAAGGGATGTGTGATGCTCTTGTGTAGCTCATGCATGGTGATACAAGCATGGACAAGACAGAAATATATCTGTATCCACTTCTCAGTCTAGAGGGTATCAAAAAAAAACATGATCCAGGGCAGGGAAGACACTGTGGATCCCATTAACTTATTCAACAGGTGGAGCATTTTTGTTGAAGATTTCTTGACTCAACATTCATACTTGCTACCTGACCTGTTAGCTTTGTTCATACTGTAAAGGTCCTAGAAGAAGGCTTAAAGAAGGACTTCTAATTATAGTGTGATGAGAAAATACTGATATTTACTATGTACTGACCAGTGGAAGAATTTTTTTCCTAGTGCAGAATTCTGCAAAATAGAGAAACTTTCTGTTAATGTAATTAATAATAATTTTGTTCCTTTATTTTTTATCATGCCAAGATCTGTGCCTCCACATCCTCTCCAAAGCTTTCTCTTTTGCACCTATTACATTTGTTTTCTCCTGCTAGTGTCTTCCTTTTACCCCCGCTATTCTCACCCCATCCCATCTGTCTGTGTTTCCTGCTTGACCACGTTCTCTGGGCAGCTCTTCCTGGATCTCCTACTCTACTGGAATGGTACTGCAACATATGCTTTTTGTGCTGATAGTTCTTAGGGGTCCTGTTTGATAACTTGGTTCTGTCTTCTTTACCACCTACCCTTTTGGTTTTCATATGCACTGATAAATCAGCTTTGCTGCCCTTTTCTGGACTTGCTCCAGTATGTCCATATATTTCCTGTACTAGGGAACCCAGAACTGGACAGACTGCTTCATGTGCTCAACTATGCTTCTCTGCTATATTCTTCAGAATCCAAACCTGCATCCCTTGGGCATTCTGAGCTGTATGTTATGTCCTTGTGTTTGAAATCATAGAACCACGTAACAGGATTTGTTTTCCTAAGGCAGATCACGTGCTAATGGTTGTTATGCTTCCCTTTCTAAAAACAAGTATCCAAAGCTATGCATTTCAATTTGTTTTGCAAGATAGCATTTGTTATTGTTTCCCTAAAAGCACACAAAAAAAACCCCTGAAAAGAAACCACCATAGAACGTTTCCCTTTGTTGAGAGTGATTTAGGAGAAGGGAGAAGGAGATGAGAGTTCCCACTGGTAACAGCTTCCTGGATAAAGGATGTTACATTACAGTGAGGTGTGACACACAAGGATGAAACAAACTTAAAGAGAAACTTTGGGTTAAAATTAGAAAATTAGACTGTTGTTTTCTGTATTATATGTGAGGCCTGTTTGCAAATCAAGTTCTAATTGAATATTCAGAAAATTGCCCAGGGCAGATTCTTTCAGGGACAAGAGATTGACACAACTTGCTCACTTTTTTGTTAGGTCAAAGCATACAAAGAGCCAGAAAAACGTCAAATATGTGTTGATCCGCGGTTAAACTTCAGAGTTCTGTCAAAATTTCATGGCAATCCTTTCAGTCTTGTCCCCAAAGATTTTTTTCTCTTAGATTACTCATTTTACTTCCCTTTCAATTCACATTGCTTTTTCCATGGCAGGACCCACATTTCTTTTCTCTGCCTGTTCCCAATTTTCCTAATGTAATCTTGCTATAAACTTCTAGCACTTGCCATATATGACTTTATGTCAAAAAATTCAGAGGAACAGGAGCCTCTGCATAATTTTTTTTCCCTTTGTTCATTAGTCTAATAGCCATAATGAATTATCCTTCATGAATACATCTAATCCCTTTTTGAATCCATTGGCCTCCAGAGCACTCTAGTCCAGTGATTCCACAGCTGAATTACATTTCCTCTGCTGCATTTTGAACTTGCAGCCTGATACTTAACACTGGTGTGTATACTGTGAGAAACTGAATGGTCACCTCCTATCCATCTCCTACATACGACTGTTAATTTTTAAAGAGCTTTATCATATTCTTTTCTTAATGTTAATTGTTCCAAATAAAAATGCTTGTAAATATGTAATTATCACTTATGTCCTGGTTAGAGAAATATTCTTGCTCTCTATCACCTCAGTAAGATTTACAAGAAAATAGAAGGGGTCTTTAAGAAGAAACACTAGTTTGGTTTACTTATTTCTGTTACATAAATCCAGACTTCCAATGGAGCAGAGTTTAAATCTGAAAAAGCCTTGTTTTATTTGCTTTTTTAATAGGGCATCAGATTTAATAGAGTGCCCTAGTCTAGTTTTCCAGAGGTTTTCCTGACTTTTGATGGTGTTAAAACAATTGAAAGAAACGTTGACTTAAATATTATTGGAATTTGCACTGAACATTCCTAAAACTTGGAGGTTGCAGTGCCCCTCATTTATAAAGAAAAAAAAAATTGAATTTAATCAAGCTCAGCTATTCCCAAATGTCAAGTTTAACAAAAACCTGGGGAAAACTCAACTGATGATGTAAGTTGTAAAGTGAAGATTAGGGGTCTTTTTAATGATAAATCAAAAAGTTGGCATAGATGATGTTGGGAGAATCTTTTTCCCCTGTTGGGCAGGAACATCAGGCTAAATAATCACAAAAGTAATATATGACATTAAGTCTTCTGTGTTTCTATTGTGAAGATAAAAAAATGGAAGGGTAAGAATCAGCTACTTAACTATGATTTCAAAATCCAGTGCTGCCTCAGGTTTTCAAGTTTTAAATATGAGATCACTTTTTTGGGGGTAAATGACATAAAAGAGCTGTCATGAGAAAAATTATTTGTGAAAACTTTCTGTTTATCAAGGTCAATAAGGTTAAAGAAGCCAAATTAAATAATTTCCTTTCCTTGCGCTCCTGGGGAACAGGACACTGATAAGGCTGTAGTATCCATGGATTTGTTTTTCACAGCTCTTTATAATGCACTTTCTCTTCAGTTTGAATAATTCCTCATTTTGGGGATGAGAAAACATTTCACAATGGCAATTTAATATAGGTCATGAATGGATAACTGGAACCGGGGGAGACGGGTTTATGACCTGCCGAGACGACTCCATGGGAGTTAACAGCAACAGGCAACTTTATTCATACGCACACAAACTCTTATACACTTTAAAACTGTATTCTTCCGCGGCTGTGCCACCTTAACGTTGACTATTGGTTAACAATGCTGTTTACATTACAAAGCCTGTTCTAATTGGCCAATTACACACATCTGCTGAGAAGGTGGCAGCAGTCTCTGATCTCATTAATTAGTCCTTAAAGTTACATCACTTAATTAACATAAGCATGTTCAGCATAGAACTTTCTTTTTAGGTCAAATACCATATAAAATTCCAACAGATAACCTTTCACTTTCATTGTACTGGTGAATGGGTTTGCAAACTTTATTTTTGCATGGTTTTATGTACTGCGGAATTGACATTGTTATTTATGCTCCAGAGTTAGTTGAAGCAGAACAAATGTGCTCACTGAGGATGCAGGAGGTGAATATATTCTAGCTTTTAACTTCAAGGTTGTGAACTAAGTATTTTAAGGTTTAAGTAAGCAAAAATATTTTATGGATTGAGGAAAGGAGAAGAAAGGCCCACTGAACCTTCAGAACATGGAGGCAAAGAAGGTCTCCAGGGTAATGGATAAAGAACTTACAGATACAGGGAGGAGAAAGCCAACTGAAATTATTGCTTTTGAGGTGCATTTTTGCTGAATTGCAGCCACATAAATGCTAAGTTTTTACTCTACCTGATTGTCTAAGTTCTGTTGCATCGGGAGGGGAGAGATCATCATTAACAATTTTACACAGACAATAAAATATTATGAGATAGTAATAGTGTATATTAAACTCTACTTGTGGGCCATGACATGTTATTAAATCATATGAATAAAATCAAAACAACATGAAGAGTAATGATTCCACTTTGCAAATGAAATCTTTAGATTTTGAGAGTACCATCTTTCCTAAGAAAAAAATTGTAGAATTCCATTTCATAGATCTTGTCTGATTTTTTTTTTTTTTTAATGAGAGCACATTTTGAAGAGTAAAAATCTTGGAGTTTTTTTATCCCCACTCAGTTTTAGCTGCTCTTAGGACCTCATATGTTTATAGATGAATTGTGCTAGGCAGTTTTTAGGCAAAAGAATGAAAGTACATCTTTCAGAAGAGTATGGTGTCCAAGAGTACTGGGCAGTTACTGGATGATGCCTGTCACCTTCATGTCAGAGAGGTTAAAAATGCACCAGTTAGAATCCTGAAGGAGACATAGTTCCCATGTGTGGGATGATAGATCGAGTTAAACCTAGAAGGAATTCAGAATTTTAGGGTAACATGCAGCTACAGCTCTCTGGATGGACTGAGACTGACATGCTCCCCAACACAATGATAAACATCTGCTCAGAGGAACAGAACAGAGTGTGGACTGAAGTGGAGATTACATGGCCCTCTCCATTCAAATCCCAGCAGAATGGGAGAACACTGTGGTACCAAGACTGTATAGTACCTGTCCAACAAGGAAGAATCAGAGTGTTCTGCTGCTGACCCAACAACCATGTCGAACCCCCTCCTCAAGTGCCAAGCCATGAAGACTCCCTTCCCTTTAGGTAGTGAGATAACTTGACATCAGTCAGAAATTAAAGGTATTTATGACTACAGCCACTCAAACTCCATCCAAATGTAAAGAAAATGTATAAAAGTAAGTTGGGGATAAGGGAAAAGTGAGAGAAGACTTCTACTGAAAGTCAGTTGAGGGGCTGAGTCCATGATCTCCCCCCACCCAGGGACGCTTTGTGTGAGAATTATACTCTACACACATTAAATGCTGCTTTTAGGACAAGAGCTTTTGTTTGTGCTTACCCCATGGCATACTAGTAGGTTGCTTCTTATGAGAGCTTGTGCTGGCTCAATACATTTATCAGGAGATTGCTTTAAAAAGTATTTTTGCAAAAGACACTGTCACTGACAACCTTCAAACCATATTTACCTGTCACATTTTGTATTAATAAAGAGTGTTATTCCATAAACTGGTCCTTGCACTTACTGGCAGTGGAAAACACATTGGCAGGACCTGCTGAGAGGTCTTTGCTCTGTTGAGCCGCCCCCTAAATGGGTGATCAAGGTACCCTTGACCTTGTGAATCTGTTGGTGAAAGGTTTCATTACAAGACACTGGCAGACTCTAGGACACCAGGGGCTTGACTTTTCTGGCAGTACCAACAGGTAGAAATCTGAACTCCCACCTTTCATGTGACGTTATGTCTTTACAGAGTAGGACAGGGTAGGTTTTGTTCACTTTTGCCTGTTCTTTGTTGACGTTCTGTATTTTGAAACAGCCTTATTAGATACTTGGTGTTTTAAAAATAGTTTCATGTGGCTGGCTCATAGGTTGTCTCAGAATGGGTTAGTACTTAATTGTTCAGAATGTCTAGAAAGTTCAACATCCCACATATCAGAAGGAAAATTAAAGCAGCATCTGCAGCAACAGTTAGAGGATTTCCTTCCTTCCTTCTTCTTTCCTTCTTTCCTTCCTTCCTTCTTCTTCCCTTCCTTCTTCTTCCCTTCCTTCTTCTTCCCTTCCTTCCTTCCCTCCTCCCTTCACTCCTCCCTTCCTCCTTCTCTTTCTTCCCAAGCATCCAGTCACAAATCTTCCTTTTCTCTAAATACTTTTTTTTCACTATGCCTGTTTAAACTAGCCCCCACTGCACTGTAACCTCTCTGCCACAGAATCACTTTTGCTGTTTTAAGTCACTGTTCCACAATATTTATCTATTTATTTGGGCTTGGCTTTCTCTGGATATTCCTGCCGGGTTATTAGGATGACTCCACGTAACCTGATAGACTGTGCTCCTGTTCCCTGTTCCCCGTGGTCACAGCAGCCTCCTTTCCTCCCTCACCTTCTCCCTCAATGCTGGTGAAAAACAGCCCACTGAAGATTATATGGAGCATGAAATAGCCCAGGAATGGCTTTTCTCGCGCTACTTAAACTTCATTTAATGAAGCTGAAATACAATGCCATCAGCTGAAAAATGTGATGGGAATTCACCTCATAGGCTCAGGAAAGCATCTGTTGTGGTGATCTGAAACTGTCTTAGCTAAAGGCTAAACAGTGCTGTTTTTAAAGCACATTCCCATCATGGGAACAAGGAAATGGAGTTAGTGGAGCACGGAGGAACGATCTGAAATTCAGGATGTGTGTTGTAGTCGAGAGTTCAGTGCAACAAGTCAGTGAAGTTCATATTTAGGGCATATCAAACCCTTAGCAAAATTGTTTTTTCAATTGTTTTAAGTATGTTACTGTCATCATCCTGTTTTTAATTGAAATGTGCTCACATTCCTTGGATTTTTCGTTTTATTTTTTGTTATTTACTGTTTCTGAACCTTCTCCACCTCCCTGGCAGCAATATTTTGCAAGTTGAATAGTGTGGTTAAATAAGGATCGTTGCTTCAGGCAAAATAAGAGTCTGACACTGTTTCTTCATTAAAAAAACCCCCATTCCAGTCCAACCCAAAATGCACATTTAGTATCTGTGTTTGGATTTTACATTTGCTGACCCAATACATGAAAGAAAACTGTTAGAAATTTACTGATCCACTGAAATAACTAATGATCTGGAATAAAACTGTATAAAATTAAGCACAGCCTTAGAACTTTGCAAAATACAAGATTTATCCCTAAATTCTCATCAATCAATATTTAATTGCACAATATCAACAGAATAAGAAAAGTAAAATCTCAAAAATTTAGAATCCTCCACATAATTCCTGTAGAAAAAAATCCCTTTGGATCAAGACTTGGTAGGTCAGTGGAGAGTGTTGGGTGCCATTATAAAGCTCAGAAACTTTTCTTTCTCAGCTGTGTAGAGGTCCTCTTTTCACACCTGCAGAGACAAGACATGGCAGTCTTTAAAGCAGCATGTACAGAAATATTTCTACGGATGAAAGATCTTGGACCTCAGGCTAAATTCATTTTTTTTTTTTTAATAGCTGAAAGGAGAGACATTTCTGTGTTTGGCTAAAGAAGGAGGAAAATTTTCCTTAGGGTGTTACTTTTAAAATTCCAGCTGCTTAGTGCCTCTCATATTTCTAGCCTTGAAAACTGCTTGTTGGTTGAAATCTTACAATAGTCCTTGAGAAAATGAATCAGGTTGCAAAATGATGAGTCAGTAAATTCAATTTTAAGGTGTTAGTCTTCGACTACAATGGCTATGGCTGTAGCTGCCCTCCTGACTCAAATGTGCTCAGCAGACTTTAAGGGGATGACTTCTTTCCTCAACACTTTATGTTAGTGCAGATATATGTTCTTTTGATCCTAACTTTAGGATCAGCTTCTTTCCCTGCTTGCAACCTGTATAGCACTGACACTGACCAACTTGATAAACTTCTGTGATGAAGATACTGGTCTGGTAGACAAAGGTAAAGCAGTGGCCATTGACTGGACTAGCAGTGGATATATTGGTTGCCTGGACTTCAGCATGGTCTTGGACACTGTCTCACATAAGATCCTCATAGACAGGCTGGTGATCTATTGGCAGGATTAGCAGTCAGGGAGGTGGGATGAAAACTGACTGGATGGGATCACCACTCACTTGTATTGAGAGAGTGGTGATCAACACCACAAAGTCTAGATGGGGGCCAGTGATAACAGTGTATGGCAGGGGTCAATACTGGGTCTAGTCTTATTTAACATCTTTATTAACAATCAGAATGATGGCATGGAGTGTTCCCTCAGCAATTTTGCTGGCAACACCCTGCTGGGACAGGTGGTTGACATGCCAGAATGTTGTGCATCCATCCACAGGGACCTCAGTGGGCCAGAGAAATGGGACTACAGAACCTTCATGAAGGTCAGCAAGGGGAAGTGTGAAGTCGTGTATATGGAGGGGAACAACTGCAGTCACCAGTGCATGCTGGACACCACCCAGCTGGAAAACAGCTTGGCATAAAAGGACCTGGGGGTCCTGGTAGACACCAAGTTGACCATGAGTCTGCAATATGACCTCGTGGCCAAGAAGGCCAATTGTATCCTGGACTGTGGTAGGAAGAATGTTTTCAGCAGGTTGAGGAAGTTGATCCTTCCCCTCTACTGAGCACTGGTGAGGCCACACTTGGAGTACTGTGTCCAGTTCTGGGCTTCCCAGTGCAAAAGAGATATGGACATACTGCAGAGTCCAACAAAGGGCCACAAGGAAGATGAAGGGATTGGATCATCTTTCTTAGGAGAACACATCCCTGAGAGGACTAGGACAATTTAACCTGCAGAAAAGAAGGCTGGGGTAGAATTTTAATTACATTCATAAATATCTAAGGGGAGGGTGCAAAGAGGACAGAGACAGGCTGTTTTCAGTGGTGCCTGGTGGCAGGATCAGAGGCCACAGGCACAAACCAGAACACAGGAAATTCCCTTAGTGCTGGCACAGGTTGCCAAGGGAGGCCGTGGACTCTCCATCCCTGGAAATACTCAAGAGCTGCCTGGATACAGTCCTTGGCAACTGGTTGGTGTGGTATTGGTGTTAAATCATATGACTTCCAGACGTCTCTTCCATCATCAACCATTCTGTGATTTGCAATGAAAATAAAAGTGGGTGAATATATTATAATGTATGTTCTTACTAATTTGACTGAAAACCAAAATCTTGGCCTCAGACAAAATCTGTTCTGTTGGGTGACCCAGCAGAAATCAGGTCTGCATTAACCACTGTAAAACCACCCCTTCTGTCCTAGGAGTGTAAGACCTTAAGAACAGACAGATCTGATATCTCAGCTGTTTCTGCAAGTGATGACAAGGGCATGATCTCCTAATTTGGGTTTTGAAAGAATATCAAGAAAGAAATTAAAATGCCTGGACTCACTGTATGTGATAGGCACTGGATTTGTAAATTAATTTTAGAGAGTCTTGTTTCAAGTGCTATTTGGTTACACCAGACATTTGACATGCTGTATGTTGTCACCAATGTACACATTTACTGTTAAAAATCCAACACTGCTTATTTATGAACAAATATAAAATTTAGTATGTATGTTTCTGCCAACTGAACCAGCCAGCTTGTTTTAAAACAATGATAAATTATTGTTAAAATCTCAGAGGAATAATCTATAGAAGAAATGAATGCATCACATTTATTGAACAACTGTATCTATGAGTTACTTTGTGAATTCTGGAGCTGAGGAATCCACTGTTGAAGCCACAGTGATGTGTAGAATTGAAAGGACTCTACTCCTGCCCAGTGAAGTTATTATGAATTCACAACTGTTCTATAGCAGAAGCTGTTTGTTTGAGGTGAAAAGACACTATTACACTGTCATACTGAAAGATGGCTCCTTCCAGCCAACTCGGTCAGTGAGGTGTTTTGTCTGAAATGTATGAAAAATGGGATGTTTTTATAGCTTTCAAATGAAAAGAGGTATGTAATAATGGCAAGTGGTTAGAAACAATAAAACCAGTTCACCTTAAACACCTTTCTTCAGAGTAGGCAATTTATATGTTACCTGAGCGGAAGGGCATCCACCCATATATGTCTGAAGAGCATAGTGTCATTTAATTTGTATTTATGGCTTCTATTGTTAAAGGGAGTTGTGAAGCATGAAAGAAGACATGAAGGTTGAATGGCTGTAGACAGCCACAGTACCCTTAGGAAAACAGCAGCACTGTCAAGTTCTTCTCTGCTTTTCCTACTCCTTCTGACAGCTTCCTGAGTGAGGCTGAGCATGGTCCTGCTGGGGTGGATTAGTTCCTGGGTTTTAATACAAGAGCCTTGAGGTCCATGTTCTTGGCCTGGTTCTGCTAGGCTCATCTCAGAGAGGACTGAGGCTGAGTGTTTGGAGTTAGGTTGATTTTCAAGGATTAATCAGATTATAAACAGGATAGCAAATCATATTCATATTTACTCTCTGATATGAGAATATAAATCTACAAGTCTCATGGAAGAGTATGTACATAGTGAAGAAATACCTGCTGTTTTCAACAAGCTACTCAAGGTAGGGAGAAGCAGCCTAATGATAGAAGGCAAGAGCTTACAGAAAGCTGCTGTGGTCTACTGAGGAATCTGCAATAGAGACCTCTCCTCACTGCAGGGAATATCAAACATTCAAACTGCATGTAGTGACACAGGAATTGGGAGATGTGGAACAATCCTCAATGTTGTGCAGATTTGCTTTTGTGAAGCAGAGTTATATCCACAAAAACTGGGGCTGTAACAGAACAAATCCCATGCCATGCACTGTTCTATCATTTAGCTTGTGGACTTTGCAGGGGTAAAGGATAATTTTGAGTGTATGAGCACAGGAGCAAGTTACTGGGACTGAATTTCTGTTCAACACAGCTCCCCATGGAAACACCATCAGGAGGCACCTTGTGCAGTGCGTGTTTGTAGGCTACTTTTTCTTGTGGGCATCTGTTCACACTTGTTCTGGAAGTGGTTCTCTCTGTTTTGGACAAAGCAGTCGCACAGTTACAGCTGGGTACAGACCTGATGGCTAATTCTCACTACAGAGCAGCAGGTGTTTCCCTCCTTCCTTCTCTTTTTGCTTTTAAAACTGTTCTCTGTGTAGGGGTATGGATTTCAGTGGAGGATTACAGGAAGGTAGGTATGGAAAGCAGGTCCGATGATGACTTTTAGTTCTTGCTCCTCCTTTTGGCCTCTTCAATCCATCCTCATCCCTGGAAAAGTGTTCTTTTCAAAGCAAAGAGATATGGCAACATCTCATTATGTAGAAATTCGCTCTGGTACTCATTTTTCTTACACCCAGTCATGTGGGCAACAAGAAAACATCAGGGAATTGCAAGTATTTAGGAAGTTGAACCAACCAGGATCTGATCTGAATGTCAAGATGAGAGCAGAGAGACATTGCTCAGTTGATACTTTAACAAAAGAAATCTTTAATCCACACTTGGAAGACAAAACCAAACCAACTAATAAATCTTCTAAGCTGACATCTCTTTCTCTTATGAAAAACATCATCTCTGTGCTTAAAATGCATCAAGATAACTGTAAAAAGAAATTCAAGCCATTCTCCTTTGTGGTTTTGTTCTAACTGGAGTGCAATATTATGGGATAGCTCCCAAATTAGGTTAAATGAATTGCATCAGAAAGATGAAGGAGAAAGAAATTAATATGTAAGTCTTTATTGTTCTCATAATAGCAACTGCTTCATATGTTAAGAAATTGCAACACATGAGCACAAAAAAAGCCCAAGTCACAGGTGATGACTATGTATTTTGTGAAAGAATGGTGCAGATAATAATAAAAACTTTAAATCTGTCCTTGCTATCAGACTTAGTTCCTATAGCTTTTATAAATGAAATAATTTGGTTTTGTCATTTAAAAGGAGCCAACTCTGGGCTCCAAAATCAAGCATATATTTTGTTACATCTCAAGAAAATGTCTCTTTCTATTGGCCATTAGTAACTTAAAGGCCATAAGTAACTCCAGTCACCCATATAAATGTCCACTTTTATGAGAACTGAAGCTGCTAGATCAGTTAACTTGTCACGATGGAAGGCACAGAGGCTTGTGAGACAGAAACTGATATTTTGCAAACTGTTTTGCTTTATTTAAGCTGAATGCCATTGTAAACTTGAAAAGAGCTACAAGGAGACTTAATTTGAAAACATAAAGGTCACTGAAGGCCTAACAAATGGGATGCCTTTGGCAAAAATGTACTTGCTGACTTGAGCACTACCTCTGAAAATGAAAACAAACCAATATATGTTATAATCAATTTGAATGCACAGAAAGACTCTTACTGTATTTCATTTCTTAAGGTGGCTGAGCAGACACAACCTTAGTGCTGTTTCAGCCAGGTAAGTCTATTTGCTCTCATTTGATGTTAATAGTAAATAGTGGTAGCAAATGCTGCTGAGCTGCTGATTGACAGAGCTGGGGGCCTTATTTCACCTAGAAATAGCCCAGATATTGATATTCATATAGTTTGCATTGAATATGCACCAGGTAATGACTCTTCTCTCTAACTGGCTTGAAGAATTAAAGATAGTACAGAGATTCTCAAGGTACTGATGGCTTCAGGCTCCAAAACTAGAGTACAAATCTGTCATCTACTTCTAATGTATTATATTTTATGAAAAAACCCCATAGTATTAGAGAAGTAAATAGATGCCAGTGAAAAGAATCATAAGTGGAAATAAATCATGTCTTTTCACAAGTGAAAGTCAGAAAACAGACTTGATCACAAATGAGCAGAGGCGATATAGTTTCTCATATATATATATATATATATATATATATATATATATATATATATGTATGTATATATACATCTACATATATCTACATATATATATGTTTATACTTTCATATTTGTACACATACAGGTTATAGAATATGTTTAGATATTTACATGGATTAAGATAAGATAACCTCTTTGGTAGTCTCTGATATACATTAGGACAATTTGATTGTCTATCAAATGCATTGATAATAAGATAATAAAGGGTGGTTCCTTGATGAAGATGTTTTTGTCTCCCTACAGCTTAATTCCTGAAGCCACATGTAGCCTGAGGGTCCCTCAGACCTTCTTTGAAAACCAGTATCTGAACATGGACAAAGTAGGGGAAATTTTTTCCCACTAGAGTGGCCATCTGCTCATGATCCTCAAGGTAAGATACACTGATTTCTAGTGTTTACTTCCTTTTATGTTTAATAAATATTAATTTATTGTGTGCTGAACTCATACATGATTTTGGTGTTCTTTCCATTGCACTGTCATGTACCTGTCATGGTTTGTTCTTATGGATTATAGGTAAAGGATTTTTTCCTTTATGTACATGACTAAAGTTGTGGCCTGATTTTCAGAGATGTTAATCAGCAACTAATTTACCCTTTCTTGGGTTAACTTTTTTTAATGACTTTCTTAATATTCACCACAAGTGTGTGATCAGTGTATAAAGCTTCCATCAAATCATGTTCTTGGATTTAAATCTGCCAGCATATTCCTTAGAACCTTCTGGATCACCTTTGAATCTGAATCTGTCACACTGGTCTCTGTAATGTCCCAGTTGTTTGTTTTCATGATATCATTAAAAGGGACCATGACTGACACATTATTTGGACTTTTTGAGGCTGCAATGAGAGGTGTCTTATGACAAAAGAGTGTATGAATGATCTACACTCTCACAGAATCATAGAATGGTTTGGGTTGGGAGGCACCTTAAAGATCATCTTGTTCCAACCCCTGCCATGGGCAGGTAATCTCCCACTAAATCAGGTTGCTCAAAGCCACATCCAACACTGCTAGAATGGATCAGTTCTTTATTATCTGCAGAACTGCATTTAATGTTTCTGTGAGAGAATTTTTATTTTATAGTTGTTGTTTTGTTTCCTGGCCCAGAGATGCTGAACTTACTAGTATGAAAAATGAATGTCAAAGGAGTAAAGACAGCCTTAATGGTTTTATTTTATCTAGGTGCACATGAAGCTCTCCACACATCCTAAGATCAAGAAGTACTGTCAACATATAATGCAGGACTGACAAGGAAAAAAAGTCTGTCATTTTTTTTTCAGAAGTGGTTTTCTCTATTATATGCCTGGTGGGCAATTATGGACAGAGCACTGATACTGCAATTACGCACTGCCAACCCAGACCTGATGCATTGGCTTCTAATATGCTGGAACAAAAATAATTCACATCAGAAAAATGGCTTCACCTCAAACATAATCCTTGATTTTAAACAAGTGTAAGAAATACAATATTCACATGGTGTCAATATAACCTCTCCATCAGGTTGATCATATTTGAAAATGTGGGGAAATGTAAGCATTCTGATGCTGCTCATGACCCTACTTAAGCACAGCATAGCAAGTTTGGATGTTCACAAATTCTGTTCTAAATTGTTTTCCTAGTGGAAGAGCCAAGGTTATGGATAAAGTAATAACACATGGGAAAGAAGTCTGATAGTGGGAGGATTCCTGCTCTTGGAAAAGGAATGTGGAGGGGCAAATGAAGTAGAATGAGTTCAGCTAGAAATAAGATTTGTTTTCCTAGAGCTGAGGGAAATTAAACATGGAAACAACTTCACTTGGGAGGCAAGAAGGTCCTAAGTGTTATGTGCATACTTTTCAACACAAGATTAAATGTCTTTTCAGAAGACAGGCTTTAATTCCAAAATATAGGTTTCAATTCCACATCTTAGAAGAACTCTCTGGCTTGTATTTACAGAACACTCGGTAATTGCCATATTTTGAGAATGTAAAGTCCGTGCACCTAGGAGTTAGTTTAAAAAAAAATCTTGTCCTTAAATATAGGCACTGAAAGGAGGGAAAAAAAGGAGGAGATATCAATAGGAAAAGGGAAAATATGTCTTTATAGTTTCAGTTTGCCTGTATGGATGTTACTTCAGAAAGCTGTTCTTGAAAACCAGTCCTGGAAAGATAAAAGTTCCCTTACTTAGTCCTGTACTGTGACCCCTGATGCCTGGGATTAACTCATGCTTTTTAGGGTAAAAGTTATCTGGTCACCTATGTGAAGCTTAAGATGTGTGAAATTCTTTGCAAAGCTGAGACACCAGAAGGTTTTATTTTAATGGGAAAGGGCAGAAAGGGAGCTGATCCTGTAAGAACAAAAATAAACAGGGGAAGGAGTGGGAGAAATAGGAATAAAATACCGTGATGTTTTAAAACTCCAACAACTTAATTCAGCAGGTGAGACGTATTTACTATAAAGTTCCACTTGCTCCAAACTCTGCTCTCCTTTGAGCTGAAAACAGAAAACCAAAAGTACATAACCCCTCTGTGGTCTCATAGCAAGATTTATTGGGCACGATTGTCCTGGGAGGGACAAACCAGTACAAATTAGACTTCTCCAGTTTTTGGAGGTGATGATTACCCTTCATGCTTCCATAGGGATATCAAAGAGGTACATGGTGGGCACATTTTAACAGCTGGTGGTCTGAATGCTTATTCAGGGCTTTCATTCAACAGACTCAATGTTGTGGCACATCTGGACTTTTTCAGCCAGGTATAGCAGGGCAAATAAAGTGAATCTGCTACCACAGTTCACTGAAAATTTAAAAAAAAAAATCATTCAGAAGAGGAAATACTGTAGATTAATCAAATTTACTTTTAAACCTTTTCTGTCGTCCCCCCTCCTTTTTTTTTTTTTTTTTTTTTTTTGCTAACCAGACCTCATTGGCTTTGCATCTGTTGCAATTCAGGTTCCAGCACTTTTTCTAGTTTTCATGAAACAATAAATACACTTTGAACAAAATTTTCACCTGGAATGCTATTTTGGATAGATATGACAAGAGGTTCTCTGGCCAAACTTAGAAAGCCTGCATGCCTAAATTAAGGCAGAAATTGATAGAGAGACATCAGCTAACCTAACTATAATGTGTTTTCTATTCCCAGAGTTGATTTTCCTTCCTATGAAATGCCTGTCTATGGGTGGAAATAATGCAGAATGAATTAGGGACTTGCTCTATGAACAGTGTTACTGGTTGTGAAATTCAAAGATAGAATTGCTTTGTAAAGAACCTGGCAGGTCTGTTCTGGTTTTAGTTGTATTATTGCAAACATGTAACTCTGGTAGTCCATAATGAGCAAATCTAAATCCTGCCTTACTTAATGTGGACACATAATGACCTTCACTGAGGACAGATTCTCTGTGCAACACTATGTATCACTATTGCATATAAAAAGGAAGAAGACTGAGATAAATCACATATCAAGTCTAATACCAAGATAAAAATGTTCTCAGTCCATCTCATAAAATGACCTCTGTAGAAGAATTCTGTCATCTAACTTTAGTACACCAAGTTTAACCAAATTAATCTATAACAATTTGAGTATATTTTTCAAAATGTCCATCCCCTACACTCAGTGCAAGGTACACATTTCTTGTTAGATGTGACTGAAAAAATTGTGTGTCTATTCAAAGGGAAAAGCTTGTTATGTTTTTTTTTTCACCAAACTGAAAATAAAAAAAGGCAAAACTATCAGGTTTATAAAATTAAAATTTCAAATTAAGTATCATTCTGAAATGTTTAAAAGCCTTTTATTGACTGACCTTAAATTCTTAATGAACTTACACTGTAGTTTGGAGTCCTCTCTCCCAGCAGCCAGACTTTGTTTTCCATCCTATATTTGAGATATTTGCTCAGTAGCTGATGTCACAGCCAGAGACTCCTACAAGGCATAGAAATAACTAACCTGAAAGAGAAATTGTCATAAATCTGGTCAAATAATTTTGTTTGAAAAGTACCAGTGAAGGGATGTTTGCCTTTAAATTTTTGACCACCGTAGACTGGGATGAACACTTCCATTTCTTGATTTAATTTCTTAATTTCTTCCCAGTAAAATTCTAAAGTAAACAAACTTTCGCAGAGGTTAAATGGATTCTACAGACGAATCTATGAGATTTAAAGTGAAAGCTATTTATTTCACACAGCACACAGCTTATATAGGGTTAGAGGTACATCTTATTGGCTAGAAAGGTCTCACCACAATACT
>JAWWEV010000134.1:68740498-68751058 GCA_035583235.1 Hafferia zeledoni
TGAGCTAGAAAATGCACTGTTGAATGAAAGACAAACACAGCCTTTATGTAACCAGATGGGAATGGAGTCTGGTGTGCTACAGACTTCTTACTGGAACTTTTGTTTCAGTTTATCATATAGGGTCCCACAATACTAAAATCTCTCTTCAGAAATCATTGCTGTAAGCTATGTATTGATTTTTCTCTTCCTTAGGCTTTACTGCATAAAGAGAAAAAAACCCACAACAAACAAAGAAAGAAAGAACACAGAAACCGCAAAATGTGGTCCTAGAATTGCAGTGACAAATAATTTTGATTAAAAGAATATTTATAGTCATTACTCTCGTATCATTGGTGCTGGTATAATCCAGAAATCACTTCACTGAGGAATGAATAAGAACTTTCATTTTGAAAAAAAATTGAAACCTTTTTAATCTGCCTTTCAGCAGATTAGCAGGATTAAAGTTTTCAAAGTATGTTGAAAATACGGTTTATGAGAACTGATGGACTAAATCCTCAGGTGACATAAATCAGCTTACCTTTGGTGATTTCAGTAAATATAGTGTTAATAAGAATGATATCAGATCACTGTGGAAGACAAGAAAAGAGTAGGCAAAATATAAACCCACCACCCACTGTTTGTAGGAAAAGCAATATGAGATTACAGAAGGGACAGGTGGGGTTTGTGTTTTTCTTGTACAGAGATCTCACTGCCAGACTAGAAGGAGTATATACACAGGACACTCTGGGATTAGTTCAAAAATATCTTCTGAATTCCTTCTGAGAATTGACAGTAAACCTTTTAAAAGACACAGACAGCTAAGATTTATGAGTAATGTGAGTAAGAAACCACCACAACGAGAACAGTTAGAATTTCCCAGGGCAGTTAGGCTGGATGCTGGATGTCAGGAATATGCTGAAGTGAGAGAGGTGAGAGCACACCCTGTCCTAGACAAGAACATAAGCTAATTGGAAATAGTTTTGAAGAAGGTAACTTATTTTAGTTATATATGGAACAATTAATTTGTCTAAATGTAGGGGTTTTATGCCATTTCAGATGCCCTGGGACATTAAAATATTTATATTAGGCTAATAGATAGGACAAAGCAAAGAGAGGAGCTATTCTGGAGCGGCAGCTGCACTCTGGACATGATGTCTGTACCATCACAAATGACAATACAATGCTGTGTTTAAACAACAAAATTAACTCTCCAAAAATTATGATGTTTTCTTCACTCCACATTAAAATGAGAAAAATGAATGTGATGGAAAGTTATGTTGCATTATGCCATCCATTTGTCTTCTTGACCTTCATTTTCATATGTGTGAAGGCAGAAAACATTTTTTTTAAACTTTATGACGTACACGTTTGTTCCAGCTGACCCAAATATTTGATCTGTGTATAGATAACTTTCACCCACTTGAAGGATCCTTAAATATCAGAAAGTCATTTAATCTCCCTAGAAGAAGAATAGATAAAAAGAAAGATGATGGATTTGAGTATCCTTGAGAATCAGTAAAGACGTGTACCACCAGACATGGAAATATTTAGTGTATTTTGAACAGCCTTTAGACTGCACTGACTTCTCCCAAAGAACCAAAAAATAGTTTCATAATCAGCATGTTTTCCCTTAGATCTGCTTAGTTCAGGTTAGCTATATTCCTGGAAAACAATGACAGAAGAACCAAGGAATGGTCTCCAATAGAACTCCTTGCAAAGTCAAACTTGGTCAGGAATGGATTAGAAAGAAATCACAGACTTAATTTTGGCCAGTATCTTTTTCTTGCAGAGGGTAATATACTTGGCTAATATATTTTTATGTAAAGACCTCAAAGTTAGTTGTGGAGGAACAAGAACATGACAATGCTTTAAAAGCAACAGGAGATTTGTTACTAGTTCAGTAATGGAAGTTTATAGAAAATATGTGTCTCACTGAGGAGATAACTTTTGAGACCATGAAAACCTATATGGGATATGAATATTTTTATTGATAAATCTAAGCATTTAGATTTTTCAATGCATGAGAATCCTGTGTCACAAAATGGGTATAAAAGTTAGAAAACATAATTGCGTGTTGCCATGAAGCAAGATGGTTATTGTATATCAAAATATAGATATCAAAATATGTTGTCCACTGGTCTGAAATTTCCCTAGGTCCAGTTTTTAAAGTGTAATTTAAAACTGTCTCTGGAAATTAGACCATATTTGAAATATTAACAGGGACTTAGCAGGCTCATCAGGTGTCTTGAGATGCAGCCACTACAACTGGCAAGGGCTACTGGATGCTAAGCAAAAGAAGGGAAATATTTTGTTTACCTGTGCCAATACAGACAATCTAGAGTCTAAATTAAGCATGATATAAAAATAAAATTATCCAAGCTATGCGTCCAAAAGAATTTCCAATTGTAAAGGTCCAAGACATTAAAGAAATATATTGAAAATCCACATTCCCCAGAGTTGTTGCTGCATTCAGCAAATGAAATGTCTATATTTCTTAAGAGAATGACACTTGCTGTAATTAAAAATTGGGGGTTACTTCTATGAAGAGTAATTTTATACCCATTTAAATTTTCTAAATTATTATGTATCATTGGGTCATAGTATTTGTTTGCTGTCATATTTCACTTGTCAGGTACATGGTGAAAGCTACACGGTCATTCAGAGAAAAAAAGAAATGTATTTTCACTCATTTATTTAACAGAGCATAGTTTTCTAGTGAAGTGTCAAAAAAATCTACCCCAGAGATAAATAATCACGATTAAAAAGGCAAGCAAGGAAAGGTGTGTTTTCAGATGAGAAATGGAAATAAAAAGGGAGCTGAGGCAGAAAGCCACATGATATATCTGCCTTCAGAGCATGAGGACTGTCTCCTGTGGGAGGGACCCCAGGCTGGAATAGGGGAAAGGTGTGAGGAGTCCTCCCCTGAGGAGGAAGGAGGAGCAGAGACAACGTGTGATGGACTGACCACAGCTCCCATTTCCCATCCCCTTGTGCTGCTGATGGGGAGGAGGGAGAGAAGTTGAGCCCAGGAAGAAGGGAGAGGTAGGGGGAAGGTGTTTTAAGATGCACAAGAAGCAATGTGTGTCCTCATGTTGCTGTGTCTCTTCATAGTAAAGTTATTGATTTACTGGGGGAAATAGGCTATTTAATACTGCCCTGCTTCTACTGCACGTTGGACACAGAAACTTTGCCCACAGAAGAGAAATTTGGATGAAAGTCTCTTCATGTCAATGTAGAGCTGGTTTTAGAAATGAAAAACTAGGGCAAGTGCTCAAGATTAAAGAGTTCTCACAATGAGTAATTTACATAGCAGAATGAATCATCCAGTGTTTGAGTGAAAGAACGAAAGCACTTATACCTTTTTATGTTCCTGAAGGCTCATTCCTTTGATGTCCAACACTGGTTATAAATAGGCCTAAGAGCAAGAAAGATGGCAATGGCCTTGCTCTGGGCGGTATCCTAGGGATGATGAGTCCTCAGCAATCAGGAAATCTCATTCACTCAGGAATTTGTACAGTTCTCCAAATCCCTGAAGTAGGAAGAATGTTGATGTCTTGTTTTTCATATAATTGTTCCAAAAATGTAAGATGGGACCCTCTTATCTAAGGGGACTCAGGATGCACTGGAAAAACTGGAAGATGAACTCAAGTATCTTATAGCCTTGAGACTGGTCCAACCTCTAGACAGCCCTGTCTCCTGTGGAGCAGGTGCTCCAAAATCATAATCTTAGTAACAGGATAGATAATTTTGAGCAGTAGTTTATCCTTTACCTTTATCAACATAATTGAAAGGGAGAGCATTTGAGTAACTTCAGCTTTCAGGGTGCAAATCAGAAATCGACAACAGAGAAGAACAGGGATGTTTTTATTCCATATGACCAATAATGCCAATCTGCCCTCTAATTGCTCATTTAATCTTAAAAAAAAAAAAAAAAGGCAATTCCAAATATAAGCAATATAAGAAATGTAAGAATTAGTGCTGAGTTGCTGAACGCATCCACACATGATTCCAGAGAGCAGGCATAAAGCTGTCATTATCCAGAGAAATCAGACTCTTGTTCATAGCCTGCAATTGACAGAATAAGGGAATAATAATTAGGATGTGCAAAGATGCAGAGAGAAGTAATGACCACAGATGCTCAGCATCTTCTTATTATAAAGATTTCCAGTACCATTCCTAATTTCTTTTACATAACTGTACTAGTTTTGACTGGGATCAAGTTACTTTTCTTCATAGTAGCTTGTATCATGCTCCATTGTGTATCCATCTGCATAAACATTTGTGTGCTACAGTGGGACAATGTCCACCTCAATGGATTCAGTAAGGAATTCAGAAATGGAAGGATTTATCTTCTGAATGCTTTAAATTGTTTTAAGTCTTACTGGACCTTATGTCAGAAAATATCTATTTGGTGACAGTTTCTCTTGATATTTGATGTGCAGGAATTACCATCTTTTCATATGTTTTAAAAACAAAATCTGATGTTGTAAATAGACAATGTGGAAATTGAAATTCTCTTCAGGATGGCCAAAATTTCCCACAAGGTAGAGAGGAAATGAAGAGCTCCTGGAATACTAAAAAGCTGGAGATGTAATAAATGACTGCAGCTGGTTCAATACTTCATATTCTGAATTTTCAATGTTAAATAAGCTCTAAATAAAGCTTTTAAGCCCTCCTACCCTTTTACTTTTTCTCTTGCTTCTGCAATTTTTATTTAAGCTCCCAGGACTAGCTGGATCTAAGAAAATATAAACAAGCTTTGTTCTTAAATTACTAAGACTGGAGTAAACAGTGAGTGGTTCAATGTATGTGAGATTAGAACTAGGCACTCTTTCCTTTTTTATGGAGGATCCATGTACTCAAAATGTTTAGAATTGAAGCAAATTAATAAATGTAGTTCAAGTTATGAAAAAAAAAAACCTTCTGTAGAAATGTTTCAATTCTTTCCCTTTACAGGGCTGTCATGAGTATTAGTAAAACTAAAGAAAATGAGGAAGCAAAATTGTTTTACCTATTACAACTTTTCTACCACTGAAATAATTTTCTTAGATAACTGCTGATTCTAAATTCATTAGAGCAGCTAGAGTATTAATCTAATATATCAGTTTTTCCTGTCTTAGGTTAACTTTTTTTAAAAAATTTTGTAAAGAATAGTTCCTATCAACCCTTTTATTTTCATTTAAATGAGGAAAAATATGACTACCTATTTCTGCAATTTGGTTATTGAGTTAATTTTGTAACCTTTACCTGTAATTACTTAGAGATGGATACAACTAAAAACATTAGAGTATTATATTGTCTCTCATTTATAAGAAAATCACTTTAATGCAAAAGTTAATTGTTTCTAGGACACATTTTGGGGTTTTTTTTGCCTCTTCAAGCTCAAATGGCTCGGGACTTCCACGAGTTGAACATCAAACTAGATGCTCACCAGATGAGTCACAGTTTGTGCACATGCTTCTTTTGGAAGTCAGACTGTAATTTGGATATTGCATTCTTTTGCTTTTTTTTGGACATTTTGTGTTTTTTGGCACACTCCATTCCTGCATATATTGGTGATCTCTGTGCAAAAGTTTTCTCAGTGAAGACTACCCCAAATCTCCAGTATTGGATGAAGTTTTGTGACAGGTTGATGTTCCATATGCTGTAACTGGATGCTCAATAAATGTGCAGATACAACCTGTAAAACGAAACAGAATTACACTCTTGTTTGTACTTTTACTAGAAAATCAAATGGGTTTGTTTGCATGGAATTCATACTCTCCCTGCTGCAGAGCAGTAGCAGGTTTTTCTTTTATGTGGAGCAGGTGGCTAATACTGAAAAACCTGTTTCCATGGTGTGAAAGATTTATTGCCCTCAAAATTCATCTTGGAATATTTACAGTTGGTGAGCAACTGCTGTTTCAGAACCATTGTAGACATACAATGAAAGCACATAAGGAAGAATTCATAGAGGGAATGGGAAGAATGGCTCAGCTATTTTGTCTTGGGAACTTGTTTTTATAAGAAGACCTTCCCAGGTCCCTACAAAACAACCTAATGAATAAAATTAAAACTTGGAAGTTTCCAGTAATATCTCAGAATCTTGTTAATCTTTTATTGTTTTAAATTCATTATAAAAATGTAAGGTTAAAATAATCTTGCCTGATCTCTAGGAAGTCCTTGTTGAAATATCACATAATTTTATACTGTATTTTAAAACAAGATAATTTTTGTGCTCATGGCACCTATTGAAAGACTGAATTAGAGCCTTTCTCACTAGTTATGTGTTTGGTTATGGTTTTCCTTCTTGCTTGAACTGGAAAACAGAGGAAGACAGTGAGACAGGAAAAACTGAGACACTAAAACTGGGAAAAACCTTTGTGTTCTTCTTAGCCTAGAAAGGGTACTGCTTCATATTTCATGGTGCTTTGATTCAAAACACTGAATTTTGAAACAATGTCTGACATTTATTTAAAATGTGCTGGCAGGACTCGACTTATTTGCTTGAGGCTTCAAAGGCTCACGTTGGATATTTGGTTGATGAGGTATTATATGAAATATGCAAAAGCAAAAAAGGCAGTCTATAATAAATATATCTAAACCGGATTTAATGTTGGTTTAAGTACAATTGTTTTAGCAGCTGGTAGATTTGTTTTCCTCCTAAATTAAGCCAAATTCTGAACTAGGTATTTGTTGTAAGAAGGTTTTCTAGGCACCATCTGTAATCAATGGAGAAAGGAAGCACTTAGGATTGATGTAACAGATGGAGATAAGAAAGGCTACCTGCTCTGTCTTAAGCATTTTTGCAGATTGATAAGGGCACTTGCTGATAATTACCTTGACCCAAACTAATAAGAGTCTAAGAGAAGGAACACATTGTCCTTACTGGGTGAGAAGCTGATCTTGGCCAACAGGAGGAAACTCAAGCAGATCTCACACTCTGCAGGGTTACCTGCAGTGGAGTTTCCTGTAGTCTTCATGCTGAGTCAAGGTTGCAAAAGACATCTCATAGGGTTCTGATGGCAAAGCTGTTTAGAGCAAAAGGCCTAAAGCAGGAAAGCCCATGTTTCAATTCCAGAGATAAATCTGAGGTTATTTGTGAGGTGGAACAGGAACATAATGTATGGTTGGGCAAGGTCTAGACAATAAACAAAACTGTGTCATGGGGTTTTTTGCTCCTTTTTTTTTTTCCTTGATGTGACTTAAATTTCCATCAGAGGTTGTGTACCCTTCCATTTCCTTGTGTGAAAAGGCATATCCTTCCCATCTTCATCCATATTTAAACACTAATAAACAGATGGTCAAATTAAGGAGACCCTATCAGCCAGAAAATTAAATGAATTAGAAAATCACCAGAGCTTGATTTTCCAAAACATTCCTTCTTCCATTAAAGTAAACACATCAGCTTACTTTTCCCTCTGCTTTTCTTCTAAGCACATTCAGAACCATGAGATCAAATAATTAAGCTGGTGGAAAATCCCTTGTTGGTATTAGAAACCACCTCTACTGGGAGGAAGACTAAGATAACAGCTGGTTATTACAGAACAAGATATTTCATTACACTGAGCATATCTGCTTGAGAAAAAAGAAAAGTCAGACTTTGAACTTATTGGATCAATGATTACAATGGTATTGGAACAGATTTGAATAGCTGTATTTTGCATTGTGGGAAAAATAAGGAGATATTCTAATGGGATTTACTTGTTATATAGAATGCAGGTTATAAAACAATTTAGAAAGAAGAAGGAATCTTCTAATACTGAAAGAAAAAGGCAGGCAGTGAGGAAATTGTATCAGGGCAGCAATTCATCCCAGTCCATTAAGGCAGACTGGTCACTGTACTAACCCCACCTCTGCCAGCCAGTGGTGTTAACGGCCTTGGATCACTCAGGACAGGTAAGAGCAACAAAAAAAAAGGTCATGCAGGTTGCAGCTACACTAATGTGTTGACTCAGAGAAGTGCTGCAGTTTTGAGGAGTGGCCCTTAATTGTCACTCCTTGCCATGTGGTGGCTCCAGCTCCTAAGTGGTCAGGGTCAGTGGACATAAGGAAACTATGCCATGGGCAGAGTGGAGACTTTTGCTCTATGGGATCAGATCAAATTTAGTTTGAAATATGTGGTTTTCCTGAACCACACAGAGTGAAGATGTAGGTACATCAACACTAATGACTTAAGTCTGCAGATCTATTTCTTATACTTTACCAAATATCTTATTTCATCATCCACAGAAGCTGTAATACAAATCTCTTTGAAGACAGTCAGAAAGCTGTGCCCACTTGGTCCTTCCCTGATAATCTCCAGTCTTTGGTAAGCACAGCCTCTCTTATGCCTACAATCACAGAATCATTTCAGTTGGAAAAGGCTTTTAAGATCATCAAGTTCAACCATTAACCCAGCACTGCCAAGGCCACCATTAAACATGTGCCATATCTACTTGTCTTTGAAATCCCTCCATGGGTGGTGACTCTGGGTGGCCTGTTCCAATGCTTGACCACCCTTTCTGAGGAAACTGTTCCCCATATCCAATCTGAACCTCCCCTGGTGCAACTTGAGGCCATTTCTCTTGTCCTACCAGGTCCCATCTTTACCTACAACAGAGATAAAAAATGCAGGCAATTTATTTTAGGAGTTGAGCAAAACTTTCTGTTTGCCAATAGCTACCTTGCCTTAAGTCTTTTGTCATCCAAGTAGTTGCCAACACTGTGTGGAGGAAACTGGCACTTCACAGAACATGGGAACTGCATCTACAGTGCTTCTGTCACCTCAGTGGCAGCAGGCAAGGAAAGGCAGGGGCCAGGAAAGGCACTGTGACATGACCAAGAGAAACCTGCGGAGTTGTTAATGAAAGAGAATGATTACTGCAACATCACCACTGCCAGCCAGCACTTACAGTCCAGCTAGAGGCTCTGAAGTTGGGAAATCTGGTTAGTTGGATAGTTACAGAATGAATTCCTGTAATTTTAAGGAGTGAAACTTACCTTGATGGTTGGTACTAAGACCAGTAGTAATTTGTGGACAATCCCTCTTAATGCTCCAATAATATGTGACTCACAAAACATGAGCTTTACTAGGTAACATTCATTTAGTGTTTTCTGTTGCCATTCTCTGTGCACCTACTTGCAGAGTTTGTGGGGCTCTCCTCTTTGTACATGAGAAGCCTTAACCACTTACTCATATCCTTTTCATCTCATTCTCTAGAATTTCAGACATTTGGAAAAGATAATCTTTCTTTCTCCTTTTGCACAATATTTTGCTTTTTCTGCACATGACACCTAGACCATGAGATTTCTGAGAGAGCCCTGGAGATACTGTACACACTTAATAAACACAGTGAGTTTACCTACTAACAGATATTTGAACATCACAGTGTTTGCCTCCCTTTTGAAACATCGTTGGCACCACACTCCTCTCTTCTTCCTCTCAGTCATAACAACCACTTATATGTGTTGTTTGGTTTGAAGTGTTCTGAAGTGAGGCTGATGGGAATCTTTCCATCACTTTCATCAGTCCTCTGATTAGGCTCTGTGAGAGAAAACTTCAGCCTAGAAGACGGGGTATCAACCTGTTGCAATAGGACGAGGGGTAATGGTTTTAGACTGAAAGAGAGTCAATTTAGAATAACTCTAAGTAAGACGTCTTTTACAATGAGGGGGATGAGGCACTGGCACAGCTTGATCAGAGAGGTTTGGATCCCTGGAAACATTCAAGATTAGATTGGATGGCACTCTGAGAAACCTGGTCTAGTTCCTGCTCATTGTGGGAGAGGTTTGACTAGATGAACTTTAAGTCTCTTCCACCCCAAAGCATTCTGATTCTATGATAGTAAATGTACTGCTTGGCCAATCTTACTCTTGCTTCTGTTGCTTCTCTAACAGCTTTTATACCTGCTGCCTGAGTAGTTGATTCCACATGCACACTATCAAACAGTTTTGGTTTTTCATGCTGCCAACACCCTCCTCTAAGAACATACAGAGGCTGATCGTGAACTCAGTAGCCCTGACTGCCTCAAAAGAACGTTGTGCCAGGTCATTTGCTTAATCAGACTTCCCTTCTGCCTCTTGTTCAATAGGTGAACTTCTGCTGAGAGGGATGTTCAACAGCATTTTGCTCTTTTAAAATGTCCGTGCTTATCCTTTTATACTACTGAGGTACTTAAGGAGACATAAATTATCTGCATCTATGACATTTCCATTCTTCTTGTCAGTGTTTAAAAATTCCAGGATGCAATGAATCTCGAAACCCATATTTTTTCAGAAATAAAACCTCAGATAAGGTTGCTTTATTATCCCACATAGGATGCAGATCTTGTTTTAAAATCTGTGGCTGTAAAATAGCCCTGTAACTGCATTAAACAACTAATGGATTCCTTCATCTTAGTTGTTCAACCTGAAATGATCTACATCTTTTCATGACTTATCCTTCTTTAACCTTTTAAATGAACTCTAACTTACAGAAGTAAATAAAATTAGGCATTAATTTTAAATGAAAAAATTCCATGGTAAACTGGAAACTCAGAAGGCTTACACTGGAAATGTCAATGCAAAACATTTCAGCATTTCTGATGTGAAAGGTTTTGTTCCAGCATGTATAAAACTGAA
>JAWWEV010000134.1:68753738-68790074 GCA_035583235.1 Hafferia zeledoni
TATTATTATTATTATTATTATTATTATTATTATTATTATTATTATTATTATTATTATTATTATTATTATTACTACTATTATTAAATTTGTTTGTTTGTTTAATTTTTCCTCAGCAGGTTGGAAACCTAATGGAAAGATTTATACATTCTCAGTTTTAGTGCCTTTCCTCAATCTGCACATATTGCCATTTTATTTTGCTAATGAGGGACTGCTCTAAGAAGGACCAGCCAAGGCCAACCTCTCTTGTAAAGGGCTGGAATGTGCCACTGATTAAGCAGCATTAATTTTGTAAGAAGAGATAATATATCTTATTAGATCAAGTCACATAGCAGAAAAAAACCCCAGAACCACATTCAAACTGAACTAGAAAAGCCTTTTGACAAACAACCTCCTTCTCATAAAGCTGTTATTAAAGGGCTATATATCCAAATCTCACTATAATACTTTTGTATCCTGATGTTGTGAGCCATGAGATGATAGGTAATGTAGGGTTAATAGTTTCCTTTTTTTAATTATGATTTCTGGTAGTGATTTCCTCTTCCACAAACTATTTTTTTTTTTAGCTTCCTGAAATAATGAGAAAAATGAATATTCACCTGCCTGAAAGTAATTTTATGATGTTAGAATGCTTATTACCTAACGTTTGTAAAGCACTTTGAGGCTCAAAACTGCCCTGTATTTTCATTATTGACAGTAGAAACAATTCTAGTGATGAATACTACTTTTCTTGCTGCAAATGGGCTCTAATTTAGATTAATTGAAGCATCTTTTGCACGTTAACATGAATTCCTGTAGCTATTGAGGACTGAAAATAAATGTTTTAATGTTTTATTTTACACATTGCTAAACTCTTTAGGACTGAGACTGCATTCTATATATTCATCTGTTACACAGCAGTGTGAATCATGCCAGAGTCCCTTGGTGCTCAAATGGTAAATAATATTATCTGGTAATGATATAAAAAGTAAAAAAGTTTGCAATATTTTCTTTATAGTCATTTGACCCCCATGACTTCTCCAACTTAAATTAAAAATGTATTTGTTAATAGTCACCATGGAGTATCACCAGGAGCTTTCTATACACTATAAATATGCCATGATTAATCATCTCTGTGCTTTTGATATACTGTAATTTGTTTAGGATTAATGGACTCAGCTCATGAGTAAATGCTGAGTTCCTCCATATATCAGTACTGTCTAATCCATTGGCTGCACTAAAGTTTATCTGTGAGAATAAATCAATGAGGTGATGCTTATCAGACACTGTGCTATTCAAATAGTTTATACTTAATAATATCTGTAAAAATACTTCTCTTGTATAGTTTGTCACAATTTAAAGAAGAGTTGAATTGCCTGGGGTTATTTATCAGGGGGATTATTTTTTTTTATATATTCTCAAAAAAATTATAAAATATGTGTTTGTAGCTCCATTCTTCACTGGTCATTTGTAATGCCATTTTAATATTTGCAGCTATTCATGATTCTGGAAAAAAACCCACAAAACAACAACATCAACAACAACAAAACCCAGAGAAGGACACATTTGTTTATTTTTAAGCTATATTTTAGAAGCGCAATATCTTTCTGGTTTAAGTCTAGACTTTGCATATCACATGGGAGAAAAATCACAAAAAACATATCAAGGGTTAATGTTTAAAAATATACAGAAGAGATGAAAGTTTGATACTTTTCAGTGCACCTGGGAAAGTGTTCATATTTCATATCAAATAATATAACAGATGCTGTCATTGGGTGATAGCTGTTCAATGTATTATGTGCTCATTAGGTTTATTTGCTGTGTATAACACATATAAATATGTTAAACATCAGAATCTTGTCCCAAAGCACAAGTGAGATAAACAGGAAATAAGAGGGAGAAGAGATACTCTAAATTTATTATAATAGTGTTTTGGCAAAAGCATGAGCATAGACTTGTCAGTTTTTGATCACAGAATCTGAATATTTTATTTTGAGTTTAAGATTACTGTAGCTTGGAAAACAGTTCCTGTGAAACCCTACTCTTAAAATAGAGGCAGGTGAGTCAGAAATGGTGGAGGATTGTGGAGACAAGTGAGGTACCATGACTTTTAGGGTTATTCCTTATTCATGCCAGCTCATATTATGTAGCTGGCAGACACAAACTTTTTAGGACAGGTTTCTGCCTGTATCACTTTTCCCCACAATGCCTTGCTGTGCTGTTCCAGACTTGCATTCTGCATATGGATCCAGAAAACACAAATGTTGATGAATTCCTGGGTGTATCAGGAGGGGTATTTTTGGTCCAGCATGACCGAATCATGTCTGGAAAAGAAAAACATGGTACAGTGACAGCTGCTAGTCAGCTTGTATTACACTGACTGCTTCTTACAGCATCTGCAAAGCAGCATTACAGGACCTTGGGTGAAAATTGAAAGTAGATACTGATGTCTGTCTAATGCTGGCTGTAACTTTATAGACAGCAATAATGACCCTGAAGAACAAAATTTATTTTATCACCTGTCTTTTATAGAATTTGGCCCAACAGCTTTGTAATTTAAATGCATTGGGTTATGAACAAAATAACTCCTAAACCAATGAAATGTTGGCAAAGGCATAAAGCCAGTACATACCCATTGGTTCACAGCTTTATAGAGATACAAAAAAGGGCCTCAGAAGGACTAAGGCAATGTGAAAAGAAAAGTAGAGTCACTGCTCCTGTCCAGATATTCCTAGCAGAGTGTTTCTCACAAAGATAAGAAAACCAACCACTCAGAGAATTTTTCCTCTGAGCTAAAAAATAATTAGTTGAGAATAAGAAGGAGAATTAAAAGTTTCGTGAAGTGTATAAAAGAAGAACTTAAGGTGTTCTTTTTGATCCTTTGAAAACTGGAGGAACAAAGACAATTTCTCATTCCTTTCTGGACTCCTCTTTCTGCACTGCAGGAGACTGAGCTGGGTACTCAGGGTTGCTCCTTGCTGGTGAATGAAGATAAGAATGAAGAGGTCTTTGGCTTTTGCATGTCCTTGCTCTTACATTGCTCCATACGACACTTAGTATAGCTGAACCACCAATGTTGAGTTTGGGATGAAATTCATCTGAAGCAATAAAAGTGGGTTTTCCATTGAGGATGACACAGATTCCTTGCTCAGTTCTATAGTGTGTGCTGATTAATTCTTAATGGAGTCTAAAGGCAGTTTAGGACGACTTGCCCAGGGGTTGATCTTACTTTCATCAGGATGAAGCTAAGCCTTGGTGTGAAGTAGCCATTTGGATTCTCTCTATAGACTTAGACATATGTTGAGATGTATCCTGCTTTGCTATTGGGTCAGTGAATGTCAACCTATTGGGTAGCTAAATTTAGAGGTAATTTATTCTGCCACAGAGGCTGATGAGGCATTTAAAACCCTCAGATTTAGATCTATATTCAGTAGCTCACACTTCAGTTCTGGAAGCTCAGAGCTTTTCTTTGATGTCAATGAAGTTACTGTTTCTTACAATAAACTCATGCTTAGCCTTGATTTTACATACCAAGAAAGGACTATGAGTGTCACAAATACTAGACTCTGTCTTCCAGAAGAGTATAAAAATATCCAGCCCATGCATCAAGCTGGGCATAGCACAACTCAGTTTGTCATGACAACAAAGTAATCTGAGAGCTTGCTGATAATGACTCTAATAAATGCCCTAGTGCATGAGAGGCATATCAGCAAAATGACAAATTGATAAAAGAGAAGGTTACACAGGAATGCAAATTAAAAGCTTTTGGTCTGTGTCAAGTATTTCTTCTTGCCTGGTAATAGCTGAATAGCAAGGAAATGAAAGAGACTCTCTTGACTGCAGGATCAAACTCACACAGAGAGAAAGAAACCCCTTACATCGTGTGCAAGAAGTACTTAACACTAGTGCATCTACAGCACTCTGAAGAACAGAAGGGGTTTACTGTGACTAACTCAAGGTACCTAACCTTGGCTACAGAGTTGGGAGTCATATATACATTCAGTAAAGCTTTCAGACACCAACTGAGGCATCAAGGTGAGATGCTGGACTATCCCACACTGTGCTCAGCTGTTACTGAAGGCAGTGCAACAACTTAAGGATATGAGGCAGGATAAACTGGGCCAAATTTTGTATTTCGCTTAGGCTCAAGGATCCTGAAAGAACTATTTTGATATTTTCATATTTTTCTGTTTTTTCAGAGTTTAAAAAAAACCCAACCAAAAATGATGTTACTACACCTTTTCTCCTAACTTTGGGTTATTTAGATGAAGCTTTGGTGACACCTGAGACAGCAGGGGAGAGTAGGGTGTTGATCTTATCAATGGACAACATCATGAAAAAAGAAAATATTTGACACACAGAAGATATATGCCAATATGGTCTTGAGCAATGAAGGAAGAATACAACATCAGACTGTTTCACTTTCTTGGGGGGAGATCTGAAGTTTGAATATGCAGTGAAGCTTCTCTTGCACTTTTGCATTGTATTCCTTTCCTTCATGGAAGATAAATGAGTATTTTGTCCTTTTTTTTTGTCTTTTTTTTTGTTTGTTTGTTTCTTTCAGTAGAACTATGATATCCCTATAAACATTTCAGTGTGATACAGGTTTTTTAATCAAAGGGTTTTTATTTGGCTTGCCTATACTTGCAGTCTCTGAAATAGCATTTCCATTCCTCAGACCTCTGAAATTATATAGACTACTTCTTCAGAAGCCTTTTGTAATCTGCTCTTTAGCTTCCAGATCAGAAGACAGGGGAAGACTTTTATTCACATCTTTTGCACCTTGATCCTCCTTCCCAAAGGAAATTAGTCTGCTGATAAGTTATATATACATATACTACATATAATCTACCAACTGTCCTTAGCGTGCACTCAGCTCCAGAGAACTGAGACTTCACAGTCCTGAAAGATTCTGCAACTTTGATTTTGGTAAAGGTTGTTTGGTTCCCACCTCCCCTGTATATCTTTCCCATGTTTTGTTGTGGAAAGGTAAGAATTCACTTCAAGTTGTTTAAATGCTCTGTATGGAAAAAACATCTTGGTTTTAATACAGATTGTGTTGATTTAATCAAATGCACCAGAGAGACAGTAAAATTTCTAAAGCCTCACCACACTTTTCTCATTACAGATTTCATATGGGCTTACTTTTATTAGCAGAAACACCACTTCCATATTCCTGGGACAAGGAGAGAAGAAAGAGCCCTGTAGCAATTATTAGGTGCCATATTCAGCCTCTTTCTGAATGACTCCATTTTCAAATATAATTAAAAATAATTGACTATTTGTTTAGTTTTAATGAACATCTGGGGCTGTGATCCATTCTGAGATTCCAGAAATTGTGACTTGTTGTTATCTAACACATGGGAGAAAAGGTGTACGGTGGTAATTTAATTGGGTGGGAAGGATCAACAGATGGTACTCCAGGAGTATAAATGGTCCTGTAGCTTACTCATGCATAGCTTTATTCTTCTCCCATTCTGTTTTGCAGCTGTACCTGCTCTGTCAGCATCCACCTGTCAAACCCGCACCCTATCCAGCTCAGCCTTGTCAGTAGAATTTTCCTATATGCTATTAAATGGCAGGAAATGTGGGATGGACAAATAGGATACATAATTAGGATAAGTTTGGGAGAGCATATCCTCTATCCTAGTGTTGGCGTATTTACCAGAATATTCTTTTATGTTTTTCTCACTAATCCTAATCTTCTGAGAAGAAAAGTAAGGGCATGTACAGTCCTCCTTGTTTGATTTTTGTTACCACCTCTCTGCAGATTGGCAAAACCACCTGATATAGGAGACTGTGAGATCTTGTCCACCAAAAGGTATTGGCAAAGGTGTTAATTTGTGCCTGCTCTGGCACCCTGCGAGCTGCTCCACAGTTCATTCTCACCCCAAGTTTTTTGAATGGTTTCCTAGTCTGAGCTTTTGGACAGTCATGGCAAGGGGGTGGAACTAGGTGATCTTTAAAATGTCTTCCACCTCAAAACACTCTGCGATTCTGTACATTTAGCAGATACCACTAATAGCATCTTATTGCTGAGCAAGGAAGTGTAAAATTACAGGGAATGAGTTTCCAGATGGATGTCTAACTAACATTTAGTGTTTGTACCAGCAATAAAGTTCGTAAATAAAGTAGAAGCTTTACATTTGTTGAAGTCCTGAAGCCCAAGGACAGACCAACTCTCTGTCTGAGGAGACTTTCAATCAAGTAGGATAATCCTTCAGATGCCTATGATTGATTTTCATTGCCCAAAGCCTATGCTTGTTGTGTTAAATAATGTATCTGCCCTGTGAGACAGGCTGTAATTCTCTCTCTACTGCTAAAATGTTGTCTCCATCTCCCAACTGGGAGTAACACACTCCCTCTAATAGCATTAGACGCAGAAATCTGGGGCAGATTATAAGAAAAAAGTGAACACACAACATTTCCTTTGTGCATCCTCCCAGCTTTCAACAGTGTGCAACTTGGTTCTTAATGAAGTTTTCTTGTATGAATCTAACTTTCTTAATTAGACTCTCCATAGCCTCCTGTAACAGGGACTTGAGCAGTTTAACTGAATAACATGGAAACAAGCAGCAAAATAACCCAGAGAACACTGTGCGCTGGTGGATACAGGAAAGAATCCTACAGGCAAAGCATTCTGGTGACCTTGATGAAGGGCACTTTATTCAGTTATGTGAAATGGAGCTATATATGTTAAAGGATGGGATTTAGCACGGTTAGGACATCTTTACTGATCCCCTTTGGGCATTAACCCAATGCTTTTGGGGAAATATATTGGCCATGTGTGGTAAAAAGATCTTGACTCTTCTGCATGTTCCACTGCTGCAAAGTACAGCAATGAGAAGTTTAGGTTTTAGTGTCTATTATAGTTGGGGTTTTTTCTTTTCCCTTTAAAGTGGAAGTGAAAATAGGGATGTAATTCAGAGATAATTTCATGATCCAAATTACTTTTTGTGCATATATAGCAAAGTACAGTAATATAAATTCTGGGCTTAGACTGAATGGTTCACTGAGAAACAGTTTAATTTATCATATTAATTATGTAATTAAAGCATGAAGGAAGTAGTGGTTTAATTGAATACAGGCAATGTTTATTTGTTCACACAGGTATTTTGCATCCTTGTAAATTCATCAAATGAAGAAAATGTTTGCAACATGATAATTGGAGGCCCTAATTTATCCTTCTTTTAACTACCTCCAAATATATAAAAGTTGTTTGTTTATTCATGCCTGGAAATTGAGTAATTTGCTTCTTACAAAAAGGTAAAGAGTGCAGGAAAGTTAATTCTTATTGTAGAAAGCTGTACAGAAAAGCAGAACATACATTCATTTATCTCCCTCTATAATTGTGCCATAAAGCAGCACATGCCTGATTATAATTCTAAAAGAAAATCTTATCTGCAAACCATATGCTCTGTGATGCCCTTATGCAAATTGTTACTTTTGTCTGACAATATTCAAGTCAACTATTTTTCTAAAAAAACCCAACAAAGCAGTATAACATTTTGCTTTTTGCTTTCATCTCTCACACATCCATATACAGATATTTACCACTGCTGGCTGCTGGCGTGATGCATGAACTTTTGTGGGATATGGAGTATGAATGACCTTTCAGCTTCATTATTGTGCAGGTCATTTTGCTTCATTTATGCTATTACTATTTTCAGTTATACTAACCAGGTTGAAATTAACTTGAAGTTCTGTTCCTTTATTCTTCTAGAGATACCTTACAAAAGTAAGATTAAATTGTTAATCTAAAAGAGTTTGCAGCAGGAGGGGTTTGGTTTATTGTTTTTTCTTGGTTTTAGTTCTTTATGTTCATTATTGATTTGATTTAAATTCTCCTGTGGAGACAGAAAAATATTTGAAAGGGCAGATTAAGGAACTGAGAGGTGGTCTATTCATCAGTCCCTTTGTCCTTCCTCCACTCCGAAGTCCAATCTACAAGTCCAAACAGCCTTGAGAAAGCCAGCCATGCACATAACCAGATCCAACCATGACAAATTATGTTTTACTTCTTCTATTTCTGATTTTTTCCCCCTTGGCTTTCTCTTCATCACAATATATCCTACACTTTTTCCTTTTTTCATTCTATCTCATTTCCTCCATATTTTCTGCCAGTCACATCTAAGGTTGTTGGGTGGTAGCAGCTTTCCAGCTTCTAGTCTTTTCAAGTCTCTGAAGTGATACTGAGAGAGAATGAAACAAAGTGAAGAGCTGAGACACTGTAAAGTCTAAAGTCATCAGGACATGTATTTGAGAAAATGGCCTCAAGTTGCACCAGGGAAGGTTTAGATTGGATATTAGAACAAATGTCTTCACTGAAAGGGTTGTTAAGCATTGGAACAGGATACCCAGGGAAGTGGTGGAGTCACCATCCCTGGAAGTGTTCAAAACAATGTGTGGATGTTGCATTTGGGATATGGTTGAGTGGTGAACATGGCAGTGCTGGATTAATGGTTGGACTCAGTGATCTTAGAGATCTTTTCAACCATAACAATTCTGTGATTCTGTGATTCAGACTCAGCACTCCATGTCCTGCTTAGCATTTGAAAATCTTGATAGGGCTTGTGTTTGCCAACTGATTAATTAATAGATAAATAAGAAGTGGCATTTTCATTGTTGGAGTGCTTGTCTGGGATTTTTATGATGAATGGTTATTATTTTGACAAAATTCAAATTTTTTCATCTGTGATTTGATAATAAATATTAATTCTGTGGATGACAAAGTGATGTGCAATCACACATGCAGTCAGATGCCAGCAGTCCTCTCATAAGAGGTATCAGTTAAAGAAAATGAATTTGAATACCAGTCCAAAGTTATGTTTTTCAGAAGGAATAAAAAGCATTCTGCCCACCTGGAGGACAATTTTTGGGAAGTCACACAGACTTAAAAGTGTCTTCATAGTTGATGTAGTCAAGCAGCTCTGCCCCAGCTGTCCACAAAACTATGTGGCAAAAAAGGACCATGAAAAATCGCTGGTTTTACACAGAGATAATTACACAAATTTCCCTTTTAAAAAATCCCTGTTGAGGCTGAAAATGGAATATTGCATCCAGTTTTTAACTCCTTGTGTTGTTTGTGTGGTCTTATCTCATTTTCTGTTCCATTCCTACCTATGAAATGAGCATCTTCTCTATTTTCACAAAATGCACAATTTTATTTTATTGAGTCCATTTCAACCCAGACCTAAAATCAGAGGCAGATTCAGAGTTATTCTGATTTTTTTTTAAGTGTTTCACTAATCGTTCCCAGATGGTAATAAAACAATTGCCAGGGAAAACACAAGTGTAATAATATTGTCACATAAATGAAAAGATGCCACAAATGAATACATTTACAGATTATTTGCGTGCCGAAAATACTTGAGAACAGACAAGTGGCAATTGGTTTGCAATGTCTCTGCTGGGAAACTCCATACAATTATAATTAATGCTCTGCCTCTTATTATTCTGCCTTGCTTGGGAGATAGACTGCAAATGACTATTTTAATGGCTTTGGTTGTGTATTTTTCCTTTGTTATCAGACCATAACAGCAACAAGAACAGTATTGTCACTCTACTCAATCTGCCAAAGTGTCCTTTGGACCAGATGGTTTTGGCTTCACTGAACTAAATTTAAATCATGACATTATTGCACTGTATCCCATGTTATCACCTTGACAGACCTGACAGCTAGAAGTTGGTTTTCATTGGTAGGTTTTGGTGCAAGATAAAAATTTAATCAATAGGGAATAATTTAAGTTTATCTAGTTATTTACTTTATTGGTGCTTCCTTCTACCACTGATTCATATTTCTAGCGTCATTCAGGCCCCCTACAGTGCAAGATTGGCCATTATTGTTTTCATTGGGAAGAGATGGTTGGTGTTGACAAAATATAGGATCAATAAAAAATTGTAGGTGATCAATTCTCTACTGTTCTCATGTTCCTTGGTTTTTTCCCAGAGTGAAGTCACTTGGGGAGGTAGTGGAGCTAAAGAAAAGATTACAGTAGTTAGGAAAAATGAGGGCAGTAATGAAATTCTAGTCCTTTGACAGATATGAGTGGAACATCAATAATGACTAAATGTATTTGCAGTGTTTGCTGTAATATCCTAAATAACCTAATGAGGTCCCCTGTTAATAAAAAAAAAAGATTGGAAAACATTAAAGACTCTTTATTGTGATAAAAATTAGCAATTTCAATTCATTTTCATGTATTTATAGTACTATATTAGTCACTATAAAAACGTGAAGAGCTTTAAAAATGGATTTTGCTGTTTTTTCCTTTTCTGCTATACAAGAAAATCATTGTATGTATATGATATTTGGAAGGGTTTTGTTCTTCTTTTAAAGAACATTGAGGAAAACAAAGAATGAAAAATCCTACCTATCTTTTCAGTGAAGAGCATTTCAAATATCCTTTTATACACAATATGGAAAAAAGTGCTTAATGCAGGCTCTAAAATCAGGTATTAAAGGACAGGCATAAGAGGTTGTGAAGGGAACTAAAATACTGGTGTGGGGATCAGTGCAGTAAATGAATAAAACTTGGTTAATGATGCAATAAAGAAGCAGGAGTGGAATGGGGAAGAAACTGAGAAAACCTCATTTTATGAAGAAGGATGAAAAGTTCTAACAGAGTGCCCTATAGCTCAGATATTGACTGGAGAAGACTGGAGCATATCGATCCCCAATCTACTTCCTCACTGAATAAGCACTAAAATCAGAAGGTGGTGCTTTTTCACACTTGGTTAAACAAGGGCTAAGAACATTCTGGAAAATGTAGAAGTGCTAAGCAAGCTGCAGTGACTGTGAGTTTGGTTTATGCTATATCAAATTAGGTAAATTTTTGATGTGCCCCCAAGATCACAGAATCATCAAATCACAGAATGGTTCGGGTTGGAGTGACCTTAAAGACCATATAGTTTCAAACCTCTGCTGTGGGCAGTGACACCTTCTGCTAGCCCAGGCTGCTCCAAGCCCTGTCCAACCTGGCCTTGAACACTTCCAGGGATGGGGCAGCCACAATGTTTCTGGGCAAGGTATTTGACTGTAAATGACTAAATATGTAGAGAAAGAAAAATAAGAAAGAAGAAATTAAGAAAACCTACTACCTAAATTTCCTAGACTGAAGAAACCATGCATAAATTGAACTTTTAACCAACTATAATGGCAAAAAATTCATGATGATTATATCCTAGCACTGACCACGCTGTTATTGCATTTGATCTCTTTGAATTTAGCATCCTTATTTCTGTTGGCGTGCCATAACAATGACATTCCAGAATCTCCAGGGTTACACTTCCGACTCCTTTTATCTTATTTTTCTCCACCTTGAAGTCAGCAGTTCTCTACACCACTGTGGGAGACCATGAAGGCTTCTCTGATGTGGAAAAAGAAAAACAGGTTCTGTGGAAAATTAATGCAAGAAAAAATTAATGAAAATGGAAGTAGCAGCAGTAATGAAAGCCTCTGTCTTTATAAAGATACTCATTGTCCTCGTTTGCTTCTTGTTCATATTGCCTGCCCCCTTCCATGGCATGTGACCATATGTTTAACAATTAGCTTGGTACAGACTTTTCTGTGCAATTTTTATTGCCCTTATGTCAATCCTAGGCTGTATTTTGCATAAAATTAGTCAAAGAATCAGTGGAAAAGGAAATGATCATTTTAATTGCAAATTTAAGTGCTGTGATCAATATTCCAAACATGCTGAGCTATAATATCAGAATCTGTACTAAGAATAACATTTATATGCAGCTATTCCTTTCTGACAGATTTTCTGCCTAAATACCATGCCCAATAAGAAAAAGAAGACAAACTGAAAAATCTCATTCTGGGAACACACTGTGTGATCAGGAGAACAATGTAGAAATCAAAGATGTCCCTGAGGGATATGTTTGTCTGAGTCAGTTCAAAACCCTTTAAACTGGTCTTTCAAAAGAACATGATGCTCTTATTTGTTCTGTTTTGCAGCAATGTGCTGATTAATGCTTGTGCAAATTTTGAGAAGACTAGTTTGGCATAAGGATTTGCTTTCCTTCACCTCTTCTGCTCCCTTTTTTTTTTTTTTTTTTCGGACTCACATGGTGACTAAGCCAAAATCAAACTTAAAGAGGACACTCAAAGAAACTTTGGTGCAAAAAAAGACAGCAAATACTGAGGCTCCTTTTTGTTGTTCCTTGTTGGGGGAAGGCAGAAATGTACAGGTCTATCATGGCACCCTATCATGGCACCATATTTACAAAAAAAAAAAAATAAAATAAAACTGATCTTTCACTGACACAAGAGATTTGCAGATCTGGAAGGGATCCCTGGGACATCAAACATCCCATAACAATGTAGGCAACTGTATCACAGAATCACAGAATCATAAACTACTGGAATCCTAAATACATAGTTATCATACAATCATAAACTCATAATCATAGAATCACAGGATGGCTTGCATTAAAAGGGAATCTTCAAGATCATCTAGATCCAACTTGTTGCCATGCACAGGGACACCTTCCACTACTCCAGGTTTCTCAGAACCCCATCCAACCTGACCTTGGACACTTCCACAACTTCCAAGTGCAACCTGTGCCAGGGGCTCACCACCCTCACAGTAAAGAATTTCTTCCCTATAGCTCATCTAAATCTGCTCTCTGACAGTGTGAAGCCATTCCCATTTGTCTTGTCATTCAAAGTCCCTCTCCAGCTTTCTTGTAGCTCCTTTAGGCACTGGAAATTGCTCTAAGGTCTCCCAGGAGCCTTCTGTTTTCCATGCTGAACAAATCCAGCTCTCAGCCTGTATCCATAGCAGAGGTGCTTCAGCCCTCTCAGCATCTCCATGGTCTCCTCTGGACTTGCTTCAGTAGCTCCACATCCTTCTTGTGCTGGAGCCCCTAGAGCTGGACATAGCACAGCAGATGGGGTCTCTCCAGAGCAGAGCAGAGGGGAAGAATCACGTCCTTCAACCTGCTGACCATGCTGTGTAGATGCACTCCAGGATACAGTTGGCTTCCTGGAATGTCACTTCAAAGAACAAACTTAAAAACATTTGCACAGCAGATACTACAGAAAAAGAATGTGTTCTTTTTAAATATTAACTTCACAGTTTCTGCTGACCAGGGTGCTACAAGTACCATGGTGACGATCTCATATTAAAAAAATCTCCACCGAGCAGCAAACACCTAGCAGAAAAGGTGAGAATAGTGATTTCAAGCTTTCTTCACACAGAGTCCTCCTTCTAGTTCAAAAGATCACAGATATTTTTAGTTGAAAACTCACTTTACCAGAGGACTGATGCTGCATATGAGAAACTTGCTGCTTCACTGTTTTCCCTGCCCTGATCATTCCAGTGTAAGCAATGAGATTCACAAAATAGCTTCTTACATCACAGCAGGAGTGGGGAAAAGCTTGCTTTAAAATACAGCATGTTATTTCATCTCTGTGTGAGTCAAAATACTAGGAAACTTACCTTTCTGCAGAATATTTACCTGCCTTGGACAGAGTTGCAGGTTTTAAGTCAGTTTTAGAGAAAAAAAAAGCTGCAGTCTGACATCTCTCAGAGTCAAGTGCTCTAAGACCATATTGTGAAGCACTTCAAAGAGGAACACAGTAAAAGCGTCATCATTTAAAAAAAAAAAAAAAAATAACAAAAGAGGGTGCCAGGAAAACTCAGCAGTAAAACATAGATAATATTTTGTGGGGAAGGGAAAAAAATACAAGAAATAAGAACAACCTGATTTAGAGGAAGGTGTCTTTATCCATAGCAGGGAGTTGGAACTAAATGATCTTTTGAGGTCCCTTCCAATCCAAAGCATTCTACGATTCTATGGTTCTATGACTCTCTGACACACATGCCTACATTGTTGATGTCCCAACATTCTATTATTCTATGACACAGTTTCTAGTTTATGCCTAGGTCACAGAAGAACTAACTCTGCTCATTGGTTATGGGTCTCTGTTTCTTTGGTGACTGGATTCCGTGGAAAATTGAGTCTAAGATACAGCTGGGGGTATCTATATTGAGGTAGTATGCCAGCTGCCAAGATGCCACATTAAAACCCACTGGGGACCCATGCAGAGGTGCTGAACATCTGATTACTGGGGAGATTTGAGCTTGTTGAGGGGTAAATGGACTCACTGACTAGGACAGGGCTAAAATCAAGAATATTGAGTGAAGACTTTATCTGTGGATGAAATTAAAAAACAAAATGCTGTCATTAGCCTTTCTAGGTGTAAGCAAGATGCTGCTCAGGTACCTGGACCAAAGGGAATTAGTGTAGTCAAGAAGCCAACCAAACAAAAGAGTGAGTGGCAGCATGTTCAGAGACTGTTGTGAAAGACAGGCAGCCAGAAAGACTGTACAGAAATCTTGGCTATGACAAATGTTTCATTCTGCTTGTCCATTTTTCTGCCTCTGAGAATGGTGTTTTGCAAAATCTCTGGCAGCACAAAGAGTGAGTCTGTTCTCCCCTTCCCTGTTCCTGGCTTTGAATTTCTGCTGCTTCCCTTGTACTGTCATGAACAAATTGAGTCTAAGGACATGGATTCTCAAGACATGGTGAGACAAATTAATAAGCTGTCCTTATTTTCCAGAAGGCAATGTCTCCCTGTACACTCCCATCTTCCCTGTCCCCTCTCATCTGCTCTCCCACTGCTCACCCCGTGCCTGCTGATGAGACTTTTCTGACTTAATATACCCCAGTGAAAGGGAGGAATAAAACCCTAGTGAAATAGTGGATGTTTTACTGCCTTTTTAGAGAGTTACATTAGTTCAGTAAAAGGTCTGTAAGGTGCCAGAGGCAATACAAATGGTTGAAAGCTAAAACTATGTGCTAGGAGTAGGGGAGGGCTGAGGTTAGGTAGGGCTGAGGAAGAGATGACCAAGGCAAGAGGAAAGAGGGATTTGCAAGATATAGAAAGTGTTTGGTTGGTCCAGTACAAATATGTGTCCTAGAGAAGAGCAAGAGGCAGTTCATAATGTGGCCCTAAACAGCAGGTTGGTAAAAACTGCAAGGGACTAAGACACAGCTGAAGGATCCAGCCCAGCTGTGGAACTGAAAACATCAGATACCAAACATTTCACTGACTGGAAGAATCAGATGGGGACTATGGATTACAAAGGAGCCTTGAGATCACACTGACCTTGGATGAAGTTGAGCCTGGCCTTATAGAGGTTAAAATTTATTGTGTGCATCTGCAATATGAATAAACATCGACAGTTGGTAGAGACACTGACTTGTCTGTTCTCTTTATTCCTAAAGTTGAGTTCCCTTGAAGAAGAAAAGACTTTTTGTAAGAGATAAGACAATGTATTAGTAATACTGTGGGCTGTGGAGATGGGATGTCCAGCTCCATCCTGAGCTCCTGACATCTGAAAATTCTGATGGGACAGAGCAGGCCCACAGAAAGTCTTCCTCTGGTGAACCTGATTTGCTTTGAATTGCTCTGGCCAGGTGTACAATAGAACTTACAGACAAATGTCATGGGTTTCCAGGGGTCCCACAGAGATGAGGTTAGTAGAAATTTCTATATTTGCTGATTGTTTTTACTTAGACAGAACTAGCTCACCCAGAAAGACACGTGTTAGTGGCTATGAATGGATTAGCCTGGGGGTAACAATATTCATAGTACCTACAGGCATAGGAGCTCATGGAGAGACTTCTATGACTCTACTATGGGAAACCTGGTGTTGAGCTGGTATGAAACCTGGACTGACTGTTGTGAGTGTGGTGTGTGCAGGGAGCCAAGTGTGACACCCATTGGGTCACTGGAGCCACCTCTCTAAAAGGACCTCAGTCCTAGTCCAGGTACTGAGTGTGACTGTCAAAGTGACTCCTGGATGGTCTGATGGAATTTTGCTTGACAACTCCATGGTTCCCCTTTTCATTTTTCAGGCTTCCACTTATGGAAGGAAGCATTTTAATCCCACTGTTCTTCATGTGCAGAATTAACCTGGGGGGTTGGCAACCCTGCAAACACCTGTCAGACCTCAATGGAAAAAGGAGCCAGGGAAAAGTAAATTTTTATTACAAACTTTATTTTCATATGCCATTCATGCTGCTTGTTTGATAAGGCTTTCTTGTTTCTGTTTTTTTTTTTTTTTTTTTTAACAAAAAAGCAGCGTCTCTTCTTAAAAGCAATGGCTGCTTCTTCATGCAATGAGATTTTTCTTAAAAATGACACAGCACATAATCCTGAAAGCCTGAGGGTAAAGTTTAACCACTTGGAAAAATGACCTTTTGTACTATTATGAGAACCATATAGCAGGCTTTGGTGCCTGAGTTTTGTTCCTTCTCTATTACAGAAAATTATTCCAAACCTGTTGCTCAGTGTGCTGATTTGGGCTGGGGGAGAGTTAATTTTCTTTAATGACTAACTTGGGTCTGTATTTTGGATTTGTGCTGAAAACAGTGTTGATATTACAGGAATGTTTTTCCTTTTGCTCATCAGTGTCTGCACAGCATCAAGGTCTTTTCTGGTTTTTGTACTGCCATGAAGGGGAGGGGGCTGGGGGGATGTCCTGGTTTCAGCTGGGGATAGAGTTAATTTCTTCTCAGTAGAAGAAATGTCATCATGCTCAGTATATAAAGAGGGCTAAAGAAGGAACAAGGAGGGATCTGCTGGACATCCGCTGGAAACTCAGCTCAGCAGAGAGAAGCTGGTCTAGGAGGTTCCTGGATTGTGTGGAAGAGAACTTCCAGGAGCCTCTTTTTCCTGGCAACCAGTGACATGATGAGAGGACGTGGTCTTAAGCTGCAGCAGGGTAGGTTTAGGTTTGACATTAGGAGGAATTTGTTCATAGAAAGAGTGATTAGACATTGGAATGGACTGCCTAGGGAGGTCGTGGAGTCACTGTCCCTGGACCTGTTTAAGGGAGGACCGGACATGGCAGTCATGTCACATCCAGTGATGGTGTTCAGCCATAGGATGGACTCAGTAATCTAGGAGGTATTTTCTATCCTAATTGATTCTGTGATTCTGAGGGGACACTTGGAATTATGGCGTCTGTCTTCCCATGGGCAGGCAGGTGTTCACCCATCTCCAGGGAATTTGGGCTTTGTCACTAGTAGTGGTGACTTAGAAAGATAAAAGCTCTAACTTCAAAACTGTTGCCCCTCTCCTCCCTCTCCTCTGCTCTTTAATATACTGAGCATGATGTTCTGTTGTGCTGTCCCAGCTGTGTCTACTCCCAGCTCCCCAGGCAGTCTCAGCCCAAACCAGCCCCTGGGAAAGCTGCCCCTGCCTACTCAAGGACCAGGAAGGTGCCTGGGCTGCCCTGCTGCACTGCAAACACCAGCACAGTGCAGAGCTGCACCTCACAGTGGCCACTCAGCAGGACTCTGCAGGACCCAGAGGAGAGCAGAACCTTCATCTCCCAGTCGTGCCACTGAGGCAAACGCTCCTACGCTGATTCCACCAAAGTTTGTACCCAGCTGGTCATTTTCTCCCCATCCAAGTAGGAGTCTGTTGCAAAGGTTGCATATGAGGGGTGAGCTCTGATTGTTATTGGAGGGGTGGAGAAAACAAAGTGTATCCCCCATTATCCTTGAGCACATGCACTCCAGCACCACATGGATGTTGGAGCACCTCCCTGGCAGATGCATGCTACTCTACAGCTGCAGCCTGAAAGAGTGCCTAGGAGGTAGTCTGAGGAACACAACCAGCTGGCACAAGATTTGGTCCCCAAAGACACTCCAAGATTCATGGATGTTGTCCTTCCCAGTGGCCAGGTGCATTTCCGGCATTAAAGTCTTCTTGCAACGCACTCGGCAGTCATGGAGAAGGTCGTGCACCAACTTCTTCACATCCCTGCATATCTCAGACAGTTCCTGCATTGACAACAGGTTGGTCACAGAAAATTGCTTGACACTGTAGTGTGGTCCCTTGAGGTCCTCCTCCTCACTGTTATCCTTCTCCTAGCTGCTGGAACTGTCCTGCTCACAGCAGCTGTGAAAGGCAAGATGCCTTTGCTGGGCCATCCAGCAAACCTCAGCGAGCACGGCTGTTGCAGCAGTGCGAAAGAGCCAGTGCTGCAATTTGGAAAGGAGTGGGGCTTCTTTTGGGGAGCTGATCACCTCAATGTCCCGACAAAGCCGTGTCATCAGCTGATGCAGAAAAACCTCATGCAGCTTCATCCACTGGGCCGTGACCACAATGACCACGTGATCATGCACCTTCCCGAGCAGGAAGGCCAGAACATCCAGGAGGTGTGTGACTGCCACAGCCATATGTGAGGGACTAAAAAAAAAAAAAAAAAATTATTGCAATTATTACCAGCTTGAAACAACTCTGTGTGTAGAAGGAGACATATTGGGTTCTTCTGAGATGGAATGTTGTACTGTTCCTGGCATAACCCATCCTTCTTGAGAGCTTCTAATACTCTATCAGTCACTGGCACAACAGGAGCACTGCCCCTCACCACACCCGCTGGAGACCCTACCCCAGTCCCAGAATGGCTATTAGCCAATTGGCACACTTTAAACCCCACACTATCATCCTCTGGGGCCCCTAATCTATCCCCAGAATGGCTATTAGACAATTGGCACACTTGAATCCCCACAACATGCCACCTGGAGCCCCTAACCCAGCCCCACAACAGCTGGCACATCAAAAGACTCAGATGGGTTGGGGTGGCCACAGGAGTCCAGTTTGCCAGTAAAAGTGTGTTGTTTTGGCCTCTTGGAAAGTGCCATAGTGTTTTGCCTGCGTGCAGCCTCAAGGTATAAAACAGCTGAAGGCCCCCTTAATAAATCTGTTGGGTATGTTTTGGCCTTGCATCTCTTTGATGTAAAACCTCTTTGATGAGCTCCTGAGAAGAGGTTCGTGTCTTACACCATGGCCTGGAGAAGCTGGGAGAAAGATTTACTCAGCAAGTCTGAGTGTGAGGGAGCACAGGGCTACAGGCTTGAAAGGACCACAGTCCCTGGCTGGAGATAGCACAGAGCCCATCCTGCCAGAGCCACCCTGACTGTGAGTCCCTGGCTGGGCTGTGCCCTGGGAAAAGACAAGAGACACCTGAGAAGAGTCTCCTGAGCTCCCACCCCAACACTGCCAAGACCACCACTAAACCAGTCCCTTAATGGCACATCTACACAGCTTTTAAATCCCTTCAGGGATGGCGATTCCACCACTGCCCTGGGCAGCCTGATCCAGTGGAAAGTTTTCCTTGTAGTCAACCTAAATCTCACCTTATGTCACTTTCTGTTTTCCTTTGTCCTGTTGTGTGAGTAGTGCCACTTCTGTCAAACAGTCTGTCTCCCCATGCTTAAGGTCTTTCCAGCAGCATGCCAAGAAAGAAATATTTTACTACACCACTGCAGCACTGATTTCCAGATAAGTGTGGTGACAGCAGCATCAGACCCACTGAGGCTTAGCACTGGTGTTAAGATAAACCTTCGACACATTTTCCTTGCTATAATTCTTGAATGATTTGGTTGCAAAACATTAAGGGAAATCCAACCTTCTCTTCCATGGGACAGAATTTCAAAGTACCATGAAAGCACAGTCCTGGGAATGTGTGGATATAGTCAGTCAATGTGGGTAGCTGATTTTGGATTTATCTTGCCCACTCTTAAAATAAACCTCCCAATTTAGGTTGATAATGAAGTTAGCAGGTACAGAGGAAGAGTAAAAAATCCAGTTTCAGTAAGTCTGGAATCTGTGTCAGAATATTTCACAAACTGAAGGTCTCCTTGCAGCATTGGGAGCTGTGTAGCTTTCCTGGTCCCAATACTCTCTGGATCTATAAGTGGTAGACAGGTGTATGAGCAGGGTATGTGAACATTTGAACCACAGACACAAATTTTCATTGTTATGAAGTGTCCCATTAATACTTCTGTCTGAAAATCCTTACCAGGAACTTCACAGTTCTTTTCTGAAAAGAGCTCCCTAAGATGTTTTGATTGTCCTAAGGAAGATGAAAAAATGTATTGGGCATTGCATGCTACATAATTCAAGGCTGTCAACTGGACAGTTCAGTCAACCAAATCTGCCCTACCTTCAGCGTTTAAAAGGAGAAATTTTGGGGGAAAAGAAAATAAAAATTCCCAAGCTTCTGTTTTCTACTGGCGGGCATTTTCTTTCAGTTATCTAATTTCAGTTATCTTTATAAAAGCATCTCCTGCATCTTTAATGTTTTTTTTCCCCAAATCAGATTAACCTAGCACAGTGTTTAATAATGAATTCCACCCAGCATGCCAGTAGAACAGAAGAGTTCTTTTGTCTGATCTTAGACAAGTTCTCTAATAGGTAAAAATGAGATCCATGGGGCAGAATATGCTCATGCATTATGAAAAGAATTTATTAGAATTTCTGAAAGGTATTTGACTTATAGCACATTTAATGTGGTTTCATGATTATCAGCCCTTTTCAGGTTGTTGCATTTGAAATGCATGAGGGACCAAGGAAAACATTTTCAAAACATTTTTTCTTCTTACCAGTCTGCTCCTGTTAAACTGTTACTGTACTTTAATTTTGCAGTTTGTTGTCCAACCTTACTAGAACTGTAAAATATTTAAGGTCTAAACCCTGTATTAAACTCTTTTAGTTTTATGAGGAAGCTCAGCTGGCTGGGTGACATCAATCCTTATAAGTAGCCTGAAAAAAAGTCCTGAAACTTCTGGATTTTAACTCAGTCCTGTTCTGTTCAGTGACTTACTTTGTCTGTTTGTTGGAATACAAATGATGAGTCCCTCAGGAACTTTATCCTGTGAGTAATAAATGAGTCTGCAACATCTGCTTTGTCGATGTGAGGGATCAATACCCAGCCTTATGACTGACACTTGTGTAGATCACAGCAAACATCAGAAGGTATACAGCTGAGACTGAGATTAATGTCACCTAAAATTAGGCATGTAGTTATTTGTTATGATTTTCTTTATGTCCTATTTTGTTACCTTTTTCTAAAATGCAAGTTATAAACAGGAATCAAAGCGATCTAAATTTAGGCATACTTGGATCTCATTGACAGTTTTAATATGGTAGACTGTAAATACTGAGACTATTTGGATGAATTTTTAGATGTGAACATCCCAAAACAAAGGGGGTCTTGAGCTTTGTAGTTGTGCTACTCTGGATTGTTGTTTAAGGCTTCTTGGGAATTGTAAAAATATTTTGCAGTATAGGACAGATGAGCCCTTGATGAGCTAACTTTCTGCAGTGCTTGGATAAACATAAATTCAGATGCCATACACCAGTCAAATGTGTTTATCAATACATATTAATTTACAGATATGTAAACATATTTCTATATTTGCACAGAGGCCTAAACAAATAGAGAAATAAATTTAATTAGAAGGTGTGATCTCCCTTCATTGTTAATGATAAAGGATCTGGAGTTCTCTCTTGCAGTCTATGTAATTGCAGGATCAGGAACAGCAAAAAGTGTTTGACTGCTGCCTTTTGTACTGACAGCCATTCTCTGTCTCTCCTGGTGACCTGCAGAAAAACAGAGTTGCATGAAGCCCTCAAGAAAACAGATACAGTCTGAGGAAATCATGCTGAATAAAGCAAGATTTAGAAGTTTATGTGGTCCTGCAGATGTGCAAAAAACCTGTCAGAAAAATAACGTATTAGCCTCATTAGAGAGAAAGAGGGACTAAGAACTGCAATTCTTAAGATGTTTAATAATTAGAGGACGACTTTAAGTTGTAGACTAGAAGGAATTAGCCAGCTGTAGTCTGGAAATCATTATCTAAAAGTCCATGCAATTAAACAGCATGAACCAAGATATCTTGAGACCAACCTAACCTCAGGTGGTGGCTTCTCCCTTCTGATATTTGTGGATTCAAGACACAGGTCTTCTCCAGTGTTTTTCCACCCTAGCAACTGACTTCAGACATATGTAAGTCATCATATTTGACTGAATTTATTTTTTAATGTGCTGCAAATATTTTTATAAAGAAAGCACTCATCTTGATAAAAAATCCACATAAATTCTGGAATTATATAGTTTTTCTTACACAGTCTTGAATGGGTACAAGTTCTTGCCAAAGCAGTGTTCTGAAAGACTCATTCACATCTGTGTCCAGATTAAATTAAAATGGCAAAGCCATTGGGGACCAATTCATAGCAGATGACAGAGAGGAAAGAAACAGGGAAAATAAATTTAGAACTGACATTTTCCTTAATGACTGTTTCTTTGAACTTCTCTTAGAAACAGCTCATTCCACTGCCAGGGGCTGCTCTTTTCCAGGGTCTCTTATAAAAGTCAGCTGAATTTTGCAGCTGTTTTCAAGCACTAAAACTACAGGGCCTAAATATATAGACATACACTGATGTACCTCCTCATAAATTATAATGATGAACAAATAATGCTAATGACTTTCCTTGCCTTCTCCCAGTAGGTATTTGGGTTCACGTAGAAGATGACATATGTTCTTAATTTTAATTTATTTTTACTAGCCTGGTGCATTTTTTACTGATAATGTTTGCTTCAGTATCACTTTATCCCACATAGTAGCTACAGGAAGTTTCTGTAAAAACTTTTCTCTATACAGTGACATCTGGTTATCTCAGTCATCTCTTTATGCTCTGTCCTACCCATATTATCTTATTGTGGGACACCAGTCAAAATTTCCACATTCACTCTTTTATACTTGAGTTTTTATAATAAAAATCTATATTGTAAGGTGTACAATGATACAGCAATTTTTTGACTTTTCAGCCCAGAAAGTATACAAAAAAGGTTTGCAGGAAAATGATGGCTTTATAGTGGAAGGTTGAATGTTTATCTCCATGGATGCAGAAAAACCTTGGGAGAAAATGAAATTCCATTGCTTGTCCCAGACCAGTATAGCCTCTTATCCTTCTGTAGACAGAGCCTTACTAAGGTATCCTATTTATCTGTGTTGGAGCACAGAAACTGTAATCCAGGATTCTCGCCCCACCTGAGAATCACAAGGAGACACCTTTCCTAAATCATTCACTATGGAAAGTGGGTACTTAAGCACTTCCTTCATGCCACCTTTTTTTTACCCTGGGAGAATCCTTCAGCATTTGTACTGGGCTTTCCAATAGTGTCTTCTATAAAAACCCAATTAATAAATTGGTGGATTGACCAAACTGAATGTTAGATCCATTGGCATGTGCTAAAGAGAGAGCTGTATTATACACCCTGCTCAGAGATTTTCCAAGTGCTTTATGGATTTCAGTCTTTGTCCTTCTATGCATTCTGCAGAGCATGTAACCAGGGGAAGAACAAAGTGTCTCAGGGCAACAGATTTGCTGGTTCACTTAAGCCCTTTGAAGGCTTCCAGTCTCAATGGTGCCATTTTTGCTTTTTCAAACTGGTGTCAGTGAGGTGCATTAGCAGTTCAGAACACATTTAAGGGAAGCTCGCACTGCTGTGGTCTGCATATGAAATTGCTGTATGAAACACACCCAAAACGTATGAACCCAATTGAAAATCTCAAGAGAAAATCATAGTAGAACAGCTCTCTGTATTGCAGTTTGCCTCCCTGCTTGTCTCTTGGTAATATTATGAAAATAACTTTTCCATCATGTTGGTATGTCCATTTTGGAGCCTGAATCCTGTGGGCCTGACTATGGTCTCAAAGAGACTAAAGTGAGAAAATCAGACGGCTTCTATTTGCAGGAAAGATTGAGATTCTGAAAGCTTCAAAAGCTCAAAATGGAAATGTGTTACAGGAAAATATTTGAAGCCTGGAAAGATATGAATTAGTTGACAAGGGATTTTTTGCTCTTGTGAGGGTTTTGGTTTCTTGTTTAGCTTCGTTGATCTGAAGGAAATCTGCAACGATATGAGCTTCTCCTGGTCCTAGACTATTAGTCCATTAACGTAGGAGAAGTGTATGCTCAATGCTTACCCTGATCATGTGGTCTCTGAAAGCCCCCAGAAAGGACACACAGAGACCACCGGCGAAGGCAGGAACAAAGAGGAAGTTTAATCAGGGGATAAGGATTATATGGACTTGGAGAGATACAAATTCACCAATAAGGGACAAGGGAGAGTCTGGCTTTGTGCCAATAGGAGTAAGGGGATTTACATTCAATGAGAGAGGGTTACAGGAAACATGAGGTCACTGTCCTTCTCCCAGCCTCCTGGCCTGGCAGGGGTTTATGGGAAGAAGAAGACAATGACCATGCAGTTTTTACATTTAATACATTTAAACCACAATAAAAACATCAGCTGTAAAAGCATTCTCGGTGGCTGACTGATCTTCATCAGCCCACCTCTGGCACGACATCCTCTATGCATCATACTGTGAATGCATTGCCACATTTTGCTATGATTCGATTTGAACGATCTCATCTGACTTCTTATTCCAAACCCATAATGACTCTTTAATACATTACCCGTAACCCTTTTTTTCAGCAGAACCATTAGCTCAGCTGTGTGATTACAGTGTCTGACCCACACTCTGATTTTCCATTCACAAATACAGCTGCTGGATTTTGGCTTACTAATGGGCAATGTAGGAAATGTCAGGACTGGGAACTGAGCTCAGACTTTGCTCTACTGAACAGTTGTTAAAAAACTAGACTAAAATGGAATGATTTTTGTAAGGATTGCTTTTTTCATTTGTTTTCTGTACTATTTTCTTTGCATGTTCACAGCAATAGGTACTTCTGAAAGACTGTAAAGGTTATGACTTAAAACGTGTTTTAAAGCAATGACTGTGCACAGTTAAGTTGGACCAGACTTTTGTTCAGCACTTTTTAGTTTAAATGTGCTTTCTGTACATAAACTTGGATTTTTTTCCTGCTGGGCTGGGTGCAGAATTGTGCATTTTGGGGTTTTCAGCTGTATAGATAAAATAGAAGACCCATTTGGATTTATTCAGCTCTGGAAATACATGCAGGCAGTTCTAAGGAGGTTTGCCAGAGTTGAGCTTAAGATCCATTTCTTACATATCTAAATATTTTTCTGGTTCAGAACATTCTTGATTTCCAGTTTTCTTCTCTTTTCTCTGTCCTTTCCATGGTTTAGTTGGGCTGTATTATCACTTTTGTCCTGCTCCCATACTAGATGACTTAAAATCTCTTTTTAACTCATTTTTCTTTTGACTACTTGCATCCATTTCAGTTCTTGATGTAAGTTTCTGAGATTTTTATAAATAATATAATTTTTTGTTCTGCAAAGTACAAAGAAGTGGCTTGTACCTTTCCTGGTGGAGGGGAGACTTTGTTTGTTTTTTCCTAGTGTAACCTGAAATGCTATTTATGTCCTATAGGATAAGAGCTATAGTTTTCATTGTATCAAGTTTGAGAGTTATAAAGAGAAGACAAATGTCTCATTTTATGAGCAGGTTAACATAGCCTGAAGGAAGAAAAAGGTTGTGCATAAGAGAGAAGGAAATTCTTGTACTTTTATATTCTAGATTTCCTTTTTTGTGCCTTGGCCTTGTGTGAGTAAAGAACATAAAATAAGTTTTGTAACCTGAAACACTTCTTTATGCCCAGCTAAGTTTTATTTTAATTCTAAAACTGGATTGTTCAAAATGTCAGTGTCTGCTGGCTACCAAGTTAGGCTTTCATCCATATCTATTTTAATGTTTAAAAAGGAAACAAGAAAAAAATACTCTCTTTATTACATCCTGCAAGACAAAAAGTTCTGTTTGGGAGATAGATGAGGCACAACCACACATTATGATACCTGAGGGACAGATGATCTGTCTTTCTGAGGACAGCCAGTTGATGCACTTTTGTCTGGAAGTAGGACATGCCATAATTCCATCAGTGGTACAAGAAGTGACACTGCCATTTAATCAAGACAGTAACACTCTCAACCTTAATCCATAGTTATCTGGGTGCCTCTTATCTCTGTGCTTGTGGAGAGAACTGCACAGATTAAACAGCAAAGTCACTGAAATTATCTTGGTCCTAATTCTGTGGGCCTGATAAAGAGAACTTAAATTTGTTATCTACACTAGGGCTGAAATAGTTCATACCTTGCTATAATCTGTAGGAAATAGTGGCTGATACTCATCTTGAGACTGTAGACACTTAAATGTCAGTACCTACATTGAAAGGTAGATGTCTAAGTTCTTTTTATTGGCACTGGGATTTAGAGAATAAAATTCCTGAAGTTTCAGAGGTGTTCCTCTTACCCTGAATTAACGTGCACTTTGTCACCAGAATAGCTCCATGGACTCCAGACTTGCTGAACTCCTATAAGTCTCTACTGAGTGGCAAGAGATCGGACACACAGCCCCGAAGTAAATATTTCTATTTTGCTTCTAACTTGGAGTAAAATAATTTTTATATCCTCTTTTAGTCTCCAAATATAATATTTTCTTTATAGTATATTTCAGACTGGTGTATCATCAGTTACTAAGTACTGATTAGGAATATTAACAGAAAAAAGGAAAATGCAAGATTGAATAAATGAAAGTGTGAATAAAAAGGCAAGATCAAGAACAAGGAAAAGTAATCTTCAGTGATAAGAAAATAATCAATCTCTGTTATTTTGTTTCTGTTTTAGGAAGCATTAATTGCAAGGAATTGCAGATTATCCAGATTGCCAAAATTCTCAATCAACTAATTACTTTTAACAACAGAAAAATAGAACAAGCAGAGATCTTTTTTGAAGCATTTGGGGGTAAGGGTCTATTTTTACACTTGTCTACTACACAGATTGTAAGGAGGTGTATCCTCAAAAGAGTTAAACTGTTTATCAAATATAAGTCTAGTACAAGTCCTTTCCTCCCACTTTGTTCTCTGAAATAATCCTATTAAAATAAGAAAATTTATTACATACCTATCTTCACAGATTTTATCAATATTGAAACCTTTTAAACATAATATGTGATGAAATAAACCCTGCTCACTAATGTGGTAAAATATAATAGACATCAAAGCAGCTAAAAGCCCTCCTAAATCAATATAGTAGCTCTGCAGCAATTTCTAGAACAGAAGGTGAAAATCCCCTTAATATTTGATAAATGAAGGAAAATGTATAGAAGGAGATTTATAGGACACCACATTTGCACTCTTAAAAGACCTTCATTATGTTATTAACACCACAGTGATAAAAAGCACTTCCATCATTCATCAACCACGTTGTGTCTGTCCTGCCGTTAAACAGATGGAAAAATCCCTGATCCAAATTCCCAAAACTTTTAGAGTACACTTAGTTTCATTTTCTTGCCTTAGGCCAATCCATTTAACAACCCATCATAGCCAGGTTGGCCAGGTCTTCAAGTTGAATGTTATGAATAAGAAGCAGATTGAAAGTGACCTTTATTCTCCCTCCTCCTTCTTCTACCAAAGCCTGGCATTTAACACCTGAGAGAATATAAAGACCAGGGTTTTATTCTTTTCAAGGACATCCAGGAATTTTCCAGCATTGGTAAAATTTAAAAAAAAGAAAAAAAAAAAAAGGCTTCTATTCCATAATTAATTCTGTCATTATTTCCATGGTTTATAATGTGCTGATAACTGATATTTGGTAAATACATATTTGCTTAGAGCTGCCTGTCAATCTTGCCAACCATTGCTTGAGCCATTCTTTCAATAGTTTCAGTCCTGTATTGCTTCTGTCTGCAAGTCCCAACCCCTGCTAAGAACACATTTTGTAATGTGACAGGTACAAGAAGAAGATACTTTTCAAATAAGGAAGCTTCAGATAAAAAAAAATAAAAATAAACACTTCAAAAGATGAAGGTCAGGTTTTGTCTTTTGTGTTTAAATATCTGTTTCCTTCTTTACTCACAGCTGCTCCTCAGCACTGCCTAATGACACATTTTCATCCTTCAGGTGTTGAGTTTCTGTCAGCTGCCATTTAACAAGCTGAATTTGGATACCACCTAAAAATAAGAATATCCAGGTCATTTCCTCTCCTGGTCCTCCACTTCTGTGTTAGAAATAGCTACCTAAGCAAATGATGTAGCTAGGTGGAAAAACAAACAAACCACCATGAGAAATTTAAGGGTAGGTGAAAAACCATGGTAAAAGGAGAGGGAGGAGCATGTCCACCTGTCTCAGGGACCTGTCAAACTGTGATGACAAGTCTTCAGATGGAATGGATTTTGAACAAAGAAACAGCAGTCACCCAAACTATACTGCACTTTCAAGCCTCACCTCTGCATGTGGTTAAAGAACAGATGATCTTGGATATCTGATTGAATAAGAAAAGCATCTGTTTTAGTGTATTGCCATTCTCCCTTGGTTCTTTTCACTTCAGCAGCCTTAGATGACCCATTCAGCTGATTTTGGATTGATTCAAATGCTCCTTGTAACTTTATAGGAAGGCTTGCAATCTAGCACAGATGAAATTATAGTGAACTGCAGAATACCTGAACAAGTGCTGTGCTAAAATGGTTTTTTACACAGTAAATCAAATACTTATCTAGCAACAAAGACCTGCTCTCCCAATCAACTGTTTACTAGGTCTTTATGCATCTCATTGATTATTTCTTCCTCTTCTCCCAAGAAAGCAGAGAACCACAGGGCTGATGGACTGGAGGAGAGTGACTGTTCATCCTGTAATCACTGTTAAACATTGCACATGAAATGGCTGATTAGCAAGATGATCATTATTGATACAGATGAATTTTCATCTTATGTCCAGAATAACAATACGACATTAAAATTCTTGGAGACTTGCAGGTCCTTCTGATGGACAGATATCCCTTGCTGCCTTTTTCTCCTTTAGGGAGATTTTTTTTTTTTTTATCTTCTGTTTCAAGAGATTTGATTTTCTGTTGATTTATGTCTATTTTAGGGTCCCTTATCTTTCTCACTTCTGTTTCTGCTTTCAGAATGTCTTTCTTCCTTTCCTTCAGGGGCCTATTTCTCTTTGTTCTGTCTCTCATTTTCTGTGTCTGACACATCTGCTCCTGCTTCTCTCAATGTACAGTGTGATAGATGGAACATGACTGGAGAAAAAAGAAAGTTTCAGTTCTCCCCATGAGTGGAAAGGTGACCTGCAAATATCTGGACAAAAAAGGGAAGAAAGTTCATTTTTATGTGCTGAATATTCTGCACAGCAAGAGACACTGCACACTGAGAGACTGCACAGGAGAGAGTTTAACCACCTACTCCGTAGTCCATCCCATTAAATTTATGCACAGTTTATCTCTTGGTCTGTGTCTGTGTACACATATACATAAAAAAACCACCTCTGCTAATAAAGGGCCTTATTCAAAATGTGGGAGTTTTTCCATTGTTTTTAAAGGGTTTTGGATCCTCAAACTAATTTACCTTTTATGCTATGAATTCAGTTTTATACAACTTGGACAAAGAAGGAAACAAGGAATCTGATCCTTTCATATTTCACATTTTCAGTCTCCTAAAAACATTTCCAACACCTTTTTTTTTGTTTGTGTCTTGAAGCTTCAGAGTCTGCTTTGGCAAAATTTTAATGATTTTGCATTATTTTAGGGCAAAATAAATACAACAATGCTGAAGCAAAATGCTTTTTTCATGGATTAAAATGAAAAAAAGAGGTTTATCTAACCTTCTGCTTTTAGAAGTTGGAAATTACAATGGGCTTTCCAGAAAGACTGTATTTTCCCTAATAATATGTATATATCATCATTAGCTTTGCATATCATGTTTTCTGTAAGGAGGGTTGGAAGCCAGAGCTGCAAGGTCTTGGCTGCTGGTTCAATAGCACAGATTTTGGGACGTTTGAGATTCAAACTAGAAACAATTGCCAGAAGGCCATTGCTATGGAGCTGGAGGTGACCTTTGACAGGAAATGGATTTCACAAACTCAAATTCTTGTTGAATAACAGGGATTTTGGCAGATTAGAGATATGTGGGGTCTACTGCTATGGTAGAGCTATTCTGGAGCACCCAGCAATTACCCATGTGAACTTCCTGGATATTTGGAAAATGCTTCTCATAAAACTCTATCTATGTTTTGTCAGACAATCTGAACAAATGCTGTTCCATAAAGCACTGCCTTACAGATCAATGGGTAGTCTGATTCCTTTTTTAAATTTTTTTTTTTAACTTCCCCCTTTTAATTTAAAAAGTGTTTCACTGGAAAATTTCAACTAGCTGTAATAGAAACTGCAAATTCACTTCACATATGCTACCTCAGAGTCGCCAACTGGCATGGTACATAAGTAACAATTTACAAAGTGAAGCAATCTGAGAACATTCCCCAGCAGTTAACACATGGAAGGCATGAATATGCATGAACCATTTTCAGGTTGTTATGTAGCACATTTTCATTCTGAAACAATTATAAAAAACATTATTAGAGAGATGTTAAATGTGTCAGAGAAGCATTTGGCATAGCCCTTTTCAAAGGGCTGTTTATTTTGGGGTACTGCTGTTTTTGTGTGTTTGTTTTTTTTTAAAAAAAAAAACCTCAATAAAATAGTACTGAGAAAAAGATTATCAGTAGTAATAAGCTGATTTCCTATGTGAGGATTCAACTTAAAAGGTCTTTTCCCATTTAACCTCTAATTCAGGAAATCAATGCCTGTGTTTTTGGAAGCCATGGCCAAAAGTTTAAGCCTAGCCCGTTCTGTCCTTCGCTGGATTCACTTAAAGTGAATGTGCCCAAATCAGCTAAAGGACAGAATGGCAGAGTAGCCACTTAGGAGTGAAAAAAGTAATGGTTTAAATAGTCATAAGCTCTGGGGAGTCCCTGGCCCCACGCACAGGACTGTGGGAGGTCCCTCCTGCAGGAATGTTATCATCCCTTTCAGAGAGCAGGAGCTGTAAGCAGTCCCTCTGTTGAGCGCTAGCAGAGATGGCTCAGAGTTTCTCAGCAGGCTAGATTTGGATTTTGCTGCTTTCTCTTCCCCTAGGCACAGAGCTAGGCACAGGGTTATGTAGGTCCCTTATTTCTGTTGTCTTTCAAAGATCCCTCTCCTTTCCTCACACTTCCCTAAAGCTGTCTTCCAAAAGTGAGTTTGTACCTGGGAGATACCTTGATTGTGTCCTTCATGAGCAGAATTTCCTTTATTGCCTTGTTGAGATGGGACCTGCTGAAACATTCACTGGATAACAACAACTGAGACTAAGATGTGGAATGAATAGTTGAACAGTTTAGACAGCAGTTTGTCAACTGTTCTCTTTACTAACATGTTTCCTACTGATTAACTTTATTTTGTTCTCTGAACTGAACCCAGTCCCTTGGTATAACAGCCTAGTGTGTCAGGGAATCCTGCCCTAGCATTAACAAACACTGTTTCACAGAGTGTAAATCCTCCCACTACTTCTGAGAAACCACCTCATAATCTCACCAGATTCTCAGAAGCATTCTCTTAATCTCTAGGTAAAAATTATTTCAGTCATTTACTTCAACTTTTTTTCTGTCACCTCTTATCTGTCCTCATAGATCACTTACAAAGGGCAGTTGTGTCTCCTCTTCATCTTCATTTTGGTAAGACAGTGGTGCAGCAAGTATTTCTCCAATTCTTGTTGTACAGTCAATCTCTTCCCAATTACCCCTTTCTTGCTTCTGTTACAGTTATGCTGCCTTTTTTTTTTTCCCAAATAACCTGACCAGAACTGTGCTGTTTGCTCGTTTACACTTCTTCAGTCATATATAGCAGAATGAATAATTTCTTATCTCAACAATTAAAAAAATTAAAAAAAAAAATCTGGGATTATAGAAACTTTTTTATAATTTCCTGTTCTTTCTCATCTTCTCTCATTTCCCATTAATAAACTCTCAGGATCTAGCAATATTTTTTCTCAATAGATGTACATTTCTTGGCACTTGCACACCTACACTTTTTTAGTTTCTATTATCCCAGTAGTCGAGCAGGTCTGTTTCTTACTGCCTGACACTTTTCTCCTCAGTATATTGACAGCACTGCTTTACTTCCTGCCAAACCAAATGATCAATTTCCTACCTTTTGTGCCAGGGTCACTGATGAAAATATCAAATAAAATTAGACCTAATGCTGATCCTCAAAAAATCCATTTGAAATGTGCTTTCCCACAGGAAGCTCTTTCCTGTCGGAAAGCTCTATCGTATGATCCATTCCCACATGCCTTTTAATGGGATCTTTTTAACCTGATGGCTTTTTAGCAATTCCATCTTATTCTGTTTTGGTAAAAGTCCTCCCTATGGCTCAGTACATAAAATACTTTGCTGAAGTCCAGCGAGATGAGAGTGTGAGCACTGCCTGTCCATGGGGCCTCTGGAGGTCCTGAACATGACGAAGAGTTTCTTTACTGTGCGGTGACCATGCACTGGAACAGATTCCCCAGAGCAGCTGTGGAGTCTTCCTCACTGGAGGTATTTAAGAACTGTCTGGACACAATCCTGTGCCAAGTGCTCTGGGATGACCTGTTTAAGCAGTGAGTTTGGACCAGATGACCCAGTGTGGTCCCTTCCTACCTGACCCATTCTGTGATTCTGCAAACTCCCCTGCCAAGCAGAGTGACCTGGAGCAGGTGACACAAAAACACAGATGGGTTTTAAATGTCTTCAGAGATGGAAACTCCATGATCTCCCTGGGAGCTGTCCCAGGGCTCTGCCACTCACAGTGCAAAGAAGTTCTTCCTCATGTTGAGGTGGAAGTTCTTGTGTTTATGTCCATTACTCCTCATCCTGTTGCTGGGCATCATCAAAAACAGTCTGGCACCATTCCTTAGCACCTGCCTTTGAAACATTTATGTATAATTATGAGATCCCCTCTCAGTCTTCTCTTCTGTAGATTAAACAGGCCCAAGTCCTGCAGTCTCTCCTCATAAGACAGATGCTCCAGCCCCCTAATCATCTTTGTGTCTCCACTGGACCCCCTCCAGTAGCTCCTTGTATTTCTTGTACTGAGGAGCCCAGAGCTGGACACAGCACAACAGATGGAGCCGAGCAGAGTGGGGGGATCATCTCCCTTCACCTGCTGGCCACACTCTATCGCTGGTACCTCCAAATAATATTGTCCCTCCTGGTCCCTGGGCACACTGCCAGCTCATCGTCAAATTGTCATCCACCAAGACTCCTGGGTACTTCTCAGCAGAGCTGCTCTCTAGCAGGTCAGTCACAACTTGTCCTGGTACTTGGGGTTATTCCTCCCCAGGTGCAGGACACTGCACTTGCTGCTGTTGAACCTGTACCCTGGGGGAGCACCACTTGTGACCAGCTGCCAGCTGGATTTAGCACCCTTCCCAACCATTCTTTGGGCTGATACTTATTCTCATAAATGTTCCTTGCACTGTCATCTCCCATGCCAAGATAGGGAGAGAGAATATTTTATGTTTTGATTCTGGAGCACAGTTCAGGAAATGTGTATCTTTCTTTGCCCTCTTTTTCCTTTGGGAGCTTCTTTTACCCTCTTATGTTTTTCTTGATAAAAGAGGAGACCCATACCCTATTCCTTCTATGTTTTGTCAGACTTGCCTGAACAGATGGCAAACTCTCTAGGGCAAAATGAACTGGGTCTGGTTTTTGCTTAGTGATAGTAATCAAAGACAAAAATCTTGATCCCACCTCCCTTTTTCTTTACTGAAAGAGGTGAGCTGATATCAGGAAATACAAGACTTAGGTTTTTAAATATAAATTAGCATGAAATTAGCACAAAAACAATGTACTCATAAGAACTAATGCTTTATAATAATTTTTTGAAAGTTTCTATCTAATAATGTGCATAGAAAATCTTGAAAAGCCTTTTAAAACAATGAAATTACATTATTTTGTTAAGAGATTTGTTTTCTTTAAAAATTCCAGCCATGGAAATAGAAAATGCAGCATCATATCCAAAGGTACATGACAGGAACAAACTACAATTTTAGTATGTTATGAGAAAGATAAAATACATCTTCCAAAACACCTCAGAAATCACTCCCATGCACTTGTGTCTGTGGCTTATATGACCTGAACATTCCAAATTCTATTTTGTAGCATCCTTGATGTTTTCTTCTATCTCATAAATGCCTACTAAAATAGAAGCAGCTTGTATTTTCAATTCAGGGAACTGCAGTTATGTGCTGGGATCAGATTGCAAGTCAGTCATATTTTTGTGGTATACTTCTGTAGATTGAAGTTTTATCTCGTTTCTCTCACTTAAAAATCTTCTGAATGTCCATCCTGATATTCTCCTTAATTCAATATGAAACTTTACAAGAACCACTTAATCCAAGAACAAGTGAATGTATTAATGCTGTTCTGAATTATCTGAATTGCCCATTCATCCTAGGGTAGTGAGATTTCTCCAGCACAAAAGAGCTTTTTAAACAAATAAGGGTAATAACCTACTGAGCATTTATCTAAAAAAGCAGTACAAGACAATAGCCTTAAAAAGCTAAAGCCCAAAAATACTTATGGGACCATGGAAAATAATTTGCCAGAAAACTCTTAACTGATATGCTTTTCGTTCTCATAGTTTTTCTCTCAGGCAGTCTTCAAAATCTGATGCCACAGGAAGCTCCCTAATATTTAGATGTAACAATGGGCATATTTCAGTCTAGATTTGGGTGAAAAAACAGCCTCTCATTCCTTCACTGTGCTGAAAAATGAGGATCAGTGAGGAGAGGTGTGGACATGATCTGGTTATAACTGGAATAGATACCGGGAGTAGGAAGGATGAAACCTCTATATGTCACAAATTTTTAGACTCAGAAATGTTTATGTGTCTTTACCTTAATTCTGAATGCTTTGGTGTGATACAAACAGAAGACTTTGAAAATTGCATGTAAATGTAAACTACAGTTTAGAGGGAATTGAAGTTTCTAAGCCTACAGATCATTATGCAGAAATTCCTCTTGGTCAATTCAATACCTGACAGAACATAATGATTCAGATCACAGATTCAAACACCTGGTTGTGGGCCATCTGTGTGTAGTGGTGCTTTCACTCCTGTTCTGCTCACTAGGGATTTACTCAGTACATTCAGTGCGGTGGAGAGAATTAGATGTCTAGATCATAGACTGGTATCTACCTCACGGGAGCCAAATGGCTCTCTCAGTTCCACTATATGGACACAATTCAGTAGCCTAAATATAGGAGTTTAGAATTGTCATGTTGTGGAGTGTCCAAGGCATCTCACAGGGGTTTAAAAAAACCAACAGAGGACCTAGAGGAGACTGCTATACTTCTGGAGCAGAAACTGGAGTCTAGGGGGTCTATTTTAAGGCTTCTCATAGTAGATGGACAGAATGTGACAGGACAAGGGGCAATGGTTTTAAGGTAAAAGGGGGTAGGTTTAGAATAGATATTAGGAAGAAATTCTTTCCTGTGAGGGTGGAAGTACTGAACCAGGCTGTGCAGAGAAGCTGTGGCTGCCCCATCCCTGAAAGTGTACAAGCCCAGGATGGATGGGGCTTGGAGAAACCTGCGCTAGTGGAATGTGTCCCTGCCCATGGCAGGGGTTTGGAATTGGATGATCTTTGGGGTCCCTTCCAAACCAAACTATTCTATGACTTTATGTTTCTATGATTCTAGATGCCTCTGTGTTGGTAATAAAGTTGCTTCTCTTGATTCTGTCATTTGTGTGAGCTTAGATGCTCAGCTCACACCTATCTGGTGTCTTCAGGTGAGCTGAATGCTGCCAAGAGTGACTATAGGTTTGCTGTACATACTTAGATACAATTTGGATGCAATACCTACAGACGCTGCTTTTAATCATCTTTTTCCTACCCAAAGCCATTTTGGATCCTTAGGGCAGCTGTTCACCTCAATCAGCTACTTTAAGCACGGTTTTCTAGTGCCAATAGAGATGCTTTTATGGCATCCCACCCAGCCTCAAGGTCTCCTACACAACCTTTCAATGAATGTATCCATGGTCTTGTATCTTGAAAAATCCAGATGAAAGAGAGGATAATTCTGTCAATTTTTTACATTACATTATTATTTCTTTTTCCTTTTGCCTTGAGGGGATTCAGACTTGCATTTTCCATTATGCTGAATAATACCAGATAGATTGAAGGGAAAGTAGGACTACAGAAGACTCAAATCTCTGTAGAGGTGGATTGCTGTACAGTGAAGTGTTCACAGTTGATAGGGCTGAAGGAAGTGGAACAAAGCAGAGTTTAGCTCTGGAGCCCTCAGATAAGACAACCAGAATGGAGATTCTGCAGGATGGGGTACCTTATCGTATTCATTTTCCAAAAGAATCAGAGATTTCTGTTCCTATAGACAAAAAAACAAAAAACCAAAAAACAAAAAAAAAAACCAAAAAACCCACCCCCCCACAAACAAAAATCATGAAAACAAACAAACAAAAAAACAAAAAAACAAAGCCTTGATGCAACAGATGCAAACACTCAGAGACATGTGAACGCAAATTCTGCATGCACATGTATGTGTTTATATGTGAACAGAAAATCCTGAATTGTGTGGCACAGTGCTCTCACAAAAATGAGGAACAAATCAAAAATCAAATGTTCATGTTGCAGAAACCACAGTGGGTCTGACCTCCCTGCCAGCTCTGTGCCATCAGTATGCAACACCATCAGCAAGCGGCATGTCTGATCTCTTTTACAAGCTGCTGGGACAGTTGATAAAAGTT
>JAWWEV010000134.1:68790174-68804258 GCA_035583235.1 Hafferia zeledoni
TGCCAGCTCTGTGCCATCAGTATGCAACACCATCAGCAAGCGGCATGTTTGATCTCTTTTACAAGCTGCTGGGACAGTTGATAAAAGTTTGAAAATAGGTGTTTTTATCATTTTCATGGTGAAATTTATGTCTTGCACAGATTATTTCCAGTGCCAAAGAAATATAAAACATGCAAATACAATCCATGAAGGAGCACAAGAAGACCTGTGTCCTTTTCAGTGATTTTTTTTAAGCTCTGTAGCAGCACCTCGTGCATTTTGTTGAACCTCTGATGCGGAATAAGGCTCAGTGTTAACCACTGCATTTTTTCAGAGCTGGTTTAAACTGAATTAAAGAACCCAGCATGGCATTCACACCTTCAGTTTTACTGCTATAATGCAAGAGTTCCACATTCAGCATCTCTTCTGTCATATCCAGTTTTCATGTAGCCTCTGTGGCAGAAATCAGACCAAGAGGTGTCACACACATCAAGGCACACATTCTGGTGCCTTTCTGACAGAAAGGTCTTATTTTAATGTCTCCATCACTGCTAGCCCACAGCAGAATTGGACAGTTGCATTTTATTTTCATTTTTCCTTTCCTTAACTTTCTCAGGGAAATACAGCTGGGGAAGGCTAGCAAGTTTTAGCCATTTTATTGTTTTACTTTTGTTTGCCATCAATATAAGATTTTCTTATTTTGACAGGTTCTTATTCACCCTGGTGGAAAGCAGCAGTAACTTGCTTATTCACGTTGGTGAACTCAGAAAATTATTTTTTTCAAACGATTCTTCTTCCTGCTGGTTTTGGAGCGTTAGGCATTGACTGCAAACTGTCACATGGATTTTTATTTTTATTGGTGAAATGTGTTTTGTTTTGTTTTGTTTTGGTGATTTTTAATAAACTCCAGAGTTTACAAATTTGGGGGTGGGGGGAAGCAAGATTACTTTCTCCTTCAGATACTTAGACATCCAGAATCATGTACAGGCGGAGCAGATGTTGCTAAAATAATCTGTATCAGCTTGGATAGCTCTGAATTCACAAGTCGAGCTTAGTAAAGATTTTGCAACCCTGTCAATGTGTCAGGAGGACTGGCTGAAGTGGTTGTCTCTGAGGGGCTGCCTGCTTTGTGAGTCAGGGTCACTCACAATTATTTTCCAACACAATAAGGAAGTTTTAATTTATTTTGTTTTTCTCTCCTTTGCCTGGGAATGAAAACAAGACTTCTTGGTTTGTGATATTAATGAAAAGTTCTCTCTTTATCTCTTTTCTTCCAAGGTTCAAAATCAAAGTTTCAAATCAAAGGTTCTGGGGTTCAAATCAGAGACTGTTCCTTCTGTGTCGTTATCAGGGCACATGTCAGAGATCAGATATGTAACAGGTGAAAATCTGCATTTCCTGACAGTGCAGTTTTCAGTCTGGCTTTCAACACCTCATGAAGGTCTCCTTCTGATTTTCCTCAGATTTAAGAATATTTTACAAATGAAGGTTAAAAAAACCCGGGTGCATAAAAAAAGTTTCCTTGTCAAGAAATCAGTGTTTTGCCAAATTTTCTTGAGTTTAATGAGATATCCAAGCAGCTAAACAGAAGCATAAGCTTTCCTTGCCACTTTCCAACAGTGATACCATCCATCATGTCACCAAGAACTGTAAATGACCAAAGAACAGAAATTAAAGATGAAAGAAGCCTATGATTTATTTATTTTGATTTTTACGAGCTGTAATAGAAGAAAGTCTAAGCAGTGTCCCTTTGCCCTTGGAGAAAAAAATCCATGCAAGATAAAATACAACTAAAATAAACCCCACAGAAGAAGACACAGACCTGTTTCAGTTCTAATAGAACCAGTGATCTGATCCTATAACAGATACATGAAAAGAAATCATTGATTATCCTGCCCTGATCATAACCATAAATGTGATCCCCCGTAACAACAACTTTGCATTATCTACCATTAACTACCCCTCTGTCTTGAAAAGTGGTAATTTGGAGACAGACCTGTGGACTGTGGTGGAAATCTCTCACTATTAACTGCAAATATTATTTTAAAATACAATTGAAGTGCTAAACTAGTCCTTAGATATATAAAAAAGGGATCAAAATCCAGATGTGGAGGTGGTTTTTCCTTTAGGTGTAGCACTACATGAATCAATGCTTCATAAATATCTAAGTCTGCATTGGAGAAGGTGCCCCACAAATACTGAAGGAAAACCTTTTGATAACAGATACAAAGATGTCCTGTCTGAAAAGTTATCTGAGAAATTACTTTATCATTGAAGGCTGGCAACTGTTTGTGCAAAGTGGGTCTGCTGATGAAAAAGAATAGGAGCCGATTTAATCTGTCCAGAATTACAGTTTAAATAGGAATAAAACACAGTGGTTTGGGATATAAATTAGACATTTTTCTCAGTAGTAGTAGAAAGCAGTTCCCAGAAAGAAACTCTTGAAAGCTCAGTGAGATTCTAGACTCAGAAATGCTGGGTTCCCTTCCAATCAGATTATATTACAAATGTGAGCTTTTGGTTTGTTCTTGCAAGACATTCTGATTTTTAGGGAGAGAAGGGTCTGGACTGCTTTAGCACAGCAGTCTTTTCTGAGATTCGTATCTGGTAATTTGTGAGTTGTTTTCAGCATATTTATGGCACCTAAAAATCAACATTAGCAGAACAGTTTCAGCTAAATTTCATGTTTCAGGGTTTCAGCCTATTACCTGAAGGGGTCAGCAAGGCACTGAGTTTTCTGTCTGCTCTATCTTTCTGATCTCCCTAAGCCTTTCACAGTCACTGCCATAATCCTGTTGCTGATTCAACCCTAAAAATAATACTGTCCATGTTTAGTCAGGGGATTTCAGTCCCAGAAGACAGTGCAGTTCTTGCAGGTACAGGTACCTTATTTACCTGAAGTCTTCATAATCTGTCTTCCCTTTGTACTACCTATTTTTGATACTAATTTGTATGACATTTTTAGAGTATTTTGTTGGTTATGAACCTGCTATTGAGTTCTTGAGATGTCTTGCAGGTTAATTCAACCCTCAGTTCAAATCAGATATTCCATTTCTCCACGCCCTTTACCATTACTTGCACTGGATCATGTAAACGTATAGTTTTGGTCTCATTTCTTTATTTCATTTTAGTCTTTTACATATATATGTGATCTTGCTTCCTTTATGTATCCCTATACAAATGAACTTCAGACATGGAGTCACTTTTTCATCAGTTTTTGCCCAGTGATTTTTGAGTAGGTGATGCTGTGAACAGAAGTTAGACCAAATTATGTGGGGTTATGACCAAACAACTTTCTTCAAACTCTCCTTTAAAATAGTAATCTAGAACTGTATCCTCTTTGCTGTGAGTGCCAACAACACCACCCTTTTTTCCTTTAGGAAGAGAAAGTGAGGGATAAGCATTATTTAAACTGAAGTTGCATGTTCAGCCCCTGTTAGGACTGCCCATAGATACTCACAATCTGGTGTTTAGAGAAGGGTTTCCAACAGATGGAGGAGGGAAGTTCTGGAAATGTTTTTAAAAGGAAATAATAGGAATGAGAAACAGCTTGATGCTAAGGAAGAGCTCAGTGTGTTTATGGAATGTGATTTGTGGCACTTGCAGCACAAGATGTGTTAAACAGGTCAGGAAGCTGCTTATAGCCCTTTATTCCTGGCTGGAGAACACAGAGGCTTGTAGGGGACCTCCCACAATGGCTGGACATGTTCATCCCTTAGAGCTGGGAAGGGCTTTCCCCCCTCTTTCTATATGACAGAGAACTCCTGGATGGTTTGACTACAAACTGGGAAAAAAAAAAAGGATATATGGCTTATGCTTTAGCAGCCTGAGGGTCCAGAAGAGTGTGTGGAGGGAGATGTGTGTTGCAGAATACCCTGCAAGTCAGTGCCCAAGAAAAGGAAAAATTTGCACCTTGATTATTTTACTGTTTTCAGGTGCTTCAAAATGTCTTTTGAATGTGTCCATAATGACATTCTGCTCACTTGTAGCATATTAAGAAATTTTACTATGATAATTGTGTGATATTAAATACTTACTTTCTAGTTGAACACAGATCCTGTACTGTACAGATCCCCCAGACTGAACAACCTATACAAAGTTATGGTGTGGTGGAAATCACAATGAGCAAAGCAGTTTTCCAGGTTCTGTGATAATGTTTCTAAACCAAATGGAAATTTTTCTAAAAAGGAATATGTCTCATACGACTGTGATCAAATTGAAGTACAGAATGACTGTTTTATACTTTGAATAACTTCATGCTTTAAATATACTATATATTTCCAGTCAAATTGAAGAGTTTTCAGAAGAAAACTGTGAAAGCTTCTACTTCTAAAATGTTGAATGCTCTTCTGCTGCTTTCTGTATCACTGGACAAAAGAAATCAAACAAGAGATTAAATTTCAAACAAAAACCCTTTTAATTTTGTCCCCTTACAATTATACCTATTTTCAGTAGCATTTTGCCCATTCTTTCAATTATATGTCACTATGAAAACTATTTTACAATTAACAGTATGAAGTCACTTATATTGTCCAAGAGCTTTCATTAGCAATAGCATTTTATACTTCTGAAATAGGAAATTGGATTGGACTTGCATTTTAATGACATTCTCTGGCAACTCCATTCAAATATGCCTATACTAAAACATTTATTATAATTTTTGCTGAAAAATGAGAAATTATTTAATGTCTTTGATGGCAGGAAGTGTTACAGAATAAAGACACTTGACAGCACTTTGCAGGAGAGGGACAAATTGCGTGAGACCTTCTCTACTCTTAGCTCTTCCTGGTGCTTGTTCCAAATAGAAGCACACTCTAGATATTACACAGAGAGATAATCATGTCCTACAGGTGTTATTTCCCCAGTGATAATGCCTTTCCTAACTGTGCAACATTACTCCTTCATATACATTGCTAGAATGGATCCAACTACCATGGAAAGATTTCTCTGAGATCTGACTGAGATTTTGGCATGGGATTTGCCTTCTGATGGAAATACACTGCTAGCAAAATATATAGCCATCCAAAAAGAACTATGTTCTTCAAAACAGGGATCTTGGAAGATAAATTTTTAGTTGAAATGAAAAAAAACAACCTGAAATGGATATCTAAGAATCTATTTTCTGAGGAAAAGTTAGTTTTTTTACAGATTCAAATTAGAAATAATTAAAAGTATAGAGAGGAAGATTTAACTCTTTTGCTATCTTTTGTTTCAATTGACACCATTGAACTTCAGTTGAATCTGAAAGGACAGTAGAAACTTAAAATAATCTTAATGTCATTGATGAAAGAGCTGGGATGTTGTTCATTAATTGTCCTCCAGGAATTAACAGCAGTACTGGCTGATCTCATTAGAAAAGGGACAGAAGTTGAGACCTTAATGAATGGGCAGAGAGTTTATCCTTGTACCTGGTGTGGTTCAGGCTTCAGCTCCTGCCCCTGCTTTGTTAATTAGTCATGCTGTGAACAATCCAATTAGAGATATAACCAAAGGAGCTGATTAGAGACCTTTAAGTTAAGCATCACAATAACTAAGTAGCCCTGTGGGCGTCAAAATTAATGTAACCTGCTTTACTATGGATATCTGTACACTTGATTCACTAGTTCACCAAATTGTATTGATGTGTGAACTTACAAGTGTTTGATCTTAAGCCTTCGTCTTACTGAGTTTCTAGATTTTTGTTGATTTCTGAGATATTCCCTGTTATTTGAAATGGCGCTGACACCAGCCACTTGTACTCAGAATTAGGGATTGAGAGAAATTAAGAGCAGTAAAAAAAATGAATAAAAAATAAAATTTGCAATCAGGCTTTAATTTTAAAGGCAAACTCCATGTTAGCCCCTACCAGGTATTTTGACTATGTATCTTTGTTCTCTTAATTTTTACTCAAGCTTAGGGTAAATGACCAGCTCTGCAGTTTCTCTCTGCAGAGGATCAGGTGGAGCTGATGAGGACTCACAGTTCTTAAAATGAAGGCAGAACTGTCCTCCAGTGCTTGCACGATTCTTCATTAGAAGGACAGGCAATTTCTGGATTAGTGCAAACAGGTTTAAACTGTATTGCCATGCCCACCAGAATACATGATGTTATGATGGAAGATTCCTGAAAATGAGACAAGAAAAGATTCAACTTTTAGCATCAGTCAAGTGAGAAAAAAAAAAAGTGAATTTGACCCTTTGATTAAATACATAGGTTGAAAAGAATATTGGGGTTCACTCTTTGAGTTTTGTGTTGTCCTCAAATTATGTAGTAAAAAGTCATTGGTCTGAACAAACATTAAGATAGAAAGACTGAGTATGGATGTCAATCAGAATTTCGTTTCTGAGCATCTGAATAACATCAGTCTCCAAAATCCATCTTTCTTCTACTCTTGGACACATAGAGCCAGGTCTAGAGTGGGATCAAACATGGTTTGAGGAAGAGGAAGAGAACTAATCAGTTTACTGAAGTGACTTCTACTGAGACTGAACACTTGATCCAGGCACCACATTTTCAAATGAAGGTTAGGCACCAATGGTAGCCACAGCTCATTGGAAAAAAATTACTAGGAAAAAAAGGGTATAAAAAGCACACTCAAATCAAAGTCCTGTAACTACCAGCACACCGTGTAATCCCTTAAAAAAATTATGAAGCCCTGAATTAATGTTAATGAGGTTGACTGAGATTTTGACAGTACTAACAATCTTACAAAATGTCTACAAAAAATGAAAGGAAGAGGAGTTGAATGGAAATTCACAACTAGATGAAAATTTAGGAAGAACATGTGACCACATCCTGTGGAGTGAGTGTTGTGCTATGACCTCTGCAAGCAAAGAATGGTAGCAGTCAAATAACCTGTTATCCATTCTGGTTCAGCAGCTCTAGGAGTAGGATGGACAGTTGTGTGCTGATTTTGTAACTCTGTTTATCACAAGCCTCAAGCATGTGCTTAACTCATTGACTGCATGGATAGTTGGTTTACCAAAAGCGAGAATTTATTCAAGTTTTCTGCTGAACCAGAGAATTCTACATGCTGCAAATGACCTGTTTTGTCATATTAGTATCAGAAACACACTGACACTTTTTCCCCAGTTGCACACTGTATAAATGGATTACACAGCACTTTTCACCTTTAGACTCATAGAATATAAAACCATGGCTCAGTTCTGCCTGCATTTCTTGCTCCATAATAAGGAGCTATTAAAGTTTATAAGAATATTTACTTGGTTCTTTCCAAGCAAGCAGCAGTATCAGAAGAAATTTTTCAATTTCTGATTTTTCTGCCTGAAAAGTTTTGTTAGGGAGGTTTAAGTTGGCATAAGGTCATCTTAGAGGAGGGTGGTGAGTATTTCACTGTTTAAACTGTTCTGTGTGTGTGTTTTGCTTGCTCCTCACTCCAAAATGTTGTCATAGATGATTAAATAATCTGTACCAGCCTTTAGTTGGGTGAAGAACAAGATAGTTACCGTAGTCTTGTGAGATTATATTGATTCATATTGATTACAACTCCCAGAGGAAAGAAAGGAAGAAGGGACGAAATTGACAGTGAAGTCTTTATACAAATTTCATATGGGAGAGAAACTATTTCACCAGTTTTATGAGGAAATTTCTCTTGTTTTCCTGTATAAACAGCAAAAAAGAACTGACAGAAAAAGACATGATCATTAGTATGTGTATGTCCCTTCATACTGAGATGAATAAAGCATAAAAATTCTTCTTACAGTGTGTGTAATAGGAGGATCCAACTGCTTTAGAATGGAATTCCGCTGCAGTGTTTATTATGAGCCTTAACGAAAGGAAGGGCAAACAAGAGTGGTGACTGTGAGGAACTGAGAAGCTGAAAGAGTTCATGTAAACTTGAAAGAATTAATGCCTCAAACACTGTAGAAGAGAACAGCAAAGTTACCATGCCAATTAGATAAGGTTCGGTTTGAAAAGAGGGTGTTGTACAGGCAGGATATTGGTTATCTGGGACCAACTCCCTTGTCTTGGGTAACTGTCTCTAAAACCAAATTTGAGACAGGCTCTCCAATCCCCTTTTGAGAAGTCTGAGAACAACAAGCTGCATGTGTGAGGATAAATAGTGCAACTGAGAGGCGGGGGCTGTCCCCCCTGTGTGCACTATCCAGACCAGCAAAGGCTCTGGGAACAGGATCTGTTTTATTTATCTGTATTTTCCTGTCTTTCCTCCTTCATTTCTTCCTCTCCTTGAAGGGTAAAATCACTCTTCAGCCTTTCTGTCAAAAGGTTAAAAGTCTAACTCACTGCCCCCACGGGCTGTTCAGAGCAGCTTAATCCGCAGGCTGTTCAGAAATGTTTAAAGTGTTGCTGCCACATGTCTCTCAACCTGTTGCAAGGTTTAAATCATTGCTGACATAATTAAACATTCTAATTGATTGTTTGGAATTGTTTTGCCTTAGTTTAGCCCAAGGGTAAAGCCCACGGTTGCTAACACAGCCGGTGGCTTGGGACTGACCTCACAGCACCTGACAGCAACCTTGATTCTCAATTACATATAAATAAAGTTAAATTAATTGGGAATTGTGTCATCCTCCCCTATTTATGCTGCCTGCACTGTACCCTTTCTGTTTAAGACACACATTTTCAGTAAATTTACAACAGTTTCCTGTTTTGACCTACTTACAGGGGTTTTTAAACAACTCCTGAAGGAAATTAAAGGGAGCATTATGGGGTAGGTGGGAAAAAAATCCACCTGAAATTAAAGAGAAGGCTGAATCTCTTTGTTATTCGCTTTGAAATGCAGGTTTGCTGAGGTTTTTGGTCTAAAGGTGATGTAACTTCCCCCCCTTCAAGAGTTTTTTCCTTCTGTATTTTCTCACAAGTTTTGTTTTGGCACATGTTGCATCAGAGAACTCTCCAGGAATGAATAACGCCTTTCTCCTTTTGATCTTGATGATTTTGTTGCTGCAAAAGTTATTTCCTGTGATAGCACCTACATGAACATAACAAAAGTTTCAGCATTAGATTATAGAGGGCCCTGGGTATATACCTGATCCTATTGAAATGAATGGTGAAACTCTCACTGGTCTTCTGTGGGCTAAAATTTTATTATAGAATCACAGAATGGTTTGGGTTGGTAGGGACCTTAAACATCATCTAGTTTCAACCCTGTGCCTTGGGGAGGGAGAAATTCCACTAAATCAGGTTTTTCCAGCCCCATCCAACCTGGTCTTACCGTATTTAGAGCTTATTTTTACCCAGTTTTTCACAATGAAGCCTGAAACCATTAATTTTTCTCTCTTTCTCTCTTCTCTCTGTGGGAGCACAAGAGAGTGAATTTGTTACCACTGAACTCAAAGGTGATTATCCTGTCCTTTTCCTTAATGGACCCTTATAACCAGTACAAAATAGATAGAAAATTCTCCTGTTCTCCCTCAGTAGCACTTTATACCTTTGTCAGATTCATGTTGCACTACAGAGGCAAGAGAGGGACAAAATATTACACTTTTGTCTGTGTGGAGAAAGTAAAATCTCACTGTGGTCCAATCTTCTGCTTCTGTTTAGTAGAGGTTGAGACAGTGGCTCACTTAAAAAAAAATCACAAGAGGGTACACTGTAAATTGGGCATATTAATCTTCACAGGATCATCAAAGATCACTGTGAGAATTTTGTTAGTAGTAATACTCTTATACTTACAACAGAAAGAATAATTTGCCAGTGTAAGTTTTAGATTTTTTTTCTCTATAATTATGAGGATTAATATTTTATTATTCCTCTGGGATAGTTCTATTTCATGCCATAATACTCACAGTCTATTTCTCCACCACACTTTTTTCATCCCAAGACAATCTGGATATTTTTACTTCAGTACAATTTCCAAGAGGACTTCTCCTTGGGTAAGACAAATGTTTCATCAATTTTTGTAGTTCTAGAACAGCATTAAGACCTTATTTTATTTTTTTTTCTTTCTCAAGTGCATTATACTTTAAAAAAACCAACAACAACAAAACACAAATCAGACAAACCTAAACAAATGAAAAAAAATCAGGCCAGAAACAACTGAAATTTACTAAAACTATCCAGCGGAATTTCATCTATAACTAGTTTACCAATATAGATTAATTAATCCTTGCAACATTGAAGTTAGTTACTGTAGATGAAGACAAATCAATTGTCTGAAACTGTGCTGAGAGGATTGTTTCTCTGTGCTGATGTTTGTTAGATGTGCCTTGAAATGTCAGGCAGAGTCATTGGGGCTGCATAAGTAACCTTTTCTGGGATGGCATAAAGGAAATGGAGGTTATAAAGGCAGTCAAGTCCTCCACTGAGCTGATTAATGCACTTCTTATTTTTCGTGAACATAAGAAAGCCCTCTATCATTTCAAATTTGGATTCAGAGACGTAAAATCTTCACATAGCTCATGCACAGAAAATCCTCTTGCTTGTTTCTGTATGAGACTGAAAACATTGGATTCTACCTCCAAAACCAAAAATTAAGATACTTCAAAGCAATGAAATGAAAACACTTCCTAAACCAAAGGGCCACATTTCTGTAAGAGAATTGTAAATTTTTTTTACTGACTTTCACTGAAAATATTTTTTTAAATCAAACCTTTTTCCCCCCAATAAACACATAAATTTTGTCAGATTTTTCGCTAAGAAAAGGATTTGCTCAGTTACAAGCCATCTCAGATGCTTTTTAAAAATCCAACAACCTCTATACAAATGATCCCTACAACAGTGTAAGTTAAAGAAATAGGGGTAATACAGTCTGGTGACACTAATGCTCAGCACAGTCAGAAGAACCACTTTCCAACAGCTTCTCTGCCTTCCTCAGGCTGATGTTGGTTTATTATCTGACATAATTTCTGTGGTTCTCAGTCCATATCATTCATGGACTGAGACACAGGCCTGTGTCCTCTCTGTTTTAAACACCTCATTTAGGGGTTGTATTAGTTAATAGTATATTGTCTTTTCCTGCACAACTGTCAAAGTGACCCATAAGGGCCAATGCCTGTTTAGGGAGGCCAAGTCTTGCTTTACTATTCTCTGTCTCCTAGGACAGAAATAAAAATTAGGGAGGAGCCCATCCAAGTTAGAGTGAGGAGTGTTGGTCACTGATTAAAAAAAAAGTCAAAAGCAAGTCCCTTCAGCCAAATAAAGCTCTCAGGGCTGTCTCAATATGATTTTTCTCTTTTTGTCCCTATGTCTTGGAAAACAATCACTATTGTAACAGAGTGGACAGTAAATAAAGGAAACAGTACAGAAGTGCAGTGGCAACTCTCTTGGAAGAGGGTGAGAATAAATAAAACCAAGTTCAACCCAGGAAAATAATTTGAAGATGGGTTTGCATTCTTAGAAGAGCTGTGAGAAGAATGGAATGCATTGTATTAATTTCCTACATTGCAAATAAGATGCATATTCTCCTGAGTGAAAAATAAGTTGCATATTGAGTATACAGAGGTGTTCCATAGATCGTTTGAAAAAAATGGCATCAAGATAAAATAATTAATGGTCTGTATGTTCATTAGCAGTAGAAACAGATGTGTCAGTTTGATTATGGAATATCTGCCTATGTGGGCAGAAAAATTAATTAAGCTGGTAGGAATAAGAGCAATCAGCTGGGTGTTGAATGAAGGGATGTATACGGTTCTCCTGTGTAAAAAGGTATTTCACTATTGTTTGGTGGGGGTCAATTGGCTCATGTATTTTTATGTCTCTGATAAATAGGACATGTTTTTTTTGGCTACTTTAAAACATTTAAACACGTATTTGGATTTATGTCTTGTCTTTTTTTCAGTACAAGAATGTTTGATTAAGGACAATTTGATTTTTTAATAAAAACTTTCATGGCCTTCCATTTTGTTGGCTTGAGAAAGTTGCAGAGGATGCCTAATTGAGAGATTTAATTGATAGGGAAGAGTTAAATGGCTAGAGCACTGAAAGAGAATTTATCCAAGATTCTGGTATCACTGTTGAGGTCTCCGTGTGACTTGCTCTTTTTCGAGGAGCTGGCAACCCTTCCAGCAGATTATCTGCAAGACTTATTTAGTGCTTGGGTCTTGTGTGAAAGTCCCCTATTTTGGACTTGTAATCCCAGATTTTTGTACCCAGACACGACCCCTTTTTCACCTGAGGCAGATACTAATTCTGATCTTGTGTTCTGGGTAAAGCAAATGCAGACAGCATCATTCCACATGGGTCTTTATAAACTGCAGAGTTGTATTTGTTTTCAACAAAAATGTTTTGCCCATGAAAACTGTACAACAGAACAGCACTTTTCTCTCATAAAAAAATCAAAACAACAAAAAACAAGCAAAAACATTTTTATACACCACTTGCATTTCTAATGTAATTCAGAATTCAGTAAGACTAAGTAATGAAATAAAAGACTAACTGCTAAAGAGAAAAGATAGAGATTGAATGCAGCATTCCATTTTCATTTATAGTATCCATAAACTGCTTCTGAACAAAACTTGGACATGCTGTTTCTCTACATCTTCCTCCCTGCACTCTCCACTCCCCCTCAAATAACAGACAATGTACCTGTCAGGATCCCAAGGACAACAAGGGAGAGGTAGCAATGATAAAATTGATTACTTAATTAGCTGCTATAATTTATTGAGTATGGGCAAAAGAGTATAATTAATAACTTGCAAGGTACTACTTAAACAGAGAATGATTGAAATTTGATTGAATTTGGTGGATGAGAAGCTCAGCATGACCCAGCAACATGAGATGGCAACCATCTGTGTCCTGGGCTGTGTCCCCAACAGAATGACTAGCAGGTTGAAGGAGGTGACTCTGTCCCTCTGCTCTGCTCGGGTCAAACCTCACCTCCAGTGTTGCCTTTAGCTCTGGGACCCTCAACATAGGAAAGATGTGGATCTGTTGGAGCAAGTCCAGAGGAGGCCACCAAAATACTTCAGGGGCTGGAACCTCTCTGCTATGGAGGCAGTCTGGGAGAGCTGGGGCTGTTCAGCACAGAGAAGAGAAGGTTCCAGGAAGACCTTAGGCCTAAAGGAACCACAAGAGAGGCAGAGAGGGATTTTTGACAAGGACATGGAGTGACAGGACAAAGGGATAATGACTTTAAACTGACGTTTAATGTTTAAATTTTTAAACTTATCTTCTCATTCCCATCATCTAGTTGGAACTAGATGACCTTTGAAGTCCCTTCCAACAGAAATAATTCTGTGATTCTATGACTTTTCCAGTATACTACTGCATCTGTCAGGGCAATGGCATGTGGAAATGTTATATTTCACGTTATAGTACCTCAGAATTATGTTTTACTTTTACGAGTATTTTTTTCCACCCTGATTTCCACTGTATTTGGGAAAAGAGCAAACCAAACCACCCAATTTGCATTGAAATTTCTTGAAGATGATACAAAATTGCAAATTTCTTCTGGGCTCAAACCTGGCAGTTCTCTCTTTTCCCTCCCTCTTGTCAGAGGGCAATCAGATACTAAATTCAGGTGGCTGGTCAAAGGGAAATGGCATGGGGGAGGAAGGATGAAACACACATGAAAGGTCACAATAAAATTTTGATCAGATGCACTTTGCTTCTCTGACCAACTAATTAGGCAGTATGTATTCGAGTTTGAAAGGTACATAGAGACAGAATAGGTTTGAAATGCAAGGAGGAGAAGGAGATATAATAATCAATACAGATATTTGTATTCTGCAATCAATGAAAGTTGTACTTTCAAATCAGTGCAACATTGATTCTTGGATTGTTTTTTTTTTTCCTAAAAGAGAAAAGAAGTGTGAGTTGCACATGAAAGCAAGGCTGCATAATTTGACTTCTTTTTCTGTGGCTAGGTGCTGTCTGGTGAATGAGCTGCTTTGAAATCTCATTCTGAGCTGTAGTGTGAGGAAACACTCCTGTGGCACCTTGGTCTATATATATATATATATTGGGTCTTTTTTCTATCTCTAACAGATCCAAATGACACAAGACATCAGTTAGAGTTCAGAATAAAATCTATTTGTGCAGGTTATGAATTTATTTAGTTCTAGTTCTGTAAATCCTTGGAACACATTTTTGGAAGGCAGTTGTTGCACAAGCAGCTCTGTTTTCTGAATACATGACTGAGTTTACAGCTGTTTAAAACCAATTCACCATTAGCATAAAGACAGTGCACACACCCAGGTCAGCTT
>JAWWEV010000134.1:68804954-68840734 GCA_035583235.1 Hafferia zeledoni
ATACATGACTGAGTTTACAGCTGTTTAAAACCAATTCACCATTAGCATAAAGACAGTGCACACACCCAGGTCAGCTTCGAATCATCCTTAAGTTTCCCCTGAATCTCTTAATTCCAACTTTCCTGTTTTATATCTAGCTTGGTGCTTTCAATTGGGTATTTGCTTTCTATTGTTTTGTTATTTTCTTTTAGAAATGAATGTTTAGATAGAAACTATACCATTAATTTCAAGCTATGAACTCATCACTTACTTGGGTTACTCTCTCCTTGGCATCTCTGCAGTGACTTGCCAACTCTTTTTAGATAATGTGGTGTTATTAATATTCTTCAACTTTTTCTTTCCATTCACTGACTCTCCAGGGTATAATCCTGAGAGTTTTTGTACTATTTGTGTTTAATCTAAACAGGACAAACCCATCATGGCGGAGTTCCTTTTACAAAGGAATGCTCTAGTTAAGAGGGAATTTTTGCTGATGGCAAATTCAGTTGGTCACCATTGTGGCCTACAAAGAGCAACAGAGCTTGAGCTTCACAGAACACACTGGACAGAAATCTGGCAAAAACATCATGATTGCATTTGGTTCTGTCATGGCCTAAGGATTGGCATGTTAATCAACCAGTTTTCTGTGTCTGTGAAGAGGGCTTGAGGATCCTTGAGGAGTGCTGGCTTGATAGGAATGAAGCCTCTTCAGGAGGCTTCCGGCACACCCTGGAATCAAACTCCTGTTCAAAAGAGTTTTATAGTTAACTAGCAGATCTCATTAAGTTGATGTCTGTAGCTTCTGATGTCCTGACATACTTCTCAACCCTGTAGATCAGAAACAACTACAATTTAGGATTTCAAGTCTCAGATTTTTTGTTAATTGCTCATCAGGGAACATTTGCTTCACAGCTTGAATGTAACTGAATATCATGAAGTTTGGATTAAAGAACACTCTCCCTCTCACATTTGTGATCATTGGTTTCAACTGTCTCATGTCTTAATTTTGTTTAGTTAGGTTTTTTTATTGATAGAATAAAAGACCATTCTTATTTATTTTTATTAGAAAAAAAAAGAGAATCATTAGGGTTGGAAGAAAAAGCAAGATCTACTGCACGAGAAAAGTTGGTCTCCAAATTTTATAAAGAAGAGAGCATATGGACACTTTTTGATGAACCTGAAAGCTTCATCCACTAGAAAAGACCAGCTAAAGACAAATTTGATTTTTTTTTTTTTTCCCCCGGCCACTAACACACAGAAGGTCAAGGAGGTCTATTACAAGCAGATCCCAATTCCTGGAGGGAAGGTAATATGAAAAAAACAATCTTGGAGTCAATTTTCTTTACCAATGTTATATAGTGACTTTATCAGACAAATCTCAGAATAGCTATGCAATTTGTTAGCATAGCAAAGAAATGCAAATTTAATGGGAATCACCAAAGACCAAGCTCTCTTCTCCCCCTTCTGTCCCTTCTCCTCCCCTTCCATCTCATTTTCTCTCTGCTTCTTTCCTCATGGAAGTATGATGTACCTGAAATGGCCAAGGAAGTACTTTATTTTTGTGTCTGGTTGCAGTAGGAGTGCGCATGTTCAGATGCAAGCCCTGTATAATGTGAGTGCAAATGGAGTCAATCAGCTTTGCAAAATAAACATAAAATACTTTTTTTTTTTTTTTTTTAATCTGCAGTCATTTCATGATATGCTTCATGGATGCAATGTCCTAAAGTCATCAACAAAGAAATTACAAATGGGAACACTTGATTGAATATCACAAGACTGGAACTGCCCAACAGAGATGAGCCTGATTTGCTACTGCAGGATCACAGACCTTTGTGGTCCAAGCATTAGATAGAAGCAGACATGGTCACAGTTGTGTTTGTGATCTACCTTGCCTGGCTGCTCTCAGAATTGATGTAATGTGTCATGTGGAACTTGTGCCCACAACACCTTTATGAACAATGCAGCTTCACCCTAAGTTTGGGCTGCCTGTATATTCTCATTGCCCCCATGGCCAAGAATATTCCAGGGAGCCCCATGGACTATTCTGTTCCTGCTGACACTGGTCACTCCCATAACAAAAGTCAGCTTCTACATCATAGAAAGGCTCCATGAGGGCAAGTCAATACTGTTTCTTTCAATGTGGAAGGAAACAGACCCTTCTAGTAGCAGACATCAGGAAGTTCTCAGATGAAGTGCACCCTGGAGATGTCTATTTTTGCCTCCTTAATACAAAGGGAAACTGAGTGGCCACTACACACAGAGATGCCTGGTGATGAACAAAATGAATACCCATGTCCGTGTCCCTGCAAGGAGAGATGACATTACAGTGTTAATCATTGATGTCCTTACATTCCCTCCAGCAACACAAGTTCAGTGTTTGCAGCTGCAGACTGTGACTTTTAGTGAAAGAAGAGCTATGGATGACAAAAAAATCAAGCCTCAGTACCCACCTTCTGTGGAGTTGAGACCTCAAGTGAACTGTCAGTGTAGATGAAGTTTTGGTGTTGAAAACATTGTCATCAGTTGAACAGGAGCTTTTCACTACTCAAAGAGTGAGCACTGTTACACTGCATTAAATTTAGTTATTTGTTATGTGCCACTTCCTTGTTTGGGGGGAGAAATTCATAGCTGAGAAGCAACTTCTCCCTTCCAAGCATTAGCCTTAGTCAGTGCTTCAGGTGATGTCAAAATAACCCCTCCACTTTGATCAGATCAACTCTTCTCTTTACCACAATTTTCTGATTTCTTAACTATTATGTGTTTAAATTGGACAGTATCACTGCATGACGGATTTCAGTATTTAAGTTAATAATCCATTTGATTCACTCACTAAAAGATTTTCTATTTGTCTGAGAAGATTCACAGTCTGATTCAGCCCATTTTTGTGCTTGCTGCAGTCACAGTCATGCTCCTGGTTCAGTTGCTTCATGTAGCATCACACATTGCATTCTTTAGGTCTTCAGATTACCCACAAGCACACAAGTTTCTTTAGTGCTTTTCTCCTCCTCATAAACATCTCATTATTTCTCACCGTTCTGTGCCCTAATGTCTGAAGTTGTTCTCATTGAAATTTCATTTTAAGTCTGCTGTAATTTTCTTTTGAAGATATAGGTCCTGTGCAGAACTAATGTTTTTAACACTAATTGTGTTATGTGTGTTGGAAAAAACCCCACAACTAACAACCTTCTTGATTATACTCCCTGGTTAGTTCTTTATCTGACATTTAAATCCCTTGGTTGTCCAATTAGGATGGAAGTAGTCCAAACTAGAGGTGCATTAACACTGTGATATGATCACCTAGTTAATTGCTGACAGACCCTTAGAGAATCTCTGTTTTTTTGCTCTAATTATTTCTGAGGACAATATTCCTCTATTTTAAGCTATGTATATACTACATGCAACAAAGAAGTCTTTTAAAACTAGACAGTAATCCAAATTTTAGTTTCTCAATAATATTGACATAATCCATAGACAGAGCTAAATTGTCTCATCCATATAACATTGTAATTTATACTTGTGTAGAGAAGTTGCTTTTTCATTAATTCTGCATTCATTATGAACAGACTCATACCAACTGTAGTTGAATCTTGTGTTACATCTGATTAAAGCTCATTAACACAATTCTTTACAGATCTTCGAATCAGAATCTCTGCTTACTGTCCTGATGTCACCAGACCAACTTTGTACTTGCCCCTGTGAGGGGTCACTGGATGACTTAGTGACAACTTTCCTCAATTATTTGCGTAATGAGCTCAACCAAAGCACAGCACATCTCTCTTTTAGACATCTGTTCTGATCTTCTTCTGCAAATTGTGATGCAGGAAGAAGGAGTAAAGGGAAAGAAGGAGGCCCTCTCAATTCCCATAATCTTCATGACATAGGATCATGATGACAGAGGAGAGACAGCAATGTCCTTATTTCCTTTCTCATTCAAACACATATTGTGACTTTACAAGTAATTCTTTACTGTCCAGTATACAGAGCCTAAAATCCTTGGAGAGAACTCTTGGCAGTCTATTAGATTGTTGCATCATTTTGGACTACCATTCCTTATTATCTACTCTGCAGATCACTAGGGATTCAGAGAGATTAATTTCCAAACTTAAGTTACATAGTTGGCTTTATCTTATTGGTAAATATCAGCATCTGAGCAATTCACTCTCATTCCTGTTAGAGGCAGCAGAAACATGGTGGTGAGAGTAGTTAAAAGAAACTGGGGCTTGATTCATTTCAGTCAGAAGTGCACATCTAAAATAGGTCAGATAAACTGTTCTCTGAAAATATATATTTTTCTCTTTTGATCATAAAGGAATGTTGACAGACTGTCTCAGAAATAGACATCCATATAGTGCTTTTTAAATTTGAGTAGGATGAATCACATGGAAGAGTAAGATCTGCTATGATTCACCCTCCCCCTAAAAATTGCTGCTGGAATTCCCAATAAAAATGGTCTTTCAGAGTCATCATAAGAGAGGCCATTCACTCCTGGTTTTTAGATATGCTTTATTGAGTGCTTTATTGTTGTATGGCTGGAGGATTTTACCTGAATTCACCATTAACTCTGTTCTGACAATGGTTTGAAGAAACTCAACTTATAACTGTTGGAAGTCACACTCATCAAAGAAACATCCTTAATGACCTCAGAGAACCCTGCATTGTGTACACTCTCCCCAGAAATCAACTTTCCATCCCCAATGTGGTTGTGCTTTATTAGCAGGTTTTGCAGCTGGAGTCAGTACAGGTTTTACTTCATTGAAGTAGTTTTCAATATCTTGAAGTTTAGAGCCTTGAAAGCAAAAGCTCTTCTGACTCTGCATCCTCCAGCTGAGGAGCTCTGTGATAAAAAGATTTTTTTCCTCTGAAAATGTCAGTAGCAAAACCTGAGTATACTGAATTCACCAAAACTATGTTGAATTTTTTTTAGCACAAGCTGGGATGAAAGTTAAAATCCAGACCAAATGAGAGTCTTGTATAAATATCTTAATATGAATACTTTTCTGCAATATGGGTGATGTACCTTCAAATCCCATGGTGAGACCAAATAAGTATGTGAACTTTCACACTCTTCACACCTTAGGTGTGTGTCTGCTGCATGCAACTATCATCTATTCTTGAAGGAGAACATAAATTATCCTTTCACAACTGCAGTTAACAGCTCTTTCATTTTTTTCTCTCTTTTCCCTCTTACTGGCCCTCCAGATAAGGGGATTTTGTACTTTATCAACTGCCTGGGAGGGTGTGCCAAATATTAACAATATGCAATTATATATCAAAAAGGAAAACCTGCCTTTACCACCCTTTCAGATGTCATTTAAGAAAGAAAAGGCTTTTAAAGCAAAGTATGGAAAGTTGACAACGCTTAGGGAGCACTGGAGAGAGTGACAAATAATTTACTAGGCTCAACTCCTGATAAATGGTGAATGCTTGTTCTGTTTGACCAAAATATAGCTTTGATATGAGTGGCTATGGCATCTTACTGCCTTGTGAGAAAAATTACACAGCTCCAGGTTCTGACTCAAGCAGATGCTCTGTGCTGTATATAGCTTTGTGTTTTACGAGTGCCAGTCCTCATTCTGTCTTTAATCTGCTGCTTTCTGACTTCAGCTGGTTTCAATAATAATGAGAAACAATCCTCAAATTTAAAACAAAACAAAACAAAACAAAAACAAAAACGAGAAATAAAAAGAAGTCTAAAGTTATTGACTTTTAAAGAACTCTATTTTGACTTTTAAGATGACGTGAATAGAATGGCGTTAGTAGAATGTCACACAGCAATAAACAGATAAACTACAGTTCTGCAAAGTCATGGACTTTGAAGTGAAGTTTCCCATAACAGCCTTCCCTCTGCATCGCCATCTACCAGTCATAACTACTATGAGAGAAGGGAAAGATGGATCCCCAGGCTGGGAGAATAGAGGAGAGGTGGCTGGAAGTGAAAACAAGCAGCATGAAGCTTGTCTTTCAGATGGAAATTTCCTGCAGTGAGCAAACTACCTTTTGTGAGGGCATTATATCCCCCCTGCCAGGATTTCAGCTCTCACCATCCCTCACTAACCCATAAACCAACACCACAGTTTTCAAGCAATACATGTTTCCATAGGATTACTGTCGGAATGCAATTGTGGGATAAGTCTGTGTCATCCTCCCCATGAAAAGGGTTGGGGACACAAGTCCAGAAAGACAAAGTTCAAAAGGACATGAGTCCCCAAAATTGGATTTAGATATTTAAGTCCAAGATGGCCTTTTCTTTTTAAGGTTCTCAACACTGATGATTTTGATTGTCAACATTAAGAAACATGAAAGGTCCCGTGTTTTCATGACATTATGAGCTTGTTCTGTCTGGAAGTCATATTAATTAAAGGTTGCAGATGGACACCCAGCAAGTGCCCGGGGCTGAATGGGAGAAACAGGAAGCAGTATCCATTTGGCTGGTGTTTCATATACCTGTTTGGGTTTAAAAGCCTTCATTTTCTCTTCATTCAGGCAGCCTCTTTTCAAGAGTATCCTTCCAAATCTTTCCCCTTTTATGGGGATTTCTAATTATCTTTAGTTCACAACATAAAAAATTGCCAAAGCAATTGCAATTTAAAAGAAAATTGATTAAAATAGTTTTAATTGAAGTTTTTCGAAAATTGCTACTGCCACTGTTATTTCCTGCATTTCTTGTTGTTTATCTAAAGAGAATTTTAAATTTCTTTCTTCTAACTTCACTACTTGACTAGAGAATTTTTCTTCCAGATGTGCTGAAACTGTACTTACTGCTTATGCTGCAGGTAGGGAACTGCTGCAGGATAATTTAGTTTCCTATGGAAGTTCTCATTATGGATCACTTGCCAAGGAAAGCATTGGACTAGACTGTCAATCGCAGATTCAATTCCAGGTCTAGTAATTTTGAACTTGTTACTCTTCTTATCACTTACAAGACAAAAAATACTTTTCCTAATCAAAATATGTGCACTTAATTTGAATGCCTTGCAGTCATGCATGTGTATGGAAATGACTTGTCTGAAATGATCACTGATGTTTTACAAACATATGCAGTGCTCTCTTTATTTTATGAACTTGTTGATTTGTAAGAGACATATTCCAGTTGGAGATTGCCCTGTGAATTACATAGTTCCTTGAAGTTCAGGCTTAACTGCTGACTTGAATGTGGAAATACTCAAACTGTATATGCAAACACTGTAACGGATTTTTTTAATAAAAACCTTTATTTTTATCTTTCACCATCCAAATACATGCACAACACTTTAGAAGAGTTATGAACAATTTATAATTCTTGACAAGTAATATTTATACTTATTGATAAATTATACTTAGAGACAAGTCTCAACTTATTTGGAAAAGGAAAATTTTGCCTCCTTCCCTGTATTCCATTCTCATAATAGCAAATATGCAGAATATGCATTTTAAAAAAATGATGAAATACTTCTTTTTTTGCCTCTATTCTATAATGACATTGAAACATTTGGCTTCACACTGATGTGTCACCTGTTCTCTCTTGTTTATACTTGCTGTTCAGAGCAGTACAATGCTATTTCCTCTTACATACAACACTGACTTTTTCTTGTGACTTTCATCTTCTGACTGCTGTGCCCTTCCTGGTTTTCCATCCTATCTTATACTGATTTCCAGATGTGTTTTTTGGTGCTTGGTGCTCATGTGGGCATTCCTGTATGCAAAGGAACTTGACTGGCATCTTGCTGAATCTGAGGGTACCTACTTGCCTCTTCCAGGACATCTTAATTCAAATAGAGAAGAAACTGGATTTTTGTAATTCCACCTTGAAAATATAGAAAACTATTTCCAATGTTTAAAAAAAAAAAAAAAAGAAAACAAAAAAACCCAAAAAACAAAAAATCCAGAAAAAAATAGAAAAGAAAACAGAGAGAAAAATGACCAGTAAAAATTAAGAAATATTTTGTCAGCCTCAAAAGAAGACATATTACATGCGAGTTTTTCTTTCGTATGTATATAAAAATAAAAACATATTAGTTTCCTATGTATGTATTTTTGTTTAATATATATAAAACAAATTTGTACATGTTCATATATATACTCTTAACCTTTGAAATACTTAGCACTTAGTAAACTTTCATCAGAGTTCTAATCATTGGCAAATGCACATGGAAACATTTTCCTCAATATTTTTCAACTCTGTTTTTTTACAATACATCTAGATGGAGGAGGTTTCTGTGAAAAACTATTTCATGGTTTCTTGTCAATATTCTTTTGCAGAAGTTACATTTATGTAAAATTCAATGAACTGCTTGACAAACACAGTCTAAAAGTCTTCCACATTTTATATACACACAGCATTGTACAATTTTACTGCTTGGTTTCTATTCAATCATTTAGAAGAAGCAGTTTGTGCTATGTAATTTTTTAGACATTGTGACAGAGAATATGTCTCATTTAAGAAAAATGAAGCTTTTTTCACCTGTGTAACTCAGAAATGTGTATTGATGCATTTAGATTGCAGCCCAGAGACCTGTCTCTGTTAAGTTGAACAGAAAATAATATGGTTAGAAATAAAAAGGTTTTAAGTAGACCCCATTGATCTGTCCTGTCAAGATTCCTAGTGGGAAAAAGAAAAGAAAGAAAAAAGAGCTTCCAAGTCAATATAATTTTTTTTTTTCTTTTCAAGAGGGAGACTGCAGTGCTCAAAAACTTCATCCCTTAAGGTTTCCGTAGGAAATAAAGAGGTTGAAAACTGGAAAAATAGTGAAAGACTGACATTTATCATGGGAAAATAAATGGAGATGAAGAACTAGTTCTGTGAAAGATTCCAACCTGTGGGATGAAGCAAAAATCTGAGGGGAGATTTTGGGAAGACTTGTGGAAAGACTTGTTGCTGCTGTTTTGCTTTGCTTGTTTGTTCTGTCATTTCCCCATCGATGACAGTGTTTTTTCTTCCATATTACTCTCATTTAGGGGAAGACAAAATCCCTGGAATCCGTCCAACCTCCCTGATCCATATGGACAGGAGTTGCATTCTTGTCAAAAGGCTTTCAAGAAGCTGTTAAGGAGCTGCCATGTACAGGTGCTTCCTCATTCAGCAGCTCAGAGGCAGGTAAACCTGAGATAAGTTTCTGGATAGACAAAGCAAAGGACATGTGAATAGGGCTGATGTCAAGTCTTTTAAAGATGGATGTAAGTGTTTTTCTAATAAGATCCATCCTGGCTGAATTCCAGTTGAATCTACAGAAGAAAGATAGTTTGTAGAAAATTGTTGTGCAGTCAGGCAGGAAATTACAGTTGGAGGGAATTGTTTTCCTGCCCTTTTTTTAGACCAACTTCTCTTAAAATATTTAAGTTCCTTATTTCTGAGCAATTGTGGAATCCAATTGATTTTATTATCACACATAAAGAAAATAGTGTGGAGATTTTCATCTGGCACTACTGGCAGAGGCAGGCAAACAGAATTGATATTTCTCACATGGAACACCACACAGATGATTGTATTCCAAGCCGGGCAATTATGATAATGTTTCACCTGCAATATATGCATGAAATGACAGTAATGGAAACAACTGCTAAAACTCTGAGCTATCAGCTCTCTGTAAGCATTTAGAAATCAGGGTTTATTTTTTCTTCAGTCTCTGCAATTGCTTTATCCTAAAATATAACCCTGAGGGTGCCTCCTACTCCACTACTCATTCTCTATTGACTGGTTTCCTTGGTTTTCACCCAGTTCTGAGCCTGCAAGAGGCATCCTGACTCATATTGGCTCTCTACTTTGGTTTTGTGATCCTGTTTGATAGCCATGCACTCTCTCTTCAAAAATGCAGTTACATTCCCTGGCCAAAGGCACTCAGTGGGAGATTTGGTCCATATTAGACTCTTGAAATTGCTGCTGATTTTGTAACCTCTTACTAAAACATGCCTCCTGCATGCCCTGCCCTTTGCAGTGCCTCCCCCTCTCATGGAAGAATAAACCTTTCTCTGCTCAGTTCAGGGGAAGAGAGAACTCTAATAAAATAAGAACATAAAGTTACACACTTCTTTCCTCTGAGCCTGTAGCTTTTTCTTTCTTCTGTCCCTACTGAAGCGCGGATGCAAGAATGTTAAATTCCATGGGTATATATGAGGAAAAAGGATGTACTCACCTCTTCAGTTTTTTGCTGTGCTCAGGTATTTCCTTTATCCATGAAGCCTATGGCTTGAAATGGCTGATGTCCAAAAGGCAACCTTTCTGTCCACTCCTAACATCTGACTTTGGCACAAATGCCCCCCCACGCAGCACCTCTGCGTCTTGGGGCCAGATATAACCTTATATGGGGCATTAAGACACACCCCAGGTGTTTCCTATTCCAAGTTAGAGATGGTGTTGCTCAAATAAGAAATGCTGGGGTAGCAGAAAACTACTTCTGAGTAGTTACAATTAGAATTTCCCCTTCAACAACCTTGGGGCACTGACAGGCAGGCAGCTGTTTGGAAGACAGGCTGTCAGAGAACAGCCACAGGGAGCCACGGCCCTGATACCTCCTTTACTGATGCCCTTATTTGTGCAGAGAGTGAACTGACCCATGAGCTAAAACCTGCCATCCTCTCTGATATGCTGTAAGTCACCAAAGGTAGCTTTCAGTAGCCCATGAGACAGAATGGATTTAATGTGAGCCTGCAGAAGTTGAGGAGAAAGAAATAAAGATTGTAAAGTGCTTAGCAGGATGATAGAATTGTATGAATAAAGATGGTATGTAGGTGGTAGTTTAGAATTTGGCAGTCAAAGTTTTTTCGATTAGTTTTTTTCTCTTTCTACCTTTAACTCTGGAAAGATTTTTTTGGTTTTTTTGGTACAAAAAGCTACTTTTTGCTGTTAAAAAGAAAGGCATGATTTTTTCTCAAAAACTGCAATTAAAAAAAAAAATGGTGTCAGGGTATAATGTCAAAAGGAAGCTCTAGTCAGACCCTAAGATGAGACCCTTTCATGTGCAGCAAGAGATTCATAAGGTGGAAGTAAAAGACCTGAACAGCAAAAGACAGCTCTGGAAAGGATCCAATCCTCCTTAGTGTCCAGGTCTAAGATTAACACTCCCTCCACTTTATCTCAGAACAACTCAGCTGTCACAAAACACTTTCTCAAGCTCCTTCAGGTCTAGTCCTTGGTACTGTCACATCAGCATGTGAGGTTTGGCCGTGCTGTGCCTGAGCTCATACATGGATTTAGCACCTGGGCGCTTTATTCTTGATCTGCTTAGTGATCTTATTTCTACCCATCTGGTTTTGCCTTCCTTCGGCAGTGCAGTGTTAAGACTTCTAAAGCATAATGTGTGTTTGCCCAGGATACAGAACAGCAGAGCTCTGATCTAATCTTGTACTTCGAGAATTTTTGCATTATCTGCTTTGCAGAAGAAGGCAGTCTGAACTCTTAAGAGTAAAAAAATCCCAAACCTCTTTTTAATGTTTAAAGGGGAAGTATAATTATTTCCTCTCTCTTTTCTTTTATAATAAATAATCCAGCACAGCTTTACAAACGAGATGGTGACAGGATATTTGCTCAGGATAGTCATAGCTTTAATCAACAGTGTCTTATGAACAGAATAATAATTTAGGTGAGGCTTTGGAGTGGTTTTGGTTTTGTGGTTTGTTTTTTTTTTTGCTTGTTTTGTTTTGTTTTGTTTTGGTGTTTTGTGGGTTTTTTTGTTGGTTTTTTTTTGTTCACATCCAACCTATAGGCTTTTACTTTGTTCCTATTCTTGTGGATGGGAAATTATATCTAGGTAGACAACACAGGATGTGTATCTCTGTTGGCCTTTTTCTCTACTTTACTTATTTTAATAATGAAACATTTGACATACAGCACTGCAAGGCCAAATGTAATTCAGGAAACCAAAAAAAAACCAAAAAACCCAAACAACCAACATTTAGCAAAAAAGAGAGCAATTTGCCTTTTATTGGAAAATAAAACAAATGGACACAAAATAACAGAGCTTCTTCCTTCTATGTTGAAGGACATTTGATTAAAACAGGTCATAAAATAGTGGCTAATAAAGAGAAGAAAAGGAAGAGTTTATTGGATTTGTACTACTAAATATGTATTATACATCCAAAACATTGTTGTTGGCTGAATGTAGAGCATAACACACAGGACTCTAATCCATTTTTCATAATAAACCAGTTAGTTTTGGTGTTTTTTTTAAATTGTGAAATACTAATCCTGGTCCAGTCAACCTCATATAGATGATTTCTTATTTCAGACTAAGAAAGAGCATCCAGTGGAGCACTGGACCACACCAGAAGAAGATTTCCACTACTTTTGGGTCTGCAGTTTGGGCTGTTCCCATGCCAGGTGACTGACTGTGTTATCACATTCCTCAGTATACACTGGTCCAAGCTGGGCTCCAGAAACTGAGTCTGAACTACTTCAAGGTCACCCTGTTATGAAGAATTCTTACCAGGAATTTAGTCACTGGCCTGCAAAATGAAATGACCACCCAGCCCACCTCATGGAGATATCTTTCTACTTAATTCCATGTTTAGCCTAAACAAAAATAATTGATAAGCAAACTAGTAAAAGGATTCAGATCTACCGTTTAATCAGTGAGAACCCAGGCCAGGAAACCTTACACCATTTATATCCCACTTTGTACATCTGTAAATGTCCAGAAAGAAAAATGTAAAAATTCAAATCTGAATTACTTTCTCCAACTGTAGGTCTGCTTTGATTGAGTTAGAATTCAGACCAGAAGCTTTTCATTTAGATTCATCCATTTTTCTCAAAAATTGCTGTCTGAAATATGTGCACTCCAAGCTATTGGTCCCTGTGAAATCAATGTCAAAACCAGTATGGACTTTATTGGCACTGGAGTTTTCACTGAGTCATCACACCCAGCTCTCCCACTGTATGTTAATTTACTGGTTACTCTGATCCATAAGGGTTTTTTATTATTTAAAAATAATTTTGTTTAAAAACCTGGTATGCACCAGAAGTTCCAGAGTTGTATAATTTGCTACTTTGTGTTTTGCAGGGGCAGTACCCTGTAGCGTTGCTGCCACTTCACCAGTCTTAGAAAAGTTTTTATCCAGTCAAAGTAAATAGGGAAGGAGTAGAAGGGAGTACTTACAAGTAATATATTTCATATACTTCAACCTTAATTCTTGCAATGTCTGCTGCATCAGTTTGAGATTTATTGATTTACTTTATTTTCCTGTTACCTTCTTTTCCTTTTTCTCTTCAAAGAAGGCTGTGAAAATCCTCCCCATGCTCTCTAACAAACCAATCCTTCTCTCCTGTTGAGTGTAGACATCTGTTTCCTTGAAAGTTCTTGTTCCTTCCCATTTTCATATCATGAAATAGTACAGATTTGCTCCTTGTTGTGTGGAAGGTTGATGGACATTCCCTCTTTTCTTGTATGGACCTGCAAATGGATATACTGGATGACATCCTTACACATCATTGCATCAATGGATGCACTGGGAGGTGGAAGAGAATCTGAATGGAAAACATAATTTTGTGTTCTAAATTTTCATTTCAAACAGTATCTGCAAGTACAGTCATAAATACGTATCAAATGGAAACAGGTCATCTCTAAGATTTAAGGAAAACTGACAATTTGGAAACATTGAGATATGTCATAATAGAGAAGCGCAGGTAGGAACAGGTAGTAATTCAGAAAGTTAAAAATAAGAAGTCATCCAAAGTTTGAACCTCTTGAGAAGGCTTTGAAAAAGCTAACAATAGAGCTCCTGTAAAACATAACAAAATAAAAATAGATACTGTAGCTGCTGGATAAAAATAGTGTAGATTTAATGCTTCTTCAAACAGATGGCTCTAAAACTTGAGATGACAAATTATGATTTGTTCAGCCCAAAAAGAATTCTTTCCAAAGGCTCTGTGAATTGTGATAAGTGTTAGAGATGACCTTGAGATGGGTGTAGATATTGTCAAATGAAAACTTTTTTTTTTTTTTTTTTGTGAATTGAAATCAAGTATTGAGACCAAAATAAAACAGGGAAAACAAAAGTATAAGAACTCTGGGTAACCTAAGAATTTCCTAAGATTTAATTTCTTGTATCACAAATAGTGGTAGGGGAAACAGAAGAAATCTTGTCTTTGATGCATTTTAATTCTTTTGATGTAGTATTTACATCCATGGCTCACCAGATTCATCATTCCCCATAGGCAACAACCCCTAGGAAGCTCCACCCCACTACAGAAATTATTTTCTGCTGGTGTGGCACTTTTGTTTCAAATATGGAGACAGAGGAAGGAATGAAGCACCTATCCATATGCATTTTTATTTTCAGGTGGTTTTGTACTTGAAGGGGAAACCCATTTTCTGAGCATAAAGAAAAATTCATAAACCAGTTCTGAAGCTTTTCAGGAATGGATTGCACCACCAAGTGATCTGTAAACAGGCTGGTAGACAGAAATATTGATCAGCAAAGCACTTAATACTCCCTACACCTGTACTTTGCTAATGGCATTCTGTCTTCACACATGCAACAGGACACTGAGACACAGTCATGATTCCCTGAGGATCTGCAGGAATTAGGAATGTGATTTACTTTTGTGTTTCTCCAGCTGTATTCTGCTGCAAACCCTGGTTGATTTAATAGTTGTATGAGACTGAAATAGTTCAGTCATTAAGCTAACCTGTTACCTGTAACTTAATAAGTAAAGAAAATACTTTCAGATGTCTGTTTTATAAAAAACAAAACAAAACAAAAACCCCCAAACAAACAAAAAAAAAACCAACCAAAAAACACCACCCCAAACAAATCCAAACCCACACACACTTGTATGACTAACTTGTATGATTTCTTATTTTCAAATTAAATAAATTGCAGTACTGGTTGTATATATATGTGAACAGCTTAATGCTTCTACAGCAACTACCTTTTTGAAAAAAGTTCTACAAGCTTTAATGATTAGTAATAATATTTATTATTCTTGTGAATAAGGAATAACCAACTTCATTGTGTCCAACAACTTAACAAGCTAAATTATGGAGACTTTGCTAGGACGAGGGCCAGAAAATCTTTAACCACTCTGAATAGATGGTCTATATTATTCCCGAATTTTACCTTTTTGGGAGCAATGATGGAATAAGAAGGAGTTTAATTTACTTGGGAAGTGATTTAGCTCCGGTCCTCCCCTGCAGCCGGCTCTGATAGTGCACAGCAGCAGCAGCACCTTCCTCCTTTTGCCCTCTCTGGGCTCAGCATTGGTCTCTCCATTCAGGTGAAAAATAACAAAGGAATCAGCTGCTGTTATATATCTCACAGGCCTGAATTTAGTGCAAATTGAAGAGACAAGGTAAGAATTGGAAAGAGTAAGGTAAATCAGATAGAATAAATGGATCTGTGAGACCAGAGGAGGGACAGGTCTGGAAGAAACCATCTTTCAGCAGAAAGTCCCAAGAAAATTGTTCCTTATCAGCTTACCATTTGCCCTTTCTTGGCTGTGAGATTTGATTCTGCTTCCTGAGTCACATCCAGTAAATAACTTCATGCCCTTTTCCTATTTTTTCACACCACTAACTGGAACGTAAAAGGCATCATGGTAGAAAATTAATTGCCAGTGGGACAAAATGTGAGCTACAGTGACGTGCCTTGTCTTGTTCACTGAGCTGCAGCATTGCCCTGAGATCTAAATGTCTGAAATCAAAACTCTGGCAATGCAAACTTTGCTTTTTCTATTTTAAGAACATGTGAAGAAATAATTCTCATAAGCAACTGCTTGTTAGTGGCAGCCACCCAGCTGCCATAAAAAAATGGGAGACAATGTGTCTTCAGAACATGAAAATGGCTCTACTAATGAATCAGGCGCAAGTTCCATCTTTGGAGCTGTATCGTGTCTGTTGTGGTGGTCAAAATCAGATGCCAAGGGAAAGGTGCAGTAGGGAAATAGGTGATGTTATCCTCACACTTCCAAATGTTTCAGTACATGTGAGAAAATAATCTGGTTGTTTTATATCTTCCTGATGAGATCTCAAGGAATGTGGCGGCCTCACATGGCCCCAGCAGCAGTTTCAAAATCCAGCTCGTCAAAATTCCCCCACTAATGTTTCAGCCAAATCTTTTATGAAAAGATATCCACATAATCCATTGAAATGTGCTCTCTGTCTGGGCAGCCACATAAAAGCAAAATTCCTGAGTACAAACTGTGAATGAGAGTTCAGTATGAGATATGCTTTCTAAAAGGGCAATTTTTGTTCTAACTGACCTGAGATTAGTGCATTTATTTTCTGAATAAATGTATAGTCAAGTGTTGAGGAGAAATGGCACCCTTTCAGATAGTTTATTAGTGGTGGGTGAACTTGTACAGCCCAATTTCAATCCACTCTAGCTTTACTGTCTAGCTCATATTTTATTTAATATAGACTGTAAAGAAAGAAGACAGAAAGGTTGTGAGCTGGATCATGGCTGGTCACTGAGTGCTCACCTGTGAGGACAAGGATAAGACGCAGGTCAGCTCCCCTGACTCCTGTATTTGCCCAGTGCTTGATGGTCAGGTAAAAAGCAGCTGCTATGGCAGCCAAAGTTTGTGTGGTTATAAAACCAGGCATTGAGATTCTGCTCACTTTGTCCTCAGTCATATCACTGGGATAAAGCAGTGAAGTTCAGGGAAGAAAATGTGATCCAGAGGAATCAGTGGGAGTTTCATCACTAACTCAGACAGTGACTGAGTTTCATTCCATTTTCTTTGCAGGGCTTGTGTCTATGAAAATGTAAAGCCTGGCATACAGATTCCAGGCTCCTGCTAGTTATACTTGAGCCTGGAATTGAGAGACCAGCAAGGGCCTCTCTGTTTCCCTGCCCATTGACAGTGCTGTGTTACCTAACAAATATCTAAGGGATTCACATGCTCAATGTGTTGCTTCTGTTTTTCCCAGCCCTAGAGACAACTTTTGTTTTGCCTGTGTATAATTGACTTATTGCTCTGTTACTGAAGGATCTAAGGAGTTCTATCACAATTGAGGCAATCAGGGGTTGGACAGATTTATGAAATTATACTCTAAGTTAGAAAAGTGACTGGTGAACTCGTGTTGTATATTCAGTTTGCTTTTTTCTTCCATTAAATATACAATCATACAGAAATTATAGCCATGGTAGCACTTTAGTGATATTTCTTTGCTTCAGACAAATAGCTTTATTTTCCTTATGGTCCAAGAGCCACAGGTGTATTTGTATGGATTTGTGAAGGGAAAGGAATTGGCAAGTGGAATCTGCAGCATCCTCTGTGTTCCCTTGGGTTACTGACAACACAGCTGGTGATCCTAAATCTGGTCACTCTCAGCTTCTCTGCTCACTCTCAAATCTCCTGGGTGGAATTATGAATTCTTGAAGTGGTGCAGCTCATCATGTCCTTACTCAGAGCTTGTTCATCACTTGCCCATTTGCTGGCTGAGCTCCATTCACTGTCAGTGTCACTCATCAAAATCCCAGAGAGGAGAAACAGCCAGGGAAATTCAGATGAATATGGAGAAAAGCACTACATGGAAGACATCAAAGGTGCAAAACCAAATCTAGGTAGGCAGCATGACTACAGAAAAAATCTGTCTGCTTAGACAGTGACATGGAAGGCTTAAAATTCTCTTGGGTAGACAACACTGGTCTTCACATCTTCACTCACATCATCTGTGTATACAAATAAAGAGTGGTTTTCATATAACCAGCACTGCCTTGGTCTAGGTTCTCTTCTCCCTTTCTCCTGATCTGCCTGTTAGCTCAGGTCTCCTTCCATCTTAGGAGTCAATATCATATTTCATCTGAAAAAAAATATGGACAGCTCTGCAATGAGAAATTTCCATCTTAACTCTGTGTTTTCAGACTGCTCTTTCACACAACTAGAACCAATAGCTCTTTCTGCTTCACATGAATTTTATTTATGTGCAATTCTGCCATTATTAGCAATTCCAGATTACAGATTAAAAACAAACAAAAGGAATCAGTAGCATAGACTGGAAAAGCCTGAGCTAGGAAAGAAAAACAATTCCCTCTGTAGTAGCATAATAACAACTTTTTTTTTTTTTTTTTTTTTTTTTTTTTTTTTTTTTGCATGAAGAGATTGTTGTAGGAATGGAAAAATCCATCAAAGAAGAACAGTGACATGAATACAGCTTATCCATTCCAGAACCAGTGTCAAGGAGCAAAACGGATCACTGAAAGAAGAAGATCAGATGTATTTAATGGAATTGTTGTGATCTGTACCATCCTACCCCTTCTCCACTTCCCAAATGAAGCCTTTAATCTTCGTATTAAATGGCTTATTTTGTGTTATGACCATTGCATTCTCCCTTCTCTCTCTATTCCCAGCACACCGGCGGCAAAGTCAGAAGTGCACTTGAGTCCTGAACATGTAAATTAGGAACTGTAAAGCATTTGAAACCTCTCTTCTGGTTAAATAAATCGTCTAAAATTTCAATATTATCCTTTTTTTTGCCTTTTTTTTTTTCAAATGAAGTTCCTAAAAACTGCTTCTGTGCATAGTGCCAGCTCGTTAATCAGCAAGCTAATCCCTTCCTGATAATTTGGGGATGATATTTTATTTGCAAGAGAGTAATGTGTCATAAAAAAAAAAAAAAAATGAAAGCAGAGAGTACTTCAGGAGATGAGCAAAGCTAAATCAATTCTTGTTGAAACCTTTGTGCATAGCTCAATAATTCTTATTTCTTTGTTTTATTGTTCCTGTGTTCTATCTCACTCCACTGGCTGCTGGACACTGATGTCTACAGTGATTATCTGCACTAATATTTCCTTAAAGTTAAAGGATAAGCAGGAATACTGACATGGTAGACTAATCTGCACACTGCAGGTAATTTTTTTCTGAGGTGTGTCCAATTGTGTGATTTCTCTTCATATACCAACACAAGATCCATATTCCTTAACCGGTTTCCTAGGACAGTGAGATTAATTTCCTGAAATAATGAAGGTTCCTTTAGCTCATGTGTCTGCTAGGGATGGGGATTCCATCCTTTCTTACTGCAAACACTGTTTTTAGTTGTTTGTTTGTTTGTTTGTTTGTTTTTTAATTTCCATTGTGTCCTATTAACTATAACAATATATTCACATGCAGACATTCAGAAAAGGGGTGCAAGCAATTTTAACTCAAAACAAGATTTTACTGATATTTTTATGTCATTTATCAGTGGATCAGACCCTCAGCTGATGTAATTTTGCATTGTTCCATGAAAGCCATTGAAGCTGATCTGATTGTTCCCACTGGAGAACTGTTTGTTCAGTACCTAAATCTGAGAAACAGCATTTGGTTAAACTCTTGGCATTTAAACACAGCACACTCCAGAGCTAAAAGCAGCAGCTTCATCTACAAATTTAAGGTTAAACGGAAGCTATTCAGCTGCAGCTATAAATGCACCCTTGCTGTGAGCTGTCCTGGCATACCTGAGCCACAGAAGAGCTACAACAGTTATCTGTGCTCCTTGGAGGCAGCAGCTGGAGTCTGCAAATCCAAAATGATGTGAGATGTCCACCAGCGAGCAGCTGAACCAAGCCCTTTGCTTTGTGAACTGGAGTTAGAAGGAAATCTAGGATATGCACAATGCTTGCTGCCCCAGACTTTGCTGTTGGTCAGCCAAGGTCCTCTGGCCATGCTACAGCTTGGCTGAGTTTTATTACCTGAGGAAAAGATCAAACACTTGGAGAACATGTGCAAAGCAGAACAGGACCTGCTACGTCTATACTGAGGTTGTCACTGACTCCTGGCCACTGCTCAGTGTGTTTCCAGCAGCAGGAAAAGTGTCCAGATGGATATAGAGAACCAAAGTCCATTTTGTTCCTGTCCATAACCCAGTTAAATTTTATACTTCTGTGCAGAGTAACTTCACCAAGAGATCTGCAAAAATTATACTGTAAAGGCTTCCAGCTACTTCAGTGTGTAGAAAACTCATGCTGACTGGGTCAAGTTTAAATTTTCTCAGCCAAAGGGTCTCCACATCTGAGATGAGTACTCTGACTACAGAGTTAATTAATTGAAATCATCCTTATTTTAGGCAGTTCATCCTACTCAAACATCAAATTGCCCCTGAAGAGTCAAACCCCATTATTTCATCATATTGTTGTGATCTGTGTCCTATGTCACAATCAGCTCTCTGGTGCATTCTTTAAAATTATGAAAAAGTCCAGGGTAACGGAAATAAAATTTTTAACTCCATCAAACATAATCTGTGTTACTGCTCCTCTTTCTCAACATCAAAACCCAATATTTTTCTGCATTTTATTTATAATGTATCAAGTATTACATTTTACAAATTTGGGGGGTTTTATATACTTTTCTAAAATTCCACTAGTTTAATCTGTCTTGACAAGAGTGTGTCTTCAAATAAGATCATTGTTTTCCCACATAGGTTTGAGAGCACTGTTAAAAATATAACATTTTAACATATTTTTAGTCATCATTGCCTAGAATGTGTATCAAACTACCTTTCAAGGAAATTGTAATAATACTGTCTCAAGTACAGAAACAATAGAAAGATGAAAATAAGATTGAAGTAGAAACAATCAAGGGGAGCAGGTGTTGTTCCATGTGTACATTCAGACAAAAACTAATGGGTTCAGCTAACTGGACTTCTTTGGGGTCAGTCCAGGTTTCTTCAGGAAGAAGTGATCCCCTGCACAATTTTAGTAACTACTAACTGAAGTGATATGGCAAAGATGAAGGCAGTTAGCATCTTTGATGTAAAAAGAGTTCATTACTTTAAAAAAGAAAGAAAAAACCCCCGACCTATATAATATATGCTTTTTGGTATTTTTCCATCCTCTAGGATTTTCAATCAGGTTTTTTTTATGTCACTGATGTGCCATAAAATGTCATAATTTTATTGATCTAATGTCAGGTCGATGGCATAAGAAAGATTTGAAATGACAACTTGAGTAGAGGGATTGTTAAATTTAAACTGATGTCTTTGCTTTCCTGTCAAAACAGTGCAGGATCCTTCAGCTCATCCAGCCACCTGCCTGCCTGAGCCACGCTGACTTCAAACAGCAACACATCGATCAATATTTTTGGAAACAAGCGCTATTGTTCCTTTGAGGCTTTTTAGCTTTGTTTTCTCCCTGTCACACTCTCTTCAAATCTAAATATCAGCTTATAATGATACTTATTTCACCTTAACATGGCCTTTGAGCATAACAAGTGCATGTTGACACCTAATCTGTAGTTTAGCTCACCAGTAAATAAACTGAGGAGCTAAAGCTGCTAAGGAGATTTCATTAGCTTAGAGTTGGAGTTAAATTTTCCCCACTGTATCAGTTTGTAAGAAATTAATCTCATTTACGTGATATTTGCTTGTGATCATCTTGAAGTGTTCTGAATGGCACAGGTATCTTATCTTTGAATGTTTCTATTCTGCTCCCACCAAAATGTATTTTCTCAGGTGTGTTGGTTGGATTCTTCTCTATACTCTGTCTGTTTGGGGGAAAATCATCTACAGTGGCTTTTCTAATCGATAGTGGAATAAAGGTGTAAACTCTTGTGTCAGCCAGTAACAAACTAGCTAAGAAAGCACAGTTTATTCCTTTTTTTTTTGCCTTCAAATGTCATCTGAGAAAAAAAAAAAAAAAAGAATAAAAAATAAATGTCCTCATTTTGACATTTTTATTTGAAGTGTTTTCATTAGTATTTCCAATGTTTTTTTCTGGAAATGTATTGACACTAATTTTTAAAAGATATCCAAAGAAGAGAAAATATTTAACCTCAGCTGGGGAAAAAAAAAAATAATTCAAATTTACTTTCCATTTGCTAATAAAACAAAGAAAAAAATAATCCTTTTAACTCATCTTTTGTATAATTTTTCAAGACAGCTAGTAAAACAGAAAAAAAATTTAAACACTTGTCATATGCCTGAGCATCAAGAGAAACTCTGCTCTTTGCCAAGCTCTGCCTGCTCCTCCATAGCTCAGCACAATCTTCTTTGAGACAGTTGACCTCACCGGATGTACTTCTTTCACCAAGGCATCTAAATTCTGTTTAAGAACCACCTCACCTTGCTAAAAAGCTGAAAAACAATAACTTTTCCAGAGAACAACGACCTCATTTCGGGCATGAGTCCATCATACTCTTTGGAGTGCAGAAAATACCAACCAGATTTGTGAGACATTGAACTTATACTTCCTTTTTTCTGTGAAACTCCACCTGAGTGATTTCTTTGTGTTTGGCAATGTGGCTGAGCTTCAGGTTTTCCCCTTTTAATTTGTTGTCAAAGTGGTCCAGAAGTTTTGGGATAGAGTAAGTTTTGTTTTTCTAGGAAACAACTGAAAAATTTTGTTAAGTGAAGGAATGAAAATGGCATTAAATATTTTGGAGTTTGGGAATTGTTCAGAGTAAGAATAGAATTACAGAATCTCGGAATGGTTTGGATTGGAAGAGATTTTAAAGGTCACCTCCTTCCAAGCCCCTGCCCTTCCACTAGACCAAGTTTCTCCAAGATCCACCCAGCCTGGCCTTGAATGATTCCAGGGATGGGACAGAAGAATCTTCTGAAATTATCTCATTCAATACTTTCATATTCAAATGAGATATTAAAAAAGGAAAAAAACAACAAAAAAGGCTGTAAGACAGTACTGATTGTTAGTGTTTTATTCATAACTCAGGATGAATGGGGAAAAAATACCTGCTTCCAGGCAGGAATAATTTTGAATAAATGCAAAGCCAGTGCAGGACACAGTTCTAGAGAAGATTCTTCACAGAGAAAGGGTACCTTGTGCCAGCTGTTCTCTGCTCACTGTGAGCAGGCTTGAGAGATGGCAAAGCTAAAAGCAACCTTTCCTATCCCATAGAGTAAGAATGAATATTAATATTCACCAGGGAGCAGCTGGCACATGTCCTTCCATCAAAGAGGCTGCTTCTATTTCCTGCCATGTGCACTCCTACATTTGACCTGTGACGTGGGTAATCTGGCACAGTGACTTCCACTTCTGTGAGGAAGTGGACAATGGACATGTTATGGGAGAATCTGGCATTGTGGGACTTGTGACAGGACTATGGGAGAAATCTGGATGAATTTTGGAAGAGAAGTAACTCTGTCATTACAACTACTCTTTAACTTCCAAAGCTGTATATTAAAGTTTCCAAGTTTTGTGTTTGAAGCAATACTTAACAGTGTGCCAGAATTATGACTTACATATAACAGCACCTAATCTTACCTCCATGAGATTCAGAAGTTTCTGTTTTAGCAAGGTGTATGTTATATTTCTGTTTCAAAGAGGTCTTGTCATTATTTATAACACTGAAACCATAGAACAAAAATAGACCAAATAAATCACTTCTACTAAACCCAATAAATCACTTCTATAAAACTCTTTTGACGTATTATATAAGACAGTTTTCTCAATTTCTAATTCTAAAACTAGATCCACATGTACTTGTACTCTTTTATTTTGTTTCTTGTCTTCTCCAGTCATTCCCTGTTTTCATGACATATTTTCTAAAGGCTTATGATGACAGGCACTTATAGCAAGAGCATTGCTCATCCAAGAAAACAAAGCTTAGCTGAATTCTCCTGCAAAGTCCCTCTTCATGTGACCTCAGTTCTAGTGATAGGAAAATGAAAATGGAAAGCAGATAACAGCAATTAGAAATGTGGTGAAAGGTCTTGAGACAGTTTTCAACATAAACTACAAATATCAGCAGAGCAAATATGAGTGCATGTATTTGGGGAAAAAAACCCAACAGCAAACCATCTCTACAATAAAGAGGAACAGGCTCTTTGTTGCTTTTGCAGAGCTGTCCTGGATTTATTTGTGCCCACAGCCTCCTGTTAATGCCACGGTCCCTTCCACAGCTCTTGGGGATGTGACTCTCAGCCACTGCATGGCTTGATAATATCCCCCTGCTCTATGGGACCAGCTCCTGCCTGGAGTTTGTGACTATGGAGGGGTTTTGCAGCAGCAGGTTGCTTTGTGTGGCCACATGGTGTTTGCTGTGTGCCAAAGCTGGGCATGGGCTGGAATCTGATGGAGCGGAGAGAACTGCCAGAGGACCAGCCTCTGCTTTCAGTGTTCCTGGCAGAAGGGTTCAAAGCACAATGAACTGGTTACAGGAAATGGCAACAGAAACAAGTGGATTCATTCCTAAGGTGTCTTTTCCAGTTATATGGTCTTTATTACTGGGGAAAGACAGGAATGGTTCCAGAGCTCTCAGAAATTAGATGGTCTGCCTTTCAGAATTTTCCAGTTTTCAGTCTCATCAGATATATGAGAATTCCAAGGATGCATTATGCTGGAAATTATTACTGTTAATGTGAAAAAGAATACATGGAAATTTACCTGACTTGCATGTGGTATGTCAGTTCCAGATCTGCAGGATATGCCTTGGCAGATGGTTCCTGTACCATGCTCTGGCACTGTCCTGATGCCAATCCCAGATGCTTGGGAAGAAAACATAATGAAAGCTATGGAAGAAAACTAACCATGACAAGGAACATGGGGAAATGTTGCTCTGCCTACTTGTTAGGCAGATGTTTGCTTACAATCTGGATGAGAGAGCTTACTTCCCTTTTAAAGTGCTTCAGTCTCATTATTAAATCACTGACATTCACCTTTTCCAAATAAACATTCAGTTTCTTTATCTTAGCTTGGGGGATTCTATTGTGTTCAGTAATTTAAATAAGGAGAAGGAAAAAAGGAGTTCAAAGGACAATAATGAAGGGAATATTTAATGAACATTCTTACTCATGGGCTACTGCTTAAAGTTTTTAAGAGCATGCAAATACTGCAATGCATACCACATAAGTTTTGATTATAACATAGTTATTTTTAAATAATTTTAAGTTCTAGTTTATTTACAAAGCATCATCTTGCAAAAATTCATTGACCAGCATAGAAAAATGTATTACATGAGAAATATGCTGCTCTACTCAGAAAATGGCAGTACACATATATTTAAAATGTGTGCTGGAAGTAGTATTTATTTTGGAGAATTACTTCTAGATTTTGAGGTATTCAGAGTGTGTGTGGAGATTATTTATGCTTTTTTAGCCAACATTTCTGAGCTAATGAGTATTGAGAATTTTTAAATTTATTTTTATAGAAATATTTATGTGTCTATATATTAATACATTATTTTTCTATTAAAAAAGTCCATTGAAAAATGGAAGTTTTGGCCAGCATTAATGGAGTTAAGATTCCCCTGAAGGCCCATGAAACCAAAGACAAGAAAGTAATGTTTCAATTGGCATTGTAAAATAAATAAATAATCAGGTTGCCCTTGATTAAGATTACAAAGGAATGAGATAGTTAAAAACCCATCCATATGTAAACAAAGACTGAACAACAACGAAGACTTGTTTTCTGAGTTGGATATTCAGTAGACTAATACAGTATGGAATGGAATATTTAAAATACAATATCTATCACTCTTTTCAACATTGACTGCCAGCACTTAACATCCTGTAATCTCTTTTCATAAGAAATGCAGGCAACAAAATTTACTGTTAAAATACATGAACTACTGAGTGCAGTTCATGCCTGCCAGACTGACACAAGGTTAGATGAGTTATTTGTATATTCTGTCAGTATGAAGCACTCAAATAAACCACTCATACAGAGAGATTGAGGCTAGTGAGAAACAGATTAATTGAAAATGCCAATTAAAAGCAATTATTGAAATATGCAAAGTGAAAGAAGACAGGAGGAAATACTTGTAAAGCGTGAATCTTTCCCCTTATTGCAGCTGATATGTGAGAAGGAAATAAAAGCAACAGGAAAGTCTGGACACACACTGGGGTCCTGTGTGAAGGATTATTGTAGGGCAGAAAAATCAAGAACACTTCTTTAAAGAGTCAGTATTTTCCTCACTGCTGGTTTCTGTCCCCAGTCATGCCTATGGAGTGTGTGGTTTTGTGTGGAGACACAGACAAGCTGGGCTGCTCTGCTCAGCAGTGCAAGATTCATGAGGGCAGGGACAGAGAGAGAGGGAAAAGCAGATTCATTTTTAGCCCAGTGATACAGCGACTCACCTGAGGCTTTAGCCATTGTTCCTGATGTTGTTCACATGTTTTATTCAAAGGCTATTTAATTCAGTCTTGGTAAAAGAGTTTGACAATGCCATCCCCAGAAGGGGAGCACTGGCCATGGGGTTCCAGAGTTACACTGGTTTTGTCTAGAAAGTGATTATCTTTATGCCTTTTTTTTTTTTTAAAAAAATTTATTTTTTGGTATCACTGCAGTACAGGAGGGTTAAAATATGTCTTTGGTTCAGCCTGCTGCTTGTGCAGGGAACTGGTGTATTCTCCTTGCTGGTAGAAGATGTGCTTTCAATTGTCTTCAGCCTCAGGGAAATTCTCCCCTCAATGCCCTGGGATTTCTAACCGCTGGGTTGGCACAGAGAGGTGGTGACAGCATCCCTACCTGGCTTTCAGAGAAAAGAGGGAGCCAGTCACCCCCATACTAAAGGGAGATCACTCCTCTTCCAAAGGCAAGTATAGATCCCTGAGTCTAGAAAGGGGATTCAGACTGAAAATGCTCATTCCAGTGCCACATGTGTGAACAAAGCAATCCTGACTTAATCAGTGGGTCTGCTTATCAATGAATATAGGTGCTGTTATGCATTTCAAATCTGTCTCACATTCTGTTGATCACTCCGTAGGGTTTTCCAGAAGGCCTATTATACCTTTGCATCCTTGTCATCAGTATTGGTCTTCCTCAGGGAGGAAAGATTTTTCAAACACTGCACTAGGTGTCAGCCTAACAGTCCTTGCAAAGTGTCAAACCAAATCAAACCAAACCAAAACTGTGGCTGCTGTCGCTCTGCCATCCCCACCGACACGAGTCTTGTGCGTGGAAGCATCACGCACCATAGTTCACAGACGAGCTGTATCCCACACAATCCCACATTCCTGGTTAATGCATCCTGGGAGCCTGCGATGAGCCTTCTGCCTCTCAGCCCCCGCTCTGCTGTCCGTGGTGCTGCACAGTTCGGAGGCGGGAGCACAGGTCTGATTTGAAGCCCAGGTACAACACTTCGTGCGTAAACACACGGCAATGAGGCAATTCATTCCTTTTGAGCCATTATCTTGCCTTCTTTTAAATAAAATTTTCAGTCTTGGTCTCAGCAAACTCAAAGGTGTACAAATTACTAGTCAGGAGTCAGCATTCTGGATTAGTCTGGACAATAAGAACAACAAAACCAAATCCAGTTTAGGGAGTACCAAATCCAAACACATTTTAAGCAGTTATTGCATTACAGACTCTGTTGGCTCCTTCCTTTGTGAAAGGAAAATTCACTTTCCTAATTGTTAGAAAAATACCTCTCCACTTATTTATCTACCTGAGGACACACAGAACTAATGTTGGCAGCGGTAGGCTGTGATGGAACTGTTGAGCTCATTTGCCCTGTGTCCTCCAGCTCTGAAAGGCACTCAGGCTACACGACTTTGGATCAGAGGAAAACTCAGCTTACACAGATCTACCTGGCTCTGCTGACTTTCAGTGATGTGGATGCAACTGGATCACATACAGGAGATAAGCAGGACCCCATATGCTGTTAGATGACATGTGCCATTAACTGCTGTAAAGGATCAAGGAATTTTGCTTTGTTTTGGATGAAAAATCAAACTACAGATTCTGGCAAAAAAAAAAAAAAAAAGGAGGGAAGAAATAATCTCAAAAAAGAAATTTAAAAAAATAGAAAATCAGCTATTTGATTTAATGTAAATGGAAGTAGATGATCTCTAATGGTTGTTAAGTGGAAAATAAAACCTCAGGAAATAACTTCAGGAAGGAGGAAGCTCAAAGCTTTTAAAACTGGGTTAATGGGGGAGCCTGAAAAACTACCATGTTCACTGTGTTAGCTCTGAAGATCCCATAATGGGATTGGCCGTCCCAAACTGACATTCCAATACTTCACATTTCTTCTAAATTTATTTGCAGAGCAAGTTAAAAAGAAGTAGGACAATATTTTTAAACTTTATTGACTGTGGGTTTTGGGAAATGGATCTTATTAAACATATCCATATAATTTTCCATATTAGAATGATGATACCGATGAGTAAGTTCTTCTCCCTGAAAAAGATGATAAATGAAAGCTGAATGAAATGCACACTTGTTACAAAGACTATTTGCTAAGGTTGCACAGAGACAGGATTTACAGTCACATACTGAATACTTTTGAACTTATTCCCTTTGCTGCCAAATGCAGTTAAAGATCAAATCCTCAGCTGGGGTGTGTTAAAGCTGGTTCAGCAGCCCACTGTTCTTGCAATGCTGTTGCATTGCACAATTTTTATTTGTACTTTCTACTAAACAGTTTTGCTTTGCTTACTCTTTTTTCTGTCTGAAAGGAGAATTGTTTTCATAAAGGCAGCATCTGAGAACCCAGATTGTGTCCAGCCAGCCCTTAGTTTGCTTGAGAAAAAGTTCCACTTGTCAGGTATCTGTCTGTCCTCCTGACACCACTTAACAGATTCTTCTGTTGTTAAATAGGAGCTTAATAATAAGCATATGGAAGAAGGGGAACTCAGAGAAGAGACTAGATAAAAGCCATCCTCTACACCCCAAAAAACACAATTGGTTGCTTAGCTGGTCTTTGTTTCAGGTTGTTTCTCTGCAGCATTTGCAGTGAGAATAGGACAAAGTAAAAACACTGTTGTAAATCTTGAGTGTCTGTTAGGATTCCACAGGCAAGGTTTCTTTTAATAATGAAAAAACTGTGAGTTGTTACTAGAATCTCACCTGCCATTGCTTCAAACAGCTCCCTCTTTCTATGCTGATTCAAAGTCAAAATTTGGTTAAAATAATATTCTGTAAAATGAGCTAGGTTGCCAGGATAAGGATCAGCAGCACTCATCTTCTACTGTGTGTAAAACCTATTAAGACCAAAATAAATATTTATGCATTGAAGCTAAATACATTTTAAGCTGTTTCATAGATGTATACGTGAATGCAGGGAATCTTCACTGCTCAGAAAAACATTCCTGCTATTCCACTGAAAAGATATTTGTGTGAAGTCCTGAACTGATCTTAATTAATATTTTCCCATAATCATTGCATATTTTGTATCTTTAACAGATGAGCTGTTTCATGGAAATATAATTTGGATCCTTTTTGACAAAGGTCCTTCAAGAGGACTAAAAGAATGACTAATGTCTGTGCACACATCTGTACAAGTATATCCTTCTATTAAATTATAATTTTTATCCATAAACCATAAAAACATCAAGTCTTACTAAAGAGACAACTTAGAAATACCCTCCATACAGCTACTGACGTGATTTTTCCTTTCTTTATTAGCAGATTTTTCCTTTTAATTGTTCAATATTTGAAAAAAAAAAGGCATTTTCTTTTAGTTAAGTGCTGATCTTTAACTTGAGCTGGATTTCCATGTTCAGAAGGAACATTTTATGGCCTGAAATCAACGCTGAGCTAACTGGGTTAGCGTGGGAGAAAAAAGGAACCTGTCACCTCCTCACGTTAGTATTGATGCTGCTCAGTGTGGGCTCCATGTATGGGACAGAGATGCCAAAGTGTTTCCTCCTCTCCTCCACAGAGCACTTCACTGTGATGGCTTATTTTTCCTATGTCTTCAACTTGCATTATAAAGGTCTGGATGAACCATGCTTTCATGGATCAGTAGTGTCTTTTTTTTGCAGTATTTTGCAGCTTTCCTCTTACTTCTGTGCATTTTTCCTCTATGAAGGGACTTTTCCTCCAAGGGAAAACAGAGTCCAGGCACACAGCTAAGCACATGTTTAACCTAAAAATATAGTGGAATATAATTCAAATCAGGGACAAATTTTCCTCTCAAATCCTCTTTTTTACACTACGAGGGATATCAGGGAAGATTCCCACAACAGGGTGTTTGTCCTTAGTCCTCTTTCAAGCCCGTGGGACTGCCTCCTTGGTCTGTCATTCCCTTCTATCTTTGTTTCAGGTACTCTCCAATCTTCCATTTCTTCCATTAGGCTTTTTCCTCTTCATTGATTTTTTTTTTTTTTTCACTCACCCCCACCCCCAAATTTGTTCTATGTGCTGCAGTATTTAATTTTAGCTACAGGATATCATTAAGCCCAGACTAGAATTTCTTTAGGGCAGTATTTTTGCCTATATATGGTACTTCGTGATGCCATCCTGCATTACGAGTTATTAAGACAATAATTCACATTATTAGTAACAGCATTGCTATTATCACTTCATTTACTCCTATATCACCATGTGACTTTTTGCTTTATCCACTGTTAAAACAACCCATCTCATCTTGTAAGATTTTCTATTTTCCCTTCTCATTCATCATGATTTATAACTGGATATTTTGAATATATATTCTCAAAAAACCTATCTATCCAGCTGGAGTTGGCACCCCCATCTATTTTTCATTTCAGAGCAGTGTCACTGTCAGCCACACTCTGGGTCAGCTCTAATACACTGAAAATGACAACTACAACAAGCAAAGCTGTCATGATCCAACAGGGACACTATTAATGATTCAATTTTAAAAGACAGAAAATATTTAATGGGCAGAAGGGATGTGGTAAATAGGGAGACTGTAAACTTTAAAAACCAGAAAGTTTGCATCCACTGAAAAGAAGTAAACTAATTAAAACACCAAAATGCCTGAAAAGGAACAAATCAGTTTGGACAGTTTGGCTAACAGTACTATCTTATTCCATATACAGTGTAGATGTTAAGAAACAAATTGGTATTTTGAAGTATGGTAGCAGAGAATTAGAATTGAAAAACAGGAGAATAACATCAATATTATGCAATTACTGTGTGTCTGTGGTGGGGAAAGCAGAGTCTGCAGAGACCTAGGGGAGCAAAACTTCACAAATGTAAAAAGTTTTACAACTAATAATTTAATTCCTCTGGAAATTTGAAAGACACACATTGCAAAGACATTTGTACATGTAGAAAAACAAAAATTTAATGGTTATCTATGAACTGTGAGCAGAAAGTAGGAAAGAATGGAAGCAGCAGTGTAAAGATTTATAGTTGATGGGAATGTAGTTTCCTCCAAGCTTCAGGATGCAATGTTTCCAAATAGCTTCACTATTGTTCCAAAGGGAATAGAGAGTTCCCCTTTCCACTGAATCCACATGGGTATGTTCATTTCCATTCCTTCATAATCCATGAACAGCATAACTTTTTCTCTAAAAGAGAATTCATTCAAAGTCTACTTATCAATGCTGAGGATGTTGCTATTCACAACCTCTAAGGAAGAGATTGAGCAAAACTAGTAGCAACTAGTGAATTCTTCCTTCCTTCTAATGGCTATGTCAGAATATTTTGCTAAGAATTACATAAAACTGGTTTTTGTTTTGTCTGGACACATATTTCTCAGATGATCTTCAGAAATTATGTTAAACTGCAGCTTTGAATGTAATATATTTAAAACCAAATTAAATTCTCTTCCATAGGAAGGAATGAAGAACTCCTCAAGTGCTGGCAGCAGTTGCAAAATAATAATTTCTTTTCTATCTGAAAAAGAGGGGAGAGGAATACAAGACAAAGCCTTGACAGTGTAATGTAAAAACGGGGACAAGGAAAACCTCACCAGAAGAGCAACAATAGTTATCCCAAAATGACTGAAAACCCAGCTAGGAAAGATATCCTATTCTGAGGGATATAGGAGGGAAAGCCTGAAGGAATCAGCGTTCATATCATTTTGTGGCAGCAACAGAAACATTCTGGTTTTATTCATTATTTTAGACCTTTTAGGGTTCTCTCTTTTTATCTCTCTTGGAGGATACTCTCCCCAGGCTTTGCAACATATCTTTATGTTCTCTGATTCTTCTTTATGAATTAACTGAGTGTTACTTTACAATTTGTTTTCGAGCAACAATTCTTGGATATTTGAGAAAATATACTTCCAATCCATAGCAGCCTATGCAGTCTGAAAACTATGAACCACGAGTAGAACCAGGTCATAGGCAAAAAAGTCACACTTTAGGTTTGGGTCCTAAGATTATAAAAATCAGGAGAGCTTAATTTATTGCCACTGAGGCACTGGAATATCTTACTCTGGGACATGTCTCCCACATTCTGTGCAGAAGTTTCTAAGCTTAGGTCAACACCAGTAAATCAAATGTTACTTCATCCTTAATTCTAATTTATATTGCTTCAAAATGGACAGGAGGAGTATGTAACAAAATCAATGTGAGCTTAAAAGAGTAGAGGGTGTTTCTTCTTGCCTATCTTATAGCTGCTTAGCCGCCTTTTCTGTCAGAAACCCTTTCATGTTTGTATCTTTCTTAAATTTATCTCATGAGTTTGATCCATTGATCAGTTACCTTAATATCAAGTGTATAAGGATGAATACAGCTTATTGAGACATTTCAGAAAAAATATGTTAAATAGTATCTTTTTAAATAGGCACATACAAATCCGTTCCTGCTGAAGCTGTAAAATGTCCCAGTAAATGCCAACACTGGTGTTGGCCAGATGTACTCAGCAGCTGAAAATCAGGCCTCTGGAAACACCTTTATTGGAAATGCTCCTAAAGGAAGCATTTACTAGGGAAATGCTTTCTCTTATTAGGAAAAAAAAAAACAAAACCAACAACAAAACAACAAACCAACCTTTTCAGAAGGATTGCTTCATTCCGCAGCTGATGAAATAGATTTTTCATTTGGTGACACACTAACATTCAGGGCTGACTGATACAGTTAATGCAATAAACATGGATATAGGGAGGAAAGAGGAGAGACAGGGAGGGCGGAGTGAGAACAGATAAAATTCAATTTCATGAATATCAATATAGTGGTACATACATATATATCTACCAAACAGAAATAGAAAATGGAATGAGTTTTGCATTTTGTTGAGACTGCTGAGGAAAAGCCTTAACTGCCATCAAAATAAGAAAGAAAGGAGGGGATTTTTAATAGTGTTGAGTCTGAGGGAGCTACAGGACACACAATACCACCTCCTAAAAACATCATTACTGTTTTTGTGTCTAAGGGGCTAATACAACCAGTATTTGTAATTATAAAATCTAAATGGAATAAGACTGTAGCTGGGAGTGCTTTCGTTACTGTGAAACTGCAAGGACAGGACAGAGATAAATCATGAAGGAAGGCTTGGCCCAAACAAGGAGCAAGGTGCTCCATTTAGATACCTCTCCGAACATTTTGGCCACAGCCATTTGGACTCAGATAATGTAGATGAATGGTAAATGACAGTAAACCAATTGGCCCTTTCTCATGCCCACATAATGCAGCTATCTCCTGCCATGGCAGTAATTAGCACCACAGTCAGTATAATCCATCCATTTAAGACCTCTGATCTATGTTTTAGGCACAGCCTGAGAAAATGCAATTGTATTGGTTTTTAGCAGTTTTGAACCTGCAGTTCCTTTTCATCTACACTAGAAAAGGTTTAGCTTGATTGATGTAATTTACATGAGGTGCTGCTTTGCCTTGTTTGATACCATATACAAGAACATCTCTGCAACTCTGCTTTTTCAGTCTTTGTAGTAGTAAAAGACAAACAAGATCCATAAGATGTGATTCAGAAAATAATTGCAATTGTGAAAAAACCCAAATTTTTATACATGGCTGCAAGTGTGCATTCAGGCAATTGAATGTAGTGGGAGAAATAAACTATTATTCTTCAGACAGAGAAATGCTTTCTTAGTTGTTAGTAAATATAACAGTAAATAAAAGAGAGCCCAGAAGTTAGCTAATAATGAGATCTCTGATTTTATAAACTGTTCAGTCATTTACTCATTGTTCCTGTTTTGGACTTTTCAAAGTAGCAATCTTCCCACCAAAAAACTACATTTTAGAGCTTACAGAGGAATACAGATATAAGCCAGTCAATACTAGTTTACCTCAAAGCTGTTCCCTTGTCCTCTGTTAGTGATTAGTTTAGACATAATCAACCAAAATCCCCTTTGGAATACATTTCTTTGGACAGATATTTTATTTTGTTACAACACTATGAGAAATGCCACAAAATATCCTTTATAATTTTTGTTAAATTAAATTTATGGGAAGTGTCTTCCACTTTGTCAGGATAGACCCAGGGAGCTCATGCCCCACTGATGATGCAGCTGGTGGTGCAGAGAATGAGTGTCTGTGCAGGGCTTAGTGACCAGTAGCATTTAAACCCAGTTTTCCAAGAGCACAGCAGCTCTGCCCCTCTGTTCTAATGGTCACAGGCTTTTCCCTCCATGGCTGGCCATCAGAGTGGCTGGGGTTGGTCACTTTTGCAAGAGACCCCCAGGGAGCTCCTGCCCAGTGGCTTTGTAACTGGGGTGATGATGCCCAGAACATCAACAGATGTTGGCTCTGTGATGTGGTTCTGGTAACTGTGACATCACAGAAGACAGGTCATAATGGGAACTGCATATAAGGACAACACCAGGCAGCCCCACTGCAGTCAGACTCAGGCGATTGGTGAGTGCACATGCAGGGGGAAGGCTGGGATGGATGAGGAATGGGGAAGATGCCCAGGGGGGTTCTAACACTGAGCGAAAGCTGAGTCCCTCAGAGCAGGGCACAGTTCTGCCCTTGGTGCCTGGGACAGAGGTGCTCAGGGCTCACTGTGTTGCCAAGTGACCAAGGAGGCTTTGGGTGTCCCTGGCCTCTCTAGTGTGGCAGGGATAGTCTTGGAAGACCATGCTTGGGGGTCTCTTGTCAGGGGCTAACAGAGGGTGGTTTGGGCGAGATGGGCCCTGCGCTATCTCCAGCCAGGGACTGCAGTCCCTTCAAGCCTGTAGCCTCATCCTCCCTCTCACCCAGACCTGCTGAGTAAACTTTTTTTCTGTCTCCTCCAGACCATGGCCAAGGCAATCGTGCTCCTCCTGGCTGTGCTGGCCACCCTGCCTGAGCAGACACATGATCACCAGATTGATGTGGGCACTGCCCAGCAGATGAAGGACCGTGAGATTTTTCTGAATAAGAAGATGACACGGCTGTGGGAGGAAATCGAGTGGATGAGGCTCCTGGAAGAAACCCCACTCCTTGTTATGTTGCTGCACTGGCTCTTTTGGGTGGCTGATACAGCTGTGCTCTGCTGGCTGATCTGGAAAAGGAAGGTTGCCTCTCGCAGGCACCGTGAGTGGGACAGCTCCAGCAGAGAGGAAGAAGACCTCAGCAGAGCACACAGTGGTGTCAGGCCTTTTGCAGAGTTGAACCTGCCACCAATGCAAGAACTGCCCTACATGGGCAGGACCCTGAAGAAGCTGGTGCGTGACCTCCTCGAGGTCTGCCAAGTGCTTTCCCAGAACACTTTCATGCCAGAGATGTACCCAGCCACTGGGAAGCCTGGCACCATTGAATTCTGGAGAGACTTAGGGGACCAAATCTTGTACCAGCTGGTCGTGTTGCTGACGCCACCCCCTGGACACTCTTTCAGGCTGAAGTTGTCCAGGGGGATGGGTCTGGCAGTGAGGTACTCTGACATCCATGTTGTGCTGGAGTGCACGTGCTCCAGGATGATGGGGGATACATTGTGCTTTGTCCACCCCACACACAACAATCAGAGCTCACGCCTTGTGCGCACCCTCTGCACAGACTCCTCCTTGGATGGGGAGAAAATGACCAGCTGGGTGCAAAATTTGGTGGAATCGGCATGGGAGCGTTTGCCTCAGTGGCATGACTGGGAGCTGAGGGTTCTGCTCTCCTCTGGGTCCTGCAGAGTCCTGCTGAGCGGCCCCTGTGAAGTGCAGCTCTGTGCTGTGCTGGTGTTTGCAGTGCAGCAGGGCAGCCCAGGCACCTTCCTGGTCCTTGAGTAGGCAGGGGCAGCTTTCGCAGGGACTGGTTTGGGCTGAGACTGCCTGGGGAGTTGGGAGTTGTGAGGGTTTGATCCATCTTTTTCTCTTAGCTGGTTGGGGAGGGGTGTGTGGGTGTGTGTGTGTGTGTGGGTGTGGGGGGGGGGGGGGGGGGGGGAGGGAGGAA
>JAWWEV010000134.1:68840834-68852588 GCA_035583235.1 Hafferia zeledoni
GTACTTGGGTAGTTGGCATTTTGCCAGGTCAACCCAAGACAGGAGTAAACACATCTGGGACAGCACAACAGAACATCATGCTCAATATATTAAAGAGCAGCAATCCTATGTCTGCTCTCCGCTCCCCATGTACTCTGTTGTGGTTTAAGCCCAGGTAGAAATGAAGCACTATCAGCCACTCACTCAATCCCCTTCTCTTCCCCATCACCCCAATGGAACTGGGATGGGAATCAAAAGTAATATTTTTAGGTTTAGACAAGTTTTATAAGTAATAATTGAGATAAGTTTAATAATTTAGAACTTAGTAAAATACAAAAATAGTGATAAATAGTAATAATGCTTGTAATTATAAATTATTCTGATAACGAATTAGTTTTGATAATAATGAATAGTTATGTTAACAGTAAATTATAAAAATGTTGAGAAAATTTATTATTTATATTAACAATATGATTAGAATTGATAATATAGTATAATGATTATACGTAATTTTATATGTACTATATTGATATTATAATGATAATATAGTATTATAGTAACACTAATGATATTATAATAACATTACTATAGATTATATATATATATAGTATTACTATATATATCTTATACTATACTATACTATATATGAGTAATATAACAGAAGAATAATTCTGAGGTGGTTCAGGGTAGATCTTATCACTCTCTGCAATTACCTGAAGTTCTTTACAGAGAAAGTGATAGGACATTGGAATGGGTTGCCCGGGGTGGTGGGGAAGTCACTGTCCCTGGAGTTATTGAAAAAGAGACTGCATGTGACACTTAGTGCCACAGTCTAGCAGACAACATGGTGTTATATCAAAGGTTGGACTCAGAGATCTCCGAGGTCTTTTCCAAACTAGTTGATTCTTTTCTTCTGTAGTTCTATGATGATTTCAATAAAAATGTTCAAAAAGCAAACAAAAACAAATGAGTGATGTACAATAAAATTGCTCATCATTCGACTGATACCAGACCCTCCTTCCCAAACCCAGATCAGCCCCTGTTTCAGCACAGATCCAAAACCCAGCCCCATGCTGGTCACTAATTTCTCAGCTTTGTTCAAGCTCAGCAACTGTGGGATTGAGATGTTAAGATTTCCTGGTGGGCCACTTTCATTCTTTTCCCACAACCACAGTCATGCTTTTCAAATCCACAGATAAGGCACTGACAGATTTTACTCTACATTTACAATGGGAAAGCATGTCCAGAATAGTGGTTCCACTGTTCCTCTGAGAAAAGTCAACTGGGTCACTTGTGATGATCTGTTTACAGCCTAATTTGGGCAAATCAGTACTAGAGCGGAGCTGGTTGCAAGTATAATCACTCCAAACATGCATCATACAGGCAGTGTCTCCTTTGCGCTGACTGTTCCACTCTGCAGATTGTTCCCACTGAGCAGCAGCTCTGGATTCAGAGACAGGCTGTGTAGAGCAGAGGGAGGTTTCATCTCCTGTGTGTTCCTGACTCTGCTCACAGAGCACAAGGCACAGCAAAATCAACCACAGGGGAAAGACATCCAATCTGACTGGACAGTAATAGCAGCTCTGGCCAACCTGCTTGCTGCTTTAGATGCTGTCCCCCTTGATTTTAGAGAATTCAAGCATATGATTCCTCTTCCAGACATGCTGGCATGCTTTGTTGATTAGAGACCTGTATCAGTGACTTTCTATGAATGTCCCAGAACATCATCCACATAAATTTTAGAACATATATATCAATGAAAAAGTGTGCTTGCGTGCGTGTGTGTCTGTGTGTAAGTTTGTGAGGCTAAGAAGAAAAAGTTGAGGGATACCCATGAATATTTTCAGTTGCTTGGATTTATAAAAACAATAGCCTTACTGAGAAGAAGAGAATCATAGAATGGCCTGGGTTGAAAGGAGCATTAAGGGTCATCTCATTTCAATCCCTAGCCTTGGACAGGGACACCTTCCACTAAACCAGGTTGCCCAGAGCCCCACCCAACCTGACCTTGAACACTTTGAGGGATGGGGCAGCCACAGCCTCTTTGGGCAAATTAAAAAAAAAGACAATAAATTATTGTTTAAAAATATCACAAGTCAGAATGAAGTTATCTATTTATCCATCAGCAGAAGATGAACTACCCAACCCTGGCAGTTCTGAAGTCCTAGTTTTACAGGCTAATGTGGAGCACCAACAACTTCTGCTATGAGAGAAAAAAAACATCATACAAAGAAGAATGCTCCCAGGCTGTCCTCTGGGTCCAGCCATGAGCAGGTGCTCCACTTCTGTGTGCATGGAATTCAGCCACTAGGACAGCAATATTGCCCAGAGGCTTTCCTACATCTTCATTAAGTGAGAAAGAACAAGTCTGGCAGAAGCTTCCAGGCTGTGGAATTTACCAGTAAGTCACTAATTGGCCTGTGACAAACAAAACATCTGTAAACATCTGTGAGGAAAAAAAAAAAGATAAAAGTGACTCATCTATGGTACAGATGAAGGAGTAGATGACTGTCAAACCCTATTCTGTTCTCTTATATTAAAATGAAAATGAGTTGGGGTATGTAGTGAAGTGTTTGCTTCATACTTGTATTTGTTATGAGCATGGATATTATATCTTATATGAAGTGGCTCTCCCACTGTTTAGGGTGTTCATGAAATAGGAAAAAAAAAAAGGAAAAAGTCCATTTCTAGTTTTTTTATTATAGTGAAAAGGAACAAGGCATTGTTTTAGAAAGTACTGAGCATAAAGACAAATGTGAAACATACTGGTACTCCTTTCATAAAATTAATGAGAAAGATAAAACACATTTATTTCAGTAATTCAAGGATTTCTCCAAAGCCAGAGACACAAAATGCATGTAACATTTTTTATAGTGATGCATCTGACTGTTGCAAGGTTTGCTCTGAAAAGGTGCACCTGTTTTACAGAGGAGGGAAGATGTTAATGAAGTTTCAAATACTGATGCATGAATTCCTTCATTCATGTTCTTTTATTAGTTACCTACATAACATTTAGTGGAAAACTAATTTTCCACATCTGGAGGAATAAAGATTAACAACACTTGCTTCTTAAAGAGACTTGAAGAAAATATTTGCATATAAATTCTTCATAGGAAACAAAAGCAACAGCCAATGAAAAGATTCACTTTTCTAAGGAGATCCCTTTCTTTCTACAACATCTCACAGCAGGGAGTCCTATAATCACAGTTCAGAGCCAACCTACACAGTGGATTCAAAATTGATTTCAGTCACGCTAAGACTATAAAGGTGCATATAAATCATGCCTTCCATACTCTTGAAATTGAAAAAACCATTTCATTAGTTATCTTTTCTCTAAATTTGTAGTTCTAGCACTGCTGGGATAGAAGGGAGACTGGTGCCATCTGAAAATGCATATTCTGGCTGACTAATTATATAGTATTCAAATAATGACTAATTATATTCATAAGAATGAATATACATTTCATGTGAAATGTCTGGGGACATTAAATCTCTTAGTCAGACTTTCTCATGACTTGCATGCCAGTTGTTTTCTGAAACACAAAATTATGCATGTGGGGTGGTATTTGCTAGGGAGCCTGTTTACATCAGGCTTTTTTGAACAAAATTACATTATAAGTTCTCATTTCACTGAGACCATGAAGGTGAGGATAATTGCTCTTTTTGTATTTCATTCAAATTGCCCTCTGAAGAATGCAAAGCGTGTCTTAAAATTATAGATTTTTATTAGATAAATTAACTGAGTTACATAGAGAGTAGGAAGTAAGAAAAATTCCAACAGCTTCTTCATTCACTGGTCAGGAATTTCACTTTCATTCACTGGCTCCTGTTGAGGATATAGACCTTAATAACACAGATGATTGGAGATGCAACAAATGTATAGATAAATCTACCACAAGGAGAGAATCTGGTGCTAACTGCTCTTTATGGCACTTACCAATTGTCAGCAAACTGTGAAGGAAAATCGTGACAAAAGGAACACAAGAAGTTTTGGTATAGATCAGCTACCCAGAAATATGTCCTCAGGGTTAAAAAAATCAAAGATACTGAGCCAAAAGTAATCCAATCTTAATTCTGTATCAGTCTTTGGGGTTAATGTTCCTCACTAATTAAGCCAATCTGCAATCCTGGTAGCAGCTGATAAGAAGCACCGAGCACAGGGATTTAGGCCAGGTAAATCTGGGCATTGGAAGGAGCACTGACCATTCTGTGAAGCAGCAATCTGAGAATTTGGCCTGACCTGCACTTCATAGCTCTCTTTTTTTGGCCAGCTAACACAGTCGAGCCTCAAGAAAAGGAGTGAACTGCAATTCTCTTCAAGTTTTTGTGCTGGTGAGAAAAATCTACAAGGTCAAGGGGAATAGCAAAGGAAGAAGTGTTTTGACATGTTTGTGGGGGGTTTTTTGGTTTTTTTGTTTGTTTGGTTTGGTTTTGGTTTTGTTGTTTTGGTTTTTTTTTTAATTGGAATAAAACAGAACTACATAAGCTCTGGTAAGGCAGGTGCCTGTGTTAACATTCAAAGAAGGTTTCATAGAGCGAGGAACAATGCAAACCATTTTAATTACAGCTGGTGCATTCTGGTGGAACATTCATTTTACATCGTGAAACCCACCATCACTTTCCAAGCTGGGAGGTTACTGAAACATTACTTTTCTGTTCAATTGTAATTCCCAAGTATGATGTGAATTTCCCCTCCTAATGTAATTTCAGGCACCTTTAGGGCAGCATCTATGTGAAAATTGACCTATAATTTGTGTGAAATATTGTTGTAATATCAATGTTGGAAATGGAGCATAAAATTATACTAATATGTACACACAGGTCATATTTGCTTATTTTCAGGGCCTTGTTTCAAGACTGTTGTTTTCTCCACTAGGTATTTTAAACTTGAATATTTTTGAATCATTTAATAAATATCTGGAACCTTGATTTTGATCTGACAAAATTCAAGTCATTGTAACTCCACTGCCTTTCTTATATCAAAGCAAATATCCTAAGAATCAGGCCAAGGTTATTAACTCTAGGTATGTAATTTAAAGGCATAACTGGATTCTTTAGTTTTAGATGTGACATCTGTAAGCACCAGAGTTTAACTGTGTTACATTCTTTCCTTTTGAGGATCTCTTTTCCTTCGCTTAAAAGAATCACACACTTTTTAAAAAAAAAGATTGGTGGGATTCTAGGACACACTCTTTATTTGTGTTGTGTTTCTTACTAAAAAGAGAAATTTAGAATGATAGAATCATGAAATGATTTTGGTTGGAAGAGACCTTAAAGATCATCCAGCTCCAAACCCCTGCAGTGGCAGGGACACTTTCCACTATCCCAGGTTGCTCCAAGCCCTGTCCAACTTGGCCTTGAACACTTCCAGGAATGGGGCACCCACAGCTTCTCTGGACAAAGAAATCTCTGAGTAATCAAAGAAGAGAACAGTTTCTCCTGTAGGAACCCTCATCTCCATCCCCAAGCTGCATGAGAAAAATATTCCCTCTCTTCTGACCAAGCTCTGAACAAATAACTTTTAATGTTTAGCTCAGTAAAGCTGTAGGAGATGAAGCCAACCACTAGTGTCCAGATCCACAAAGGTGTGTAGGTACTTCAATCTAGTTGAGAGACTTGGGATTTGATTTTGTACACATGTAACTTTTTTGGGCAAACTTCCAAGTGATTCCTAGTATGCCATAATTGTTGTACCCAAACCATAAGCCCTAACACTATACAACTGCTTGTAAAGAAACCCCTGATGGCAACATAAAATTCAGTCTGAGCAATATTTTTAAATATAGGTGGTTATATTAATTTTTAAACTAGTATAATTTTTATAGCTCTTATACTTGCTTATATTCCTAAATATTCAACAGAAATAAAGATCCTGTGACTTCTTGAATGGTTACAATTTCCAAGGCCTTTTTCTGCCTTCTGAGAAAGTTTCTACGTTTCACAGTAGGGCTGTAATTACTCCAGCACTGCAGAAACGTGGTCTTGTTAAAGAAAGAGCCTAATTATCTTACTGTTTCCAGCTTGTATTTCTTGGTACAACATTTGAAAGGTTTGTGTCAGAGCAAACATACATGATCAGTTTGGGTCTATCTTTAGGTCTATTAGCACCTGCATTGTGTTACTGAATTAATTCAATGGGATGTTTTATGGTTCAGGTATCTGCAACTCTGCATGTTAGACTTAAAGGAATCAAGGGTGAGAATGGAAGACTTCCACCTTCAGTCAAGCTGGGTAGAAAGGAAATATTTACAAGAAACACTTGGATTAAAAGCATATAATGTGAATTATCATAGGAAAAGTAATTCCATTAAATAGGATAACTCCTTGTCGATAAGAAAGACAAACTCCACTATCAAATTATACCTGTGGTCTGGGATTGTAGTCTAATAGTCCTTGAGGTCAAAATCCTCAGGTGTGGATATTAATGCCTGTATAAAGAAGGTTATCTATGCTCTGTGTCACCTAAATATTTGTTACCTGGCACATTTTTTCCTGTTTCAACAAGATTTAGTGTTAACTTGGGCTAAATGTAAGACACTGTCAGTGAAGGAACTTTTTTCTCTGTACAGACTGCTACTGTAAGATTGGAGAGTGGCTAAAACACTGACCCACAGACATGAAATGCTGCCACGAGAGAGAATTAGCAGGAGTGCATTGTTTTGGTCTTACTTGCCTCTACATTATATTTTAGGGCTGTCTCCAAATTTGCTATTCAACTAGCTTGTGACTATGATAAAAACAAAGCATTTGCACTCAGACTGATCAACTACTGCAGATCTTCAATTTTTGAGAGTAATTTGGAAGTATTATAACAAAAGGAAGGAGCTCTTAAGTGCAATTAGGACCCTGGTCTGCCTATATACTTAATCTCTTGAATGAAGGTTATTTCACCTGCTCCACTTTTTAACTGTGCTCATCCTTCCCCACCTCAGCATCATTACCAAATATGTAATGAATATTTACACAAACAAAATATGCTGAAATCAGGGGTAATTATAAGTTTCATTACCTACCAAAACAGTCTTTATGGAAATACCCATTATGATGAGTCTGAGAGCCCTGAACTTCATTCACATAGCTGCCCACATTACAAGAATTTGGTGGACCTTTCTGAGGGTCAATAAGATTTAAAATTTTACTAGTAGGAAATTGATTTTATCTCAAGTGCTTTAAATTCATCACTTCTAAATGTCATTTCCCTGTTGAACAGCAAGTGGGATCCTTAATAGGAGTCAGTTAAGTTTATGGTGAATTATTACTTATATAATGCTCAAATACTATTAGCCTTTACATAGACAGGGGTGATGAAGACAAGTCCTTGCCTCACGGAGTTCAAACTGAGAATCTGATTCTGCAAAAACGCTCTCACATGAATTTATTGAATTCAACAGTCTCATTGAATCCAGGGTTAAAATTCTTCTGTACACGTAAGCACATACAAAATTTTTGTAAATGTATTCAAAAGTATCACTTGAGTATATTTTTAAAATTCAATTACTCTCTCTGTTTAAAACACCTAAACAAGGTTTGGAATACAACCAATGAATTTGTGGGTTGTGATTCTAATACTATAATCAATTTCTTTAGTATTACAAAAACAAAGTAGGAAGAAGCTTCCTACAGTCAAGAGAAATAACAATTATAGAAGTGCTAGCACTTCACCTTGAGGGTGTTTGCACTTTAAAAAATAAAACAACATTTCTTTGACAATCAAATAAAAAAAGTGAATTCAGCACATGTTACTGAACGACCTGGATTTTTCCCCTTCCTGTTTCTATCCTACCCTGTATTTCTTCCTGTCAGTAAAGGCATACATTTCTAGTTTGATGGCTGGAAACCAATCCTTTTAAATCAATAGGATACTTGACACTGATTTTAAGAGGAATAGGCTTTGGCCTTGGGACTTTCAAGACAGGAATATATCATCATTTAAAGCCATCTCTGCAGAGGAAGTGGTTCAGGTGTTTTGATGTGCCTGTGGCTGAACTGCCAGACAGCAGACATTGATCCTCACTATTCTGGATCCTAATGCACGAGCTGTCCTGCCTCAGGTAAGGAAAGCCTCCTCTATTTGCTCACTGACCTTCGTGTCTGGGCCAGCCCATATTAGCAGGAGGAAAAAGGCCCCACAGCAGATGGGTTACAAAGGCCAGGACCAGCTTAGAGACCATGCTGAGACATGTTATATCAACCAAGAATTGTTGTTTTATCAATCAAGAATTTTGCTTTAAGAGGCAGAGGAGGAGTGAGGACCCTGAGAACAAGCAATCCTGTAGCCACTGCAGTTAAAGGAGAGAAAGAAGGGACAGAAGGAATCGCTGGGGGCTGTGTTCCCTTTTACTGCAGCACTTGTCTGCATGTCTCTTTCCTGGCAGGATAGGAGCAGTGATGCTGCCCTGATCCCCTGGTCATACAACTTCATGGTTCCCTGGTTCATGAGGTTCTTCCTCCATCTCTTAGTGGTTGTCTGGAAACTGATAAATCAAAGAAGTAACCATTGTTTCAGAGGGCACAGAATAAAGGGGGGTGGTCTTGGAGGAATGGATAGCTCCAAAACTACCCCTACTCAAATCCATGCCCGTTGGGTCACAGAATCATTAAGGACAACTCCAAACATTAACTAACTCTGCCAGGTCCACCAGTAAATCCTATTCCTAAGCACCTACACATTTTTTTGAGCCCAGAGTAGCAATCTAGCCATTTCTAGCTATTTCAGCCAAGGTAAAATTATTTCTTTATCAATATTAAGGGAAGTATAAATACAGGATAAAGATGTGAAACCATTCAAGATCCCTTGGAGGCATCAAGTTCACTTTGAAAATATTTTAGGTAAACTATCTGAAAAAAAATATTATAGGCATTAGATAATGGGAACATATGTGCTAGAGTATGTGAATTTATGTTCATACACTTCCACACAAACTTGTAAGAACACACATCTTTTATTCAGACTTTCATATGTAGGAGATATGAGAGATTTATTCCCACAGAACCTTATTTTAATAAAGTTCAAATTATAGTACTTAATGACCATTTTTAATTTTCAGATGACAGCCTGCTTTCAGTAGAAGATGTTAATGCAATGAATTGTAACCAAAGCAGAAGAGAGGATACCAGAGAGATTAAAAAAAAGTTTTGTGTCATGATTGCAAGGCAAATAAAAATAGTATTTCCTTTTCATTTATGAAAAAAAGAGAAGCACTCTTGGCAAGTCTAATACTTATTTTGTTCTTCAGTCCACCTCTTGTGTTCATTTCCTTCTCTCTTTACTATTTTGGCTTTGTGTTTTCATCTAGGAGCCATCCTACCCAGTAGACCACTCACATATTTATAGCCTGGCAAATTGATTCTTCCAGGAACCTGAAGTGTTGCCTGAGAGGCAGAATGACAAAGCATTGATGAAAGAGACCTAGAAGAGGGTACTGTGCACAAACCAGTCTGCTGCTTAGGTGGGCTTGGTAAGATAGAAAGGTGCAGTAACACTTGTGTTTGTGATGATGAGAGAAAATATCAATTCCATACACTGCCTTCATCTTTGTATGGATTTATCTTCCTTTTTTTCTTGTATAAGATGTTTATTTTTGACAATTAAAACCTTGGCATCTTTGATTTGCTTCTGTTAGACTCCATGCATCCTCTGCATGTATCATGGACTGTTCTGCTGGTCTCAGATTTAATGAAAAAAAAAAATTAAAAAAAAAACAAACAAAAAACCAACAACAAAATAATAAAAGAAAAAATAAAACTCAAAAAAACTGCAACCAAAGAGAATCCAAAAGACTTGTTTCTCATTCTGATGTGACTTACTGCCATTCATAGGGCAAAGGTAAGTATGGCCTTTGAGGAAAACTTCACTAATTGAAATAAAACAGGAACATTGGAACAGTTAAAAGTGGCATTCAGTCTTTCTATTGGTTTCTTACCCAAACGGGATTGATCCTTCAGGAGGAAAGGTCAAGGCTAAGTGAGAGTCTTAGCCAAGGAGTTGAAATTACAAGGGCTTTGTATGAATGAGAATAGTTTGGTTTTTTCCCCTTGGTAGTAATGGTTTCCATTTCCACCTGTCTGCCCCGCAGAGATGAGCCAGCTGTTCATGAAGCCATTGCTTGAAATTATTGCCTCAAATATAAAGATCAACCAGAACTAGGGTTATGTTAAAGTCTGAACTCTAGTGGGCTCAGCACTTGCTTTACAAGTAAATTAGTTTTCTCAGAAGCGGAAATGGGGTCAGTGAAGGCTCAGGGGGAGAGCAGAAAAGGAGACCACCACAGATGCTTCATGGTGTGTTGTCATTAAAATGGGTGATATACGCAGAATGGAGATAAGACAGCTGAATGAGATGAAATATTATCAATATTAATGAAAGAGATAAGGGCTCATTTATACAGATGATAGAGCGGTCAGTATCACTGATTCCTAAAGAGTGTCAAAGGCTGTAATCAAATAGTTAAAGGTTGCTGCTTTCCTTCCTTTTCTGTGAGATATAATTGCACATTTATTTTGCAAAATTTAACACAGAATAATTTAGGTCTACCAGGCAACAGAGAGAAATTTATGAAGTTTTGTAATACTGGATGAAACGAAACAATGAAATGTAACACAGACACATATTTATATAAATATATTTATACAAAACATATTGCAGTGATTCTTTATCTGCCTTATCCACTTGGATGGATTAGAAAGGAGGTTTGACAGATAATCAGTGCCCACATATGTGTGCACTAGAGTGCAGAATTGGTTTTATAAAAGGGATGTTTTCCTCCTTTCTCCAAGAATCATGCAAATTTGGTTAATATAAAATTCTCAAAAATCTTTATAAATTATAAGGTTCCTCTCCTCTTACTTTGTCCATTCAGAGTTAACATTTTCTCTAAAACACAGTAGTTAAACCACTTAATGAGTAAAACAAGGTTCAGTTAAGAGTCAATGGTGATCAATAAGGACTTCCAAAAGATGAGTCATCTCCTTATTGAACAGGTACCCAGAATCCTGTCTGGAACTTTGGATAATATATTTATTAAGATAAAGTCTTTGCTAAAGGATTAGGCAAAGTGCATCCCACAGAAATATTACTGACAGCTGGACTATCCAAGCAAGGACTTGATAATGAATTCCGGTAGCTGGTACAAGGTATTTTTTGATTCAGAGAGGGAATAAAAGGGATATGTTTGTGAAGCTTAAGCTGGGCCTCCACTTTTGTGGCATCTGTGATGGTGAGGGAATCTCTTGTCCATCTAGCTGAGGTGAGATCTATCATTGTTTTGTATTGTTGTTTGGACTACTCTACAAAGAAGGAGCAAAAAATATATAAACTTGCATTGTCCCTGAAGTTTTGTGGCAATGCTGTGCTCACACATTTTTGTAACAAATGTTAGGACTGTGTCTTGTAGATGATAAATATGATTGAGTCTTTGGCACTAGACAAAATTTGGCTTGTTTTCCATGAAATAAGATTAGCGCTGCCTTCAGTGAGCAGCCCAACACAACAGCACAACAACAGTGAAGCTTCTGTTCTTGCAGTCCTGACAAAGCACAAGTCCTTCAAACAGCAGCAGTTGCTGTGAGAGTAACATTGAACATAAATATAGTGAATCAATGTATGGGAATGCCCGTGTTAAAGGTGGTGCATTTTCTGTATTCTGACATTTTACACACACAATAAAGTATGATTTACATAATGAATATATGTAAAGATTTCTCCGGGGACACCCCCTTGTCGTGGGGGAGAAGCTTGCGTGCCCTCATGAGGTTGAGAGCTATGCTGGCGGTGGT